>JARFXV010000756.1:107500-831105 GCA_031761425.1 Cosmopolites sordidus | reverse complement strand
GTAAAGGGGTTTGAGTAGGGCAATGAAGTTTGAGCTATGCCGTCTGGAGTCTATGCTCCTGGGAGGGTCACCCCTGGCGGACAGGTCAAAGCGGAGGCCTCAGACTAACATGATCCAAAATCTGCCAACCCGCATTGGACCAGCGTGGCAGATTACGGTCCATACCTTCAACATGGTATTTCAGTATGTTGAAATATGACAGTACAACCTCAAGCACGGCCCTCATTCCCCGGAGGCCAAGGGGCAACTACCTACGGCAGCGGGAAGACCTGCCCCAAGGCAGAGGGTGCTAAGAATCACCGGGTTAGATCAGGCTGCCATTGGACTTTTGACATTGCAACGTTAAATATACGGACTATGAAAACAGAGGCCCGATTGCAAGAACTGTTAATCGAACTTGACAACATACATTGGGATATTATTGGGCTCTGTGAAACACGAAGGAAGGGTGAAGAGTTAATCAAACGGGAACCAACTGGACACGTACTCTACACTCGAGGTACGGAAAATGGCCGATGTGGCGGAATAGGATTCCTCATCAATCGAAAGCTGAAGGACAGTGTGGTAAAATTTGAAAGTACATCCGACCGATTAGCCCAATGCGTCATTCAGCTGAATAAAAAGTTTAGGCTTCAAATCGTCCAAGCTTATGCACCAACTATAAGCCATAAAGATGAGGAAATTGAGGAGTTTTATGATGATGTGGCCCAGCTTTTATACAAGGAGAATTGTAGGTACAAAATCCTGATGGGTGATTTTAATGCCAGAATTGGAACAACAAGAACAGACTGGCCCATATGGAACTGGTGAGCGAGACAATAGAGGTGACAGATTAGTTGATTTTGCTGAAGGACAAGAACTATATATTATGAATTCATTCTATAAGAAAAATATCAGCAGAAAATGGACATGGAAAAGTCCATCTGGGCTCACAAGCGAAATTGACTACATCATGACCAACGATAAAACAATATTTACCAATTGTACTGTCCTTAACAATTTTAATGTTGGAAGTGACCACCGAATGGTACGAGCAAGGGTTCGGATTAACTGTCGAAAAGAGCGCGAAAAAATGGTAAGATCAAAGAAGGGCAAGGTGGATTCTGGAAAACTGCTGGAGAGAGGAAGCGATTTTGAGATTGCTTTGTCAAACCGGTTTGCTGCGTTACAAGATCCAGAGGAGGTGGAAATATCAGTTCAATATGAAGAAATCGCCAACAATGTACTTCAAACGGCTGCTTCAATAGCACCAGAGGAAAAATGTCTCAAACAAACAAAAATCTCCAGTGAGACCATTGATTTAATGAAGAAACGGCGAGCAATGAGAAATGCAGGTAGTCCTTTTGGCAGGGTCGAGTACACTGAGCTCTGCAAAACTATAAGAAAACGTATCAGAGAGGACACGCGCCGATTCAATATGCAGCTAGTGCAAAAAACCCTGGAAGAAAACAAAGGAATTAACAAAGCTAAACAGAAGCTGAGAAACAAAAGAACGCAAATATATGCTTTAAAGCGTGAGGATGGCACAGTGTGCAGGACGCGTACCCAAATGTTAGAGATTGTCAGAAGGTTTTATTCCCAGTTATATGAAGATCAGAGCCAGTCAGGGACAGCAATACCCACGGAAGAACAATATATAATACCAGATATCCTAGTGGAGGAAGTAACAAATGCTATAGAATTGATGAAGAACGGCAAGGCTCCAGGAAAGGATAGTGTAACTGTCGAAATGCTAAAAGCTGGTGGTCGGACGTTACATAAAACACTGGCAAAATTATACTCAAAATGCCTCAAAGAACAAAAAGTACCTGACTTATGGAAAAATGCAGAAGTGATCCTTTTACAAAAAAAAGGAGCACAGGAAGATTTAAAGAACTACCGTCCAATAAGCCTCCTATCAGTGATGTACAAAGTTTTCACTAAGATAATTTCTAAAAGAATATTTAAAAAACTGAATGACGCACAACCAAGAGAACAAGCAGGATTCAGAAGTGGATTCAGTACAATGGATCACATCCAGGTTGTACAGCAGGTCATAGAAAGGCACAACGAATACACCATGCCACTGTGCTTGGCTTTTATCGATTACGAAAAAGCATTTGATTCCATTTCAAAGCATGCGATAATGGATGCACTGCTTAGCCAAGGTGTAGAGAGAGCCTATGTAAACCTATTAGAATCGATATATGAAGGAGCTACAGCCACAATTCACCTTGATGATCTTGAAGTGGGAATTAATATAGAACGAGGTGTACGGCAGGGTGACGCAATATCGCCTATTCTTTTCTCGGCTGGCCTTGAAGAAGTATTCCGTAAACTGGATTGGGAACAGGATGGGGTAAAGATCAATGGTGCAAACTTAAACCATCTTAGATTTGCAGATGATATTATTCTCATTTCACAAGACCCAGAGGAGCTGCAAAGACGCATACAAGAACTGCAAAGGGCTGGCGAACCATTTGGCTTGAAAATAAACCTGAAAAAGAGTCAGGTTATGTTCAATAACTTCGCTCAGGACAGAAGAATTTCAGTTTTAGGAAGGGATTTAGAGATTGTGGACAGCTTTGTATATCTTGGGCAGAGGATTTCCATGGAGGGGAATACCGCCCGGGAGGTGGAACGGCGTGTTAAATGTGGCTGGCAGGCATTTGGTAGGCTCAACATAGTGTTTAAGAGCAGACTCCCACTTTGCCTGAAAAGAAAGGTATTCGATCAGTGCGTTCTACCCGTTGTGACATGCGGAAGTGAAACCTGGACACTCACATCGCAATCAATTCAAAAACTTCGGGTGGCACAGAGGGGAATGGAAAGATGTATGCTTGGCATTACAAGACGAGACAGAAAGTCCTGCGCATGGATCAGGGAACAAACAAAAGTCTGTGACATCATTGGAAGAGTAAAACGGTTGAAGTGGAGATGGGCAGGCCATATAGCGAGGCGATGGGACGACAGATGGACCAGGGCAATCCTGGAGTGGATACCGCTTGATCGCAAACGTCCGCGAAGAAGACCGAAAGCGCGATGGACTGATGACATCGTTAAGTATATTGGACCCGAGTGGCAGAGGAAAGCCCAGGACCGTGAAGGTTGGAAGCATGCTGAAGAGGCCTTCATCCTGCAGTGGATCGATACGGGCTGATGATGATGATGATGATGATGATGATGATATATATATATATATATATATATATATATATATATATATATATATATATATATATATATATATATATATATATATATATATATTTGTTTTTACCCAGTGATTCTTTATTTAAATAAGAACAGATATTTTGGATATTTTTTCGAATCGTGGTGAAAAACCTAAAAAAGAAAAAATATATTTTTTTTCATCAATTTTTGTCTGTTTGTATATTGTTATAATTTTCAGATATGTAGAAGAATAATTTATACAATAAACGAAACTTACTATTAACTAAAAAATCATTACAACCATAATCATTTGTGCACTAGAAGTTTTCCTGTAGGAATGTTAGAACTTTGAAACGTAATAGCGGCCACACTATTTGAAATGTAAATGTCACTCATAGATGGCTGTGTCAGGTATATTGTTTCAATTCACCATGGAAAGATACACGATATACAAATTGAGCTCTAAAGCAGTTGAAAGGCGACCCCCACTTTGGGGACATATGATCTTTTTCCCGGAAGCGTACTTCTGACTTAATGGTTTTGTGAACAAACATAACTGGCAGAATTTGGGCCGATGAAAATCTTCAAGTAATTAAGTGACCACAAAATTCAACAATTCTTGACCTTAACCGTAACATTCAGGCCATGGTTGAAAATATACCATGTGATATGTTTGAAAAAGTAATCAAAAATTGAGTCTCCAGAATACATTATACCAGATAAAGCCCAGGGAGATATCTGAATGACATTATTTTCAAAACATAATACCATAATTTTTTCTTCAAGATAAAAAAAAATATCAGATTATCAGTTGGAGTTATTCTTTTTATGTCTTATTTTCTGACAACTTCTGACACCCTTATTGAAAAACTCATTATTATAAATAATGTAATATTTCTAGTAAATTTGCCACAATTGGGTATGAATGCAACATCGACTAAACAATGGAAATAATACAAACGTATTTCCAAGAACGAAATTCAAATGTAATTCTGTATAATTTTGTGCGTTCCAAAATCCAAATCGAAATGCCTCATATACTATTAACCTTAGTAATAAACTAGAAAATTAAATTGCGAAACATTCGTTGACAATTCTACTGCTCTGTGCCAGTTTTTAATATTTTCCTTGCTCTCATAATCCAAACATTGGTCTTCAAATATTTAGTGTACTGTCAAAATAGACACGGGCTTTAGTTAATTAGCATGCTCAATAATTAATTGGACCTTTTAGGTGGCGTACATATTATTTTCTAAATTGTTCATGTAATATTTAGTGTCGGAACTTTCAGTTTCCAATTGAATATTGCTGTACATTTTCCCCATCCCATTTAGTTTCTATTACATTATTAATTCCCCGAATTGTACTTTGAATGAACTAAATATAATTTAATTATAAAATTAAATTTAAAAATGCATAATAGATATATCCTGATTTTATTTTAGTATTCAAATCGAAATAATCGATTCTAATGTACCTAATTTTCCATAATTATAGCAATGTTTTCAAAACAAAAATTACCACTAATAAAATGATTTTTGAAATATATTGTTTTGGGATGTATACAGAAACATATTGAAAATGAAAAATAAATGCAATACTGTGAAATATAATATTTTATTGGATCAAGTTTGTAATTTTTGTGCACTCCATAATAATATTATATAATATTTAAAAATCAAGTAATTCCACTTATATATGATACCAAACAGTTAATAATGACTAGGCCTTCAGTTCAACTAATGCCTTCAGTTATTATAACACACTGTAACTCTTTGGTCCATGATGTTAATCACATGATCTATGTTTACTTGTGACAAGTTATCCTAGCGCAGTGTATATATGCTTCAAATTCCTTTAAGGTTGCTGCGGATCAGGACGATGATGTAAGAGTTCCACCAATATTATCCCACACATGTTCAATCGGCGATAAATTTGGAGATCTCGCCAGCCAGTCAAAGTCGCTCGCTCGTAGCCTCATCTAAAAATAAGCTCGTAGGCTAATATAAAAACAACTCTGTTTATAATGTATTATGTCTGGCGAGAAAGAAACAGATTGGATTAATATTTCTATTGTTATTAAGACATGAGTACAAAGTTCTGATGGTCCTAAATGTATTCAAAAGTACATAACGAACAGCATCTCAGACGTCTTGCTGAAAGAAATGGACATCTATATATGCAGCAAGTGCATGATACTTTTGTTGTAGGTACAGGAAGCCTGCGATGAGGATGACTGTCCAACAAAATGCTTCGCTTAGGATGGTGCCTAGCTAGAATTGAATGGGACCTAAAATGAAACTATACACACCTTAGTGCTGAGTCTAGCATTTATTTTGCTCATGATGGAGATAAAGGCGGTAGACGTTTTCGAAATGAAAGGCAAATTTTAACTTTCGCATTAAAAAATTATACGGCTAACACTCCTGGAGTTATGATATCGCGGAGGAGTCTATATGCTTTAAAAGCAGCTTATCCTTAGTAACCATTAGATGAAGTATAAATGTACTTCGTTATGTAACTGACATATTGTAATCAGTTGTTCAAATCTTATCTTTTGGTAAATTAACGCCTGACTGTAAACAGTATTTAAAAAGCAGTACTTAGAAGAGGCTCTAGGTTTATCGGCGATAGAAAATGTATGATACTGCATTGGTTGAATTTTTAAGTGATTGCACCAGCCGTCAGCAGCTTTATATAAACTTTCAGCATGTATATAATGTGCTTGGGATACTTTGTCACCTGAAGAAATAGATAATCTAATTTGGTCCAAGCCTCACAGAGTTACAGAGTGTTATAATAATAACCATAATAGTTTTTTTTAACATTGCACATGTAATATCATGCAGTACACGCAAATTTCAAACTTAATCCAATAAAATATATTTGTCACAGTGTCGCACTTTTCTTTTGTTCTACAATACTGGAGAACGGGGTAAAGCATATGGATTACAGTAGTATATAGATTATAATATCAAAACCTCATAATGTGAAAAGTTATTATTTTTGCACACACACTCTATGCTATTGCATAATTGGTAACTGCATATACAACATAGCATCGCCTATCAATTAACACACGCACACATTCATTTTTTTGTATTTAAAAAGAATGAAAGCATTTAGAAAAAAAAATGCAGAAAACTAAATATATTCAACCTAATATGTTTCCAAATATGCGAAAAAGAATGTTCCCTATTTTAAATTAAACTTAAATCTTAATTAATTTATTAAATCTTAATTAATTAAATCTTATTATTGGTTGAACATTATAATTTTATTTTTGTTGTTGCGTTTAATTTTCTTCGTGTTTCAAAGTAAGCTGAAAACTTAGATGTTTTGAAAATGAAGCGGCGATTTACTTATGTACAAAATGCACATAAATTTTTACAATTTATATTGAGAATTGAAAAAGCATTATTTCAACTTTACGTCCATTTCTATAAATTTTTAACGTAAGAGATACTCATTCCAAGAACTCATTACATAAATTGGTAGACAAATTTTCAAATACAGGGTCTGTGGTGTCACGCTAAACAACAAAGCAGACCACAAAGAGTAGAATCAGCTGACAACCACCAACCTGTAAAGGAAACTATTCAAAAAACTCTACGAGTAATTAATCCAACAATAGTCTACTGAACTGGAAATGGAAAAAAGAACGTTATTCTGGTACAAACCATTGTTTTTTCTTGTTGCTGTATAGAATACACTTTTCATCTCTAGTAACAATTTGTTAAAAAAAAAGATATCTGCATCACTTGAACAAAACTGCACTGAAGATGGTTGCAGCTTGAATTTTATATTCGATTAAACCATTTTTGCCTTCTTTGTTACACGTGCTTCTGTGCATTTTTTTAACTGCTGTTTCCGTCCTGGTAACAATTTATAACTGGATGTATAGTTCTATTTTTTTATTGGAACCTTCGGTGTGAAACACTAAACTCAAAGAGATTTACCACTAAACACCGAAACACTTTTTTAAAGTTCCCGACGCACGTTTCGTTAACTATGCTAGCATCATCAGGAGATGATTCAATCTAATTTTAAAAGCTAAACTACGTTCTATTTATCTGAGACCCTAATTGCTAACCTACTACCAACGAAGCGTACTACCTACCTAATAAAGCGTTTTAAAAAATTCAAAAAAGAAAAAAGAACTGCGAATTTAACTGACCCTTACATTAATAATTGGAAAAGTTGACTGAACGAAATAGTTTTTCCACTTGAATGCTTTCATATGCATCCAAAGCCCTGTTGTTATTTACATTTTTAATCAGCCTTAAATTACTAATGTCTATGTTGTGGTCATGTTCGATTGCATGCTGGGCAACATAAGATTTTTCATTTCTCCCATATCTAATGTGGGCAATGTGTTCTTTATATCTCGTTAATGTGGATCTTTTTGTTTGCCCAATATACCTTCGATCACAATCTTAACAGCTAATTACGTAAATCCCCGACTTTTCATGTTGATCCACTTATCCTTTAGGTTACCCAGGACTTCTCTTAATTTATTATTTGGTTTGTACACAACTTTAATGTCCACTTTAAAAAAAACATTATCTAACCCTCGTGTTAATTGGGCATCAAACGATATTACCATGAATTTATTTTTGTTCTGATCCTTTTGTCGAAGATGCTTTTAATAATTTTCTAAACTTATGTTTTCTAATTAATTTATTTACAATGTTCTTATTATAACCGTTCACTTCGGATACCTCCCTAATTAATTTTAATTCTTTGTTATAATTGTCTTTGTTTAAAGGAAAATTGATTAATCTATTTACCATAAAATTTAAACTAGCCATCTTATTTTGGAAGCTATGATTCAAATCGTTAGGAATATATTTCGAAGTGTTGGTGTTTTTTTTTCTAAAAATATCAAACTTTACTCAGAAATGGTAAACTATCGATGTTTTCGAGTTCCTGCGCGAATAGTATGTCTTGGGATTTACTATTTAAGTTCTTAATAAAATCAAGTTTTAATTTTTTGAATTAAACATTGCAGAAATAGCATCCACATATCTTAGCCATACCTTCGGAAAGTAACTGAATTCGTCTTTCGCTTCTGTTTCAAATTTATTCATATATATATATATATATATATATATATATATATATATATATATATATATATATATATATATATATATATATATATATATATATATATATATATATACTTATAGAATGGTGACAGGGGATTGTCCTTCCATTACCGTTCCTTCTTTTTGTTCGTAAAACCGGTTATTAAGTTGAAAACAATTTTGCATACATAGTCTTGCTAAGTACTCAGAAACAGTCTTCTTATGAAAACCATTTAACTCGAGTAACTGTCTTAGGTATGTCAAGGTGTGTGAAATCGGAACACTCGGAAACAATGATGACGTCAAAGGAAACCAAGGTCTCCCCTTTCTCTAGATGTGTGTTTTTGGCTTTTTCTATAAATTTTGTTGAGTTTATCACATAACTGGATGGTAGTTGGTTTAGTGGATTTTCAAATTCCTTTGTTAACCATTTTGCCAAGTTGTATGTTGGAGAAGCAATGGCTGATATACTTGGTCTCATTGATTTTCCTGATTTATGAATTTTTGGTTGGTAGAGCTTACAATCTTGGCAATTTTGGATTAGAAATATGAATTTTATTTTTTAGAGAAGGAGAAATAAGGCTGTTACAAGATTTCAATGTATCTCTGACTTCGTTGCCCATTTTTGACAATGGATTCCTGGGTGATCGTTTATATGGGCCGTCCTGAATGAATTTTTCAATGCGATGAAAGTAATCAGATTTGTCCAGTACTATAACAAAATTTGCCTTATCGGCTTTTAAATAAAAACAATCCTTCTGTCGCAGACACTTGACAATCTTAGAATGTTTGGCATATTTTTCACATGATTCTGGCACATGATTCTTTTGGCACATGATTCTCTGATGAAAACTTTGGAAGACTCCGGTAAGTGTTTAATACCAGTTTCAATACCAGCTACCATATCCACCAAAACGCAACGAGATACCGGCAAAGAAAAATTGAGGCCTTTAAGTTCTGTACAAACCAAATAATAAATTAAGAGAAGTCCTGGGTAACCCAAAGGATAAAGTAGATCAACATGAAAAGTCGGGGATTTACGAAATTTGCTGTCAAGATTGTGATCGAAGGTATATTGGGCAAACAAAAAGATCCATATTAACGAGATATAAAGAACACATTGCCCACATTAGATTTGGAAGAAATGAAAAATCTTGAGTTGCTCAGCATGCAATCGAGGGAGGCAATTTAAGGGTCAGTTAAATTCGCGGTGCTTTTTTCTTTCTTTTGTTCTCTTTTCGCCTTTTTCCCCTTTTTTCCTTTTTGGATTTTTTTTAAGCGCTTTATTAGGTAGGTCGTACGCTTCCTAGGTCGTAGGTTAGCAATTAGGCTCTCAGATAAACAGAACATGATTTAATTTTTAAAATTAGATTAAATCATCTCCTGATGATACTGACATGGTTAGCGAAACGTGCGTCGAGAACTTTAATAAAGTGGTTCGGTGTTTAGCAGTAAATCTCTTTGAGTTTAGTGGTTGCATAGTAATATATAGATCCAGTTTAAACTGTTTTTCGTGTTCATAAAATAATAAAATATTTTACTAGACTTTTTTTCCAAATAATAGATTTATTTCCGTTTCAGGTTAGGAACATTTTAACTAGTGATATTGGGTGATATTGGCACCGAGCCTTGGGAGAGAATCGCGGGAGTGGGAAAGGAAAGCACGGGCGCTAACCTGTCTGTACGTGATTGAGTTTTTTTACGTGAGGTTGTGTCTTGCGTTACGATGCCTCATAAATACGTTAATGCATTAAGCGCGCGTAATTTTTGCAATTATAGTGACGATGACCTGAAAAAAAGCACTAGAAGATAATAAAAATGGGAATGTTTCAAGCTAAAACAAGTAAAAAGTGAAAAATACCTCGTGGCACTATTCAAAATAGATTAAGTGACACACACAATAAAAAAGTTGGCAGTCCTCTTGCATTAAATCCCGAATTTACGTCAATTTGCAATATGGGGTTTCCCTATTGAACCTCGAGATTTAGGTATAATAATACAAAAATATCTGGATAAACAAGGTAGGACTATTAAAAAAATTGAAAAAAATACCAGGACCTGATGATATCGTGAATTTCATGCGTCGTAATAATCTCTCTATCAGAACAGCATCTAACATTAAAAGAAGAGTTAGAGCTTTCGTTGACCATCCGCAAATACCAGAGTCTTTTGAAAACATTAAACCCCCACCTCTTGAATGCCTCTAGCTCCTCTGTATATAATTATGACGAAACCAACATAACTGATAACCCTGGAAGAGAAAAGTCTTAGTACCTCTAGGTACAAAGAGGGTTGAAAGAGTACAAGATCATTCTCGTACAGCTATTAGCATCATGGTTTGTGGAAATGCTAACGGAGATTTCCTTCCACCAATGATTGTCTACAAAACCATGAACTTATATGACAATTGGACTTCTGGGGGACCTACTGGAACAATCTATGCAAACAGTCCAAGTGGGTGGTTCAACATAAACTTATTTGAGAAGTGTTTTTTTTTCATTATTTAGTTCCACACATAATGTCACAGGCAGTACTATAATTGTTATTGACGACAACTTAGTATCTCATTTTTCTGCAGCTGTACTAAAAGCCTCGTTAGAAAATAACATATATATGGCTCGATTGCCACCCAATGGTACACATTTAATGCAATCACTGGATGGGTCATTTTGTGCACCAATGAAAAAAAAAGTAGCGTGAAATTCTAAATATGTGGCGCAAAGAATCACGTCTAAAAGGGTCCATCCCAAAAGAACATTTTCCTGGAGTTCTTCCTTGTTTATGATATGGCCTAGAGAACAAGTCTAAGGAGAATTTGATTTCAGGTTTCAGAGCAACAGGCCTTCACCGATTCTCGCCATATGAAGTTCTAAAAAAAACTTCCGGATTCTTGGGAAGTTGTTGAAGAAAATGAACTAATACACTAAGCACTTCCTCGTCTCACGCACGTGTTTTGGGTTCAATTAGACCAGGACAAGTGATGCAACTGTCCGACAAAGAACCGACGCAGTTAGTTGAGTATCAGCCTAAACCTTCTCAATCAAAGAAGAAAAAAAGAAGAAGATGACGATGTATGCTCTGTTTGTAGAACAAAATGGAGCACATATAAGGGAGTAGACTGGTTACAGTGTATTACATGCAAGAAATGGATTTGTGGTATCTGTCATAAAGAGGGTAAAGATTCATATTTTCTATGTACATTTTGTGAAGCTGATGAGTAACTTTTTGTTTCTATTTCATTAAACCTGTTACTTTTAAGACTTGTTGTAATAAAGATGTGTTTACTACTTAATATTGTTTACTTTTACACCGATTATTTTAAGTTATCTAGTCACAGTAATTATAAATGTGCATTTGTGTTCACCTACCAATGACATTCCAAATCCGGGGTAATTTTGGCATGATTGTTTCAGTGATTTTATAATTTTAATAACAATAGCACATATTTTTTGTTAAAATGACTAAATCAAAAGAATCGCAAGTGGCGTGTGAGCATTAAATAAAAAGAATATTTATTAATAATTGTTTCAAAAAGTTTGAAAAACATTAAAAATCTGCCAATAGTTTACGGTACATGAGCATTTTAAAAATTTTATTTAATACTGTTAGTGATCCCAAGAGATCCACAATTAGTGATCCCAAAAGAACAGACGCAACAGCCATGGACATCCATAATTTTTCAACAGCCCATTGTTGGAATACCACTAAATCATAATTAGTAACCTTGACGTCGAACATACACAACCAGAACATCCAAAATTGGTGACTCTGACCTCCGAAGAAACTTTGAAAGATAAGCATTTTGAATACTTCAGCTATGAACACAGGCACCTCTAATATAAGCAACGAATCCATTAATGGATGGAAGCGAAGACATGCGAAAGAAATATAGCAAGTGCTAGATTCACGCCCACACAAAACCATATAACTACTGGTTATGTTAATCGACCTAAAATATGGTCGGCGATTTATAAAAAAGATAAAACTATCAACACAGTTGTTAATGATGAATCAGCTTTATCGAAAATACTAATATACGAGTGGAACAAAGCATTTCAAAAACACCGAAAAGTTCTTGAAAACTTGCCTTGTTCCGGACAAAAACATCAACAAAGTGAACGAATTGATGATGAAAAATCGTCATGCTTGCTTAAGAGAGATGACTCAGAATCTGGCTATGCCTTCATACTGTTTTGGTTAATGTTTTGGACATGAAACACATTAAAGCACAATCTGTTCTTGAGGAAATGGTTATCGAAAACAACTTAAATGAACCACTTCGGACCCTACATTAATCAAACACTTTGAGGAGACCAACGGGTGAGGAGGGGTTGATTTATGAATGTGACATACAAAACAGCCAACAAGAAAGTCGCTCTACAAATAACTTCATGATCGTTATTTTCCTTGACTATCTACTCAAACTTTCTGACAGAAAGGTAAACAGTTAAAACAACAATATGTTTATTACATATTTGGTATTTTATTTGGTTTGGGAGAGAGTGTTTACCAAAAAAAGGTCAGACATCAATAATTATTGGATTTTGCACCACGATCATGCGCCACTCGCCATGTTGGCCAGGTGTTTAAGGCGATGGTGGGACCGTACAGCGACCAAGACGATAGAAGGTTCAACTCCTGCTCTCGATGAAGTTTTTGTTTGTTTAATTTGAATAATAATCTATCGAGACTCTAAATGACACTAATGAACAATTACTGATTAGAAGAATATAGTGGATTTTGAAAACATGGCGCTAAATAGATGTGTTCCATATATCGATTCAACATACCGTTTTTGCCAGATATGTATCCGTGTGACTGTTTCTTCCCTAAACCCGAAGTATCATTTAGTTTTATGTGAAGTATGTATCGTATATAATATCAATATAGCGTTGATTTAATATATATATATATCATCATCAGTCATCAGTCCGTATTATATAGTGTTATATTTTATTGATCGACATGATTATGCTCTAAGAACTCAACTCACAAATATAACCTCCTCATTGTTTCTCACCAAATTAATAACATCGTGTTCGAAATCGTCTCAAACACAATGGCCGGTCGGAACAAACGGTACGTCGACTTTTAGCGACATAACGTAATTCAGAAATGTTTTCCTTTCATTCGACGCCCAATTGTGCAACGAATATCCGGCCGAACGGAGTCATATGTCCGTTCTGACAATGCCTCTGGAGTCGTGTTTACCTTGCTCGTTGTCCTTTAAAATCGCGCAAAAACGAAAAAATGTCCCTCTGTTTAATTTGTCTGCGTATTCTCACAAAAGACTGACTATTTTCATCGGAAATTTAATATGCAGTTTTATTAATGCTTTTCACAAATATATGCATCAGCTCAGTTAAACATGTGTAGATCATTCTGTTTCGTTATGTTAGCTAATTTAAATAAATTGCGTAATGTATGAAAGAGTTTTGATAATATTCAAAGGCTAATAACTGCCTTAATATGTTATTCCATGTTTTTGTTACTGTAACATAATTCAAAAAACAACATAATTAATTAATATTTATTCCTATTGGTCCGCCAATCCGCCAATTTTAAAATATAGCCAGAAAAAAAAATTTAAGTATGAAGTTAATTTTTTATATACAGAATAGGAAATAAGTAGGTATTCAATTCATAATTTAAAAAAAACTAAAGTAAAGATTCATTATCACATTAGTGTATTAGAGTACAGCTTCCTGCCATAGACTCAGCTCTACATTAATTGCGGGTTTAAGGGGAACTGTCGCTGTAGCTTCATCAAATATCGATCCTAACAGGTTTACATAGGCTTTATTTATACCTTGGTTAAGCAATCCATCCATTATGAGCTGCCTTGAGATTGAGCCAAATACTTTTTCATAGTCGATAAAAGCCAAACACAGTGCCAAGGTATATTCGTTGTGCCTTTTTATGGCTTGCTGTACAATTCTGCTTGCTCTCTTGGTTGTGCGTCATTCGATTTTCTTAATATACTTAAATATTATCTTAGTAAAAACTGTATACATTACTAAGAAATCTTATTGAACTGTAGTTCTTTGAATCTTCCTGTACTCCTTTTTATGTAAAAAATCACTTCTACATTTTTCCATAAGTTGGATACTTTTTGTCCTTTGAGGCATTTTGAGTATAATTTTGCCACTATTTTTTGTGTAGTCCGTGTTTACCGTGCTCGTTTTCCTTTAAAATGGCGCAAAAACGAAAAAATGTCCATCTGTTTAATTTGTCTGCGTATTCTCACAAAAGACTGACCATTTTCTTTCATCGAAAATTTAATATGCAGTTTTATCAGCCAGCATTTCAACAGTTATACTGCCCTTTTCTGGAGCATTGTCATCTTTCATCGATTCTATAGTATTTGTCAATTTCTCTACTAGGATATCTGGCATTTGTTATTTCTTGGTCAATATTATCTTTGTCTAATTCTGCTCTTCATATAACTTTGAATATACTCTTCTGAAAACCTCTAACATTTCTATACGCACCCGGCACACCCGCACATGTGCCATCCTCACGCTTTAAACGAAATAATGTTCGTCATTTTCTTTATTTAGCTTCTGTTTAGCTTTATTAATTCCCCCGTTTTCTTCACTAGCTGCTAGTTTTTTGCACTAACTGCATGTTGAACCAGTGCGTCTATTCTCAAATATGTTTTTTATACTTTTTCAAAGCTCATCGTACCCTGCCAAAAGAATTCCTCACTGCATTCCAAATTGTCTGTCGTTTTTTTTATTAAATCAATTATCTCATTAGAGGTTTTTAACTTTTTGAAATAGTTTTCTTCTGGTGCTATTGAAGCAGCCATTTCAATATAATATCGTTGATGATTTCTTCATACTAATCTATCATTCTTATCTCCTCTGGCTTTTGCAACAAAGGAAAGCGGTTCAACAAGGCAATCTCAAAATCAGTGCTACTCTCCAGCAACTTCCCAGAATTCACTTTGCCTTTTTTTTGACCTTACCATTATTTCGCGCTCTCTTGGACAGTTTATCTTAACCTTAGCTCATACCATTCAGTGGTCATTTCCAACATTAAAATGATTGATGACAGTACAATTGTAAAATATTGTTTTATCGTTTAACGTGATGTAATCAGTATCAGTTATTAGACCAGATGGACTTTTCATGTCCATTTTCTGCTGATTTTTTCTTACAAAACGAATTCATAATAAAAAAATCTTGTCATTCAGCAAAATCAACCAATCTGTCACCTTTATTGTTTACTATTATTACACCAGATCGCTTACTATTTCCATTTGAGCCATTTTCATCAGTTGTTCCTTTTCCAATTTTGGCATTACAGTCATCTACACTTCTCCATGTCTACCATCTGGGCCACATCATCATAAAGTTCCTCAATTACCACATCCCTGTAGCTTACAGTTGATGCATACGCTTAAACGATTTGAAGCTTAAACTTTTTATTCAGCTGAATGACGCCTTGAGCTAGGTGCTCAGATCTACTTTCAACTGTTATTATACTATCCTTCAGCTATCGATTGATGAGAAATCTAATTTCACCACATCGTCCATTCTCCGAGTCGGACATCAGTTTTCATTGGTCGTATATTAAGCGTAGCCATATCCAAAGTGCACTGGAAGCCTGATTTACCCGGTAATTTTTAGCATTCTCTCCTTTTGAGAAAGGGTTTCCGCTGTCATAAGTAGTTTTCCTTTGGGCTCCGGGAATGAAAGCCCTATTTAAGGTTGTAAAACCATGTTAAAATGCCATGTCGAAGGCATGGATCGTAACCTGCCTGGGGCTGAGGCCTCTGCCTTGACCTGTCTGCAAGGGGTGAATCTCCCAGAAGCATACGCTCCAGTTCAAGCGTCCAATATGCTCCACTCCACCTACCCTGCCCTGTCATTACCCTACTCCCCTTCACCACGTCAAAGTATGATCCGCAAAGGGATTTAATGCACAAAAGGGTATATGTTATGGTAATGCTCATCTAAACATATTTATTTCGTTGCCTCAAGTTAGTTCCTATAATTTTCTATAGTTATCCATGTTTCTAAATAATTAAACAAGCTACTTTTAACAAAGGTTTTGTGTATGTTATCGATACGCAGTTCCAGAATATTGAATTATAAGAGTCTATAATTTTCCTAGCTGGTGTTATTCTTTTTGTGATCTCTCCATCATATTTTCTTGTTATTAATGAAACAATAAAAACGAATATATAAAAAAATATCAAGGAAGCTGCACTTAAAGCATGCGGTAACTGAACCTCTAACAGAAACCCAGTAAAATAAAATAAGGTACCATGATTCTATTGTACAGAATACTAAGAACATAAGAAGCATGTGGACATTATCGAAAAATCCGAAATGATATCTTAACGATGGTGGAACAAGTATAAAACCGCCATCGGGAAATGTTTACAGGAGTTTATTTCCTCTGTTGCTAGTTGAATCTTAGGCACTTTTATTCCTAGGACCAGTCTGGACTTCTTGTATTATTTCAGAAGTTTTTGCTGTATATATTCAAGGCCACATTTCTCAATAACAGCAGATTGTGAGGTATATAACCATGTTATAAACAATTCAGCAATTTAGCTACTTTAAATAGTATGGGCGACACACATAATTCTTAGCGAAAACTTTATTTACAAGAAATTTTTCTCATAAAATAATATCTAACTTTGATTTTTAATGTTGAACCATCGAAGAGATTTTTCAAAGCTTTTATGCCATATACTGTAGGTAAATCATAAACAGAAAAGCTTTGTTAGTAAACGTAATAGTTAATAATAGGTGCAAAATAGAAAATACTCATTTAATAGACAATCGTAAATTTAAACTTAAGAAAGTTGAGATAAAAATATGCAACGTGGATAGCGAGCACAGTTTACATAGGCGTAGTTAAGCATTACGTGGCTGATATTTTCATAAGCGATAATGCTGACATTATCGGGAACGAACCGCTCTTTTAAAATCGCGCGGGACCGTTTCATTATTTTTACCCGCTGGCGAATAGCAAAATGAACTGTCGGGAATGGTTTATTCGTATTAGGATTGAAGCGGATTTGGTCCGAGGTTTATTTCTCTTTTTGTCTCATTTCGACCAAAGTGGTTTTATGTATTAAAATGCAATAATTGTGTTATCGAAATTTATGTAACGATTCGCCAAAATTGGGTGAATTAAAAAGATAGTGGGAGCGTCATTTTCGAATTTGTTGAATTAGTAATATGTATTTACATATTATTAGTTCCTATAGTATCTATAACGTTTATGTTTAGATCTGCTTTGATTTACCTTTAGTTAGTTCAAGTTGATTCAAATTATTGTCGGTTGGTAACTTGCATTGACGCTACATTATACTTTTTTATTTCAAAAACGACAAGAACGCTGTCCAGACAAAAAACTAGGTTTGTGTAGTTTAAGGCGAGAGTTCTGTTTGGAAAACCACAGTGCAGTTCCTTAATCTCTTAGATTTTCTCGCCTCATATACGGAAATATTGTTGTAGTTTGTGCTACATATTCATATAAATATAATTGAACCTCATCACTAACAAGAATATAGTTTTCACCGAATGATTTTTTTTTATGTTTGACGGTTTGATGGTTGATTATTTTTTAAAGCTAAGAACATGAAGGCTGAACATGTTTCATACTATATGGAGGCATATTGATAAATATAAATTATTAATATTCTCAAACGTAAACATATACGTGAGTTGATTTTTTAAAATGTGTGTTCTATTATAAAGTGTGTTAAAATAAGTGTGATCTAAAATATAAATCAATAAGTTGGTTAGCAAATAAAATTTCGAATAGACCGTCAAATTGGCGAAAAAAACGAGTGTAGTATTTAAGTGAGCCCGCAGCCATAGGACCTAACGATAATATTTTTATAAGCAATAATGTTCGCATAATTATTTATAGTTATTTCTATCCACTGGCGATTAAGTTTAATATATTTTCGGAGACGTGTCACATTATTTCGGTATATTCGCATTAAAACTGAGGCGGTTACAGTTTGAAGATTATTTATCTTCTCGTCTGGGCATAAAAATAAATCATATATTAATATATACACACATATATATGGAACGACCTTTTAAAATTAGCGGAATTAAGAATATTGTGAGACCTTTTTAAGATCTAACCATATTGAATAATGGTTGCAATTATAGTATTGGAGGTTTATTTATAAAGCAAGTTCTATTTTTGTTATACATTTCATTTTTTATGATATTTTTGATGTACTGCTTCCAAAATTAGCTGGCTTATTTTCGTAGCATCTCCAGTTTTTCAGATATAGCACGACAAAAATTTGCATTTATAATAAAAAAGAAAATTAATGAACCTGTACCAGATTCAAAATACACCTTTAACTTTTTTAATAATCTTTTTAATAATTAATTTTAAAATTAATAATTGTTAATTCTAGGTACTGCCTATTTCCCATGTAAACTGAAAATGTTCTAATTTTGTAGATATAAGATAACCGAAATAAGATAGCTGCTTTATTTTGGCGTTCAGTTAGAGATCAGGATAACTCGGTCAACGTGTTTCATATGAAAACCATGTTGAAAAAATGCGTTAAAGTTACTAAAGTAAAAAAAAACAATTGCTTGAATGAAAATAACTAACTATATTTGCCATAAATCCAAACAAAAAAGGGGAATGTTGTCAGACCACTTTTTCAAAATATAACCAAATAGTTCTTTCGGTTTTTATGTATATTACACAATAAATTTTAATAAATCATATTAATTAACCAGATTTTACCATATTTTAATGAACTTCAATATGTGATGTTTATAAAACATTTGAGACTCGATAAACCAATCCACAGTCTCCAAATATAACACACTATAATTGGGAGGTGTCCCATGCAGTTGGAAGTGATGTTTGGAAATTGTTAAATGAGGTGAATTTGAAGAACGAGATAAGACAGCTCTCTTATCTAAAAATTTCTTCTGGATAGTTATTTTTGTAGTAAATGAGATGTAAATTTGTTGGTTGGTGTTAAAATTATCAGCTGTGAGCTCCACATATGATATTCAATAATTTTTCACAATGATTTAGTTGTCATTTCCTATTCCAGTTGGCTTTATAAATTAATCATTTCCTTGCCGTTCTCACAGCGAATCACACAGTGAAATTTTAACACAAATTAACTTCGATTAATTTATGCGGTACGCACCCGATGAAATAGAAAGACATCCAAAAAATTTAACTAAGTTTCAACAATTTTGTAAATGCACTAAGACCTTAAACATCTGATTTCCCTTATTATAAATTAGTACTCGTTTTTTAATAATTGAATGAGTCACTATTGGTTGACCAAATGAAGGTTTATCACTTACAAGAAATATTTCACTATGGAATTTAAAAAACCTATTTTTTGCATACGCATTCTATTATGCATTTGCTGTTTTGAAAATATTAAGGCAAAATCATGATAAAGTACGTTATATCCTTCAATTTTCACAATTGTACAAAACACGCAAAACTGATGTTAGCCAAGCTTACACTAACAGAAACGTTATCTGAAAACTATTATTTTAGATTTCCTAAAGAATTACACAATAGCTACAAGGAAAGCAAAACAAATCGAGATAAACCTGCATCGAAAAATAATCCGAAAGAACTTAAAATATCATCACTTGAGGTTATACTATATGTGTAATAATATTTGTAATTTGCTCTTAGTAGTCTGCTTTTAACATGAAGCTCTAGTTTTTGACTTTTAATTGAAATTTATGCTTGTTTGATATGAAAGTACATTACATAAAATAAATGGATATACATATAAATAAATGGATTAACATATAAATAAAAACACTAACCAGTAATTACATTTTCACTATTATTTATGATAGATTATTTAAATATGATAGATTAATATTATTATTTTCACCGACAGCCTGGTATCATCCTTCAGAATGAGGAACATAGATTTTCCTAAACTCGAAGAGATTTAACATTAAAAACCAAATCACTTTTTTGAACTTCTCGATGCACGTTTCGCTAACCATTTGGTTAACAGCATTAGGAGATGATTTAATCTGATAAATGCAAATAATATGATCGTATTTAATCTTAAGTTTATTTAATCTTAATGGTAAATATCTTCGAGTTTAGTGTTTCACACCGAAGGTTTCAATAGAAGAATTGATATATATTTTCCTGATGTCCGAACCTAGCTGATTCGTAAACAATGGTGCAAACATCATGTCTTCAAAATTCTCATTCAACAGTCCTCAGGATATCAACGGACTGTAAAATTTTGTCTGCAATCTGGAATATCGTTCTATTCCAGTTCTATTCTAGTACTAACGAAAATTTGATGGATCCACAGCATCTAGAATAAGTACTACCAGTTTGATAGAGATCCCTGGAAGAAGAAAAAGAAGAATTTGAGATGATTTGGCCGCATCAGCAACAGATGCTATTTAGTAATAAGTGTCAACTTTGCTCAAACATGAAAGTGTGTAATATTTAACAGCACATTTGAACGTACAGGTGTAGAAATAAAAGGTGAAAACATACGGTGAGGAAATCATATTTTTGAGAGGAGAAATGCTTCTCTTAAAAAAGCAAATAGAGGGGTAATATAGTATCGGGGCAGTATAAATGAAAGTTCTTGCGGTAAATCATGCCTTTGACGGAGAAAAGAGAGATCCACACATTCTATGAGGATGTTGTACTGTAAGGGGTGTGTTGAAAGATATGCATATCTGAGGCTTTTCTTTGCTCAGAAGGTAGCCATTGTCAGAAATGGCAATGAGCAATTCTAAGACGAGTCGATATTGCCGCAGATCGTCTCTCTATAGGAGGGAGATAAGATTTATCGAATAAATTTGGTTTTTTATCGTTGAATTATGAATTATTATGTTTATCGCTAAAAATGCCAAGTGTGAAAGACATGGCAAGAGGGAGAGGTTCGGGGGAATAAGGAGATTGTCTAAGTCTGAGGAGGTATTCTTGCTCTTGGACAAAGCTTGTGTGAGTTCATTTAATGCGAAGGGAGTGTTAATAGGAGATTGTTGGGGTCCATGTGGATTGAGAAGGTGCTCCATTTGAGATTTACGAGTAAGAAAATGGAGGTCAATATTCAGTTCGCTAGAAATATTGCGCGAACACTCCAAGTTAATTCCGCAAACTTCAAACGACTGGCCTTGTAATTTGTTTATGGTCATCACAAAGGCCAGACGCACGGGAAACTGCAGCCGCTGGCAAATCGAATGGCAAGTATGTTGGAATCATCGGGATACGCGAAATCAAAACATCCTTTCCTTTATATTTTCCCTTAATAATCGTTGCCTCGATGACGTTATTCATTAGATTTTTCACAGTCAGTCTCGTTCCATTGCATAGTCTAGGTTGATTAATGTTACGCAACATGATGATGACAGCCTACTTTTAATTGCAAATTGTGAGGTGGTAGTCCAGGCAATTCCAGCGAATTTCAAAATTCTGTGGTATAGTTGACTACTTCATCCTGGTTGATAACTGTGTCGACTGATTTGAAGAAAAACAAGTGTCCCGGAATAAAATGCTGGCCAAAAAACGGGTAGAATCACTTCCTGTTCCAGAAACTAATGAGCATTATTTATCTGGTGGTGGGACTAATTGTAGCAATTTCACTTTTCCACCCGCACAACACAATCCAGGAGATTCACTGCTGTATTTTAACGCCTTATAATACGGACAAACGACTGACATTTCTCCAATTGTTACTGATCTGTCCGCGCACCGTAATCGATTTCAGGATCGTAATGAAATGCCGCTCGTTCCAGGTTCACGGGAGTACTGCGTCGGCGCAATCGCTCATGTTCATTGTGTCGTGTTCGCTGTTGTTGTGTTTGATGTGCACGAACTCGTTGTATTCTAAATCTATGGAATTGTCGTTTATTCTGTCACTCTCGAACGCGATTCGAACATACCAGTATGATTATTATCATTATTTGTCGCTTGCTGGTCATCAGTGCGGTTTGCACGTGAGGTAGCTCGTCGCACATTTGACTGACTTCGACGACCTTATCTTCTCCTCGACATTGTAATAAACACTATAAAACGACATAGAATTGTTTTCACCGTCACACAGATCAGATCACTCAGTTGAGATCTGCCAATGAGAATTTTAAAATATTGAAAACCTCAAACTAAGTCCTCGAGTGATGCCAAAATTTGTGGTTATGTATAAATACAAAGACAATAGACGACAGGTCCGGCACGAACGCCATCTATTAAAATAATCCGAAGCGGCGATTCACATACTAAATTATCAATATTAAATTTTTCGTTTTTTCAGCTGTTCGAGCTTAGCAAATTAGAGCGAGCAAAACAAAAAAATATTTAAATCTGTCAAGAAGTTTTAGCGAACTAACGAACAATTAATTTATATATATATATATATATATATATATATATATATATATATATATATATATATATATATATATATATATATATATATATATATATATATATATATATATATATATATATAAATAATTTAATTACACCACCTTGAGATTTTCAAAAAATCGATTTTTTTTTGGCTAGATAAATTGTATATTACTTTTAAGAATATTTTAAACGTTTAACGATTTCAAAATTCAAATTATTTGCGAAGTTATAGCAATTAGAAGTGAGCGCGGTAGAGAGTCGGCTTGAGACTCAGGTAGCGATAGGAAGACTCGGCCGGTCAAAGTCTTGACAAAGGGTATCCAAAGTCAGCCCAAAAAAATTCTATGCCACCTTTTAGTTATTACCTTTCTAAATAGTTTTGTTTATTTTTCAGACAATGCCTGACAGAATATAATTACACCAACAGCAAGGATTTTCAAAAGAGATTCTACTTGTTAGCTCATATCTCCATCATTTTTAAATTTTTTTATTCGTTATTATTTCAAATTATTCCTTAAAGTACTATGTATATGTGTAAAATAAAAATTATTTTATATATTTAATAATTGCGCTAAAAAATATACCTATTTTTCCTAGCGCCAAGGTGGTGTAATTATATCTATTCCAGAATATTAATTTTTTTATCACTTTGCCGCATAAATCGGCATTAATTTTACCATTGACGGGAATAATATGGGTTTTAAAGTTATTGAGTGTTCTGATTTATTGGTGTAAACCAATGATTTTACATAACCTCAGAGAAAAAAAGTTTAATCAAGTTACATGGTCACTGAACTTTTTTTCCCAATGCATTGATTGTGTCATGAGATGTATTGCATGTTGCACCATCTTGCTGAAACCTTTTGTCATCCAGATCTAAATCATCCAATTCATGACGGAAAAAGTCAGTAAACATTTTTCTGTAGCTTTCTCTATTAACAGTAACTGAACTTCATTTTTCATTTTCACATAAGTACGGTCAATTTACATCTCCAGACTATAAACCACTCCAAAATTGTTAATTTTTATCGATGTAAAGGTATGGGTTTTTCTTCACTCAAATACGATAATTTTGTTTATTTACGAAGCTACTTAACGAAAAATGAGCTTCATCGCTGAAGATGATTTTTTCATGAAAGGGATTTGTTTCAAGTTCAAACTTTTGGCATCACTCAAGGACAAAAACTTAATCGTATTGCTCAAAACATCGATACTGTGAACCAAAGTGTGAATAAAAATACAGAACAAGGAATTACACGTCTTTCTTAAGAACTTGGGCTTTCTTATAGTATTACATGGAATATTCATAAATATTTGGATTTCAAGGCGAATAAAATTCTGTTAACCCAAGAACTCAAACAACCATTTTTTTTTTACAAAAAAAAATTGTTTACAAACAATTACCATTTGTTGTGTAAAAATTTTGCAGATTGGCCTTTCCATTTCATGAAAAAATCATCTAATTTTTCGAAGCTCATTTTTCGTTAAGTAGCTTCGTAAATAAGAAAAAGTTATTGTATTTGAAGTGAAGAAAAACCCATACTTTTACATCAATAAAAATTAACAATTTGGATTTATGGTCTGGAGATATAATTGGACCGTACTTATGTGTAAACGAAAAGTGCAGTTACTGTTAACAAAGAACGCTACATAAACATGATTAATGACTTTTTCTGGCATGAATTTGATGATTTAGATCTAGACGACAAGAGGTTTCAGCAAGATGGTGCAACATACCATACATCTCATGACACAATCAGTTTTTTTCTCTAAGGTTATGTAAAATTATTGGTTTACATCAATAAATCACAAACCGTCAATAAATTTAAAATCAGCATTATTCATGTCATTGCTAAATTAAATGCCGATTTATATGGCAAAGAAATCCATAATTAACATTCCAAAATAGATTTTTTTTTAATTTAAAGGCGGTCACTTACGGGGATTACACCACCTTGGCGCTCGGAAAAATAGGTATAAAAATACATATTTTTGTTGACGCAGTTATTAAATATATAAAATAATTTTTATTTTACACATGTACATATTATTCTTATAAATAATTTGAAATAATAGGAATAAAAAAAAATAGCGGAGATATGAGCCATAAAGTATGACCCTCTTTTGAAAATCCTTGCTGATGGTATAATTTTTTGTGTCAGGCATCGTCTGAAAAATTAAAAATATGTTTTCCTTATTTACAAAGGTAATAACATAGATATAAGTAGCATAGGATTTTTTTTGTATTTTTTTTGTAGAAATGTACTTATGAACGTGGCACTCAATTAAAAAATCCTATGCTTCGTCTTAGATAATATTATAAGGAATATGTGTTATAAATTTTAACAAAACCGGTTAAGTAGATCTTGAGATATCTTATACACCAGTTTAAAAAAGTAATTTCGAAAAAAACCTAAAAGGAAAAACAATTAATTGCCAACGTCTTTAAAACAAATATGTTTTTTAAATTACCTTCAATCTGCGATTCCTGGACCGTACATAAGGTCTTCCATTATTGCCGCGATGTCCTCCAACTCCTTTTGAGCTGCTCTTTTCAATTTCCTGGCCTCTTTAGTCTCCTGTTGGGCTCTCATATTGTCTATAGATATTCGTTGAGAATCCAAGTTCTCGGGAAATCGCAGCATGCTTGGGCCATCATTTGTAACACACTAGTATATCCATCATTAAATATACTAGCTGCAATATAAGATGCAAGTTCAACAATTTTTGCCTCACTGTAATGCACTTTTGAAGCCATAGACCCAATCACAGCGTTTCGACTTCTTCTAAAGAAGTATTGTTATAAAGGACTGACTAAGCCTTAGGCCACACTACTAAACCGCAGTGGTTCTAAACCACATGATTTTTTGAGTCAAGAAAACTAATACAAGCGACCACAATTGCGGTTTATTCCCGCGACTGATTTTAAAACTGTGAAATGTTACAAAATGGCTCGCGGGTAAAAACCGCGCCACAATTTGTAACCAATAGAACTTAGTTAGCGCGCACGCACTACGGGTTATTTCTTAGTATCAGAGCAACAATACATACTGCTCCCTTGGAATCCATTTTCAAGCTGTGAAAATCGCGGGCAGTTTCGCGGTTTTTAATCGCAGTGTGTGCGTTTCGAGCAGTTTCGTGGCTATAGCGGTTAACCGCCCACTGAAAAAAACTGTAATGCGGCCTGGCCTAAGCCTAAAACGCTACCTGAGTCTCGAGCCGACACTGTACCGCGCTCACTTATAATTGCTATAAATTCGGAAATAATTTAAATTTTGAAATGATTAAATGTTTAAAATATTCTTAAAAGTAATAAACAATTTATCTAGTAAAAAATCGATATTTTGAATAAAATTAAAATAAAATATAAGTATCTAAAATTAAATAAAAATCGCGTTGATGTCTTACCGTTTTGTTTTTATTCCAGATTAAACATATATAGCTTTTATTTAATAACACTTTACTTGAATTGACGTGAAAATATGACTTGCTAACGTGGACAGCAAGCACAGTTTCGATTAAACCATTAAATGAACAAAAAACAAGTAAGGTGTTTAAATGAGCGCAAAGTCTAAGAGCCACAACACGGTTGATATTTTCATAAGCGATAATGCTAACATAATCGGCAGCGAACCGCTCTCTTAACACCGCGCCGGATCGCTTTATTATTTTTATGCGCTCGCGAAATAAACTGCCAGGGGCGGTTTATTCTTATTAGGACTGAAGCGGATACGATTCGAGGTTTTTTTCTCTCTTCTTGTTTCGTTCTAAGCAAATTGGTTTCGTATATTAAAACGCAATAACTGTATTAAGAAAATTTACAGAACGATTCGCCAAAATTGGTCGAATTAAGTAATGGCGAGGGGATTTTTTAAAGACCTCCCCATCTCGAACGATTAGACGCAATTTTAGAATATTGGTGAAAAGAAATTGAAAAGGAATTTATGAGGGATTCTGTAAATGAATGCTTTTTCGGAAATGTCTTTATATTGGAATTAAATTTACACAGAAATGATTCATGGGTACCAGTATTTTTATTATGAACTTTGTATTAGATAAATAATAAAAATAAGGGTTGTTATCATATTAATATTGCCAACAAAACAGTTAGTTTCATTAATCAGTTAAAAATTATTTCAGAAAAAATAAGTTTTTACTGCTATTAGTGTTGTAAATTATATCATAACCATAACAAGAATATTGTATACTGATTTCCAAAATGCCATTCTTAAAAACCCACTTATAGGGGAAACCGTATTTAAAACCCTCGTGCGCACATCTATAGATATATTTCCTCCATAGGGGTCACCATAACAAATATATTGTATACTGATTTCCAAAATGCTCTTCTTAAAAACTCACTTATGTGGGAAGCCGTATTTAAAACCCTCATCCGCACATCTGTAGATGTATTCCTCCATAGCGTTCACTGATTTGCAGAAAGGATGCTGATATTTATATAGGCGTTGATCTTTCCCGCCGATGGCATCGTCATCATCCCCTTCGGCGCACGTTGGCTTGGAAAATCCCACTATGTTAACTATCCTTCATTTCTAGTGAGTAGAGATAAATACAAGTTTCAACAACAGTCAGGAATTGCCCCAAAAACTCCTTCTAATTGTGCTTATACAGATCTAAATACTGTTATGAAGTGGTCGTTTTTGGTCCACAGTACACAGTCACCCTGATATGTGACCTGACAAATGTCCCTGCAGGTTGATCCGTATTCATTTTCTAATATTTATCATGTATTTTTTTACCATTTCCTCAGTAAGGACCTTAACGGGAGTCCAGTTAAGGTCCTAAAAGCGTCGAGCATCATGCATGCTAGTTCTACAATATCGAAACTCACTTATAAATCATAAAATGTAAAGGAGCAAAGTTTCCATAATACATTAGTAAGTTCGTCTCTGTTTTTCCACGTAAAATGTAGTCTTTAATTGACACACAACATTCACTTTTTTCCAAAATAGCAAAAATATCGAACCTATTGAGAAACTCTTGAGAGATTAGAGCTACAGCTTACAGTTCAACTAATTGAAGGTGTCGCTACACTATGAGGATGAATCTAATGAAGACTAATGACTCCCATAAGTAATAGTAAACCGTATGATAACGCCTACTGTCCTGTGTAATTAACAAGGGTAATCCCAGAAGTACCGGCCTGACGTATATATGGCGGTTATTGTTTGAAAACAATGAATAGTATTAAAAACAGTAAAGGGCATCAGAGTAAAGAGGGGATTTGAGATAGCGATTGTTTCTTGCTAATGGTCATTTTCAAAAGAGAATGGCCAATAAAAACAATACAGAAATACCAAAAGGATAAGAAACAGAAGTCGGTCATAAGTATTCAAAAACAAAAATGGATAACTACAAAAGGAAATTTGAGGTAAGCATACGACTAAGAGCGGAGCCTTATAACGAATGGCAGTCGGAGGATACTGGTACACTATGTGTCACATTTAGGCAAATTTTTGTAGCAAACATACCTCGTGGTGATCGAAAGAAATCAGAAGCAAAATAAAAAGAGAAAAAAGGATTCTGGAAGAAGTACCTTGCCGATAAAAATATAACAACTTATGAACAATCATCTTATTATGAGCAAATCAAAGAATTGCTTTAAAGAAGAGTGTCGAGAGACAAGAGTGTGAAGAGACCAAAAGAAAAGAATGGGAAGATTTTGGAATCAGAATGGAAACGGACTTCAAGAACAATCAAAAATTATTCTATAGTTTTTCAAAATGTGTGAGAATTGGACAAAGAGTAAAGGTAACATATATCAGAAAGAAGGGCAGTTGGAATCTGAGAATGACGAGATAATGCAAGTTTGGCTGGAACAGTTTAAAGAAGTGTTAGAGGGTGAGGATATCACAGTAAATGATGAGAAAAGATCAAAGGAAAACCAACAGGAATTCAAATGTATCCAATACAACGAAGTTAATAGTGCAATTCATATTTGTAAGAATGGGAAGGCTGGGGAAATGATGGGGTTGAAGTGGTCGAAGAATATGGGAAAAACATTGAATTGCTCAAGAATATGGGAAAAACGGGAAAAACAGATCTTCTCCTTAAAATACTTATGATAAATGCCTTGGAAAGAAAAAATTGTTATATTTGTAAACTTGAAGAGATTTGCCACTAAACATCAAAACAGTTTTTTGAACTGCTCGACGCACGTTTCGCTAACCATGTTACCATCATCAGGAGATGATTTCGTGCATCGAGCAGTTTAAAAAAGTGTTTTGGTGTTTAGTGGTAAATCTCTTCAAGTTTAGTGTTTCACGCCAAAGGTTCCAATAGAAGAATTGAGTTATATTTGTGTTTTGTGGATCTTCATAAGGCATTCGACAGTGTTCCCACGATACGAATATGGCAGGCCCTACGTAATAAAGGAGTGTATGAACACCTGATAGAGGCAATCTGTAGTACAATATCTGTACTCATACTGCAGACATTATGTCAGAACAAATAACATAAGCTCAAGCGAATTTGTAACAAATAAGGGCGTTAGACAGGGTGGTCTTTTGAGCCCGCTATTGTTTATCATCCTTATCGATGAATTGGCCAAGGAAGTGGATCTAAATATTCGAAGAACAAAAGTAGGTGGACATAAACTTGCAACGGTTGAAATAAAGAAACTGATTTATGCGGATGATCTGATGTTGCTGGGGAAAACAGAAGCGTAATCGCAAAAGTCTTTAGATGCGTGGAACAATGCATTCACAAGAAATGATCTAAGAATAAATGTGGATAAGACAGAGGTAATGATGGTTTCAGAATGCTTGGAGGATCTTCATATAAGGCTGAATACCGTAAATGTAAAGTAGGTTGATAAATTTAAATATCTATGGGTCACCTTGAAGCAGAAGGGAAATGGAAAATGCGATTTAACAAACAGAATAGATAGTGCGACTAGAGCATATTATGCAATGTATAAAGCATTTTCTGTAGAAGAGAAGTCACAAAGGAGACAAAAGTTAAAGTTTATAGCTCGGTAATATAGGCACTATAGTGACTTACGGTAGTGAATCATGGATCATGAATCTGAACAGCAAAAGACAAAACTACAAGTATTCGATATGAGAGTGTTAAGAAGGATTGAAGGGGTGAAACGGTGGGATAGACTGAGAAATGCCGAGATAAGGGAGAGATTGGGCGTTAGAGGGATATTGGAGGTAATCAAGAGAAACCAATGGCGATGGTGTGGGTGGTGAAGAGAGTGTGGACCATGGGTGTGTATGGAGCGAAGAAGAGAGGAAGACCGAGGAAAACTTAGAACAAGTCGATCGCTAAAAGCCTGGCAAAACGGAGAATTGATTGGGAATGACGAGAGACAGAGGGAAATGGAGAAGATTCCATCAAGGGGGCTGATGGAGAGCCCAAACCTCTTGGGGTAAACCCATTGGGGTAGAAGAGGTGAAGACTAAGTAAGTAGTAAGTAAGACTATAGCAGAAAGTACCAATCTTATAAAGCTTAAGTTTGAAGTTTGAGTTATTTAGTATTTGTTTGGCAACCATTAATAGTGAACGCACTCAGTGAATTTATAAATATTATCGTCATCGTTATGTGATACTTTCATTTGAAAGGTTTCAGTCCAATCGATATCAAAGCGGAGCTAAATTATCTTCGGAGCTAAATTCTAGGGAGTCTGCTCGTTCGTTTACATAAAATATTGGGTGGTAGAGTTTAAAAAAGCTATACGAGCTGCCAAGACGAACATCGCTGTGGTCGACCAAATGAGGTGACCATGCCAGAAATGGTGAAGAAAATCCACAAAATTGTACTGGAAGACCGTCGACGAAAAGGACTCGACCAGCAGACATGGTATGCATTTTAAAAAGTGATGTACATCACATATTGACTGAAAATTTGGACATGAAAAACCTATGCGCAAGATGGGTGCCAAGATTAATCACAATGAAATAAAAACAGCGCCGTGAGTATATTTCAATCAAATGTTTGGCGAAGTTTCACAGGAATAAAGCTGAGTTTTTGCATCGATTCATAACCATGGATGAAACATTGGTCCATTACTTCGCACCTGAGACAAAGAAAGAGTCAAAATAATGAAATTATTTTCGGTGGTAAAAGATTTGCCAACAATGAGGAGGTGGAGTCTGCGGTTGATGGCTATTTTGAGAAACTCTGCGATTCTCAGTATAAACAGGGAATCGAAGCGATTGAACATCGCTGGGAAAAGTGTATCGAGCTAAACGTTGATTATGTAGAGAAATACAGATATATTTTCCCAAATTTATTGTGTTTTCTTTGTTAGGTCTGGTACTTCTGGGACTACCCTCGTACATCTCTCATCATCAAACTTAGAATAATATCTATCTTCATGTTGCCATTTTACTCTCCATTGACCTTGATACCATTTCAATTTTGTTGTTCTTATAGTTTGTGCCACGTTTGTGGTCCTTAGACGTCTGATGTCTACCCTTCTTCGATTTTGAGCATTTTCAAACTACATCTGATAACATCTCATTTCAATATTCTGTAAGTACGTTAGAAATTTATCGAAATGAAAGACCATTTTATCGTAGATCAATCATTCTCATCCTAGAAACTAACTCAATTGGCAATAAATTCCACATAGTTTGAAACCTGAAAGGCAACAGATTACATATCTGATTCCCTTACTATATGTTATATCAATCTGTCAATAATCAGAGACATTTAATAGCTTGAATTGCAACAAAGAATTTATTTCAGAAATGTCTAGAAAATCAGATACTATTTTCATCATTATTGAAATAAATACTGTGTATACATATGGGGCATTCCATTCTAAATCGACCACTTTTAAGCCTTACCCCTTTCGATTTCGCGGAAACTTTTGTGCCCTTTTCTATCCCCCCAAAGACGTTTCTCAGAATGTTTTCAATTTTTGTACCCCCTCCAAAAAGTTATGGTTTTTCAAATAGCCATAACTTTTTCAAAAATTAACCTATTGAGACGTTTTTTTTTTAATTTTTGCTTTAAATGCACTTTTTAGAAAACAATACGAACAAATTTCAGAAATCAAGTTTTATAACATTTTCAGTTTTTTTTTTAAAAAGTCCGAGTTTGAAAGTCCGGCATTTTTTTTTCAAAAAACTTTGATTTTTTCTATAAATATTCCCGTGCAAAGGGGAGTGCGCCGACTTTTCCTTCTATTTTTTTTATTTAATTGAATTTGTTTTTATTTTTCAAATTTTTTCACTTTCTCTATTTTAAAAACTTTGTTTATACAGAAAAATTAATTTCAGTCAATGATTTTAAGATCTTTAATTTCCATTCAAATATATTATATGATATTTGGAGCTGAAATTAATAGTATTTGAATTTGCCACAATAATTAGATTGATAAGCTAGGGGTATGACAATCACAGACTGACCCGACTATCAGTTCACTAGATATTTTATATCGAGATCCAAAATATAGCCTAAATATCTCATATCTTCTAGTCTTTATGGAAAGTTTTCATTGTCACGTTCTATGTAGGAGAGTAATTTATATATTCAGCGAACACTTTTCTAATTTATCTGTAATTCAAGCGTTAATTGTTTCGATTATTATAATCTACATTTTATTTTAATAATTTTATTGGGACATCTATAGTAAAAAGCTTCTACTCTCCCCTACCGATGAAGAATTAAATTTTGAAAATGATGGTGATAATTTTCGTTCTTTAATTAAAATGTTGCACGCTAAATTCAATGATGTAAATACAGATAAATCGACAAAAATACAAATTTTAACTTTAATTTACCAACAAAATGAAGTGAAAGACGTCTTGCTAAAACTATGAATACTTCACAAAAACTATAATCAAAATCACAAAGTAATCAAAACAAAAAAAGAAATACCTTAACTACACAATGAACTTTAGATTATTATTTGTCTAAGAAAACGAGGCATATTTCAAGAGTAGCAAAGAAATTGACTGAAGAACAAGGGATTCTTTCAACACCTGAATCAAAATTAGGTATATATATATCGTGAAATAAATATATTGAATACTACTGAGAACTTAAAAAATTTCTAAACAGTTTTTTTTTTTAATAGGGAGGATAATTTCAGATCAAGTGAAATTAAACACTGTGAATTTTTATAACAATGATGAGTATAGTGCTCCTATGCCAGGCATGAAAGATTTTGTTTCAATAAGAAATGATGATGACAATCGAGTACATGTCCAAAGAAGGCTCATCCTTTCGAACTTGAAAGAACTATACCAAAGTTTTCGTCCATTATACCCTGCAGAAAAAGTTGGATTTTCAAAATTTGCCTCTTTTCGACCGAAACACTGTGTCTTAGCAGGAGAAAGCGGAACACATACCGTCTGTGTTTATACAATTCATCAGTATGTAAAGTTAATGATGCATGGTAACTATCAAATTGATTTATGTTTATAAATATGTGGGTTCTCTGTTAATTAAATTACTTTTATTTTAGTGCAAACTTCATTCATTAACGGAGAATACTGAAAATCCAATAAAACATTACAGTGATTATTTAAATATAATTGTATGTGAGTCTCCGTCAACTCAATGCTACTTAGGTGGCTGTAAAAACTGTCCAGGAATTGATAAATTAACAAACACTTTATTGACAAGTTTAGATAACAATGATATCGAAAGTATTACTTTTAAGTATTGTATATCGAAGCTAAGATGTAGTATAGTAGTAGTATAGCAGTATAGTAGTATATCGAAGCCAAGACTTCTGTAGTGAGTTGAAGACTCTTCTACCTCATTTATTTATTCGAAAGAACAAGCCAAATTTCTGAAAGCATTGAAATAATAATTAAAAACAGACGAATTTATCATTATTTGTGACTTTGCTGAAAATACAGCAATTCAGCCACCGTTTTTCCAGTCGTTATTTATTTTAAAGTATATAACGAGCTTCAACACAGAAATCTAGTGATCATTTCAGATTGTCATAATCATAATGCCGTCGCTGTATATATTTTCATCAAGATAATTACTGATTTTTAAAATTTTAAAAATTTTGTCAACTTATATTACCATGCGAGTGATTTTGGCATACCTGCTGAATGACATTTTCCGCTACTTAGCATGGAAAAGGTCCGTGCGACGGCGTTGGTGGCACATTCAAACGACAAGCAGCGAGAGCTAGTCTTCAACTTGCGGTTGATAAACAAATAACCACACCTCAGGAACTGCATGCTTGGGCTTCTACACCGAACAGCCTTCCTAATATAATAGTTAAGTTCTCACCAAAAAAAGATTACAATAAAGATGTGAATGATTTAAATAATTTGAATAACCGATTTTCAAAAACGAAACCAATTACGGGAACTCAGCAATTACACAGTGTAATTCCAGACACAGATGGTTGTCTTTATGAACGAAATTTTTCTAACTCAGATGAATATAGAATATGTAAAATATTTAAACGTCAAAGAGAAACAAAATAAATTATTTGTTGAATTAGTATCAAGAAAATTCCTAGTTAATTGTAGAAACCGTAAAATCCTAATCATTAATTATAAGTTAAGAATAAAATCGCAGTATCATTGACTGAAATTAATTTTACTGTATAAACAAAGTTTTTAAAATAGAGAAGGTGAAAAAGTTTGCAAAATTAAAAAAAAATCAATTAAATAAAAAAAATAGAATGAAAAGTCGGGTCACTCTCCTTTGCACGGGAATATTTACAGAAAAAATCAAAGTTTTTTTGAAAGAAAAAAAAAATGTCGGACATAGAAAAAATAACGGTTTTTTTCAAAAAACTGAAAAATTGCATAACACTTGATTTCTGCTTTTTTTTTCTAAAAAGCGCATTTAAAAAAAAAAATTTGAAAAACCCATAACTTTTTTGGGTTGGGTAAAAAAAATTGAAAAATTTGGGGGGGGGGGGGGGTGGGGGTACAAAAGGAAACAAAAGTTTCAACGAAATCGAAAAATCGATTTTTTCAAAATCGAAAGGGGTCGGGTTCAAAAGTGGTCGATTTGGTATGGAATGCCCCATATACAGCCGATACTTGTTAAAAACCTATTTTGAATCGAACTAAGATTTATATCTAAATTTCGTATTCTAAGTTCGTTTATTTATAGTATTACTGGTTATTTTTAAAAGAAAATTTCACTTCAAAATAGAAAAGTATAAATTCCAACATATGAAAGGTAAAGAAAGATAGTACTATAACGTGGGCTGTAAGCACAATTTCGATCATACCCTAACGAAAAACAAATAAAATTAATTCAAAGCCAGAAAGCCATTACGAGGTTGATATTTTCATAAGCGATAATACCGGCATAATCGGCAGTGAACCAGTCTTTTAATTTCGCGCGGGACCGGTTTATTATTTTTATCCCCTCGCGAATAAGCAAAATAACCTGTCTAGGACCGTTTATTCGTATTAGAATTGGAGCGAATACGATTTGAAGTTTTTTTCTCTTCTTGTTCCAGCCAAGTGGTTTCGTATATTAAAACGCAATAACTGTACTATGGAAATTTACTGAACGAATCGCCGAAATTGGAGGAATTAAGTAGAGAGCGAAGGGGGATTTTTTAAGATCATCCTTCTCAAACGATTAAATGCAATTTTAAATCATAGGTTCAAACAAATTGAAAAAAAGAAACTCTAATATAATATCCAGAAATCTCTTAATATTCAAATTATATTTATCGCAAGTTCATGTCAAAAACAATGATTATTATCCCAGATAAATGAAAATCGAGTAAACAAAAATATTTTTATTGTTTTTGCAAATATATAAATTATTATTATGTTAATTAAAATTTATTATATATTTATTATAATCCGGTATAAAAATGTCAGATAAAAGTTCGTTTAACCGAAGCCTAACACATGATGGGGATATTAAATTAAATGTAGAATTTAATAAATATATTTTAATATACCAGCTAATATTATTTTAAATATATTAATCGAATGTCACTATCGCCGTATCTTCTAACAATAGCACTATTTGTCAAGCTGCATTCCATCTTGTTGAGGGATGAGATTTGGATGACTATCCTGATACGAACGTGGTAAGACATTTTGATATAAGTAGCTTAATGCGATACAGGTGCGCTGACTGAATGTCCCCTGCGCAAAAATGGACAAAGAGAGATTGGAAGTGTAACAGATGGCTCCGTTCTGTTGAAACCAAGTATCCTGAATGTATCCTTCAAATTCTTAAAGAGCAGGAGTGAAAAAAGTTTTAAGCATGTGAACATAACGCTGAGAATTCACCGTTACTGCACGGCCTTGATGGTCTAACGGTGCGATTATTCCGGATGCCGATATTGCAGCCCAAACTATGACCTTCGGGCTAGGCCGTGACCTTTCATATTTCCTTTTAGGGTTTTCCCCACACTAGTAGCGATAATTTTGATAATTGACATGGCCATTAAGGTGGAAATGAACCTCATTGGAGAATAAGTCAAAATTTCAAAATGGTACAACAATTAGCACTTTTCACAAAAAATATTATTGCTTATTTTTTTTTACAAAAGGACCACTTTTCAAAAAACTTATACCATAATAAAAAATACTTTTGTGGGTTCACAGATAAGGTTATTTAAACTTGCATAACTTACATAATTGGCACACGAAAAACACGCATTTAACGCTTGAAGACCGGTCTCAATAATTCAATTTAAAGTTACCATGTGGACCGAAATTTTAAACGGACAAATAATTGGACCATTTAAGCTGCCTGAAACTTTCAATGGTACTAACTACTTGGATTTTCTCCAAAACGATTTGCAGACTTTGTATCTACTTGAGGACTCAATATTTACAGAGAAATGTGGTTCCCAGTGCATTACGCTCGTCCTGTACAGGATTATTTGAACAGAGAGTAGCCCGAAAAGTGGATTGGGTGCCGTGGTTCAATTGAGTGGCCTTCCCGTTCTCCGGACCTAAACCCCCTTGATTTCTTCTACTGAGAGTGCATAAAAAAGTGTATTCAAAACGAATACAAAATCTAGCCGAACTGCATAACAGAATTGTTGAAACAGCAAAAGAAATAAATGCAAGGAGATTCACAAGACTGGTGAAAAGATCTTTTTTGATGCGATGCAGGGCATGTATTCGTGCCGAAGGCAGACAATTCGACCATTTGCTTTAGTTTTAAAGAAAAATATTGTGATAAATAAAAGTATTGCAATAATTCCTTTCATTTCATTTTGATTTTTTTTGAATAAAATATTAGACCAATTATTAATTTGACACACACACTTTTCCTTTCGTTTGATTTTTTTTGAAATAAGGTTCGTTAGCAAAATCAGGCAAAAGCTGAGCGATGCCGTGGCCAAAATAGCGGCACTAATGGAGGCCTGTGAAAAACGCTCCGATGAGCGTATTGAAGGGCATCTCCAGGCCGCTAACCAGGACGAAGAAATCGAGGAAGCCTCCATGGATGAAGAACAGGATTCCCCCAAGACGAATGAAGAGAAGCAGATGGCTTCAAGAAAGAAGAATAAGAAGTCGAAGTCGCGACGCCGTAAAACCCTTGCGCGCGAATGGGGGCGGGTCCACCCGCGATTCGGAAATGTGCGACGGAGGCCATTCATCGGCCTCCGAGTCTGAGTTTCAGACGATTGCGTCTAAACGCAAACGTCGAAACACTCCGCCGCCCGTTGACGATGAGAATTTTCCAGTTCTCTCTGACAAACGGGCGGTGGTTCCCCCGTCTCTTTCTCAGGGAGCCTCGACATTATCCGTCCAGGCTCCCCAGATAGCCCAACCCAAGGCCAACCAGAAACCGGCAAATTCTGCCGGTAAATCTGGTTTTTCGGCCAAAGACAAAAAAGCTTTTGATATCGTACTTCACGATAAATCGGCCTATCTCGAAGTTGTCCGCATCCATAGCATCCAAGTCCCATAATATCGATTTCGGTCATACGACCACCAAACCAAAAGGGATAATGTTTCATCCCAAATCTCCTGATGCATTTCGAGCGATTACAAAATTGCTCGATGAACGCAAGTACCCCTTTCATACTTTCTTAAGTCCCAGTGAAATAAATATCAGGGTATTGATTTGTGGTCTCGCCGAATCAATACCGGATAATAAAATTAAATCAGAATTGACCGAGTTGGGCTATCATCCCACCCGAGTTGATCGATTTAAAAGAAAGGACAAAAGTCCTATGGCCATGGTTTCAATTACAATCCCCAATTCCGAAACTAATATTTTCAACCTTAAATATTTCCTTCACCAAAATATAAAGGTGAAATCCCAAAAATCTAGTGGCGAAGTTGGGCAGTGCTTCAACTGCCAACTTTATGGCCACACTGCACGAAAGTGCAGAGCACCTCCCAGGTGCATGAAGTGCGGCGAGGCCCATGCAGCTAAAGACTGCAAAAAGCCCCGCACTACCCCGGGCTTTTGCTGTAATTGTGGCGGTGATCACACTGCCAATTACAAAAAATTCCCAAAACGCCCCATTAGAGGTGTTGTGAAGGCTCCTTCCTCACAACACCCACAAAAGGCTAATCATCAGCCAAAAAATTCCAAATCCGCGAAAACCACCCCAACCCCCACATCCACCTTCGTGTGGGGGTCTCAGCGCAATCAGCGCAGCGCTCCGGCACAAATTGGCCCGACCCAATTTGACCCGAAAGCTGTCTGTGCACAGCTGATGGGTCAAATGGTCCAGAATTTCATGGGTCTATTCCAAGCCCAATTCTCACAATATTTCCAAAATTTCAATGGCTGTTAAACCAGCTTTCCTCAAAATAATCTCCTGGAATGCTAACTCAGTGCGTGACAAGAAGGAGGAACTTGTTCACGTACTGACAGAGCATAACATCCACGTCGCCCTTATACAGGAGACTTTCTTAAAACCCTCCATCCGATTCAGCGTCCCGAATTACCACGTAATTCGGGACGATAGAATCAACGGCCGTGGTGGCAGCACGTTGATTCTCATTAAAAGCAATCTCCGGCATTCAAAACTTCTTAAACCAGATCTTGCCAATCTGGAAATAACTTCCATTTCTGTCGAGCTAGCAGACCGACCTTTAATCCTCCATTCCGTGTATCAGCTAGGCAGCGTACCTCCGTTGCGGGCTGATTACACTGCCCTGTTTCGAAGTGACGCCGCCACTATTGCTGGCGGCGACTTCAATGACCATAACACGCTCTGGGATGGTCGCAACACGAATTCTCTTGGCGAGACCCTCGGACGGTTATGTTTCTCGCTCGGGTGTATCATCAATCATCCTGACGAACTCACCCATTATGACTATCCGGGTCACGCCGGATCAGTCATAGACCTCTTCATCACGAAGGGTGTCCCAAGAGCGAATGCCACGTCGGTTCTGCACGAGCTCAACTCAGACCACCTTCCCGTTCTTTTCGAACTGGGAGACGCCCGACTCGTAGGTGCGCCATTCAAGCCGTCACATTTCGTGACGGATTGGAGGGTTTTCCAATCCGCACTTCATTCTACCAATCCAATACCCCGGGTTGCTGACCCGGAGCAGCTCGATCTTGCTGTCGGTAAACTGACAGAGGATATCCTGAAGGCTTTCAGCCTAGCCACGAAGCCTCGACCGGCTGATCAGCAGCGGCTAACTTCCGATCTCCCGACTAACCTGAAAAATCTTTTCCGGGCGAAAAATCGCCTGGTGAAGAAGGCCAGGGCTATTGACTTCCTGCGGGACTACCTCGTATCTCCAAAGTCAGTCACGGCTATTATTCGAAGTTTTTCACCCCGTAAAGCCCCCGGAAGCGATGGCATTACAGTATGCCTGCTCCGAAAATTGCCAAGTAAGCAAGTCGCAGAAATCACAAATATTGTGAACTCCATTCTGCGACTGCAATACTTCCCCAAATCATGGAAACACGCTTTTATAGCTGTGATTCCCAAGAGGCCGAACTCCAGTTCGGCTTCGGATTATAGACCCATCAGTCTCATAAATACCCTTTCAAAAATAGCCGAAAAAGTCATTCTCTCTGCAGTGAATGACTTTACCGACAGCAATGGTATCATACCAAACGAGCAGTTTGGGTTCACACGAGGACATTCGTCCTTGCAACAGACAGCCAGATTAGCTGGCGAAATCAATCAGGCTTTCAGGTCGGGCAAGCGTCTCGGCGCTGTCTTTTTAGACCTTTCCAAAGCCTTCGATAAAGTATGGCACGAGGGACTTATTTTTAAGTTACTCGAATTAGGTTTCCCGGGGGACCAAACCATGCTAATAAATTATTTCCTGAAAGGTAGATCCTTTCAAGTTAAAATTAAATCAACCCTCTCCACAAGCAAACCTATTGAGTCGGGAGTACCTTAAAGTTGAATGTCAATCTGCCTCTCTCTAATTCGTCATCAAACATCGTCACTATCTATCTCGGTCTATCACATCTGTCCATCTCACTTACACCGGTGAAGTCTATTTTGAGCACACAAAACTATTTTTTATCATATGAGTTTTTTGAAAGGGGGTCCTTTTTTAAAAAAAAGCAATATTTTTTGTGGAAAGAAAGGTGCTAATTGTTGTACCATTTTGAAATCTTGACTCAGTTAATCAATCACCTTTTGAAATAACTTTAGGCCCAGAGTGGCGTAATACATTTTTTTTAAAAGATGAAATGTCAAAGTTAACTGACATAATTTTTTAAACCACGACGTATATAGTTAATAAATATATCTATATTCCATTGAATTGTAACCGCTCAATTCTTTTGAGCTCTAGAAACTCATTTCTTGTGGTGAGTTAGTCCACGTTCCTCTATTCTTGACTTATTCTATCCTATTGTTTGTCCTTGCTTCTTCCGTAATTTTCTTCCACATATCTCGGCCCTGTATCTTTTCCCACCTTGTTTATATTTCTAATTTCCTTACGTCTTCCCGCACCTGATCATTCCACCTACTTTTCGGTCTCCCTCTTTATCTGTTAGTATCTGGTCTCCACATTGTAATTATCTTTAATACTTTGTTGTCTTCCATTCTTCTTACATGGCCAAACCAGCAGAGTATTTGCACTTTTATGGTCTTTACTATATCTTCTCCTTTCAAAATGGTTTTTATTTCAAAGTCCATTAACCTTCTATATTCATCTTCTGCAACTTTGTTTAATCCATATATTCTTCTTACTATCTTTTTTTCAAATATTCGTAACTTTTTCTATTCCAAGCTTCTTAAATTCATTGTATCCACACCATAGGTCACCACCGGTCTAATAGCTGCTTTATATACCTTCATTTTTGTTTTTATACTTATGTTTGTGCTTTTCATGATGCTTTTAAATTTATAGTAGACTCTGAGTCCCGCCTGTACTCTGTTATCAATCTCTATGTTTCTGTAGCTTTTGCTATTTATTATTTTTCCCAAATATTTAGTTTTCCATTACTTCTTATTCATAATTTCGTATTTTTAAATAAATTTGTTTTTTTCTTGATTTATTGTGAGGTCTCTTTTCTTTGCTTCTTGTCCAATTTTTTGGATTACTTCTTCCGGGCTTATTCTATCTCTAACTAGCACAGTAAGATTATCTACGTATGCAACTGCTTGTATCGCTTTACTGATGATTGTTCCCATGAAATTACACTCTTTGATTACTGCATCCAGTGTTAATATAAACAATGTTGATAGCCCATCTCCTTGTCTCACTCCTAAATTGATCTCAAAATCCTATGTTTCTCCTTCCACTGTTCTAACTACTGTTTGTGAATTTTTCATTGTCATTTCTATTAGCCTTATTAGCTTATCCGGTGTTTTCATGTCCGCATAGCTTTTATTACTTGTTCCCGTTTTAGACTATCGAATGCTTGTTTGAAATCAATATACACAATTTGTAATTCCATTCCATATCCCTGAGATTTTTCGATTATTTGCTTTACTATATGTACCGCGTCTATGGGAGATCTGCCTCTCCTAAAGCCATATTGACAGTCTCCAGTTTTTTCTCCTGTATACCTCATTAATCTGCTATTTATTATCATGATCAGCATCTTATATACAACACTAAGTGAGGTATATTTTTTTCCTTTATTTGGGGTTTTCGCCACTATCTAAAACTCAAAAAATATCAAAAATACCTCTTCTTATTTAAAGAAAGAATCACTGGGTAAAAACAAAAAAACGCCACAATTATTCTGGACACTACAGAATATAATAACAAAATTAAAACTTAAATCGATGAGAGAAATTACACTAAAATACCAACAGATCCAACATTAAAAATACAGAGACAAATTTACAATACATTATACACAAACACAAACGTGAATTTAAAGATCTAGAAAGATCACAACTCACACCACATTATAGTAAACCACCACATTTCTATGGTCTACCAAAAATACACAAAACTAATATACCACTCCGTCCTATAGTTAGTAGTATAGATTCCCTATGTTATAAACTAGCAAAATTTTTATTAAACATTTTAAATCCACTTTCGGGTAGAACAAATTCATATATTAAAAATACTTCAGATTTTTTAGATAAAATTTCGAACATTAAAATTACAAACCAAAATTTAATGGTTAGTTTTGACGTGGTGAGTTTATTTACTAATGTACCAGTTGATAAATCACTTTTAATAGTTAGAAAGAGATTAGAACATGAAACAACATTAAAAGACCGCACTAAACTAAACATAAATACAATTTTGGAATCATTAACTCTGTGCTTAAAAACCACATATTTTCAATTACAAAATGATTATTATCAACAAAATTTCGGAATGGCAATGGGTTGTTCTCTTTCTCCTTTGATGAGTAATATCTTTATGGAGGAACTCGAGAATGACATATTAAATAAATCTCTTAAAAAGCCATTAATATGGCTTAGGTATGTTGATGATATTTTTGCTATATGGCAACATAGCATTGACGATCTAAATATTTTTTTACAAGATATAAATTCTCGAGAGCCTACAATTAAGTTTACTTTAGAGATGGAGAAGGAGAATAAATTGCCATTCCTCGACACTTTAATAATAAAACAAAACAACACATTAAAAACTACAGTTTGCAGAAAACCAACAAAATCGGTCAAAATTTGAGTAATTAAAAGTTTATATGACAGAGCAAAACTTGTTCGTACCGACAGTGATACACTACAAAAAGAAACAAATCACATAAAAGACATTTTAATAAAAAACAATTACCCAAAAATTTTGATACTAGACAAAACAGACAAGTTATTAATAACAATAATAATAACTCTCAAACAATTAACCTCACAATTCCTTATATCCGCGGTATTTCTGACACAATTAAAAGAGTAGGAAATAAATACAACATAAGAACGACATTTAAAACAAAAAATACCCTTAGATCTCTATTAACAAAGACTAAACCAAACAATATACAACAAAATACCAAAAATGTGGTTTATAAAATTCCCTGCGAATGTGACAAATTCTATATAGGTGAGTCATCTAGACCGCTAGATGTTAGAGTAAAAGAGCATAAAAACCTCTTAGAAACGGCGATTTTAATAAATCTAGAATTTGTCAACATGCATGGGAATCGGGTCATAAAATCAATTGGAATAATTCCAAAACGGTATTAAAAGAATCGGTAACAAAATACAGAAGATTAAAAGAAACCGCTATAATTAATTTAAATAAAAATAACTGTATTGCTATGCCTTCGGTACATTTGAATTCAATATGGTTGCCGATTCTAAAGAATACAATTAAAAACATTTAAATATTTGAATACACAATCAGTACAATAAACAATCACACTGTAAACATTACCTATATATATTTTTTGGTAGTATGTCACTGTCATGAAAATCTATTGCTGTCAATGTAAGTATCGTTGACATATACAAAAAAATATATTTACTTTCATTCGTTAATTTATATATTACAAATTATTATAATTTATTTTTTAGTTTAGTTTTGAAAACGGGGGGAGAGTACCCTCCGAAACGTTAACGTTAAAAGTTTGTAAAATTTATATAACATTTTTATATCTTTAAAATTTTGTTCGTTAGGCAAATTTATTACAAAAAAAGAATCACTGAGAAATTTGTCTCCGTTTGGTTTTTTGTTTTTACCCAGTGATTCTTCCTTTAAATAAGAACAGGTATTTTTGATATTTTTTTAGTTTTAGATAGTGGCGAAAAACCCAAATAAAGGAAAAAAATATGTGAACACACCACAATCATTCAGACATTTCTAAGTGAGGTAATTCCCCTGTAATTTGCACAGTCTTTTGGATTCCTTCTTATAAATTTGCATTAGTATCCCTTTTTTCCACTCATTAGGCATTGTTTCTTTTTTCCAGATATGGATTATTAGTTTAAATTTCCTTGTTCCTAAGTCTTCTCCCCCGTATCTTATCATCTCTTTGACTATATTATCTAATCCATCTCCTCTATTTAATTTAAGTTGAGTTATTACATCATTAAATTCTTCTTCTGTGGGTATATCCAGTTCTTCTTCTTCCACATTGCCTTCCAGGTTTCCATCCCTTTCTGTTTCATCGTTGTGTTATCTGTTAATATTTTCTTAAAATGATTAGTCCATTCGGTGCTACTTATGTCTGTTGTGTTTGTTTTCGCATTTTGTCTTTAAATATATCTGTATACTTTTATGTTATTCTTATAATATTTTTCTATCATCTCCATCATTTTCTCTATCCATCTAGTTTTCTTAGTTTTTACTAGTTTAGTGTTGTTTTTTCTACTTTCCTGATATGCTCTGTGGTCTACATCACTCCCTGTTCTTAACCACTTAAATCTAGCAGCCCTCTTCCTCTGCATGATTCCTCTGCATGATTCCTCTGCATTCTTCGTCAAAGAATTCCTTCCTTCTATGAAGCATTCCTTCCTTCTATGGATTTTTCTCATTATCTTATCTGCGGCGTACTTAATACATCTTTTTATATTACTCTATTCTAGTTCTATGTTTTCATCTTCTGGACTGTCTGCTAGTTATTTTCCGACTTCTTCTTCATATAGTGACTCCTTACCTGTTATCATCTCAATGTTCCATCTCCTTCTGTTTGTAAATTCACTCCACCTACGATCTTACATTTTGTATCATTTTGTGTCTTCTTTTGTCTATGAGGGTGTGGTCCATGTTGTTTCCTGTCATTCTGTCTGGGATTAGCCATGTTACTTTATGCTGCGTTTTGTGTTGGTAATTTGTACAATCGTACATTTCCATTTCTGTTGCTAAGTTTCCCAATCTCGTTCCATTGTTGTTTGTATCGTTATGCAAAATTTCCCTTTCGGCTACTCCTCTCCAATATTCTTCCTTTCCCATCTTTGCATTGAAGTCTCCCATAAGGATGATTGTGTCATGTTTTGGTGTTCTTTCGAGTTTGTCAAATCTTACTTATTTTATCGTAGAACTCATCCTTCTCTTCTTCATTTTCTATCTCTGTTGGTGCGTAGGTGTTTATGATTATAAAGTATAAAATTCTCCCATTTATTCTCTTAAATTTCATTAAATCCTTTCTCGAGTTTTTGCTTATCAAAATCCCCGTTCCATTCTATCCCTGCTCCATACAGCACTGTATATTCTTCCCTGTCAATTCTTCATTCTCCTTTCCATCTTACTTCCTGTAAAGCCAATACTTCTATTTTATATTCCAGCATTTCTCTGGCGACCTCCTCCATCCTTCCTACAGCTAACAATGTTCTTACATTCCAGGTCCCTATTCGTATTGCCACACGTTCGTTCTTCCTCTTTCCATTTGCCATTTTATTCGTTTTCCTTTTTATTGCCCCATCGTCGTCATCTTTGTTCGTCCCTCCACCGTCCCTTAATAGTTTTTTCGCTCAGTTCTCGTAACTTTTCTCAGCCTTTTATTGAGGGTCTCACTCTCCGGTGACCTTTCGTCAGCTGTGCATTTATTATTTTCCTTTTCTATATTTTCTAGACTTTCGAGATCTTATATTACGTATGTTTGTCCGCTCACAATCATCTTGTTCTATCTAAGATAGGCTATGTATTCTGGCTGTGTTGCCTGTTTTAATTTGGGTGTTAAAAGTTTCCTTTCCCCTTGAACCTTTTTTGTATAATCATCATTAATCCAGATGTCTCTCCCTTTCAGTTCTTTGGTCCTTTCAAATCTTTCCATTTTCTTGTGCCATGTTTGTAGCTCTACAAGAACTGGCCTTTTTTTATTTGGTTCATGAAATTGGACTCCCAATTTCATGATTTCCTTTATATCTACCATTGAATTAATTTCTACTCCCATTTCCCTCAGCATTTCCTGCACCTTCTCTTTTACTTGCTCCTGTTTTCCCCCATCTGTATCAATCAATCCTTACACTACAATGTTATTTCGTTTTATTTTTCTCTCAACCTTTTCAAATCTCTCTTCTTGGTCTTTAACTGTCTGCTTTAATTGTTGGTTTTCTTGTTTCAGCTCATTTATTGTATCAGTACTTTTATCTAGTTTCTCTTCAACCGCTGTTAATTGTGTGCTTATTTGCGCAAACATTATTTTTATTTCCTCCATATTTTCATTTTCCGATCCCATTCTATTATATTAGTCTTATTATTTCCGTTTGCTACGTAATTTTTAAATCTCAATAAATAAATAAACTCCAATACGCGCCTGTTTCTTGATCACTGTTGAGCTTGTCGGGATGGTTTACTTACTTAATCTTCCTGGATGGTAAGTTGACCCGAAGGCCCTGAGTTTTATTCTCTGGTTTTTTCCGGATGTCGCGGCAATGTCGTTTATCCGGAGGGTTTATTTGCCATTCTTTAGGCAAGATTGTGATGACCAACGTGAGTGGTCACTCTGGGGCAACGGCCGGCAATAAAGCTGCCGTGGCTCTGATTAGCGGATTGTCCGATAGGGACGCCGTCGCTAGGAATTTGTCCAGTAGTCTGGACAGGAACGTCTGAAGCTCTGGAATATCTGTCTCCCGGTGGATTTGCACGTTCCTAACAAACCAGGGAGCGTTTACTATTGTGCGAAGCACAAATGATTGAAAAGACTGAAGTCTTTTAATCGATGAAGTTGGGAGGAACGGGTACCAGGCCGGATGTCCGTAAATAAGGACTGATCTGACCATGGACCTATACAGGGTTAGTTAGTTGTCAAGCGTGAGCTTACTTTTCCGATTGATTAAGCGGTACGCCATACGGAGCATTCCGTATGCTTTCCCGGTGGCTTCCTTGAGGTGTGAAGACCACGAAAGGGCCTTGTCGAACTCAAGTCCCAGATAGTGAGCCGTTTTGGCCCACTTGATCGGGACTCCATGAATAAGAATATTCTGGCGGATTATTCTCTGTCTTCGAGTGAAAAAGACAGCCTTGATTCGTTAGATTCTTTATGATAAAGAAATCTAAGAAGCTGCGGAAGCAGGATGGAACAAGGAGGTTCAGCCCGTACCTTTCCGCCAAAGACAGCAGGTCAGTTCCTCTCCTGTTTGTCAGATCCGAACCCCATGATCGATTATGGGCGTTGTAATCTCCTCCAATGATGAATGGAGCGTTGTTATTCAGGAGCCTGCCAACTTCACCTGAATCGAAGTCGTGACAAGCTCTCTGGTACCATGAGGATAGGTTGACAAGATTACCTTCCAGAGCCAACAGGTTATGTCTAATTCCTCTCTTGACGAGAATCATCAAACCACCCCCCGCTCCGCCGAGCCTGTCCTCCCCGTAACAGAAGAAGTTCCTCACACCGAACCGTTCCCTCGGTTTAAGGAAAGTCTCCTGAATCAGAGCCACGTCTATGCTGTGATCTTCAGAAACGCCGTGAGTTCCAATTTTTTCTCGTTCAGAGAATTAGAGTTCCATGTTACAACCCACAACGAATGTTTATTATTGATTGCTGGTTTGGAATATGGCTAGTGCAGCATTTAGGCGCTCTTGAACCATCGCAGCCATCTGCTGCATCATTTGCTCCATCATTACCGTGAAGTGCGGTAACTGAATTCTTGGAGCCTCCATCCTAGGAGTGGGCTTAGGGGGAGCAGCCGGCGCGGAAGCCGGCGCTTTATTATTATTTTGAGTCCCCCAAACGAAAGTTGGGGGTGGAATTTTTGGCGGAGGTTTGGATGGGGTAGTCGATTGATTTTTCTTTCCCTCGCCCTTGTTCGGGGGTCTTTGGGGACAGGCTTTGAAATTGGCCGGGTGCGGACCTGCACAGTTGGCACATTTAGCCGGAGCTTTCTTCGGCTTTTTGCAGTCCCTTGAAGCGTGGTTGGCCGCACACTTCATGCACTTGGGTGGCATGTGGCATTTCTTTGCCGTGTGCCCGAAGACCTGGCAGTTGTAACACTGCGAGGTCTCCCCTTTGGACTTGATGTTTTCCACCCTTATCTTTTGGTTGACCAGGTATTTGATGTTGTGAATCCCCTTTTGCTCTTTGGGGAGTATCACATATACTAGTGCAAGCGGTTGCCCGCTCTTGTTCTTCCACCTCTGAACTTTTGAGGGGGTGAATCCTAAATCGACGAGTTCTTCGCGGATTTCTTCTTCCGAAACCGTTTCCACGATATTCCGGATTAATACGTGCAATAGATTCTCACTCTTCGTACAGAAGGTGTGATAAGCAATTGTTTCCTTTTCTAGGAACGCCGTCAGCTTGCAGTAGTCGCCAGCTGTCTTTGGCTGAATCTTCACCCCTTCTGGGCGATTTAGCGCCTTGTCCGTGCCTATTTTCTCATTGGCTATGAAGGTCATTATCTTCATATAATGGTTCTTAGACCGAAGTACCACCGGAGGTACTTTTTCCGCCTTTGCGACAGTCTCTTTTGGTTCCGTAGCCGGCAGGCACCGCTGTTGGGGCACCGCTGGGACCTGCCTCTCCGGCAGTCTTGTTCCTTGGCGTTTGCTCTGGGTTCCTTTCCTCTTCGGAGGAGCGTCTGGATCGTTTTATGTGACGCCTTTTCTTGGCCGCGCATTTCTCGAAGTCTGAATCGGACGATTCTCCACCGATGGAGAGAATTTCGCCTTCGCTGACATCGTGATTCAGTTTGGGAGTAACGGTATCCGTTTTAACCGAGGAAGGGGTTCGTTTTGGGCGTTTGAGAGGCGGGAAGTCGCTGTCGATCAACATACCCGTGTCTAAATCGACATTTATTTCGGCCGGCGCGTTGGTGCGGGTGGTCTCCTATTCGTTCCTGTCGAATTTAGTCGCTAAATCAGCTATTTGCCTTTTCAGGTCTTTGATTAGCTCCTTGAGCTCAAAAATCGTCTCATTGAGACCGTGATTGTCGCGGAGCGACTGTTCGAGCTCCTCCTGGAGCCTTGCAATTATCTCGTCGGACCCGGAGTCCGGAGCCGATAACCGTGAAGAAATCACCTGCACTCTTCCGAACACCTTGAATTTCTAAATAGACACCCAAAAGTGCCTAAATAGCGACCCAAAGATCTGAAAAGTATGCATTGTTGTGCCCCGAGACTATTCCTGCTGTAGGATTGCCGCGAAATCTTCAAAAATAGTTCGCGAAATGCGAAAAAATTATTTAAAACCGTGTAATATTAATTGTTTTAATAAAAACAATCAATATCACTGTGAAAAAACCGTTGGTGACGTCACAATCACGCCACCAAGCAGCCTTGTGTAGTTCAGTATAGATAACCAATGGGAGCTCTTGAAAAACACGTCTGTACTGTACGAGTGCTCTGATTGGACTGCCTCGGGATTGTAGCTGCTTCCTTATCTTTATACTGCGAAAAGAGGACGGTCCCGGTCAACCCGTCGTAGGGCGGCATCTTATCAGTATTCAGAAGTGTAAAATATCGATTTATGCCATTTATTGCCCAATCCTATATATATATATATATATATATATATATATATATATATATATATATATATATATATATATATATATATATATATAATATAAATAAAGATTTATATAAATATCAACTATATTTTATACATTGCGTTTTTCAAATATGAACTATATTAAACAACTCTGTGTCGAAACAACTGTAAAACATACAAGTTTTATAGTGAAAATGAAGATATAAATCTTAGTTGATTTATTTAATTACAGTCTAATATAATTGCTAATGTTATAATAAACGAAATATAAAAATAAACAAAAGATTATTAGGAATGCTTAAGTCACCTTGCAATTCAACACATAAGACCAACGAGGTTCCAACTTTATAATATCCTGAATTGTCGATCTCTACAAAATAGCTGTTATCCTAGATTTGGTTTCATCATTTGAAATTGATCTTCGTTCTGTTAGAAAATCATTACCATGGTTTTTAAAATGAAACTATTTTCGCTTAGTTTGGCAAACTTTCACTTGCTACCACTCAATGTTTGGTTGTTTGGATTACTGTGTCACCCCTAGAATATAATGATAAATCTATATTTTGTTAACTATTACACAATGTCAAAAATGGGCTCGATATAATCTGTCGAGATATTCACAATGTCAACAAGCTCAACTAACTCCTTCTGGAAGCGCATGTATATTTAAAGTGGAATCAAACTCTTTTTGTATATTCGTCGAAATTAAACCCTTAAAATCAAAATGCTTAAAACTCGAACCGCAATGTTATCGATCATTTAGAACATTTCAAAACGACTTTCCTTTACTCAATCGCCTAATAAGCAACTTAACACGCCCAACTGAAATCGCTATCCCATCGCCACACCCATCGGGAACTTTCGGGAACATTTCGAATGACTATCATATTAATTTAGCAATAACTAAATTGGGGTAAATTCCTTACTTCAAAAAATTTGAGTAAATTTTCCTAAATTCCTCAACCACTTATCGAAATCGGAAATAATAAATATATGGCGAGGGTATACAATACTATGCTTCAGTTTATAAGCAACGAGAATTGGATACTGGAGAATAGGATACATGTTGAGAATTGTATCCTATAGCAGCAAAAATTTTCAAGAACTGGCGAATAACTTTATAACACAAAACATAAAAAGGGATGAATATGAAAAATTGGTATCTGGCTATATATTAGGTCTGGCTAATATATTTAAAATATTTGTCTATTTAAAGAAATCTACGAGCTATGAAAAAGCATCAATAATTTTATCTAGTCAACATCCCAAAACGTTACTCTAGGATTTCAAAGACATTCAATTCGTTCAAGTTAGTTAAAATATATTGACAAGTGATTAAACATAATGGAAAATATTATAAATAACAAATAAGTATATTACTTAGTTTTGTAAATATATTTTAAATTACAGAAAGGTCTCGAATCAATTTGTAGACCATAATAGAAATGGAAATCATTAATTACACAGGTCTAAAGTGGATTTGCTGCCGGAAAAAATAAAACTGTTTTTTAATATGCTCATTATGCTAGTTCTAACCATATGATAGGTACGATTATTTAATATATTTTATCTTTTGTTACATCATTGAACGTGGAGAAAGCTTATTTTGCGTAATTTCTTCAAATAAGCTCTTTTCAGACACTTAGGAATGATATTCCAGCAATAACCAGTCATCATGTATTCATCTCATCGATCCTAGTACCTTTCTTCCATATTTTTTTAGATCCTGAGGAAATCACTGTCAGAGCCAAAGTTGTCCAGAAATGTGTTCAAATGATTGTGAAGGTAGTGAACTTGATACTCATGTTACATCCAAGTTTTCTAAAATTTTCCAGCATGTTTTGCACAAATTAGCGATAATTTTCGGATTTATAATTACCTAGGAATTTTTTTAACCAGATTGTCTGCCTTAAGTTTCTCCTTGTTTAAACCAGGAAATGTTCTCGATATATAATTAATCACTCATCACTCCCAATTTATGTGCAATTGGGGCAAAACTATCAAGTATTTTCTGTCAGGCCAGTTTGATTTAATCCAATCCTCTCTTTTGCCCTTCTATCCCTCAAACAGAGAAAACACGGAAATTTCGTGTAGCCACTTTGTTGATCCAATACAATTTTTACCATTTTTAAACCAACTTGTATGAACACTTATGATCATGATACTTGAGTTTTGCCAATACAAGAAATATGGTTTCATACACCTCTTTTAATTTAGTAGAATGAACAATGGGAACCGGACCATGCTTATTGCCATTATGTAGCAAAAGTCTCCATTCATTTGACTGGTAGTTCAAGAAACTAATTTTTGATATAAGACCACTGATGTCATTGCAAAAAAAAAAGATCATTTTCTGAACAAAAAAACGAAAGCAGTTTTTTTTTCTCGAGTACGATAACATATAATTTTAATACCTGTAGAAAGTAAATTCCTCTCTTTGAGTCGGGATGCCAACAGTTATGATCTTTCTTTTGAAATGTCGAGGTCTCTGATAAGGTTACTTAAAGCGCCTTGAGTAAAAAGTAGGGGTTCTGATGGCGTAACTTCAAAATTACCACTTTCTTTGTTAGTGCAAGCTTGCCTATCTTCGGATGTACTACATTCTGTATCTGAATGATCAAACAAGCCACGAAAAGTTGCAACAGGGACGTCTTCTGAATGTGAAACAGGTCTTTTAGCAGGTAGCAGATCGGGATAGGTCATCGGTCATTTTCCGGTTAATACCATATATCTTGACTAAGCAGAAATAATAGTAATCGTAGTGAGTTTTTATTTCCCTCTAAATCGTAGACTCACCAAACCTCAATTGACTTCTTTTACCATTCATCCATTACCTTAAATGTTCACTATACATTTTGCAAAAATTGTTTGAAATACATGATTGATCGTCGTTTTTGATTTTCAAGTTAAAGCAAGCTAAATACACATATTGCACAAATTCAGGTATAGGTTTTCGAAACTTTTTACCTTATACTTGCTATAAACATAACAAAAAGTGTCGTTTAAAAACGATCATTTTGACGACGACATCTTCCAGGTTATATTGCTAACTTTTTTGTTTAAACAAAGAACAAAAATATACAAGTTGAATGGCTACTGAGAAGAAAATATTATCAATATGAGTAGATTAAAAACTGTACTTTTCATAGTTTAATGTTACTGAGAGTGTTTCTAGACGCTATACTTTAAAATTACGTTTAAGCCTCGGTGGCATCATTTTTTTTTATTTTGTAGACCTGTGTTATTCATATCAGCATTGCAGGATATTTGATATGAAATAGAAACATTATTTCATAAAATATTAACTATTAGTTCCAAATCTAGTTAGAACTATTGAAAATGGCATTCATTTGAATATTATCAAAAGAATGATCTGAAACAATGAAAAAAACGGAGTAGTATTAGAAGGTGATTTTCATCAAAGATTTTAATTTTCATTAATTCATTTCAATCATTTTTATCATTTTATATTTCTTTTAAAAATATGGAAGCCAGGCTTGATGTAGCAAAAAATATATTAACAAGGATGCAGAATTGTTTTTGTTTTAATAAGAGCAACAAATTGTGTTAAATTAGTTTATTTGAATAAATTAATTTTGAATTTTAATTAGTGTATACTTTATTTATATGGGAGTGTTGTATAGAATAGAACACATTATGGAATATGTTCTATAATATGTACTTAATATGTATAGCATATCATCAAATATTCACCTCGGATAATACTTCTTGTTATTGGAACTTTTTGATACATTTTCTACAAAGTTGGGCTCTGTTTAGGTCATAATAGTTAGAATATTAACCTTGAACTTATGAATGATAGTTGGATTATTGTCATAGACTTTCCCATTAACGCACCCCCAAAGGAAATGGTCTATAGTTAAAAGGTTTATATTACACAAACTTGGTAGGTAATTATAACCCTATAATCCTACGTAACTGGTGGGGCAAGTGGCATGCTACCATTTTAATTAATTAAAACTTTCAAAGGAAACAAGACAGAATATTTCTATTTAATACAAAATAAACAAATATATTTAACACGAAATAAACATATATTATTATACAATATATGTCTATTTCGACCAAATTTTTGTTAATTTATTTTTGGAAATTATGTCAATCAAATTAGCAGCAATGCAACTTTATACCTTTTTTAACACATTTTCTTTCACTTTAGTCAACATATCTCATGTTAATGCAATGATTTCACGGATGGTATCCTTGAGTTGCTGCTTGGTTTGGAACTTATTTATGTAAATCGTTTCCTTCAAATATCTCCATAAAATATAATGCGGAGCTCCCAATCATCCGGAATCTTCAATTTGATAAAAATGTTTTATGGTTGCATTACAGTATTCTAATCCCTTATTATTGTCCGTAGACAACAGATGTTGAAAAATTAAATTTTTTAAGGAAATATGTGCCAGGCACATTTTAAAATTCGGCGTCAAATTGACCGTTTTGGAAACTCCCCCACACTGTTATCCCTATTAGTTCCGAATCCCAACGGATCCCCAACCTATCCTAATAGTTCCGAATTCTTAAAAATTATACTTTCGTCTAAATTCACGCTCAGTTGCATTAATTGAACTATTTTATAATGTAAAATATTATAATTTCACTGTATTCTCTTTACGTGTATTTACCCATAATAAAACTTGCACGTCTACACTACACAATGTGTAAACCCAAACTGTCACAAATATCACGCAAAAAATGTCCCCAAAACAAAATGGTAGCGAGACACTTGCCCCACCCTTTTCGTCAATTAGTCGAATCGGTTTTCGTCAGTCTTAATTCCGTCATCAGAAAGTAGAAGGCTGTCAATAAAGTCAATTTTTAGGAGTCTTAGAGCACTTATTTCAACAGAGTATTCGAAAAACTTTCACTTACTTTGACTATACTTATGTTCTGAACAAATATACAGTTTCGCGGGCTCAACTTGTGTAGACTATTTTTATAATTAGGTGGTCAGATTTAGCAATGGATTACCCGAAAACATTATGCAAATCCTGAAAATCGCATTCGTAATTTAAACTAAACAATCTTAATAACACTCGAGGATTTGTGTTCATCTCGAACTGGATAGCATTATATAAAAAAATCCAAGTTTATATATTACAACTCTCAGATATAAACTTCAAATAATTAGGCAGGAAAGAATTGACGTCTTTTCCATAAGGGCACGTAGGGCAGGAGCGCAAATGCCGCAGTCATCGTTTAACTTGCACGTAAAATTTGTGTAGTCAACTTGATGAAAGATTGCGGTTGCGTACGGCAGTAGATTTACGCCAACTTACCGTCAACTTGGTTGTCAAAGCAGGTCACATCTTACGGTCACATACGTTAGCGCTACCTTTAAAGTAGGCATGCACCGTGCGTGCCTATACTGTAGCTGATGCATGCACATAGACATAGATGTTGACGCTGTCAATTAGATGGGAATTCCCCTGACGTCTAAAACTTAAACGATGTGTTTTGGTTACTTGCTTATTAGTTCTTCTATTTGAACCTTGGGTGTGAAACTCTCAACTCAAAGAGATTTACCACTAAACACCAAATCACTTTTTGAAACTTCTCGACGCACGTTTCCCTAACCATATTAACATAATCAGGAGATGATTTAATCATCAGCTTAATTTAATTTAATAAGATTAAATCATCTCCTGATGATGCTAACCTGGTTAGCGACACGTGCGTCGAGAAATTTCAAAATGTGATTTGGTGTTTAGGGGTAAATCTCTTTAAGTTTAGTACTTGCCTATTTATTATAAATCATAAATTATCTTTACTATAGTGTTGTGTGTAATTTTGTAGTCCCGTTTAACAAAGTAAATCATTTCAATTCTTGTAGAGCATCAAAGTTTTAAAAAATGCATAAAAGGAGACATGGGCCTCGAGGATCAATTAAAATCCCCCAAGTTTGTATCAGCTTGTTAAAGTAGATTCATCAGTACTCACAGTTTGTGTTATTAAACTAAACATTCTACAGTTATTGTACAGTTAACGTAACACTTGAATTTTGTTGATATATGTCAAAATGTGTTTCAAAGTGCGCATAACGATAGTAACTTGCAGTTAGAAATGAGAAATGTTCTTTAAAAACTTCAAAATGGGTTTTCCACTCACACCAAATCGCATTGAAAATGGACAACACGTGTTTCGCTAGCCAAGCAATAATCTCCTAATGACATCGACTTGATAGTAATTTGAAATAATTTAATTGTGATTTGGTGAAAAACTTTTTATACAGTTTTTAATTACCACCAAAGGTTCCAAAATCAAGAGTGTTCTTTAATAATCCAGATAAGGAATCCAAATATCAGAATATAATTGAAATCTGTAGATAAATGATTTTAAAATATTTCGGAAATGTGTGACTGAACGTTTGATGAAATTTTAAATGCGAAATGTACTTTAAACTGGTTCTGAACATCAAATTTCCAAGGCGAGAATGTTGTCTATAGCTGAACAGAAAATATGTGGAGCTACAATGAATAAACATAAAGACAAACTATAATAACTCTACGCTATTCAGCTTCTATCATATCAAGGATACATTCAATGATACAGGATACAGATACAGATTCGCCCATTTGTCTCTCGGCTTCACGCTACTCTGCATCCCGAATGTCCATCGGAAACCGCTAAACCACGAGTCCAACACCAATCGGAGGGGCTCTAACCAAAGATTAGTGGGGCTCCCCTTCACCGTAGTACCAAAGTTAGATGAGCTTCCTCATCATCGTTGGATAGGTAGCCGATCCAGGTCGCTGTAGCAATCTGTACTAATACTCTTGATTCTGATACAAACGTCGGTTACCCAGATATTCCTAGAGTAAAGGTAGTTGAACACCAGTTTTATCAGTGAGAATGGTAGAGTGAAATGCCCACCCAAAAAATCATGAATACAGTACATATCTTGCACCATGACCTTTACTAGGACTTTCGACGCAGAAATGATTTTTAGCCGCAATTTTTTCTCTTTCTTAAGCTTTGAATCAAGGTAATAGCAACTAGTCCAAAATGTTAAACCAATGTTCACAAAAATTCTCGTTTGTTTGGGAAATATTACTAATCTTGTCATCCTTAAAAATTAGCGCTTTTTAACGCTGGGGAGAAAAAAAGGCGGCAACCCGATTTTAATTCGGCACCGAAACAAAGAATTAATTCAAATCGGGATTCAGTAGCAATGCGGAATAAATAGCCTGTCCGGTGAAATATTAAATTACCTCTTCATTTCGCACGCGGCGAGTGTGATTGATTAGCCCGGCAAAAATGGACACGTTCGGCTCCGAAAAGATCTGTAAATAAAGCGGCAGTTTCGCGTTGATTACGCCAAGTTTCATTTATCATAGAGCCAGGCCGGAGGTAGGTGGAATGTTTATATATAGTTTGCTTTGCTCTTATGGTAAATTGTTTGCTGATTTATTGTTCGCAAAAAATGGAATCATTTTTACAAGGAAATGCATACAGACTAATTGATACTAATTATTGTTTCTGTTCCATTTAGTATTACGGCAATCAATATTCGGGAATAGTTCATAGCGTAAGCTTTAAATGAGAATATTTGTGGTAATTTGTATGATACATTCAAACCAACTAACCAGTTAATTAAGGCATACAATTTATTATTGTTAAATAAGGTTTATGTTGCTCTTGGTTTGATATTTTAGATCCCATATAACTGATAGTTAAAGACTGGTAAATATAAAGAGTTTTCCAATAAGAATGTCAGAACTTTGGCACGTGACAACGGCAACACTGTTTGAACTGTAAATATCACTTGTAGACTGCTGTGTTCAGTACATTATGTCAATTCACCATGGAAAGTTACACTACTCAACAGAGCGTAGAAAATCAGAAGTTAGAAGGCATACTTCCGGAAACATAGTATTTTCCAATGAAGCGCACTTCTGGTTTAATGCGTTTGTGAACAAACGTAGCTACAGGATTTGGGCCGATGAAAATCCTCAAGTGATTCAGGAGTGACATTCTTCATCCTTGGAAAGTTAGTGCGGTTTTAGGGCTAAAGGAGTGATATGACCTTACATTTGCGAAGACGATGATTGAAATCGTCTTACTGTTAACAGTGAACGCTCTAGGAATATGTTAACGAATATCTTTGACCTGAACTGATAAATGTGGACATAAACAATGTTTTATTTCAAGAAAGCAATGCTACTTATCCCAAATCTTGCCATACAATCGATTTATTGTAAGAAAAGTTTCCTAGATGGGTTATTTCAAGGTAATATCAATTGGCCAACAAAATCATGCGATCTTACGCCGTTGGATTATTTTTTGTAGGATTATGTTAAATCTCTGGTTTAGAAAAGTAAGCCCTGAACACTTCTTGATCTTAAACGAAACATTCAGGCCACCATAGAAAATATAGAATGCGATATGTATGAAAAGGTTTTTTTTATTGGGCACTTTTTACCAAAAGCAAGGGAAAATATTTTCTTTGTTTTTTAGTGTTTTTGATATTATCCACAAGCACACTCTGCAATTGTCCACTATGGCCCACTATGGCAATCGATCTCGAGATACCAAGGCTCTCGAGGTTCTTTGAAAATTTCTTACTTATCCGGCCTTCGGCGGATATAACGGAGGGGACTACATCTAGCTTACTCAGTTTCCACTGGTTCTTCAAGTCGTATGCCAGATTTTCATACTTTGTGGATTTTTCTATCTCAGTATGTTATGAGATAGCGGCACTGCGATGTCAATTATAAAAGCCCTCTTGTCCTTTTTGTTGATTAGTATTAGTAGTGATTGGTCTGTCCCTGTAAAGAATGGTATCGGATGATTCAAGTACAGGAGAAGGCTTATAATATGGAGGAGGTGCGCTTTCTAATAGCGAGTATTTTTTTGCAATTTGTTGATGTATAATTTTTACCAGCTGATTATGCCGTCCTAAATAAGTATTAGGAGCAAGGGCCGGGCAACCGCCAATAAGCGCCTCCAACCCCCAAAGTACCGCATTTCCTGCATTTATCGACTACATCCAAATGCAGTATGTGCTTTTCATAGTTTTTTGTTCTTGTTACCCTATTTTGAATAGATATCGCGAAACCTTCTTTTTCTGGGTACAAGAGTCCATCGGTCAGCCACTTCAGAGACAATTGTTCGTCAATGGTATTATCTTCGAGTGACTTAGGAAACCTTCCGTGCAACGTTTGTCCTTTCCATTCTCGAACGCAATCCGTGAGTGTTGTTCTGCTATCAATACGATTTTGTTTATTTAGGTTCAGTCGGGTGAAACCCCGGTCCTCATTTGCAACCAATTTCATTAAAGTACTGTCTGAATCCATGATATGTTTTCTCATTCTATTTTCTTGATTGAGACAGAGATTTTTTACGTTTACAAGGCCTCTACCCCCCAACTTTCTTGGGATGTGCAGTCTTTTCGTAGATGATAGATATGTATTATGGTAGATATTATTATTATTTTTATTATTATTATTATTATTAGGTGCGTATAGACCCGGTTGGATCACGCAAACATTCCGACTCATTTATGAGTATTCTTTCTGATCTTCCACACCTCTCTCCGTGGATCCTCTTTCTCTCCTCCGTCCACCTGGTCCCCGATCTCCTTAAAACTTTGCTCTCTGATGCGACGTTCTACATATGTATTTTGTTTCTGTACTTGCTTCTGTCCTCATCTTTGTCGGATCCATTTGTGCCCTACCCAGATCAGTTCTGACTTATGCGATCCATGGTACTGTTGACTTGGCCCCTTGTATATATGTAAGAATTTTGTTGGTGAGTCTTGTCGGTGGGAGTCTACTGATATGTCCATAGAATTTCAACCTTCTTTTTCGTATTTCCGCCGCTATGTTGGATATTCTCTCTGTGGTCTTCCTAGAATATTATCTGTATCCTTCCTCTGTTAGTTTTGGGCCGAGAAATATATATATATATATATATATATATATATATATATATATATATATATATATATATATATATATATATATATATATATATATATATATATATATATATATTAGAGATTATATATACTAGAGAATTTATTTAAGAATCTCTTAATCAAAAAGATTAAACATTTGAATTGAAAATTCTTTGGACAAGATGCAGTATGACATCAGATCAGAAGAACAACCGATTCCATATTTACTATAAATCAACTGATGTAGATAATAATTGAATCAAACGCAACAATAATTCTGCTTTATTGATTATCAGAAGCTTTTGACTCAGTGAAAACATCTAATATAAAGGAAATACCAGAGAAATTAAACATAAATTGGTACACGATTAATAGTATTTATACTGTAATCTGCAATAACTTATATGTATATAATATATATATATATATATATATATATATATATATATATATATATATATATATATATATATATATATATATATATATATATATATGTATGTATATATATATATATATATATATATATATATATATATATATATATATATATATATATATATATATATATATATATATGCAATAAAAATAAATTGTGTAGGTATAAGAAATATAACATCTCAAATATTCACAACCACATTTAGAGTGAGACGGTCATCAACAGTAGAATATCTTCATGCTCTGAGCAAGATTAATAAAGATTATACAGAATTAAAACACGATTTAAGAGAAATTCAAGCTCAATTCTAAGGACATTTATGTTGATATTTGTTAAGGGTTCTTAACAGAAGGCACGTTTTATCCGCCGAATTGTGAGCTGGAAATCCCATGGGCAAATGAATGAACTTCTATAATCACGACAAGAAGAAGAAGAAGCGGGGGATCCCACCATATCCGTCTCCACCGCCTGACCCTGAAGAGGGTAGACGGTGCCCCTCTTGGTCTTTATTAAGAAAGGTTTTTTAAATAATTAATTAATTTAATAAATAAATCGTGCCAGACATGAAAAAAAAAAGAGAAAACAAGACTGAACGAGGTATCGCAAGTATTTGAAACGCTTCTTCTTATTCAAAATGCAAATAAATACAAATAATTCTTTATTAATTTAATAAAAGATTAAATTTTGCTTAAAATTTTTTTTCTCCCTCAACCCTGAAATCCCAAACAACTTGAATTAAAAGGAGGGTGGATCCCACAGAAATGGGCCGCAGCCCGGGAAGTATCTATAACCTTCCCTTTTGAGCCCCAGAACATGTAACTATTTAATTTTTAAATGTGCTAACCTTGAAGGGGATGAGCTTTACACAGAAAGCAACATGAAAATGTTTAAGCAAATGAGACAACTGAAAACTAACTAAAAACGATACATAAAAAATATTAGAAAAGCCTAACCTAAGACCTGAACTAAAAACTTTATTATAAATCAAAACTAAAACGTCAATTCTCATAACAGTCAGGCTGTTTCTGGCTCTGCCTCCACGAAGCCCTCCAAAAGAGCAGTCCTCTTCCTTTCCATCAGTGTTCGCAGTATTCTATCGGGTGTTGCTGGCCAGTGCGGACCAAGGACCTCAGCTATGGCGAGTCTCGGCACGTCGAAAGCGCTACAATTTAATATTCTATGTATTGGGTCATTTACTGCTCCATTTGCGCATGCTGCGCAGCACGCATCATCAATCCTGCCAATTCTCTTCAAGTGTCCCAGGAACTGACCGTGCCCGGTCAGCACCTGAGTCAGTTTTCTATTGAATCGAAAATAGGCCCCAAGCCAGTCCGACACATTCGGCACAAAGCCAAAAGTCAACCTCCCGGCCTCTTCCTCCTCCCATTCGGCCTGCCATCTAGTAATGGTTCTGTTCCTCAGAGCACCTTTAATTGTTTTCCTGTTGAGCCGAGGCTCACCAGGTATCAAAAGATCATATCTGTCCAGCTGTCTGCCAGACAGATGTGCCCGGAGGTCCAAAGCCTCATAAATAAGCTCCTCGATCGGAGGAATCCCAGCCAAGGTCGAAGCAGCAGCCGTGGAAGTGGAAACGTATGCCCCGATGATAGTTCGGGACACCATCCCCCTCACCGATTGTAGTTTGGCTCGATTTCTGACGTGCAAAACTTATCTACAAAAACGTCGGAACCATATGTCAGGACCGGCATAACCGCCCCAAAGAAAATAGTTCGCAGACAGTCCGCAGGTGTTTCATAAAATCTGGAACAGTCTCTTAGCCTTCTCACAGGAATATGTGATGTGAGCTGCAAAAGTCAGCTTGTCGTCAACCAAAACACCAAGATATTTAAACTTTGATGACCTTCCAATTTTGTTCGGTCCAATTCTGACAGTAGGGTTTCTTGTCAATTTCCTGCCGAAAACCAGATATGTTGACTTATTGGCGGCTATTTGCACTTTACTCGAGCACGCCCATTCGTGGACCAAATCCCTAGCCGGTGACCAGTAAGCGCTATACAAAACTATCTTACTACTGCAGAGCGAAACCCTTGCAGTAGCCATCACTTCATTGGTGAATTGGGATATTTTCAAGCCAGAAAAAGTTGGATTAATGATGACTATACAAGCCTTAAACTTAACAGCCTGATCAGCTACAAGACCAAAATTCCCCAAACCGGGGAGACTGCAGACTCCATCTCTCATGAAAGTGTAGGGTTCCTGAATGAGAAGAATGTCGATCTTTCTCTCCACAGCATTTCTTAAACAGTCAAGCGTTGCCGCCTGACTGTGATGCAAGTTTTGCTGCCCAATGAAGACGCGATCTTTACGCATCATCACCAAAGTCAATACGTGCAACAAAGGCCTCCATCCTTCTTTTGAAGACCGTACATTTAGCATCTCTGGGCCTGTGTTTAAAATCGGTTAATTTAGCCTGCAAACATAAAACGCACTTGTGTTCTTCAATCTTGCTAGCACTGGGGCAACTCCTAGAGTCGTGCCTACCAGCACAGAAACCGCACGCCAACTCAGCCGTACACTTCGTCGATGTATACCCGAACCCCTGGCATTTAAAACACTTGGTAATCTGGACCCTGTCCTCAATTCTGCAGGAGTGCCAGTCAAGATACAACATGCTCTTTTCTAGTAACTTTTTCCTGGTCAGACCATCAACTTCCACAACCCAATGGACATAGTGCCTGTCTCTCGGGCCAAACTTATACACCGGGTTAATACAAGGTTCTGCCTCATCCCACGTCTCCAGAAGATTCTGCTCTACAATCTCCTGCTTAAGTTCTTCCTTCCTAATGCTGGACGGAACGTTAAAAATTGTCAGCTTGGGTTTAAGTTTATCAACAGAAGATACGTTCAAATCAAGTTTCTTGATGTCTTCCGAACGAGATAGCTTCTCGATGTCGTTTGATGCTGATTCGATGACCACTTTGTTGTTACGTGTGGAATAAATTCTGGTTGGTTTGATACCGAGCTTGCTGGGATTTAACTTCTGCATTAATAGCTTCTTAAGCTCCTCTCCCTGCATTTCTTTCCCATCTGAAGACTTAGAAATCTGAATCTTAAAATTTTTAGCGACAGGAACTAACTTCTTGATGCCACTCACCCTAACTGCGCTGGTCGAGGCCACACTGGCATAAGTATGCTCCTTTTTGCGGCTAAGATTATCTTCCAATAGCCTGGTCTGCTCTTTCGCCCTCTCATTCTGGTCGGATAGCAGTTCTTTAATTACCTGTAATTCCTCTCTTATATCGCCATCTTGTCTATTGTCGATAATGCCAGTCACCTGGTGACTCATCTCATCTAGTTTGCTGATCATGAGCCTAGTGATTTTATTAAGCTTCTTCTTTTTATTCTTATCCTCCGACGAGTCAAAGCTTAATTCTAACTTTCCAATGCAGTCCACTACAATCTCCATTCTCTCCAAGAATGTTGCCTTCTCTTCCTTGGAATTTCTCGGCAGATTTTCTTTGACTCTTTTCCCAATAGGAAAGTCAGATTCTTCCTCAGACCCCGGACCAGGAGTCGGGTCTCTCATCCTCTTCTGTTTGGAATTTTCAGCTTCCATTCTGCTCATATTTTTCAAGCTTCGCGACGCCAGACCGGCCTGACCGGAACTTTGGCAGAGCCCACCGGCCCGCCCTTGTGAAAGGGGTTCCCCAACCCCTTCCTATACACCTCTTAGCCGTAGGCCGGAGCTTATGGCGTGTTACAGGTCTGATAACACGACTAATTGCCGGCCAGTCGTTTCCACCAGGAGCCCACGAGGAGGGGGGTGTCGTCTTTAACCAATAGTAATTTATAGAGAAAATCACTTTAACGTCTCCTAGCAATAATCGCACCTCGGATAAACCTCATCGGTTACGATAATGCCACTGTTATTTTTGTTAATTGTTAATCGACCCGCAACTGGTAAAACGTGTTGCTAAAGAAGACAGCCTTTAAGACAGAATTAAGACAGCCAAGGCACACACCCCAGAGAAGAAGGCACTTCGACAGTAGAATAAACCTCATATTGCCAAGCAGATAATGGACAATTTTCAAAGAATCAACACAATTGAACATCAGCAAGTCAAGTAAACATCCCGAACTTTATACCATTCAGTTTTCACTTTTTTTGTTCATTATCATACCACAGTCAACATGTTGGCGATGTTAGAAATATTTTTCCTATAAAATTATGATTATGACTAGAACTAACTCTAAATTATTGGAATCTAGACTGAAATATACAAACCAAGATTAGCCAGAATTACAAAATATAGATATGATTGAACTGCCAGCGTTCATTGGACTTTTGATGTATACAGCTGTTTTCAACATTCAATCCAAATTTCCAAAACAGCGGTTTACCTCAATCCAACTAATTGATGCTTTGAAGCAGAGAGGACTGACATGTGTCGGCACTGTAAAAAAAACAAAAGGAAAGTTCCCCCTGAATTTTTACCGGCTAAAACTAGACAGGAAGATGCAACATTGTACCGCTTTACAAAAGACATAACGCTAATTTCCCATGTACCTAGGAAAGGCAAAGCTGTCATATTAGCTTCCTCGATGCATCATAGCGAGGTATTGATATTGAGTCAGGGAAGCCGGAAATAATACAATTCTATAATTCCAAAAAAGGCGAAGAAGACGAAATAGACAAGAAGTGTTCGATATACACTAGCAGCCGCCGATCAAGACGTTGGCCTATGACACCTTTTATAGAATTTTAGACATAAGTTCAGTCAATGCGCATATTTTATATGATGTGCATCTAAAACAAAAAACTGATCGTAGTATGTTTATAAAACAATTAGCTCGACAACTAGTATTAGAGCACAAGAAGAGCATGGTGTCCAATTTATGCTTGACTCCTGAGCTTCGTATGAGTTTAGCCAGAATACTCGGTTCTGATATGCCAGATACAGTTCAAGGTCAAGCCAATGAAGAAAAATACAGGAAAAATGTGTGCATTTTGACCACATAAACTAAATAGAAAATCCACATATCAGTGTTGCAAAAAAACATATTTGTTTACAGTGCGCTAAACAAATGTGCCATGATTGTGCGTCATTTTGTTGTTGGACATTTTTTTAAAGCATTCGAAATATATATATATATATATATATATATATATATATATATATATATATATATATATATATATATATATATGTATCATCATGCGTCATTTTTTAGTTAAAAAACGGAGCCTAAGATTTAAAGGCAGATAATTTCAAAATTTAATAAAGTTGATTGTTATTTTTATCTTTTCTTTCATTTATAGATCCCATATTAACAATATAAGGTATATATATATATATATATATATATATATATATATATATATATATATATATATATATATATATATATATATATATATATATATATAAGGTAAAAGTACCCTTCAATAGTTTCTCATCGACCGCTATAGGTAAAGGTAAAAAAGAAGATCTATGATATCGTAAGCATAAACTTTATACTAATTAAACATACCCAGGTTAGGACTTTCTAAATTCTTCTCATAAACTCAATCTATCTGCGTACTATCCGGATTACTTCTAGCCAGCTTTTTGTATTTCTGGTTCCCTTAGTTGCACATTAGAGAGATGTACCAGTTGGATCTTTAATGTGATTGGTCCATCTGTTTGGAAGCCTGCCGCGTTATCTAGAACCATCCATCTGTCAGAACAATTTAAGATAGCCTTATGGGTTCATCGGTTTCTTAAATAACGGATGCGTTTGTTCGTCTGGCAGTCCTCAGAATGCGAGTGCTGAAGAGGGGTCTTCAGTGCTGAGAGGGGTCTTCAGCACCAAAGTTCAAAAAACAATGCGCCAGAGGTTTTTTTAATGGTCCATCTTTTAGCATGATAGAGCAATACTCGAAAAACTAAGGTTTTTACTATATACTTCTTTGTATTCTGTGTTATGTCTCTACCTCTCCATATCTTTTGCAGATTCCGCATTGTATTTCTTAACATTTCGCATCTTCTTCTGAGCTTATGACTTATTACAGCCTTCATTCGATATTAATTAGATTCGTTTATACTACAGTTAATATTATATAGTATTAAACTACTATAATAAGTTTTTGTCAGTTGAAAGTTCATTTCATTTTAACTGTGTTTATAGTAATTAAAAACATATTGAAAACTGACTTTATAAACGTCACAATTGTGTCACCTCGATAGCATTGCCTAGAACAATCTAATGTACATATAAAATTAATATTAGAGGGTAAATAAATAAAAAGCAAGCGGATAGATTAAAATGTTATACTTTTTCAACAGATGACGGCACGATCTTAAAGGTGATTGCATTACTGAAAAGTAGCTTTCTTTCTAGTAACACTTTTTGAATTTCAATAAGATACGGCATTTATAGCTCAGTCAGGGAAATTATGCTTGCACGTCAGCAATCTAGAGAAATCTATTGCCAAGTTAAATCCATAAGAAAGAAATAATCATTTAAAGTTCGAACCACTCTATTTCCTTCTTTCTCTAATCATATTAGAATAGGATAAAAATATGGTGGATCACATTCTGTGAAATCACTGTGAAAATAGTATTTAGGTTTGTGGTTCTAGACAGTGTTGCAAGCCTAACACAACTTTCTTCGTCCAATCTGTCATTTTCATGTTTTGATCATTTTTGAGTCGTGCCTTTAAACGTTTTGAATTATTTTTACTGTATTACTTGCTGTTTTAGCTATTTTCTGGTTCAGTATTCATGAAAAATTAAAGAACATACAGCTCTTTGATGGATGTAAAACTTCGATTCATACACTTCTAAAAGAAATTGATTTCAAATGGAGTAAGGATCCACGTAGCGACCTGATGGAACTTACAGATATTGTCTTTAAACGAATCCCATTTTTGGAGATGCATTCGTTGGTGCGTTTCTTTTTGTGAAAAGTTTCTTTTTAGGTGCTGAGAAGCATTTGTGTTTTCACGATGTCTTAACAAGATTCAGACAAGATTCAGGCAAGACTTAACAAGATTTTTCAATTGTTCAAGTTCTTCGATCGGGAGAAATTGGTATGTTGTAGGTTTGTGTGCCTCTTATTTGTGATCGGATATTGTAGTAAACAAACAAACAAAAAAAACAAACAAACAGAAGGCGCTTCCATGGGCGCTGCACTATCTCCTGTCATCGCCAATTTCTTCATGACTAACTTCGAAACGAAGGCTTTAGGCAACTACTCATTAAAGCCGGAAACAGCGCTAAGGTATATGGATGATATTTTGTATAATCTGGCCACGTGGAGGACACGAACTGGATACATTTCTAACATACATGAATTCCTTGCATCAAAAATTCCAATTCACCATCAAAATCGAAGAGAATCATAAGCTTCTATGCCTAGATGTCCCAATGATGAAGAAACCGAACGAAAAAATCGAATATACTGTTCATCGAAAATCCATACACATTAACCGCTACCTAAATGCAGAGTCACACCATCACTTTGATAACAAGATCACTCAGATCAATGACTAGACACGAAAAAAAATAGAAACTATATCCGAAGCATTACAGCAAAACAGTTACAAAAGCACCAACATCAGAAAGGCAATAAACCGAAAACCAAACTCACACGGCATCAAAGAAGAGTAAAAAAATCATATAAAAACTATACCACCATACATAAAAGAGAGTTCTTATACCGTAGAGGATAAATTCACAGACGGTATAACATCTACAGCACCTACAAGCTCGCAAGAACTATCAGGGCTATGATGACTAACCTCAAAGATAAAATACCCCGCGACATCCAGAGCATATACAAAATATCATGCAGATAATAGGAAGGATCGACGGATAGCCGTAAGACTCGACGAACACAAACTCGCTGTCCACAACAAACAACAACGTCAGCCCTGTTTCAACACCATTTCGAAACAGGATATAAGATTACACACAAAATACTACAACACAAGAATCATGTGAGCAGCTATTGAAATAGAAAAATTAGGAAATCTTAACGAAAGGAAGGCAGCACTAAACTTACCTACGATATGTTAATGTACCTGCTTACCTACCATGTGTCCAAAAATACCATCAGAATCACTCCACCGACTGACGAATACACCGAAACACCAACGGACAACACTGACAAGGGGGGCGGATGTAACACAAGCAATAGAACACTTCACTACAATCTCCGGTCACATATAAGAGACACATAAACCTGCCAGACATGAACACTTGACAAAAAAATAAATAAATATATATATATATATATATATATATATATATATATATATATATATATATATATATATATATATAATCAGTGGCGGTTAGTGAGGGAGGGCGTCGCTCTTCTAGCATTTATCACAGTAAACAATTTTTCAGAGCAAAAGGCCATATTTTATTTCCGTTTCCACGATATAATTGACTTCTATACCAAATTTCATTATAATCCTTCCACCCGTTCTAGAGTGATTGAAGGAAATACATCCAAACAAACATACTTTGACATTTATAGTATCAATAATAAAATTATATATACATATATATATATATATATATATATATATATATATATATATATATATATATATATATATATATAATTTTGTTACACTATTACAATGGTTTAAATATGTAAACCAATTCCACCACATTCTGAGTTGGATAACATATCTTTATGTTACCTATATAATATTAATTCTGTTATATAGGAAAATACAGAATTTTTATTGCATAATACCTTTTGTAGTTTTGCAAATAACAAATTTAAAATTCTAATAAATACGTACCTCTTCCTGAAAATGTTTGGTAAAAGTTACAGCAATCCCCGCAGAGGTGACACGAGGAAAAATAAATCAAAGAACTAGTTCGGATCGGTGGTTCAGTTTTCGGAGGATTTCCCCTTTCCAATCTCTTTCGAGTTGGGAAACTTCGGACATTTTCCTGGAAAACAATTCTGTTTTGTATTAATATTGATGGATAGTAATTACGATGGCGGAATTGATTGCTTAAGCCAGCAAGTTATTTCTCTAATTGTTCGGGGTTTCAGGAACGTTAAACTAATAGCTCCCATTTGATCTAATTTTGGAACATGTCTATAAAACATATATAACTTTCAAACTACTATTTGTTTAATTTGTTTTACGATAAACTTAATACTATGATATTACTTATGACATTATTAGTTTCTTGTTTAGTTAGATGGCTTATTTTTAAAAATTCGAAAATTTAACTAAAACCAAAATAAGTTGTTTAAGTTTGACGAACAAAATGCAAGTCGGGAAGTTAAAAACAAGTGATTTGGTGTTTAGTGGTAAATCTCTTTGAGTTGAGTTTTAGGTTCACACCAAAGATTCTAAGATGAATACTATTTATTATTATTAAAATTGAAAAATTGTTTTAATTCATACCAAATACCAAGAATAACGAAAGGTACATAGGATATTAAAGAAACTTTATCTTCATGTAATACCCCATCCTCACTTCTCACCAGATCTAGTTCCACCTATTTTTGAATTTTAAAGTAACATAGCTAACTTCCTACAACGTACAAGGTGACACCAAAAAAGGTTCCCCATTTTAAATCAAATATTCTACTGTTGGTTTAACATTTTTGTATTCGTTTTTTATTTCCGAATACTAAAGGCTCGTAAATAATGAAGAGGGAAAAACCAAAGAAGGTGGAGGAAGATTTGACCAGAATGGCTGTGACACAGTGGAAGAGAAAGGCAAGGAATAGAGCTTGGTACAGGCAGATTGTAAACAAAGACAAAGGCTTTAAAGGCCTGTAGAGCTTATGCATAGAAAGGCTCACACGTTTTGAAAATGAGGTAGTATTTCCTTGGAAAATGAATACAAATTGTTTTAATTTATTTTGAAAATGGAAAAAGTATTATTTCAACTCAGCATCAATATTCAGCGTCAACGAAATTTTAATGTTAAAGTGTTGAGTTAAACTTAAATTTAAAAAATTCTATAAAAGAGTGCTTATTTTGTGGCTCAGTTTTTATTATCATCTAGCGATATGTTTTGATATTTGTGAGTTTGAACAGTTTGGTGTTAGTAACCCATGCCCAATTCCTAACCAAATTAGTATAATCAGGAGATGATTAAAATTGAAGTTTTAATTCAGTGACCGTGGGAGAATCCAGTTCATGTAACACATATAATAAACATAGAATTTCGAAAAGGAATATGTTTATCACACAGTTTTGTATTTTCGTCTAATTCCTGTGACATATCTGGTTATTTTCTTTTTTTTATTTCGTCAAGAAAAAATGGTCATTTCATTTTTTTTTGACACCCAATAAAACGACTTAATGTCTAATACCTTACAATTTTCTTAATAATTTCATAACCATCAACCAAAATTGTATACATTTTTATTAAGTATTGTCTGAATGATTGTGTAGTGTTTATATATATATATATATATATATATATATATATATATATATATATATATATATATATATCCTCCGTTTTCCGTTCCGTTCCTCCCGTTTTCAAAACGAATCTAAAAAATAAATTATATTAATTTCTATATATACTAAAAAGATAGGAAGTAAATATATTTTGTGTATATGTTAATGGTACTTACATTGACAATAATAGTTTTTACTGATAGTGACATACTACCAAAAAATGTATAGATGAGGTTTACAGTATGATTATTGTGTATTGAAATACTTAAACCAGAAGGCTTACGTTTACATATACCATACAACACAAACAGAAGCATATATATTTTACATAGGGCTAGTTTAGCACTTTTAAGAGATTGCATTCAACATCACATCTACAATAAACAACAATTAAAGACTGACATAATACATTACAACAAATATACGAAAAAGTAACTGAAGTAGATTTTAATCATATTTATAATAGCGTCTATTCCAGTTACATATATCACTTCAATATCCAAAAAAATACTCACATTAAGAAATTTAAATATTTAATTATTGAAAAACATGGAATAAATACAAAACACATTAATACACAGACACACAAAAATTTCATTAATAACTGTAGTTAACCTTTCAAGTAAAATATTTTCTGATTCTGAAAAGTATGTATTTCCTAAAGACGTTCCTAAATTAGGCACTATTTTAGTAGTAGAGTCTGTTGCTCAAAGATTGCCTTTGCAAAAGTGTAAATGAACATAGAATCAGATTAAAACTTATTTTAGAAAGACCATTTAAAATCAAATCAAATTTATACCATGAGGAAAAGTTAGCTATAGATAAATAAAAAAAAGTCAAATCTATTAAAATATTACCATCAGATAAAGGTAACGCCACAGTTATTCTAGACACTACAAAATTTAATAACAAAATTAAAACTTTAATTATTGAGGGATTACACTAAAATGCCTACAGATCCTACATTAAAAATAGAGAAACATATTTACAATACATTGTATAAACAAAAACATGAATTTACAGATCTAGAAAGATCACAACCTAATACCACATTATAGTAAACCACCTCATTTCTATGGGCTACCAAATATACACAAAACTAATATACCACATCGCCCTATTAGCTAGTAGTATAGATTCCCCATGTTATAAACTAGCCAAATTTTTGTTAAACATTTTAAATTCACTTTTGGATAAGACAAATTCATATATTAAAAATACGTCAGATTTTTTAGATAAAATTTAAAACATTAAAATTACAAACCAAAGTTTAATGGTTAGTTTTGACGTGCTGAGTTTATTTAGTAATGTACCAGTTGATAAATCTCTTTTAATAATTAGAAAGATATTAGAACATCACACAATTATTAACTCTATGTTTAAAATACACATATATTCAATTATAAAATAATAATTATCAACAAAATTTCGTAATGGCAACGGGTTCTCCTCTTTCTCCTTTGATGAGTAATATCTTTATGGAGGAACTCGAGAATGACATATTAAGTAAATCTCTTAAAAAGCCAATAATATGGCTTAGATATCTTGGTGATATTTTATGCTATATGGCAACATAGTACTGATGATCTATATATTTTTATATAAATTCTCGAGAGCCCACAATTAAGTATACTTTAGAGATGGAGAGGGGTAATAAATTGCCATTCCTCGACAGAATAAAATACAACACATTAAAAACTACAGTTTAGAGAAAACCTACAAATACAGATAGATATCTCAATTTATATTTCAACCACTCAAATTCAGTTAAAATAGGAGTAATTAAAAGTTTATATGACAGAGCAAAAGTTGTTTGTACCGACAGTGATACAGTACAAAAAAAAATACATCTAAGACATTATAATAAAAAAAATTACCCAAAAAATTTCATAGATAAATCTTTTAAAACTTTTGATAACAGACAAAACAGACAACTTACTAATAACAATAATAATAACTCTCAATTAATTAACCTCATAATTCCTTACATACGCGGTATTTCTAACACAATTAAAAGAGCAGGAAATAAATACAACATAAGAACGATATTTAAAACAAAAAATACTCTTAGATCGATATTGACAAAAACCAAAACAAATAATAACAACAGAATACCAAAAATGTGGTTTATAAAATTCTCTGCGAATGTGGCAAATTTTATATAGGTGAGACTAGATTTAGACCATTAGATGTTAGAATAAGAGATCATAAAAACCTTCTTAGAAAGCGCAATTTTAATAAATCTAGAATTTGTCAACCCGCATGGGAATCGGGACATAAAATCAGACAACATACAGAAGATTAAGAAACCGCTATAATTAATTTAAATAAAAATAACTGTATTACTACGCCTTCGGTAGATTTAAATTCAATATGGTTCCCGATTCTAAAGAATCTAATTAAAAACGTTTAATTATTTCAATACACAATAATCACACAGCAAACCTCACCTATATAATTTTTTAGTAATATGTCACTGTCAGTAAAAAATATTATTGTAAATCTAAGTATCATTGACATATACAAAATATATTTACTGGCTATATTTTAAACTATTATAGAAAATAATATAAATTATTTTTAGATTCGATTTGAAAACGGGAAGAGACCTCCCGAAACGTTAACGTTCAAAAGTTTGTATTTATTTTAGAAAATTTTGTATTTTTTTAAGTTTTTGTTCGTTAGGCAAATTTATTAGAGAGAAAGAATCACTGAGATATTTGACTTCATTTTATTTTTTTACCCAGTGATTCTTTTATTTACATAAGAACAGATATTCTTGATATTTTTTTGAGTTTTAGTTAGTTGTGAAAAACCCAAAAAAATATATGAACACCCCACAACCATTTAGACAATACTTTTCCATCTGTTATACCGCAGCTAAGCAGACTGCGTATCTACCTTGGCTGCCAACTTCTTCTTCTCTATGGCTTAATAGCCCATCAAGGACCTTTGCCCCCGGAGGGGTTTCTAGGTCTGCGTTTTTTACATCAAACGGTGACCACCCGTTTCCATAACCTCTATAGTCTACTTATAGAGGTGGAGTACCGCGTTTGTCCCAATGTTTTCTTGCCTCTTCCGTTATCCTTGCCCATCCCTTCCTATCTCTCGCTCTTCGTTTCCATTCCATTATTCCCCATCTCTTGCAAGTCCTTCCTCACTCCCTTCTCTCATCTTTTCCTTGGTCTTCCCCTCGATCCTGATCCCTTCAAACTCCTTCCCAGTATTCTCTTGACCGGGCTTTCACTGTCAGTATCCTCTCAGTCATCCTCTCAGTATCCCCACCACCTCAATAGTTTGCTCCTAATTTTATTAATTAAATCTGGACTATTAAAAGTTGTTGCTAATTCTTCATTCGTTCTAATTCTCCAATCTCCTTATGTTTTAATGGAACCATAAACGTTCCTTAGTATTTTCCTCTCTCAGGTACTCAAAAATAGTTTGTCCTACCTTGTCACAAGTCCACGTTTCTGGCCCATATAATACTGTTGGTCTAATAACTGTATTGTCTATTTATTTTTGTATTTCTCGATATTGATTTGGATTTTAAAATATTTTGTAGCGCGAATAAACTTTTGTTTCCAGTCGTTATTCTGGCTACTACGTCCTCTGAAACTTCATTATACATTGTAATTACTGAACCAAGATATTTAAAGCTATTAACTTTTTTCAAACCGCCTTACATTTATTATTAGAGCAGTATCCACATCTTGTTCCTTTCTTTGTTTTGTTGACCTCATGTATACTGTTTTTGTTCTGTTTATTCTTAGACCTATTCATAATGCAGTCTCCTCAAACTGTCCAAACATCTTTTCCAATTCCTCCTTCCTTCTTCACATCATGTCAATGTCATCTGCGTACGCTAAGATTTCATACTGTCTAGTAAAAATTAGCCCCTTAGTATTCATTCCTATTCTCCTTAATATTGCTTCAAATGTAAAATTGAAAAAAGTAGTCGACAGTGGGTCGCCTTGTCTTAGTAATTCTGTAATGTAGAAATTTTCTGATGTTTGGTTTTGAATCCGTATTTAGCTGTGGTGTCCTTTAAACTTGACTTCCAACCTTAATATTCATGGTAGATCAATGATGCGGGCTAAAATTGTCCGGAGGTAAAATTCTCTCCCACTCAGATCTCTCGGTGCCTGTCCGAATAAATCATCGAAAGAATCAGAAACACTTTATCTTTGCAAATTGGAAGGAACATTTTTACACTCAACCAAATCTCAACACCCTGTAAGAAGATCTGCCACCTTACCCAAGGAGTTAGCGCAATTAAACGTACACATCGCTGCGTTACTAGAAACGATGCACCCCGGTAATGTCAGTATTCAAAAAGGAGAGTATAATTTATATTGGCGGGGCTACCTAGAGAAAAATAGAAAATAAAAAAAAATAAGCCAGGTCGGGTTTAATATTAAAAAACCTATAGCCAATCGTCTTCAACAAACACCGTAGGCAATCTCGGAAAGTATAATGACACTACGCTACATTATAGATGCTTACTAATATGTTACAATAAACAATGAACATTGACAACCTAAACAAAAGCAAAATATAAGTTTTACGAAAACCTCGAGACTATAAAAAACGGAGCTCCGCAAAAAGTCTATAAATTTGATAATACTTTACCAATACAATCCATCTCAAAGTATTATATTCATATTACCATCTTTAATGATTGTCAATTAATTCAAACTGCATTATTGTAATGCCTTATTCTCTGTTTAGATAATATCATAATATAAAAGCGCATACATAAAGTAAATATTTAAAATGTATAGTAATGAAAAAATGTTTGTAAAAAAATATTTCATCAAATTCAAAACACACAATGCATCTTCCTTTTTGAGCCGCCAATTATTCCTACCTTCCAGTTTCAGATCTCATCCATTCTTAGCGGTCTCTTCACAATCTAAATTTCCCATTTCCTATACTTTTCTTGCAGGAGCACGTGTAGCCCCGGAGGATTTTCCGCAATCAATTCCTGTCAATCTGGTATTCCGTATTCACCGGCGGCGTTACACAAATTTAACGGCTGAAACTTGTCTAGTTTAAATGCAACTCAGGATAAATGTCGCGCTTGGTGAGGTGTGTATTGCCGTGGAAATCACGTGTGGGTTGTAAGGGGCAGAACCTGGGGAGATGTGTTCCGTGTCGCTTAACGTTTTTTATTCGACGTGGACTGGTAGGCCTCGTCGTAATGTCTGTAATTTCATAAAAATCAGGTAACTAAATAAGAATTTGTACAGTTTTATATATTAAGAATAAAATAAAGAGAGAAACTTTTAATTTCACTGGTCGACATGATTTTTGTAACATTAATAACAATGCTCTTTTTGCGTTTTATTTAGGTAGTTATTAATACACTTTTTCACAGAAATGGCCTAGCATGTCCCATTTTCAAGTACTTACTTCTCCTTTATATCATGGCGTTATTGAAATTATTTATTTTAAACTCACAAGCTAGATCTATCTCCGAAGAAGTCAAAAAAGCCTATCTTTTATATTTTAAGTACTAAATTGAAGATCAAGATAACAGTCGGATTCTTCAAATTTGCTCTGTGAGTTGTCATGAAAATTTAGTGTAGTGGAAGCATCGTAAGAAAAATTAACCAAACCTACCGACCATTTAAGTGATTGCTACTTTTGTATCACTAATACAGAAGGGACAAAAAAGCAAAGGGACATTAATTTGTCTTCTGCACTTAGACCAGTTCCGCATAGCCAGGAACTACCGGTACCGATTGCGCCTTTAAACATAGACAATATATTTCCCAGTGATTCTAATTCTTCATCAGGATCTGATCCACAACTTCCTGAGAACACCAGTTGTAACCCAACATTTTTAACAAATATCAGTGAACCTCACTTAATTACTCAGAATGAACTATATGATTTGGTACGTGACCTAGGATTGTTAAAACAAAAATCGGTACTTCTTGGTACCAGGCTTCAACAGTAGAACCTACAACAGTTACATTTTTTACATTGCCATTTCGATTTTTTTTTCGGAAAATTTGGGTGTAGTAAGCGACGAACAAGGAGAGAGGTTTTACCAGGACATCAGGACGATGGAAGCAAGGTATCAGGAACGCTGGAACAAATCTTTGTAGGCAACTGTTGAGACTACAAGAGAAAAGTGCAAGTTTTTGTCGCTATATGACATCTCATGTAATATATTTTTTATTCACATAATTTTTATATATATTTTGTATTCACATAAGTTTATATTAAATAAATATTAGATTGTAAAAATTTATCGTTTTCTCTTTTTCTCCACCAGCGACCCCATGTAACAAAAAAAAACTGTACGTGTTACAGTAATTAGCTTATCATTTTTGGATTCGTGAGTACAAAATACTTCATATACACATATTTTCATCAATGTTACCTCAAAAAAGTTTAAAATGTTGACCTGTGTTTTTAGTAGTTAAATCAGCCAGTAATTAAATGCTGGATACGCTCTACAATAATATCTAAATATTCGAATATCTACGAACATATCCTCTGAAAAAACTAGTATTACAAATATAGATAACATCAAAACTAAGTTTGAGAGCTATCTTTATTTACAAAATGTTCTTCTGTTTCAATCTTCTGTTTTCTTTGCGAGGGTCCACGTCTCGCAGTCATAAGTGACTAATGGTCGAATTAGTGTTTTATAGATCCTAATTTTCATATTCCTTTGAATAAGTTTAGATCTTAGAACGGAATGCAGAGAATAAGTCACTTTGTTACCCTTCAAAACACGATTTCTGATATCTCCTGTGATGTTGTTTTCATGAATTTGTTTCCCAGAAATGTCCTTCAAAACTTCAATGTTGTCATCGCCAATTATCCAATTCTGTTCTCTTCTTGGTTTGTTTTTTTTCATCGCCTTAGTTTTGTTTATATTTATTTCTAGACCGGCTTTAACCTTTATAACATCACATGTCTCTCTTAATATTTTTTTCGATCGTGTTAAGGCGATCGATATTCAAAACTCATCTGCATATTCTAAGATCTGGTTTTCTTTAGTTATCATTATTTAATTTACGTCTATGTCTGTTTGGCTGATAACTTTATTCAATGCTATGTTAAAAAAACTGGTGCCAGACCATCCACCTGCCACAGGTCTTCCCCGATCTCAAATTGTATAGTGCTGTGTTGTTGGATTGTTATTACCGCCTTTGAATTAAGCATCGTCATCCGGCTTAATCTAATAAGCTAAGCTGGTATATCCATTTCCTTATTAGTCTCATATACGATTGCTTCTATAAGCGGTCGTACGGCTATCCGAAAGCCATGAATATCGTAAGTAATGTCTGAATGATTGTGGCGTGTTCATATATTTTTTCTTCTTTATTTGGGTTTTTCGCCACTGTCTAAAACTCAAAAAATATCAAAAATACCTGTTCTTATTTAAAGAAAGAATCACTGGGTAAAAACAAAAAACCAAACGGAGACAAATTTCTCAGTGATTCTTTTTTGTAATAAATTTGCCTAACGAACAATATTTTTAAAGATATAAAAATGTTATAAAAATTTACAAACTTTTAACGTTAACGTTTCGGAGGGTAATCTCCCCCCGTTTTCAAAACTGAACTAAACTAAAAAAAAAAAGTTTTTTTTAGTTTCTGCATCATTGATCTCTCTAGGATGAAAGTTTTTTACTTTCTTAATGCTCTGATAAAATTTTCTTGTCTCATATTTGTCGAATGCTTTTTGTATCTTCTCTATTTTCGCTTTAAACATTTGGCCTCTTTTCCCAGTCTCCCGTATTCTTCTTTTTTGTGGTGTTGTGACTTTTTGTATGCACTTCATTCGGACAGAGTTTATATTATCCACATCATTTTGTATTCATCGTCGTACCCTTCTTTCCCTTCATTCCGAGCCTGAATTGTTTCCTCCATAACTTTTTCTATTACAGATTTTATTAACTCTAATAGTGCTCTATAAATATCTTGGTTTCTATTGCTTTATTCTACGTTGGTATTCTTTTCTAGCGCTTTCATCTGTTTGTAAGCTACCAATATCTTGCCTTTTGTCTTGGTTCCTGTTCTAACACACGTGAGTATGATATATTATATATCATAACATGTTCTAGTTGGTTGACTGTATTTCCATCTGGTGAGACCCATATTTCTTTATGATTGTTTTCGCATAAAAGCTTTGTGCTCATTATCCTAAGATGCTTATATTGTATTGCCCTTTCGCCATTCTCATTTGTGTTATCATGCAGACTGCACTTATATTCCGCACAAATATTCCGATTATTTTCCAATTTCAGCAAGTCCCCTGGAACTAGTTTAATATCGAGTCTAGGGATATTGTCTCTTTCGCTTTCTAGCGACGTGTAAAAATATGCCATCTCGTCCTCTGTTTTGTTCTATGTTGATGCATGTATAGAGGACATCCATAGATTTCGACATTTTCCCCTCATTCTTATATCGAAGATTATTTCACTCACTGGTTTAAAACCTAATACACCCAAATTTTCCTTCTATAATGAACCCATATACAAATTCGTGCATATTGTCATGCCCGCTGTAATAAATTTGATACCGCTTAATAAGTTTGATAACTTTTCTCAGAAATTCTGTATCTAGCCATCGCATCTCTTGGAATACAACTATATCCAAATCATATTTTCTTACCTGCTAAAGAGTATTACTTAGTTTCAATTCTATATCTGGTTAATATAAAAATTTTATGTTCCATGTGCCTCATGTATCCCGGATGGCTCATATCCTGTTCGTATTTCGTTGCCGGCTTTATTTATATTGAATCAGTCCAACCCTAGGCAGTGTTAAAGATTTCGTAGCAAAAATTGTTTTCCTAGGTAGGACTGCTGACACCCAACCTCCTAACCCTTAGCATGATATTTGCCCCACCCGTTATTATTAAAAGGTTAGACTAATTAAGATACTCTATACTTAGGTAAACATACCAAGCGCGTTAAATTTACTGGATCTAATTCTAGCTAGTGATTCGTTTTTTTTATGCAAACAAAAGTTATTTAATAAAGCGCGTTAAAGGAAATGTCAAAAGTGAGCCCAAAATCCGTAGATGTTTAAAAAAGGTTGAATTCCAACCAAAGAAAGTAGGGCTGCCTGTCTGAAATGTTTGGTAACTCATACTACAAGTTACTTGGATCAAACCGAATTTTAAGGAAACACTGAAAAAATAAGTCAGAAGACTCTCAATATCATTCCCCGGTTCGAGGATCGCTTTAGAACAACTAATGTTCAAAAGGCCGCCTTTAAAACATCTTCTTCTTCATATCCTGTGTGTCAAGTTGACCCTGAGGCCCTTACTTTTGTTCTCTTATTACGATTACGACTGTTTCGCGTCAGTCGCAATCTGGATTTTATGCGCCGTCCTTTTGGCGCGGTTATTACCATACGGTACTGGTCGAGATTAATCGACCGAAGTGAAGTGATTACTGCTCCGGAAACGACCCGCGAGGGTCGAGTCCGGTGGAAGTTTATTCGTGGATCGATTGGTTGGTACGCTGGTCGTTGTCGCTGGATTTTTGAATGAACTGATGTACTGTTCGGTTCTTCTTCGTGACTGTGGTGTTTTGGCCTATTCTTTTTTGTTTTCTTGATGTTATTCTGTTCTATTTTGTTTTGTTATTCTCTTTTTTGTTTTCTTGATGTTCCCTTTTTTGTTTTCTTGGTGTTATTCTGTTCTATTTTGTTTTGTTATTCTCTTTTTTGTTTTCTTGATGTTCTCTTTTTTGTTTTCTTGATGTTCTCTTTTTTGTTTTCTTGACGTTATACCGGTGTTAGTGGTTTTATTTCGATGTTGTTGATAGCACAGAATGGACGGACTGGATGTTGTTGTCGGTCCCAGTGCGTTTCATCTTCACCGTCTTCGGGGCTAAGGCTTATTCTCTTGGTTAGGTTTGAGGTCGCCACGCGTCCTGCGTGACGAACCTCGGGGGGTGCCCGCTCCCTAATCCAGTTCGGACTCCCGCTGCTGGAACGGTCAACAGCCATGGACGTCTGCCCCCACGATGGCCAGCGCGCTCGCAACGCATCCGACCATCACAGAGTCCATCCTCTGCTTACAGTATTACACTGTTTATTCCATGTTAGCGAGTCCGGGCAAGAAGGATTTGGTGTTGCTGCTGGTCCCGGTGCTTCGTTCTTCACCAACTTCGGGGCTAAGACTTATTCTCTGGGTTAGGTTTGAAGTGCCGACTGGCGGAGACGACACTTCGGGGTTGTCCGCTCCCTTGGCCAGATCTGTACGTCGGCGACCGAGACTACTAACGGACACTGCTATCTGTCCCCATGGTGACCAGACAAACACGTCCGATCACCTCAGAGTCTCGTTCCGAACTGCTTTAAAACATGACTAAACTAACAGCAAAACAAAAGTGTGCTTCAACATAATAACTCTAGATCAAATGATTATACACAGATTTAACAAATATTGTTGCCAATAGACTGAATTTTATTATAGATTTTCATATAATCCGATTTTATAAAAGAGTAATATTTTAACTATTAAAATGGATAAAATATTAGGCTAATTGAAAAGTTCACGGAGCGAAAATGATAAAAACAAGTTTATAGTTGAAAAAATTACTTTATTCTTTCGTATATTCTCCCTTAAGCCCAATAAATTTTCTCCAGCGCTTCTCCAATTCATTTATTTCATCTCAGAATTGATTTTCTGGAAGTCCTTCAAAATACTCAACTACGGCTACTATAACTTCTTCAAGTGATGAAAAACGCTTGCCACGTAAGAATTTTTTGATGTTTGGAAACAGATAAAAGTCAGATGGGGTCAGATCTGGTAAATATGGTGGATGTTCCAATAATTCGTAGTGTAATTCCTTCAATATGGCCATTACCATACCTCTGCGAGCCGGGGCATTGTTTTGATGACAAATGATTTTTTCTTCGCTAAACTAGGTATTTTCTACCGAATTTTTACACCCAATTGATCTAAAAGGTATGAGTAATACTGTCCTGTTATTGTTTTACCGGTTTGAAGCAAATCAATTAACAAAATGGCTTTTGCATCCGAAAAAATGGATGGCATAACCCTTTTGGTCGATTTTGCCCACTTCGGAGCTGAACAACCGGACACAGTCCACTTTGCGGTTTGTTGTTGCAGTTTAAGATCATAGTGGTAAACCCAAGTCTCATTCATAGTTATAAAACGACGTTTAAAATCTACTTTATTCTTTCGAAAAAGATCCAAATGTTGGTTAGGAAGTTTTACTCGAAGTCTATCATCCAGAACCATATTATATATAGAATTAATTATTTGTTCACTAGTTGTACTTATTGGACATCAACGAGGATCATCATCTAGGATTGTACGACCACGCTGAAACTCACCTGCCCACTTACAAACCATTGTTTTTGAAGGAGCAACTCCTCTAATTCATTTTACCATTTTAATATGAATTTCCATTGCCTTTAAACCTTTTTTACAAAGAAATTAATCACTGCACGATTTTCAATATTTTCTAATTTAAAAAATATCACTGATATGTTTATTTTAAGCTCCTGTTTTTGTACGAATGAATTGACAAATCGACTTGAAACTTCACAAATGTTTATATGAAAAATGAAACTTCAAAATATACTAGATTATATAGTTCTTTTACTGCTCTATAGGTGTCGATCTGCGATCTTTTCACTTAGCCTAGTATATTAACTAAGAAGACTCTTACTTCGCATATAAATTATTAAATAAAAAACCAAAATAATGCGATGAATATATCTTACAACATAATATATAGGGTTTTCAGGTATTTCAGTATTTTTTTTCACTTAAGCAGAAGGTGTAATTTCTATTTATTATTTAATTCGAATATTAAGTAATTGTCATTTTCGTTTCCAGTTGCGTTTTCGCAAAATTATGATTTTATCTCATCGTGGAACACAGGTTGTTCGAATTTAGCTTATAACTGATTTAAAAATTATTTTTTTACGTATCTCCTTTAATATAGTTTCAACGAAAATCCAAGGGTGTCAAATCATATCATATTGATTACCAAATTTCGTCGTCATTTAAAAAATTACTTTACTATCAGGAAGTTTGGTATTAATCAGACGAACGATTCACCCAGGTCCATATTCTTCAACTCTGATCAGCTCAAGTCAGCAAATTTAAACTTTTTTGAAGTAACATTGATGAAAATAGATGTATATGAAATATTTTGACATATTTTTATGTCAAAAATACATATTTTTAGAATCTAATATTTGTCTAATATAAACATGTAAAACGTGTTAAATCTATGCAAAGACATTACTGAGGATTATGCGAATAAAAAATATATTACATGAGATGTCATACAGCGACAAAAACTTTCACTTTTTCCTTCTGTGCTCTGTAGCATCATGTCTTTTTAAAAACCAGCAGTAGTCGCCCAACATAGATGGGTTCTGGCGTTCCTGGTACCTTGCTTCTATCGTCCTAATGTCCTGGAGAAACCTCCTTGTTCGTAGCACTGCACCCAAATTTTCCGGAAAAAATCCAAACGGGTCTCTAAAAAATGTATTTTTAAGGACATGCGGCATCCTAGTATTTCATAAGCTTTCGAGTGTTAATCTATGAAGTTTTTATAGTTTTCATCTTTCTTGTTGCCCAGAAATTCTTTCACGCACTTACAAAACACTGCCAAGCTGCCAATTCCTTTTCATTTACTTCTTGAAAACATAAATCATCCAGAAGCTTCCTTATTTGAAGTGCAATAAATATGCTTTCTTTTAGTTATGCATCATTTAACTGATGAAATATTTCTTTTAGGTACTTGAAAATATTACCTTCTTTATCCATGGCTTTGACAACGTTTTTCTATGTCCAAGCTTAATATTGAGAGGCGACAGAAGCACCTTTTTTGAGTTAACAAGGGCGGCATATTTTATTTTTGGAGTACCAGAGTTCAAAAGAAGATCTATAAGGCCAATCTTTCTTACTGCAATGTTCTTTTGTTACCCTACTGTCTCATAGATACAAAAAACAGCAATACTTTTTACCAAAGTACTCCTTACCTTTGTACTCCAAAGTCAGGTACAAAACATTTCAATTATCCCATGATATAAAGGAGAATCAACTACTTGAAAATGGGACGTGCTAGGATATTTCTATGAAAAGGTGTTTTACTAACTACCTAGATGAAACGCAAAATGAGTATTCCCATCAATGTTCATGTCGACAAAAATCATGTCGACCTGTGTTACTAAAACTAATAGCGTTGCCCAACTTATCTCCTTAAATTATAGAAATATTTTCATATTTCAACAGGCTCTTGGTGTCTTTGTTCTATATATGGTAATATGGTTTGTTTACATATCAGTTTTACCTAAAAACGCGTTAACGCTGAAGAGACAAAACATTTTTAAAGAACTGCCATATTCATCGTACATTTGAGCACATTTTATAAACTTTACGTCGAACTCTCCACTCACACCAAATCACTCTTAATTCGTTCGACTCGCGTTTCATTAACCAAGTTAACATCATTAGGATATGATTAAAACGAAAGCTTAACCTGTTTTTGCTTTCCAACGTATACTTAACCCTAGTTCAATGAAGTGTGTAAAAATTCACTGAGGCATATAAAATTACTAGTGTGTGACAAAAGCAAACATATGACAGTATGGGACTGATCCTTTATCCTTATTTAAACCATTTTTACATTTCTATTTTTCAAAAAAGTTATCTTTTATAAGTTGTTTCATACAATAGGATCATATTTTTATAAATTTCATTAATTCAAATTCTTAGTTATATAAACGGAAAAAAATACAACATTGAAAAGTATTTTTTCCTGTAATAATTTTGTAATTTTTATATACGAGGTGTGCAAATAAAGTAACTTAAACTGATTGTGTAACGTTCGATCTAGTAACAACTTAGCTTCTCCTTTGGATGGCAGGAAGGCCAGCATTTGATGAATCTTCAGTATGAATCTTCAGTTTAAACTTCCAAGAGTGGCTTGGTGATCTGTTGTATTTTTTTTCGTGAACCGGATTTTTCTAGTATGTCCTGCAACAAATTAAAATGCTTTTGATCTTTGATTTGCTCATTCTAGCTTTTTTGACTGTCGTGAGTTTGGAGTTTACCGTTCCTTGCTCTGGTGCTTTATTTGCGGGTCGTTTTTAAAAATTCAGACTCATCACCAATAATGAGGGCGATTATCAATCAGCCCCAAAAAGACATGTTTCTCTTCGGTTGTCTTTTTGATCCTGTCAAAAGCTTTTCGGAATCATTTCCGCGCATTTCTTCATTCCCAAATTCATTGGTCAAAATCTCATAACCGGTGGTGTGAGTCAAATTCAACTCTTCCCTGTCATTTTGACAGTCAACCGACGATCTAATCCAACGCCTTCCGCTGTAAAATTCATCTCCAATCGAGTCTCGGCTTTCTGAGAATGGCCTAAACCACCTGAAAACCTGGGCTCTTAACTGTTTCCAAAGACCTGATGCAATTATGCAAAAGGTACTGTCACACTGTGCCCCAGTCTGAAACAAAACTTGAAAGTGCACCAGTGCTAGAAATTGTTGTCACTAATTTTCCAAATGAAATCCTTAGAAAAATCCTGTGATTCTAGGCACTTCAAAACCGTATTGAAAACGTATTAGATGTTGGCCCGAATCAGTATTATCAGATCGAACGTTATACCCCCAGTCTCATTACTTTGTTTAATATGCAATAATAAATTTACTTACAGTAAAACGGGGTTACTTTGAACAGGTTTTGGAAGTATTTTGTAGGTAACTTTTCTTTAACATTCCAATTTTTTTGCGCCAATAGAACAATGTGTGCTTTGGCTATATATATATATATATATATATATATATATATATATATATATATATATATATATATATATATATATATATATATATATATATAGCTATATATATATATATATATATATATATATATATATATATATATATATATATATATATATATATATATATATATAGCTATATATATATATATATATATATATATATATATATATATATATATAAATATATATTTAAAAAGTCTCAAAGTAACCTACAGTGTGGGGTTTCTTTGACATGCCATTGAAATGTAACTTATGTTAAAGATCCAAACCAAAAAGAATATGTTATGCATTATACATGGAATTAAATGCAAAACAACGATTTTTTACAATCAAATTGTCATCTTTATTATGGAAACATTTTACATAAAAACATCTGTACCGAGGATACTATTATAGGCACTTAATCTCTCATAAGTCTCATAATTATCATTGCGATCAAAATCAACTTGAGCATCATAACAATTAACGTTGGCAACACTATAATTAATTAAACGAAAAAAATTGAGCAACAATAAAAAAAAAATTAAAAAGAATTATAGTATGTGTTGTCCTCGCACACGCTACATTCATAGGTAGGATTAGTCGAGCCTTACTTACACATGCCGCAGACCCATTTTTTGCAAATAATGCTGCATATTCAGTCTACAAGATGGCGGTAGAACCGATAGTCACATCTACAGCTGTAACAAAGGTTGTTGTCCTTCTTGCGGGCCAAATGTCCTTTTCTTGCGGACCAAATTAACGAGAGGAACGTCTTTATCGGCAGAAGTCTGGTCTTTCGCAGGTGGTGCATCAGAACTTAAGGGGATTGGTGAAGAGGTTGGGTTATTCTGGATAGCTGAGACAGCCTCAACAACTGAGACATCGTCTTTGGTTTCTGGGGCATCATCGATAGTTGGAAAATCTTCTTGGCTTGTTACAGGCATGTGTATTCCTGGCTTATGAACGAACGACTATAATTCCTCTTCTGTGTCGAATTTTTTTCAGAATGTAACGACTTGTCACTTTTAAAAACTACAGCAGACTGTTATCGAGGGTATGTCCAGTTATTTCTAACCGATCTGCTGGAAGTTTTCTCAAGACAGCTTCAGGATCGAAAGGGTAAAGACCCATAGTTCTGAAGAAGTTCTGTAGATTTTTCATTATATTGGGAATGCATTCATCAAACTCTTCAGCAGCATGGGAAACTGTGTTTTTAGAATGGCGCTAACCATTATTTTCCCCAATTGTACAGAGATGTTCTCCATTGTTCCTTTAAAGGACCATTTACATCCACATCCAGGGGTTGCATCGTGTAAGTAGAGTTTGGTGTCAGAGTCGTAAAATAAATATTGTTTTCTACTGCAGTCTTGATGACTTCAGGTGAAAATTGAGAAGCCAAATTGTCACCAATGACAACAGCTTACTTTTTCATTTCCTACACTATGTCCCTGGATGTGCGGTAGCAATGTCAAATCAGCTGCTATTACAATTCCTGTAAATAGTTCCAGGTGGGCCACCCTCTATTCAGTTATCGTAAAGGTGCTTTGATTTGACACAACCATAGTAGGAATCAGTTTTCCGTCAGCGGTACCACAGAACATAATACTGACTGATAATTTCGAATGCTCATGGACTCTTTCGACGCATTTGTGTCCTCGCGGTACTAGGAGTTTTATTGTCGCCGAGTCATCTGTTATATTTGTCTTGTCATAATTATAAATCAGAGCTGAATTGCCATTGAAAGCAATTGCATTGATGCCCTTGAAGTTTTGATGTTTGTAGCCAGTCTCTGCTTTAGGTTGTTGCATTTCGTTCACGAAGTCATAGCCCAATAAGTTGTCTTTTCACTATTTTATAACCATACCCAATGGCGGTTCGTGGGTTTTTAAAGTGGAAGGGCGTAGAAGAAAATAGTGCTGCTGAAAACTTTTTTGCTTTCCACTTCATCCTTTTTACTTTTGGTGCTATTGAAACCCTATACAGGAGCTGAACCAGGAAAATAAGTTAGAGGAAAAAAGTGAACGAAAATAAAATATGGTGTCCTGCTCTGAAAAAATGTTTACTATGATAAGTGTTGGAGGGGCGGCACCACAACGCACTCCCACTCGAGCCGCCACTGACCCTACCTTTCTTGTTAATAAACATTTGAACGACGGTTCGGATGACGGTCATTATCAAACGGAAACCCTAGCCTACTAGAACACTCAAGGTACAGGCTAAGGTATCTACTCTGAGACGTCAATACAGTGGGATGGCTCGGCTTCCCTTCATATATGTGATAGATCTTGTTATGAATAGTGGTCCTATTAATTTTGTACTCCTTGGCAGCAGTAGTTTGGGTAAGTATACCCGCACTCACTTCTGCAACGCCTTTTGCAAGGTATTTTATAAGCCTTTTAGTACCCAGTTTTCTTTTATAAGCTCTGGTCATTGTGATTCATTTGTGAATACAAGCGGACACAAGGTTAACCTAAAACAAATTAAAATACTATATTTGCCACCAATTAAGTAACAAATGCACATCTAGATACTTTAATTTAGCCGAACCAAAGTATGTTTACGTAAATCATACTATAAACTTACCGAAAATTCAAGGTATCGTAAGTCACACGATCGCAATGCTAACCACTCTCTGCACCAACCGCTCGCCACCAAAAGTCACGCAGGCTCGCTGCGCACACGTTTAAACCGTATTTTGGCGCTCTGATAAAGTAGCCCCAAAAACTGTCAAAGTTACCTTTAATATCAATTTAACCCCGTTTTACGGTACTATGTAATAAAAAAAATCAATAAATTTAACTTAACTTACATTCGAAACCAAACAATGAATAACAAGTAACTATACTAACAGTTGTAAACCCTAATATTTTACCGACTATGTGATATATGACCTCATGTGGTAAGTTTGTACACATTAATCACATGGTTCAGGTTCAAGGCTATCGTTAACATTTCAACCAATGCCATTCCATGCATGTTCTATATTAAATCTGGGTATGCCCACTCGAGTGTCTCTACCGCCGCGCTGATTAACAAGCTATTATCACTCAAGCGTTATCGGGCTGAAATATGAAATATATGTCGGTCATATAAGCATGCATCCTTATCGCAAGTAAATGTCGATTAACAGTCATTCTCTGAAAGATCGTGTCTGGAGCTGCAACAAAAATATCTCGTTCTAGCTGAATATTTTTATGTCGATTGCGTACAGCAAGATACCGTTCGTCACATCCTTGAATACTTCTAGGATGACTAACATCGTATTCAGATATAACTCTGATCCACAAGTAACCCCCCATTGTTATGTAAGTAACTAATCTTCGGTGAAGTAGTAATGTATAAACTCCTAGGAAAGGATGATAAAGATTAAAAGGACTCAAAATACCAATAAAGGCGGAATTCTTGGGAATGAGTATTCCGAGAAAATGGTGGGACCTCTACAGGGGGTGTACCTCATTTGAACTCTTTTTAACAGTTAATAAAGCCAAATTATATTTTGGCGAAACGTCGGGACCTTCCTTTTACCATCCGTAAAACTATCTATTAGACACATTTCACCTGTACTTCACGTGATGCCCTTTCGTGCCTGTTCACCTGTTCACCTGTTCATTGCGTCAACAAGTATCTTTTGACCCTTCAGCCATCATCAGTGAGGCTCAAACTGAACTCAAGGAAGATGAAAGTAGAGAGACTATCTGGGCCAAGCCCTGTGTCTTTCTCCATGGTCCCGCTATGTCATCTTGGCATACTTGGTACTCAACTCTAGGTTGTAGGCAGGATATTTCATTTGTTGTTGGATGGCATGAGTAGTGTGTTATTGCAACTGCCTGTCAACATGGCCAGTTGACATGGTGTTATGTGTTGACACCTGTTAAAGTAATGCTGGCGACTGAACAGAGACGAACGGAATATCACGTGGAGAACGGGTGAAAGATCTCTATAATTAATATCTCTCTCTATGGCTCCGCTATGCCATATATATATATATATATATATGTTATATCAGAATTAGTCACCTTCAAATAACCTTATTTAAGAATTAAACGTATATTAGTTTCAGTCAGAATCCTTATCTACAAAACATATTAGATCTCAAAACTGTACCGATTCAAGTCTCAAACTGCTGACAAAGCTTCCCACGCCTGGCATCACATGATGAACACCTGGCATATCCATTCTATGTTACGTTAGCAGGAATTACATCAACAACGCCTATCCCACGGTCCACCAAGCAAACACCTGCACTTTTGATGACTTCGCAAGTCCCATCCGTATTTAAGGACAGACCCGGCGAAGCCACCTCAATTATAGACTCAATTACAAACTTAGCATCGACATAAAATAATATTAACCGTATACAATTTAAAAAATACAAGAATTATATAAAATACAGTCATAACTCACAACAAAGAAAGAAATATTAAAAGTGTAATCAAAGTATAAATATTATAAAAATAAAATAAAGTGTTTTTTAACCCCAACGTAAGAACTGGCGCAGCCGGTAGGATAGTTTTGGAACGTCGTAGAACACGTGTACACTCACTACAACGGTGGATTCTAATCCTTCATCCAAAACCAAACAGAAGAAAACAAAAACAGAAGAAACACCCGGAGTCCTCACTCATCATCAAACTACGGAAGGAACACCTGGTGAAGCCCCTGGTAGTCAATGTTGGTAGAGAACACGACACAAGGCTTCGTTTCTCCAAAACACAAACAAAAAACAGAAACACCCGGAGTCCTCACTCATTATCAAGCTACGGAAGGAATACCTGGTAAAGCCCCTGGTAGCCAATGTAGGTAGAGAACACGACACAAGGCTTCGTTTCTCAAAAACAACCAAAAAAATATAAAAACAAACAAATAGAAAGTTATAAAACTACGGAAGGAATACCTGGTAAAGTCCCTGGTAGTCAATGTTGGCAGAGAACACGACACAAGGCTTCGTTTCTCCCAAGCAACAACAAGCAGAATCATCAAGTGACAGAGAACCAAAGGCATGATTTCATCAGTACTGTAAGTACAACGAACATCTCGTATTAATATTTTTTATTTTTTTATAAATTGTATTGTACGATAATCAAGCAAAAAGCAAAAACAGTTCCTAGTCATTACTTGATATAATTTGCATAACTCTAAAACCTATTATTCAAGTGACTTTAGATTTAAGAAAAGCACCAACAAAATAATTTTTACTAATTATTTTGAATAATTTTTGAAAAATTAACACCTTTTTTCAAACAAATAATTATTTTAAACCATTTTTCTTTTTTTTAAACTACTATCCATTTTTTTATTTTAAATTAACAATTTAAATTAATTTAAATTACAAATTTAAATTTGAAAGCTAACATCCTTTTCAAACAAAAACAACAAAAAATAAAACTTGAATTTGAAAAACCAACATCTATTTTTCAAAAAAAAATTTACATATTATATTTTATTTTAAACAAAGACATAAAAATACATTTTTAAAAATGAGCAAACAGGAATATACTGACGAACCCGAGATAGAACCATATAAACTATCAGAAATTTTCTCGATTATACCCGATTACGATGGTGATCAGATATTTCTCCAAACATTTTTGAGTGCCTGTGATTATGCTTACGGCATGTCAACAACAAATCAAAAACATCTTTTGATAATTTATATAAAAAATAGACTTCGAAGCAGAGCCGCACAATTAATAAACTTTTAAATTTTCATTTCGGCGGCACGAGAGATTTGGCGTCTTTAATTCAAGACTTACAAAGAACAAGACAACAACAAAACAAATCTCCATTAATATTTTTAAATCGAATCCAATCATTAAACGCAAAGATGCACGCGAACATTCAAAAATCAGCACTATCCAACAACGAAAAGCAAGCTCAAATCCAACTAATTGAGACTATGGCTTTAAACGCTCTATTAACCGGACTAGAGACACGCATAGGACACATCATCCGTGCAAGTAACCCCAAAAACATTCTGGAAGCTCAAGTACGAATAAGACGAGAACTTCAACTTTCGTACTACGAAAATCAAAAACAACCAAAACCGATTATGATAAGAAATATTCCTAACAACCAACCGATTAAACGTTCAAACTTTCAAACACCCCAATGTTCATACTGCAGACGTCTAGGACATTATTCCAGAGATTGTCACGCAAGATTTGCAAACGTAACCCAAAATCCTTCAAATTTTCAAAATACTCAAAGACCATCAGAATATTTCACACACCGACCAAATGAACCTCAAATTCAGAGACAAAATAATACTCAACTTGGAAATACACAACCGAGACCATCAACTAATTCACCATTTACGCAACAAAGACCTTCAGTCATCCAAAGAAATCCAAATTTCACTACGTTCAAACAACAACGAGCACATTTTATTAACAAAAATAATCCATCTGACTATTATTCGGAATATGAAACATACCAATATTTTGAACCTGAAGAAGAAGATCAAGACTATGACCAACACAACCAATACTATGACCAAGATAGTGAATACTACGAAGAAGATTATCTATTCGATAATGCAGAACAACAACCAACCGATTATCCTGATGATACAGACCAACACGTAAATTTTCAACTATCTCCAAATCAAAACCATCCTCCAGAATCAGACAAAGAACAGATCAACCAAATTCAAGCGCAAATCCAAACCTTGAATTTCGAAAAACAAAGCGAATCACCAATCCTCAAAGAACAAATATTTCTCTAAAACCATTACTCGCAGTTGACGTAAACGACTTGTATTATATCAATGATGCAACAAACACTTTTAAATTATTAATCGATACAGGAGCAGGAATATCTATATTTAAAGAGAACACAGTAAAAAATTACAATAGAAGAATCCCGGAAAATCTTTCAATACAAGGCATAACAGATCAAAAATTATTAATCAAAGAATCAGTTATTAATACCTTTTACAAAAAACGATTCACATAAAGTTTTCATTTATGACTTAAATATAGACTTTGACGGAATCTTAGGTCTAGATTTCTTAGAACACTACGAATGCACAGTAGATTTAAAAAACAAACAACTATTAACAAATTTCAAAACGGTAGCCGTTACACAAAATCAACGATTCAATAAATTCCACTATAAACTCAGAAGAACAACAAAATTTCCAAAGACAAGAAAAACCAGAAAATCAAATTAACATCAATGCTAGAACGGAACAAATTTTTAAATTGAAATGTAACCTCCAGAATACTGATGCTATAATATCCAGACAAGAGAAAGAAAAAGTTTATATACCTAATGCTTTAGTTCACGTTAGTAAACACGGCGAATTTCTTACCTCCATAGTAAATTGCAATGCCATACCGAAATCGATAAATTTTTCAGACATAAAAATAGAACCCTATAATTACGATCAAAATTTTAATAATGAAACTCAAAATCCTCTCAAAACCGATAGAATACAAGAAATAAAATCGCAACTTCGAACCAAACATCTAAATAAAGAAGAGGAAGAATTAATAACAAATCTATCTCTTGACTACGAAGATATATTTTATTTGGAAAATGATCAACAAATGAGATCAAACACACTATCGAAATGAATAACGCAAGACCAACGTATACAAAGTCATACAGATATCCGCAGATACACAAAGAAGAAGTGAAAAAACAGATCAACGAAATGCTAAATCAGAAAATAATCAGACCATCCATTTCTCCATGGTCATCTCCAGTATGGGTCGTACCAAAAAAGTTAGACGCATCCAACAAACAAAAATGGTGTGTAGTAATCGACTACAGAAAACTAAATGAGCTAACTACAGACGACAAATATCCATTGCCAAATATATCGGACATTTTAGATCAATTAGGACAATGTGAATATTTTTCTACATTAGACCTTGCATCCGGCTTTCATCAGATAGAGATCAATCCGACAGATATTCAAAAGACAGCCTTTTCAGTCGAAAACGGTCATTATGAATTCATTCGAATGCCGTTTGGTTTAAAAAAATGCTCCATCAACTTTTCAATGCGTTATGGACAACACACTTATGGGAATACAAAACGAAAGATGTTTAGTCTATATGGACGACATCACAATTTATTCAGCAACTATTCATGAACACATCTCCAGATTAAAAGACGTTTTCACCCGACTTCAAAAAGCAAATTTAAAAATTCAGCCAGACAAGTGCGAATTCTTGAAAAAAGAAGTAGCATACCTAGGACATATTATAACACCCGATGGCGTGAAACCAAACCCAGACAAAATTAACTGCATTAAAAATTTTCCTCAACCGAAAAATTCCAAAGAAATAAAATCATTCTTAGGATTAACGGGTTATTACAGACGTTTTATCCCAGATTTTGCAAAAATGTCTAAACCATTAACTAAATTACTACAAAAAGACGTACCATTCCTATTTAGTCAAGATTGCAAAGACTCATTTGAAAATTTGAAAGAATATTTAATCTCAAGTCCTATATTAATAAACCCGAACTTCGAAGAACCATTCTTCTTAACAACAGATGCTAGCGCATTCGCTATAGCAGCAGTCCTTTCACAAGGATCAATTGGAAAAGAATTACCTATTGCATTCGCATCAAGAACATTATGCAGCGAAGAAACAAAGTATTCAACAATAGAACGGGAATTATTAGCGATAGTATGGGCCGTAAAGCATTTTCGTCCATACCTATACGGAAGAAAGTTCACACTCATAACTGACCATCGTCCTTTAACATGGTTATTTTCAATAAAAGACCCAGGCAGCCGATTAGCTCGATGGCGTCTGAAACTCGAAGAATACGACTACAAGATCATACACAAATCAGGAAAGACTAACAAGAATGCTGACGCACTTTCCAGAATAAAAGTTAATCATTTCGAAAAATGTGCAAAATTAATTTCAAAAACCAATATTCCAGTGTTAACATCAAGCGAAGAGAATGATAGTGAAACGGAAATAAAAAACGACGAATCAGAAACAGACATTAATGAAATAATCACAAATGAATATAATAGATTCGTAAATCTTTATGACAACCGATCTCTAATAGATTACTCCAAAATCAAAATATCAAACGACCAACTATTAGAAAAGACACAAAAAAACATCATAACATTTTTATGGCAAAACAAACTTCAAGATTTTCACCACCTGATCATCAAAGATTCTTGATGATATATTAGACGAAAATACTGAACTACATCCAAAAACAATAAATATATTCAACAGTAAAACGGTTAAAAATAGGAAATACTTTCTAATTCCTTTAGATTTCGATCCAACTACAATAGTTGCACTTTTGTTTTACATTTTATACAAAGACCCAGAAAAAATTGACTTATCTTTAACATACCACATCGAGAACCAATTAGAACTTCCAATTCTCGAAATATTTTCATTTATTTTCGCTGATAAAAACATCAAAATAACTATTTGCCAAAACATAGTGAAAACACCCGAAGAAACCGAAAAACCCGAAATTCTAGACGTTAGACGTTACAACTCTTAATATTCAGACAATGAAAACGGATGCTCGACTATAACAACTCTGATCGAACGTGACAACATACATTGAGATATCATATGTTTATGTGAAAGACGAAGAAAAATCGAATAGCTAATCAAATTGAATATAACTTGTCAGGGTGCGGAGAATGGACGATGTGGAATTAGATTCCACAACAACCAAAAGCTAAGAGACACTGTCGTAAAATTTGAAAGTATATCTGACCCATTAATCCAATGCGTTGTTCAGCTGAATAAAAAGTTTAAGCTTTAAATAATTATGAGGCTCAGCTTTTAGACAACGAGAATGGTAAGTACAAAATCCTGATGGGTGACTTTAATGCTAGAATTGGAAAAGCAAGAACTCTTCCAAATGCGACTTGCCTATATGGAAATGGTAAACGGGACAATATAGGTGACAGACTGGTTGATTTTGCTGAAGGATAAGAAGTTTATATTATGAATTCATTTTATAGGAAAAAAATCAGCAAAAAATGAACATAGAAAAGTCTGACTTGACTCACGAGTGCATTGGGTATATTATATTATACAATAAAACAATATTTTTCAATTGTACTATTCTACACCATTTTTATGTTGGAAGTGTCCATAGGTTAGGATAAATTGTCGATAAGAACGGATAAAAATGGTATGATCGAAGAAAGGTAAAGTGGATTCTGGGAGACTGCTGCAGAGGGTCAGTGATTTTGAGATTGATTTGTGGAACCGCTTTGCTGTATTGCACGACCCGGAGGAGACCTGAAAGAAATCAGTAAAATGTGCTTGAAACGGCTGCTTCAATCTCACCAGCTGAGAAATGATTCAAACAGTCAAAAATATCTAATGAGTCTTGCTGCAAGATAGTAACTATTTGGGGGACCGGAAAGTAATGTCGGTTCTGCGCATGTCAATATTCGTTTATCATTTACCAGCTGACTATGTACTTCAAGGTCGTGCCAAAGATATTTTAAGGTTAAAATGATTTTTTATTTGTAATTTTTGCAGTTTTGGGTGATATAAAGAGCAAAATATCATCACGTTCAGGTTATCCAATGGGCCATAGAACGACACAATAAATACACAATGCCACTGACTGTGAAAAGACATTTAACTCAATCTCAAAGTAAGCCATAATAGATATATCGCTTAACCAAGGTTTAGGATAGAGCATATGTGAACCTACTTGGTTCGATGGTTCGACTTCTTCGTGCTGCGCAACACTGCATCTTCATATGTCAGCATTGAAGAAAGCTTTGACTTGGCATCTGACCACTCAGCAATTGTGCTCTCACTAAATGAGTACATAACTACCAAGCAACAGCCCCCATATTTTACTAACGGGAAAACTGATTAGGATGGATTTCGAACAGATCTTGAACAAAGAATTGAGCTAAATATAACCCTGAAGACGAAAGAGCAGCTAGACTATGAAGTTGAAAAACTAGTGGTGGATCTACAGCAAGCTGCGTACAATAATACACCCAAACTGAAGCCAAAAATACCAGGATTGACCTACGTCAAGGAAATTCGAAATCTAGTACACAAAAAAAAGCTCGGCAAACATGGCAGCAAACTCGATCCCCGGATGACAAAAGACTGCTAAGTAAACTATGTAAATTGCTCAAAGATTAAATCACAACCATCAAGAATGAAAGCTTTGACAATTACCTAAGTAAGTTAACAGATCACGAAAGCTTTGACTACTCGCTATGAAAAGCGACTAAATCTTTGAACAGGCCAAAGAACCATGACCCGCCAATCCGCAAAAGTGATGGTAACTGGATGCGGCGAAATGAAGATAAAGAGTGTGGCACCAGGGCCTCGAAAACAAGCTCGAATGCAACAAATGAGCCAAATTCTTCATTCATACATCACTGATCGTCACACTTTAGAGTCAAGTATGGTGAAGAATATTCAGATCTTAGAAAAATATGTGCTGGAGTGCCACAAGGCAGCGTCCTCGGACCTAACCTTTATTTGCTGTACACCAGCGATATCCCACAGAGCAGTGGAGTAGTGATGGCAACATTCGCCGATGATATTGCTTTACTCGCTATTGGAAATAAAATTCATTCAGCTACAAACAGCTGTCAACAATATCACCAATTGGGCAAAGAAATAGCGCATTAAATTAAATGAGGCGAAGTCGACCCATGTCAATTTCACCAACAGGAAATTTAACTATATACCAGTGATAGTCAACCAGAAAAGAATCCCACATGCCAATGAAGCAACTTGCATGCCTAGCTAAGATGGAAAACGCATGTGAAGAAGAAACGTAAGCAACTGGGTATCAAATTCAGAAAAATGTATTGGCTACTAGGGCGCCACTCTGTGTTGTCAATATATAATAAACTGCTTCTTTATAAGCACATTCTGAAGCCTATATGAAATGATGGCATCCAGCTTTGGGGCATGCACCAAGAAATCTAATATAATAATTTAGAATCTATTTAGAAATCTAATATAATATATAATCTAATATAAAATATTGTCAATGCCCCGTGGTATATCTGAAATGAAGACATCCATCGAAACCTGAAAGTGCCTATGGTAAAAGATGAGATTAAGAGGTTTGCAAGCAAACGCCAGAAGAGGCTGGAAAGTCATGAACATGTCGAAGTTCTTTCGATACTCGACAACAACGGACTTATTCGGCGGCTGAAGAGACTGAAACCGTTCGAATTAGTGTAGTGACAATGAAGGGTGTCCGGAATTTATTCTGTGAGTGTGCCAATCACATGAAAAGAGTGATTAGTGTATTGTGAAGCACGTCACTGGACATGTATCTAGCAAACAGACTATGATTAAGATAACTTTTAATTTTTACTTTCGATAATAGAAAAATATTGTTAGTTAGATATATTTAATCTAGTAATAATTTGTAAGGTTTATACGACAGAATTAGAAAAAAAAAACTTGGTTCGATGTATGATAATTCTACACCGACAGTTCCCACGGATGATCTTAAAGTTAAAATTAATGTAGAACAGTGTGTTCGACAGGGAGACTCAACATCGCCTATTCTTCTCTCAGCCTGTCTTGAAGAAGTATTCCATAATCTAAATTAGGAACAGGATGAAATAATAACCAATGATGCATACTTAAGCCATCTTAGATTCGCAGATGATATATTTGTATTTTCACAAGACTCAGATGAGCTACAAACACACATATAAAAGCTGCAATAGGCGGGAGAACCATTTGGCTTGAAAATGAACCTGAAAAAAAGTCGTGTAATGTTCAATGAATTTGCCGAGGATAGAAGAATTTATGTTTTAAGGAGGGATTTGCATAATGTGGATTTGGACATATATTTTGGGCAAAAGATCTCATTGGAGAGTGATACCACACGGTAGGTGGAACGGCGTATCTGGCTGGTAGGCATTTGGCAGGTTAAACATATTGCTTAAGAACAAACTCCCACTTTGTCTGGAGAGAAAAGTCTTGAGGCTTGACCGTTATGACATGCGGTTGTGAAACATGGATAGTCGCATCACAATCAGTTTAAAAACTTTACGAAGCATAGAGGGAAACAGAAAGATGTATCCGATTTTAGCATTACAAAGCGAGACAGAGAGACCTGCACATGAATCAGAGAACAAATAAAGAGTAAAAGAATTGAAATAGAGATAGGCAGGCCACATAGTGAGGCGATATGACGATAGATGAACCAAAGCAATCCTGGGATGGATACCACTTGATCATAAACGTCTACGAATAAGACCGAAAACACGCGGAACTGATGACATTATCACTTATATTGTACCCGAATAGCAGAGCTGAAGGTGCTTTCGTCTTGCAGTTGGTAGTACTTGCAGTAATATGCTCATTTTAAAATATATAACAAAATTCAAGGACAAATGGAAATAATACTTTTCAAATAAAAGAATATCTTGTAAATGTGTGTCAGTTTTTTACAAGATAGCTAATTTGGCTCGGTAGTGGTAGAGGTGGCGATGGAGCTGGATGATAGTGAAAATTAATGATGTTCTCTGGCAACTTCAACCCTCTTGTTGTTGAAGATTAAGGGTAGTTGGGATCGTCTAAGTTGTCATCTTGACGTTGTTATAAGCAGCATCTCGAAAACATGTCTAAAGTAAAGTGGGTGGTCATACGCTGTTTTTCATTGAAGATAACCTTGTGCTAGACATATCGGAATTAATATGGTGACTAACATATACGGCAAACCGCTCGGTGTTCCGATCCAACGTATCTAATTTATCTAGCGCTTTGTGTATCAAGTTCAAAGCCGCGACTCGTCTCTTTCGAATTTTTTTAACGTCTTGCATTGGCGGTTCGATGAGCATAGTATTTCGTAGAAAATTTCGAAATGCCGCCAACTGAATAGTGTTCTCATTAATACAAGATTTATTATGTAATTTAGAGTTTAAGTAAGTCGCGTATTACATAAGAAGTTGGTTACTATACTAAATTAGAAGTTGTAATATAAATAAACTTTTAGAGTGTAACACAAATAAGTACCCATAGAAAAGGCCATGTGCACCAAAGATATTTAGGGACATAGAAACAATTCTCTACCACCAAGAGCATTTACTAGAGACCTTTTATCCGTTCATTGAAATTCGAAAAGACGAAATAAAAAAGTCCAGAGCTAATTTGCGCGTCTAATAGTTCGGACATTATTCTATAGGCAGAACGTTCTGCCTGCTTCAAGCTTTACCATATAATAAATCATGCCGTAGAAAAGAAAATTAATAGTTTGAAACTTGATTATACGTCTTTTCTATAGCCGTGAACGGAGACAAACCTTCCTAATAGAATTTACATGCAATTTGCGGAATAGAGAAAAATTGAATTCTACAATTTAAAACGAATGTGAAGAATAGTTTGTCGATGTTCGATTACATTTAATCCATGTATATATTATTCGATAACAACTATATTTCAGTTCTATTAATTTCTTAATGGGAAATCAATATGATGCATTGAAACATTTGTATTACAAATGCATTATGTTACATACCGATTTGACATTAAAGTATAATTTAGGATATTAAAATCTACAATTTTAAAAAAGAAGGAAAGTTCTGTCTAGTTGATCCTACTAATTATCAATATATAATAATTAACTCTATTTTTAAACACAGGGAGTATAACTAGACGAACTGTTTCCGGTTCGATTACTAGGAGGAACAATTCATCCACATCTTAAGACCGATTTCATTCTTTAAGAACTCATCGACTTTTTCGCTTTTTCACTCTGGTTTTTAGGTTATGCCGTATCCCTTGACTTATCCAGATACTATATCTGAAACGGGTCCTGAACTTTCTCCCTTTTCTTTTTTGGAGTAGAGTTCGGCGATACCAGAAGTTAGTATTGTAACGAAGTTCAGAAAACTTCGCGAAGGTTATATAGCAAATGATAGACCTAGTCTTCATTGGTCCGCCATTTGAAGTCGGGATGCAAGGATTGGCGATGGAAGATTTTCTTATAGGAACTTATGCAGGCCAAAAACCCAAGAAGTTCGGCATTCATACGTCTGCAGCCCAAAAGGGAGCTTCAGCTCTCCAAGGGAGGTTTGGAAGGCATCGCTCAGTTAGGCCTGAATCAGACTCACCAGCTGAGCTGTTAATTGCCCAATAAACTGGAAGAAGGGATTAGCTTGTGAAGCGGGCGATGTGGCTGGAACAGAGTTCCGCTGGCACACCCACACAGAGGTTGATGGAGGTATTTTTGAACTTTGCGAGCCCGAAAAATCCTTTTGGTTTTTTGTTGTAGAGATGCTGAAGTCTTCGCTGTGTGTAAATAGAGCTGTCTCTATTTAACCTGGATCCAGATCTGGAACCAGATACAGTCATCTTTAACACGTTAACCCCTAGGTGTATTACATTTTATATACATAAAAACGTTCCGCTGAACCTGTGTGTTCATATTTGATAGACTCAAGAAAGCGCATTTAGATGGCTATGTTTCTCACGCGAACGCAGTTTTCGTGGTTTTATATGGGGAATCGTCAAGCTCCAGGTTATGGCATCCACTTTTCCTAAACAGTTTGGTCTTCGCATGAAAATCATAGTGGCAACACAGCAAACTTCACACGTGTTCATTGTATACTTTTGCATCGGTCAGTATATCATTAGCGGTTGTTAGGAACATATTTAAGTGAATATGTTGTTGTTTGCGAATAGATATATTATGTCAAACAATAGAAAAAGGCGCTTTTTACAAAGAGAGCTTGAATGTATTGCGGATCATTTTAGGAAATGATTAGTGATATTGATATTGAGGATCCATTTGCTAGTAACTCTGACGCAGATCCTTCATATTCAGAGAGTTCTGAGTATTTTAGCAAGGGTTTTCCCAGTAATGGAAATAAACGGAAGAAACGAAAACTACAAATACCAATAATAGGCAAGATAGATACCCACATGTTTGGATGTTTGTTGTTTTTACTTCAACATCTCTTCAAAGAAATGAGTAACACAAAAGTAATTGTAGGTAAATGGAAAGATAAACGAGATGTTTTGTTTCTCACTACAAAATCTTGCCCGAAAATGATTGAAATCCAGACGAGGTGTGAAGTCAAAATGAAGCAATCTACAATATTAGAATATTAATAATGTTAAATCATATATAGATGTATCGGATCAGAAGCCTAAGTAATCCAGTTTAAAGATCTATAAAATGGTACCGAAAAGTAGCAATAAAAGTTCTTACAAGTACTATGGTAGTCAATGCGCTCATCCTTTATAACAAAGCTTTGAATAAAAATATAGATATAATCACATTTAGAGCACAATCAACATTTAGTTGCTGGATTGTACAAAGCGCAAGACCCAACCTCTCATCCGGCTGACTTCTCACAGATTGGAAGAATATGACAAAAGAGGACATTATATCAGTTGTTATAACAATTTCTCAGAGAAGTACAATCGACATCTAAACATTCTAAACAGTGCAATGCTAGGTGCTCTGGATGTCCTAATAAAAAGATTGTTTGCATACATTGTTTTTTGACACTTACAATGCAACTTTGAAATAGTTTAATTATTTGTAAGCCAATAAACAGTATTTATATAATATATTGTATATTAACGTTGATACATATAGGCCAGAAGTGAGGAATAGCATCATAAATGACCTGTGTAAACTGTGTGTATCTAAATTAAACATACCATTAAATGAAAAGTGAAACTTCAAAAAAATATCAAAATTTTTCTTTTTTTTTCGATATAGATTCAAGGGTATAAGTCAATGTTATACAGAAACGCCAGCCAATAGTGGTCGGAGTGCTACTAGCGTACTCCGACTACTGACTTCCCACAGTCCCCTTTGCGGGCTACGTTTAAATAAAAGAGAAGCAAAGTTCTGTCTATTTGATCGTACTAATTATCAATATATAATAATTAACTGCATTTTTAAATGCAGGTAGTACGAATAAACAAATTGTGTCTCGTTCGATTACTAGGAGGAAAAATTCATCTACATATTAAGACCTGTTTCGTTCTGAGGATGACCATCTGTCGCATGTCAATGGTAGGAATACTCTACTAGCACTCCGACCACTAGATGGTGTTACCGTAAAACGTTCACCTATATTATCCCATTTTCGAAATTAAAGACGATTGGGTCTGGTTTAATTGCTTCGAGGGAGAAGCATCCGAGCTTAACTGATGAGTTCTTAAAGAACGAAACCGATCTGAGCATGTGGGTGAATTTTTTTCTCCTGGTAATCGAACAGGTCACAGTTCGTCTGGTCGGTACTACCTGTTTAAAAATACAGTTAATTATTATATGTCTACAATTTTATCAAACTTTTTTGATGCCAATATTTATATAGAAAAGCCCAAGGAACAGGCACATTGAATTCAATCATTAAATTAAATGTAATATTAAATATTAATGTAAATATTATTACGAGTAAATATTATTAGAATACCAGAAAACCAAATTTTATTATTCAATTGAAATTACAATTCTACATTGTCTCCGTCAAAGCTTTTGCCTTAGAAAGCCACACAGCGCTGAAGATAGGTTGTTCACTCTTCATAACAGTAGTGTCTTCACAGAATCGCCTAGAACTTGTCGGTTACGGCCTTTTCAATATTCTCCAACATCCATAAGTGGTGTCCTTTGAGGTGAATTTGTGAGGTCTGGTAAATAAGGTGGCTGCGCACTGTAATGATACAGCGCTCAGGTGTTCTTGATGTTCTATGTCACACGATAAAAATACCGGTTTACCGATTAGCCTTAAGGCACAAGTTCCTTATGAACGGTTCAAAACCCTGTATCTTATTCAACACATTTATTGACTAAATCCTCTCATTTTGATCTCTATTATCACCAGTTCCTCCATGGTGGATAAGTTATAGGACACCCTGTATATGTTTTTGAAAATGAGCCCCAATATAGCTGATATAACCCTGGTTCTTTTTCTGTTTATTTTTACTTTAGAATTTTTTATTCACTTTCTTAAAGTATTGCTTGTTGTAAAAGCTACTTCAATATTGTTTTTAAATAAAAAATGATAATTCTCTCTAATTCTATTCTGGATATGTTTTAACGATAACATTTTTGTAGAGTTTTCTTTTTAAAATGTTACCTATTACTGTCTACTTCTTCTTAATTGTACTGCTCGCCATCGTGACAGCGCAATATGCAAATCATGCATGCTGAACCTTGTCTCCCCATTTTTCTCGGTCCTCGGCCGTTCGTATACAGTGATATACGGTGACATTTGTCAGTCTTGAGGTTTGGTCAACGTAACTTGTGGGTATTCTTCCTCGAGGCCTTTTTCCCTCTATCTTTTCCTGCACAACCAGCTTTTCAAGGGAATAATTCCCTCTTCGCAATGATGTAGCCGAAATACTTCAGAATGAATTTTTTAATTGTTTTGTGAGTCTTTCAGTGATGTTAAATTCGGCCAAAATGGATTCATTGGTGCGTTTCCCGGTCCCAGGATCTTGAGCATACGCCTCCATGTGCACATTTCACGGCATCAATACGCCTTCTCAGTCCAAGACTCTGCGGTATATGTTACGATGGGGATATGAGATCATTTTTGGTGTTTTTGCTTATTCCGAGGTACTTCTATATGCGTGTCAATTTGGCAATGGCGGTTTTTCCCATATCGATTCTTCATATTTCAGGCTTTTAGCTACATGTGTTTGATATGTTTGAACTCAAATACATAAAGTTCTTAACCACTTCAATCCCGGCGATGGAGATTGATTATCGTTATCCTATAATAGTTAATTGTCCTATTAACTATCATTATCTTGGTTTTTGCTAAGTTTATAGTTAAACCCACCTCTTTACTCCACCCTCTTCATCAAGCCTACGATTTCCTCCTCTAAGTTTCCAAACAATGTTGTATCATTCAGAAATCGGAGTTCCGATACTCTTCTTCCCCCAACATATATACCACCGTCCCAACTGTAAGTTGCTTTTCGGATGATCCATTCTCCATACATGTTGAAAAGTATAGGCGAGAGACTGCATCCTTGTCACAATCCTCTATATACCCCGAAACGAGCGCTGCTGGTCCTGTATTCTCATTTGTGCTTTAGCTGATCTGTACAGATTAGCAACAAGATGACTAAGGTACTGTGGTATCCCCATTTTTGTCATTCTACTCCATAAACATTTTATTTAATCAAAACCTTTCTGGAATGAAGTACAAGTAACCAGGTTTATTGATTTCTCTAAGCTTTTCTATTATCCGTCTAATGTTCAATATGTATTCTCGTATGCCTCGTTAGGGCATGCATCCCGCTTGTACTTGGGGGATTTCAGGATGAATGCATGCTTTCAGTCTTTCATGGATTATATGGAGTAGCACTTTACTTGAGTAAAAAATTAGAGCTATCGTTGTATAGTTTGAGCATTGCGTTTTTGGTCCTTTTTTGTAGATGGGGACGAAAATAGGTGTCCAGTCAGCTGGCCATACACCAGACCTCCAAATCTTGTTGCAGAGAATGCATAACAGAATAATCATGTTGTCATCATCAGTCATTATCATATCAGCCACAATCCCATCCAATTCTGCAAATTTTTTGGGTTTCAGTTTCTTTAGGGCGATTTCAACTTCTGATCTTAGGATTTCGAGTTGTATATTATTCAAACTGGGGATAGTCTTCTGGTTGATCTTCGAAAATGGATTGGCGGCATTCCTGCCACCGACGGAGAGCACCGGTCCTCTCCGTAATCATTTGTCCCTGCTTATTCGGCATCGCCAAAGTTTGCGGCTTGAAATCTCAAATTACCTGCTTGATTTTCTTGATTAGATTTCTGGTTTCATTTCTATTGTGGCGATCCTTGGTTTCCTGGCATATTTCCTCCATGTAGCTGTTTTTATCATTCCGACACATCTTCTTAATATGTAGACATTGATGGATGTAATCCTGACGCCTGCCTTCATCTACCAGGCCTCTCCGCTTTGATAATACCCTACTCTCGATAACGGCCCACGTCTCGTCCCTAATCCAGGGCTTTCTCCTTTCCAGCCTTCGACCCCTGTCCGTTTCCTTACGCTATCTTCGATCTTTGTTTTGATAGTTTCCCATAGTTGGTGTCCGTTCATGTGGGCGACATCTTTCTTTATATTTTGTAACTGTTGTGATAATTGAGCTTTGTGTTCTGTGCTGGTTTATAGATGCCATTTATTATTAAGTTTAACAGTGTTATTTTCTTTTTCCACTTTGAGTCGAAATTTCCTGGTCATTAATTGATGGTCAGATCCGCGTTTGGAGCCTGAGTAAGTTCTTGCATTCTTTATTTATGTTCGCCATCTTTGCGATATGAATATAAAATCTATTTGATCACTCAGCGATTTCTATGTATAGAGTCCCCTATTACTATACCCGAATAATAATTATTTATTGTTTCAAATAATTGATCGATTCGTCCGTTACTTTGTGATCGTACATTTCAATTAAGTAAAAGAAAGCACTTCAACTTTGTTTTAGATCACTGTATTTAATAGAATAATATTTGACGTGACGGCTGTTTCGTAGCAACAACTACATCATCGAGACGCTGAAAATGAAGGAAAACTATAATTTGGTTTACTTAAATATGGATGGGTGACATAAAATGTATACCAAAGGGGGTTGTTAGATGGCCATTCGACCCACAGCAATCCTGTTGAAATGTTGGAATACGCAGAACAAAATGACACAGTTTCGCTTTTAATACCAATTCATACCTCTCAATCTCTTCAACCGTTGGATTGTGCAGTGCTCAAGTCGCTGAAAACCCATTTCTACGAACGATGTCGACTGTAGCTGAAACAAAATCCTGGTCGTCGTATTACAAATCTGTCGTATTACAAACATTGCTAAACAAAGCGTGGAGAAAGTCAGCTTTTGCAGAGAATGTTACTGCAGGAATCAAAGCTGCAGAAATCAGTTCTTTTAATCCAAGCGCAATTCCAGATTATACTTTTACGCAAGAACCAAAGGAACTCCCATCAGCCGCTCAAAATGACTCCCCAGTCACAATCACAGTTCAGGAACAGGAAATACTAAAAAATATTGTTAAGTACGTAAAAAAGAAAACAAAACTGAGAAAAAAACCAGTGAAAAGTGCCCCACGAAAGAAAAATTCCTTAAGAAGTATATCTGACAGTAGCGACGATAACGAACAGCTAGTTTTATAAGATGCATCAGATGAAGAGGGTGAAGAGAGAGAGAGAGAGAGAGAGAGAGAAGAAGATAACTGTGTGGGATGTGGAGAGAATTATTTCGAAATACGCCTTTTCGAAGACTGGCTTCAGTGTATCTTTTGCCAACTTTGGGTGCCCGAAAATTACACTGGATTTGACGACATGTGTTCAAAATGTGGACAAAGGAAAAAAAGGAATCGAAACTCAAAAAATGCACGGTGAAAAAAGAGAAACAGTAGAATTCAGTACTGGTCAACTCTCCCGTAGTACTAAGGCCATCTCTCCTGGACGCTTTGGGAGAGATGGCCAGTTGTGATTTTTAAATTTTATTATTTTTAAGGTTGATCCATTTAGAACTGATTATATTTGTGTTAATTAACAATTAACCTGTAGTAAAAAAATTGTAGTTTTATTTTAACATGTAGTTTTATTTTAACTGCACCTTGAAAAAACTATGGCCAACTATCTCGGACTTACCCTATTTTAAGTGTGAAATTAATTCTAGATTGTATTTTCAGAATTTGGAGAATATCATAGCAGGATATCGTCTACATGTCTATACCCGAACAAAGTACTTTTCGATTCGATTTTTTATTTTAGGCTTAGTGGGGAACCCATTGTTAGACCCTATGTTTGTTGATAAACGTGTTCATTAAACTTCAAATAATTCCCGTCAGCATACATATATCCAATAATTGGAGAATTTCTTATTTAATTAAAGGATTTATCTTATTCTTTTCCAGATTTTTATTAATAATATCGACACGTTCTTTATTGGGGATATTGACGACTGAAGCGTTTGTCAGCAGTGTTTCTATATAAGATGTACTGTTCATATATATATAATATACACACACAAACACACACACGTAATTTTTGTAAAGCCTGACATAGACTAACCTTCAAATGCAAAGTTAAAAAATTAAAATAAATGAATAATTTGACTAAGAAAAAATTATAAACAATGTTTTCCGGTGTTGTCAAATCTCCTCGGTAGCTTGTTTTATTGTTATTGTTTTAGAAAACAATATTTTTTTAAATGGTAACACCATATTTTTGGCCAGATTTATATTAATATATATTTATATATATTCTTTTCCAGATTTTTATTAATAATATCGACACGTTTTTTATTGGGGATATTGACGACTGAAGGATTGGGCAACTTTTCCGTGGAGCATTGAAAAAGTTGATGTTTGTATTTCCTTATTTTTGGAATATTTTTAATATTCTCCAGGAGCCCACTGCGCTCATCATACATACCTGGAACCTAAATGGAGCCTGGGACGGGTGACGAACGGTTTCACACAGTTGTACTGTTACGAAGCACTAGATGGCAGGATGCTGTTGGCAGTTGTAACAACAGATCTCGAGAGACGCTTGTTGACTTTTGATGGCGACAAAAGGATTGTGCAAATTTTACGTGGAACACGGGAAAAATCTCCCTTGTTTTTTTAATATCCGCCATTACAATTATAAATTTAACTACTATATTAAAAGCAGCATGTAGATAATTTATTTTTTTAATTTGATGGAAAAACAAATAATTTGATTATATAAATTATTAATATATTAGGGATTATTTCAATGAAAAAATTATAAACTTAAAAAGTATACTATAAACATAATTATACATTAACATCGAAATTTAATGTAATTGTAGGGAATACTACAAAAAAATATTAATACATCGAATATTGCAATATAGCTTATTTTGGATAATGATAATTTAAAAATAAAATAATTGAATATAAATAATTTCTCGATAAAATAAAAAAAAACTCAATAATTGATGCTTAAATTTTGATTAAATATATGATCCCATAGAAATACAGATAGAAAAATAGAAAAAGAAAAAAAATAATAAGGAAAGGATAATATATCTAGAAATCAGAAATGTTACCGTTAAACAAAAACAAATTCTTTTTTAAGAGGATTTTGAAGATATTAATTTTTTTTTGAAGGCACCATTTATAATATTACTACAATCACCTCACTACTTTTTTGATAAGGTTTAAGTCCAACCAACAAAGAATTTGCTGTTTGCGTTTGTCAGCAGTGTTTCTATATAAGATGTACTGTTCATATATATATAATATACCCACACAAACACACACACGTAATTTTTGTAAAGCCTGACATAGACTAACCTTCAAATGCAAAGTTAAAAAATTAAAATAAATGAATAATTTGACTAAGAAAAAATTATATACAATGTTTTCCGGTGTTGTCAAATGTCCTCGGTAGCTTGTTTTATTGTTATTGTTTTAGAAAACAATATTTTTTTAAATGGTAACACCATATTATTTAATATAATTTGACAAATCTTAAAATTCGAAATAAAAATTCTATGTCACATTTCTCTATTGGAGAAGCCGTTTTAGAACAATTAGCAAAAACAACTAAAATAATCTGCAGTCGACAGGAACTAAAAGAAGCTAACATAGCAATAGTGGGCCTAAAATAAAAAAAAATTGAAACAAAAATTGTGTTATTTGAAAGGAGCCATCATTATTGTACTGTCATTGTGTTATTTGAAAGCTGTTGTATTTGAATGTGTATAAAAATAACGTTTTAATTCAGTTGCTAAGATGAAACAGTTATTTAATCAAAAAGAAAAAGTTGAGTTAATTTTTCCTAATGTTAATTAATTAATATTAACTGTATTAATTATATTATTAATTATATTATTATTTATTATAATTATAATTAATTTTTAAGCAATTAATTGCCATGTAGGAAATAACTTAATCGCGTAGACTTAAACCATCAACATAAAGAAAACTTAACTCTTTTATGACTTGCGAATTGAGGCGCGATGCGTCAAGGATGCGCACTTATCCATATTTTATTCTTCCTCTGACAGCCCACCACAAGCCGCATCATTTAGAGTGTTGGCGAGTTAGAATAAAGTTAGAACTGGGATTAAAGTCTTTTTGGATGGGATGAATTTATTTTAGCTCATTATACAACAAAAAAAATACAGCCCGTCTTTCGGCCGTTTCTGCAAACTCGCCTAAATCTCATTTTTCAGCAAGATAATGCCAGATCTCATAGATCTTTATAAATAGTGAGGTTTTCAGCTAGGTCTGCGATAGCTTCACTCGACTGGCCTGAGAAATACCTAGATATACTGCCTATAGAATATTTAGGAAATGACATTGGTGGCACCTTTGAGTCCCGATTGCCAGTAACTTTAAACGAACCTGAAGCACCTAAAAAATACGTCTGGACAACTCTGCCACAAGAAAACGGAGATCATCAAATTATGTTCATGGTTGGTGCCATGTCTATATAGAACTACATATTGTTATGATGACCGTTGTGAACCTACATATTATACATTTTTTATCTATTATAAGTTACATTTATTAATTTTTGTTTCCTCTCATAATACCGCCACCAATACATAAAAACTGCAAACCTAATTCAACAAAATATCTCTCCAGTATATTTGATTGTTGCTAAAAATTTTATAATTTATTTTAAAATGAGAATGCAGTGTGCATGTTAGCCAGAGATTCATTAGAAAATTTAAAAAATGTAAATATATGAAACTTGTTGACAATTGTTTGACACCGATATCGAAATACAATATCAATACGACTATTTTGTATTTTAACTTGAAATTTTCATTTTGACAAATCATATAATTTAATTAAATCAGTTTTCAATATATCAGGGATTATTTCAACGAACATTATTAAATAAAATTAAATATAATATATACAAATTTACATAAGATTTGATATTTTATATAACTATAAGTATCATTGGAATTTATGAATAAAATAAAAAGAACATGGTTTACAAAATTCAAACTTTTTATTGTTACATGAAAACATCTGTCTAATTTAGATAATACTATGGCCACATAACAAGAATATATTAATATAAAAAAATTAACACGTCAGGTCAATTATCCACTTATACACAATATTTATAATCTTCGCGAGTATTTAGCTTACGGTAGATCCCTTTTCAATCCCCAGCAGTAATCGGTTAACATCTCAGGACTCCATTTCAATTCATATCGTATCTCTATAAGGGAAATATCCTAGTGGAATCTCTTTCCGTGTTCGTAACTCACAGCATCCAGATATTTAAGAAAAAATCCAAATGTGAGTCCAAGATATGTATCTTCAAGGACATATTGCACCCCAAAGCTTTGTATGAGATCAAAAGTGTATTAATTAAATCTTTGTAATTTTCAGCCCTGTGGTTATAGTTTACTCTAGATCCCAAAGTTCAGCCTGTTTTTTAGATAAATGTAAATCACGTACCAAATCATTTAGGTCACCTTGTGTCAATATATGTGTGCTTCTTGAGTTTCTAATGGATTTGGAGGTGTTGGCACAGGCAATCCCACTATGTGGGATTGACAGGATGACAGATGACAGGTCTGGGTATTTTATGGTGCTTTAACTTAGTTGCGATACCCTTTCTAGCAGTCAAACAAAAATAACAATCACTTACGTGATCTGTTAGTTCCGTCCAAATCATTGGGACAGTAAAAGACATATGTTTAGATCCCTTAGCCCAATCTAGCAGATATGTGGGACACAGGATTTATCTTGATGACACACAGGAAAACCAAAGTAACCCAAATAATGTTTGGTTACTAATAGTGTGAAATTTCGACGCTGAGACGTAAAAATTCATTCTCTACACACATAACAAAAATTATCCGGGTAATTTAAACACTTTCGTGGCATATTTACAACCTTAACGAATATCAATAAATTGAAATTTGTTGACTTAATTACTTATTTACTTGAAATATAAAAAAATCCAATCAGAAACTCTATCAAGAAATTTAACCAAAAAAATGCCAAAATATATTTTATGTTGATTCGACATATATTCCTAAAGCCTTGTTTAGGGGTGCTAGTTGACAATGTGAATAAAAAAGTCCAAAAACTGTTCTCGAAAAATATCGATTTGAACTCTTCGAGTTTCTCTATTTTAATCCTCATTACTAATAATGAAAGTTGGTTTTAAAAATTTAATAAAATATAAACATGAATGAATATGAATATTAAACAATTCTTCTGTTAACCAGTTGACACACTTTTATTGTTTTAGACTAGAGCATTTAGCTTTTTTAAACGTCATGCCCTACCAAAGCATCTAAATTTATAATACAAAATACACACGATATACAATATTATAACTCTACAGGCCTAGGTGGCCATTAGTTTAATTGTCTATTTGTCGCCATAGTTGTTCTATTCATATTTTTCTTTTTCCTATCTACAGAAAACTTTTCATTTTCTGCCTGTTCCCTCCATTTTGATTTTAACCTATTTCCCCTCCTCTTGTCTCCTATGCTACTTTCCAATATGTATTTTTATCCATTGTTAATATATCCTAACTATCTGAATCTTTGGGATTTAACTATTTCTTTATACTCCTGGTAAGTTCACCTCTCCCATCGGTCTTCAACTCTTCTACCTCCAAATATATTTCTTAATACCTTTCTCTCCCATACTCGCAACATTCTCTCTTCGGTCACTCCCAGCGTTCATACTTCACTTGCAAATGTAACTATTGGTATTTTAACTGTTTTATATATTCTTATCTTTCGATTGCGACATACCACCTTACTATGTAATAATTCGTTGAGGGAGTGAATGCTTCGGTTTCCTGCCATTATCCTATCTTGTATGTCTTCAACAACTGGTTTTCTATAAAATACTGTGCTTAGATATCAGAAATGACCCACTTTTTCAAACTTATATGTTTTTCCTCTTTCTATTGTTATTGTGTCCCCTTGTCCTATAGTTCTTGCTTGACCATATTATATATTTCATTTTGATCTGAATCTTATAGTAAGCCGTATTAATGTGCTGCTTCCTCTAACCTTGTACAGATTGTTTGTAGCTCTATCTTACTTATGATTATAATTCCAATGCTATCAGGAAATATCAAACATTGGCGCCGTCTATAGTATATTAGTCCAGACCTATCGAAATTCGCTTATCTTATAAATTTCTCTACTACAAGGTTGCACAATATGAGTAACCGCGAATCTCCTTGTGACTTTAAATCTTTCTGATCAGTATAATCAAACACTTTTTTCTGTTCTCTCTAGGATAAGCTTTATATTGTTACTTATTTTTTCGTTGACATTTAACTCCATTAGTGATTTACATAACTGAAATCTCCTTACAATATCGTAAGCTTGTTTATAAGCATAATTTTCATATTGGATTTCTATCAATCTAAATATCTGATCTACAACTGATATTCCTTTTCCTAACCCCACTTTTAGATTCTCCTATCCTATATATATATATATATATATATATATATATATATACATATATATATATATATATATATATATATATATATATATATATATATATATATATATATATATATATATATATATATATATATATATACATATTCAACTGTTCCTAACATATTACCTTTGATATACATATCAATATATATATATATATATATATATATATATATATATATATATATATATATATATATATATATATATATATATATATATATATATATATATATATATATATATATATATATACTACATTCAATAGCGCTTTACCCCTATAGCTGCTACATTATGTATTATAATCTTCTTGTTTTATAATATTTCTTATAGAGTACCACTTGATTTCACGTATCCGGCAATGTTTCTTTTTTTAAAGAGTATTTGTAAATGCTGGGCTACGTTTCTTCTATATACTTAAGTATTTCTGTCGTTACCCTATCGTTGCCTGGATTATTATTATATTTTCAAAATTCTGTATAATACAAAATAGCCCGTGAAAAATAAGATATATTAAATAGATATAAAATTCATCCATGCTCTACGTAATAATTGCCCATTCCTTCAGCCAGCCCCCAAATGTCAGTTAACGTCTCCCGAGACCTGTTTTTGGCCTTCATCAATCAGCTGTCATCAATCAGACTCAGGGTACGATCACATACGCCGGCCTTGTCGGAAGTAGCCTATAATACAATGCAGCTCACGCCACCCTGTGGTATAGGTCCGCAACAGTCAGACTGCGCGAAATTGTCCATGACCCGCCCGTGCAATTTTTCATCAAATTTCATATTTATTCAAAGAAAAAATTTCATATATTTTCCTTTTAAAACTAAAATAAGATTTTTTTAAGTCACATTCCATACATTATGCCCATAGATAAAGAGAAACAAGTTTTGAAACGTTTTAATCTTTTTTCACTCAAAATAGGCTACTTTTGAGTCAGTATATTGTTAGAAATGGTTGCAAAATTATTAAATGCTCTCCATATTCTCCATTGCAGTAATTCCTTCTACAACCGTGATGGCCTTTGGATGTCCGAAATCATATCTTAAATACTTTCTTAGCATCAGTAGTTTCAGTTTTGGGAATAGCCAAAAGTAGAATGCAGTCAGCAATTATGTGAAGTCAGCAATCATATGAATATGCAGAATGGCCAAGCGCCACAATATTTGTTGTAATCACTCAACAATAATTTTTGAAAAAAAATGTCTTTTATTATTAGGAAGCGAATTCTTGCCCGAGTTCGAGCAAGATCACTGCTTATCAGTGTGCCGTTTCATAGTCGTACTTCACAAGCGTCGAATGTTTAAATGCAATAAAAAATAATTTAAGTGAACATATAAACATTTTAGTAATGTAGATATTTTTATAAATTGAAGTTATGGGCGCACGCCATTGCATAAAACGATTTATTACCTTATTTTATATAACAAGTTCAGTCTCTACTTATCAGTGTCTTTAGTCATAGTCATACACAAATGACTCGTTCTGTAGAAAATTAATTAATACTAAATTTAGCTTTATCATTGTGTCTACTTCGTACTGTTACTTTTTTACCATAAAACCGTTTTTTAACAAGAAAAACGAAAGATTCCAATGTACTCACAAGAAAATAGTTGAAATGAGTTAATACACATATGGGCGAGGGTTGTTATTTATATATGCGGAATTTGAACAATAGTGTTGATAGGCATCATCTGACATATGCAACATAACGTTTGACACTGTTGCCTGTATACCTACCCAAAACCTCTTGTCATACGGGCGCTATTTGCGATATTTAGTAACTTGAAAGTCATCTCAGTCAAAAAACGGAATTAACTTGTGAGCATTTTTGTGTGATTATTTACTCCGACTTTCGACGTTGATTATCTTAACAGTGCATCGATCAACTCACTTTGACTTTTAGCGATGAAGCACCATCTAAAACCACTTTACATCACTGGTTCAGTGAATTCAATGGTGGCCGTCGTTCGCTAACGGACCAATTTAAAGAAGGTCATCTAAAATCCAGAAAACATCGATACTGTGGGCGAACTAATAAATCAAGATCGTCAGATGACATACTGTGAGATTGAGGCATCTCAGGGTATTAGTATGATAAGCATAAACAAGATTTTACGTAAACATTTAGCGTGAAAAATCGCTCAAAAAGAGGCTCGTGTCGATTTGTGCAAAGAAATGCTCTAAATATCCAATCGCGGAGCATCAAAAGCCGTGAATAACATCTACACAGGTGAGTAAATATGAGCCCAAAAGTCGACTGTCGACAAGCAATCGACTGTAACGGTCTTTCAAAATGAGTTTTTTTTTAGACAAATGGGCATGTGGCTACAGTGCCACTAGAGAATCGTAGAACGAGCAATTCTGAATGGTACCCAACAATTTGTTTGCAAGAAGTCTTTGAAAAAATAAGTAAAAACAACCAGCGACGCAGAATTATTCTTCATTATGACAATGCGAGCTCACACTCACACACATATCGAACAACTCAATATTGGCCGGTCAAAACATCAAATTGGTGGGCCAACTGCCGTACAGTCCCAATTTGGTATCCAATGATTTCTTTTTGTTCCCGTCCGTAACGAATAAACTATGTAGTCAACGATTTTCGACGCCAGAAGGTTTTGGAGATACCTCAATCAGAATGAAAGAATTGCTATAAAAATTGGTTCAAACGTATGCAAAAGTGTTCTTAGTATTTTAGTTCTTAGTATCATCGCGGAGAATATTTTGAAAAACAATAACACCATTTTTAATGATAAATATTTGTTTTTATTTATTATTACAGTTACATAAATAGCAACCCACCTATAAAGAGTGATTTTTTTAGTGTGTCTGAACTTCCGATAGGTATCGCGGTCAAATCAAAATTCGCGCAACTCTTCTGTCAAAATTATTCAATATAGTATGACAAATCATTATGCAACCAGTATTCTCTGAGCCAGACTTATAGAGCACCTCGTGAATTTTATGGAACACATAATGAATATCACTGTTCTGTGAGTCAAACTTAGAGCACTTCGTGAATTTTATGGTATACATAATCGCCCAACTGTGCGATGTATTTGCCGTGTTATCAACAAATTCCGAACATCAGAGCAATGCTTGCAAATTGTTCAAAATGTGAAAAACCTGTTAATTCCCAACAACATAATGTGATTTAACGCCTTTATTTTATTTGGGATTATGTTAAATCTTTGGTCTATGGCAATAAGCCATAACTATAAAGGCCTTGGAAGCCAACAAACTTCGGACAATGGCGGACTTAAGATCCAATTGCTTGAAAAGTGGTCGAAATTGGACTAACAAAATGCGCTTTGTCAAAAATAGCCACTGCGGACATTTATCCGAAATTGTTTTCAGACATTAATAGCATTCCATGTTATTTGACGTAAAATAAATTGTTTCGAGGCATCTAATTAAATAATTTAAACCACGAACTCACTAAAAAAATCACCCTATAGATATCTTTTATAACGTCTGGTCTCTGCTTATTATATTATACAGGTTATTTGGTGCACCGTTTGCCAAATTAAAATGGCCGATAGGAAGAGTCTTTTGCTATCTCCTCAGCCTACATGAAGCATTATTGGACCAACAGGTTTTTTATGTTAATTTTCAATAATTTTTTTGAAAAATTTTAAAAGTCAGCATTAAAACTTAAATTAAAAAAAAGTTATTGGTATATCCTCCAGATTATTTTTGTATTTTAATGTGTAATGTTGTAGGGTTATATGAAAATTAAAATTACATGCAAGCGACATCTAGTTTTTTTATGGACTCGGAAAAAAATTTGGAAGTAAAATAATTTTAAAGCTCAACTTTCAATTGCATATAAAAAAAACTAAAAAGTATCATGTTCTTCAAATTCTTTAAAAAATCTGTTGTTTATCCTCTTTGCAGCAGCCTTTCCTGCAGCCTCATCAAATTAACAAGATGTCACATAAACACTAACAACACTAAACAAAAACAAACACAACTCAACAAAAACAAATAACATAAGTAACAAAATTAAAACATTAGCGGCGCTACGTTGGAACAACAAATGCGTTAATTAGCAAAGACAGTCAATTCTCGACTAAAAAAACTGAAACCACGGTGCGCGTTTTTTGATCTGGTTTTCGGTTTACCTAATGAAAGAGAGAGACAGAGATGCAATTCTGCTGTGTATGAGAGAAATAACAGTTTTTAACTGCTTTGCGCGTGTTGTTTACACAAAATGCGTCCCGATACACAAAGTTAGCAAATTAGTGAAATTAGTAAAACGTTTTTATGGCATGAATGCATACCGTTAGAAAGAGGATAAACCAGAGATTTTTTTTAAGAATTCGAATATCATGATCGCTTTTTTTTTAATAAGCAATTCAAAATTTAGCTATAAATTTATTTTTACTTCATCCAAAAACTTTGCCACTCTATAAAAAAAATAGATGTCGCTTGCATCTAATTTTAATTTTCATAGAACCCTACAACATTAAAATAGATAAATAATTTGGAACCTATACCAATAACTTTTTTTTTATTTAAGTTTTAATGCTGACTTTTGGAATTTTTCAAATAAAGATTTAAATAATTAACATAAAAAAAACTGTGGGCACAATAATACTTTATGGGGGCTGAGGAGATAGTAAAAGACCCCTCCTCTCGTCCATTTTAATTGGGCAAACGATACATCAAAAACACTGTATTATAGTGAAAAAAATTTTAATTATCTAATATTTTGCCGAAATATTAGATTATTACAAAATTAGTAAAAGATTTGTTCTATAGTAAAATATACAACATCAGAATAATATATATGGAATGAATTTGCACTAATAAAATCATATAAACAGAATAGATTAGATTGTAAGACTAAAAATCGTTAATCTGAAACATAGATAGATACAAGAGGTGCATGCATTCAGATGTAATATTGAAATGAAAATATAGTATCTTCAATAGGAGATGAAATTTCTTCGAATAATAATAGTAGTTACAAAATTGAACAAATTAAGAAATGTGGATATTAGAGAGACTCGAAGAAAAATGGCAGCTTTGGTGAGGACATTTCATAAGGATACTGGAGACAAGGTTAACAGAGTTTCACAAATGGAGAACATGGATACGGAAATTGAATATCAAAAGATTTTTTTGCGTTTTTTAACTATTATATTATAATAAGTATGCAGATAATTAAAATGTTTATTTTGGAATATTACATAATTAAATACACAAATTATTAATATATTTGAGAATATTTCAACAAAAACATTTAATAAAATACATTAATATTAAAATTAAAATTTAATATAACTATACCCTTCTTTGTAAAAAATTATCGTTGCATGGAATATTATTTTACGAAATGATATACAAATATAATAATATAAATAATATAATAAATAGAAACATCATTATCATACTGTTGTTGAAGAAAACCATTTATTTTAAAAAATGAACGAAAATTATTAAAATTGTAGTTTAAATATAATTTTATTATCTTAACATACAATGGTAGCTAATAAAATTTGAGTGGCCTTATTAATGTATTTTATTTAAACATTTTTACGTTGTTTCTAACACAATGTTAATTTTTCTGAATGAATTTACCGAGCATAAACAATTTACTTTATTCATAATTATACGTTGATTAGATATTTTAGAAAAAAATACGTTGTCAAAAGAAGTAATTTGGTAATTGGTTGGTAATTGGTTTGGTAATTTTTATTACAAATCATAAAAAACGAAAACGTGTAATTCTCTAAAAATGTTTAGTCTATAAAATTTCCGAACTTGGTAATCTGTAGCATGGCCCTTATTTTTAATTACTGATTGACATCTTCTTGGCATGGAGTCGACTAGTTATCGGCGTACTTCTACAGCTATTGAAAACCAAGCTGTCTGAATGTATTGCCACGATGTTTTTATGTTTGCTATTTTTTTTAACAGCAAGACGTCATTTTAAATCTTTCCAAAGGTTCTTGATCGGATTTGAATCCGGGGATTATGAAAGCCACTTTATCACTTTAAAATCTTTCCTCTCGAACCACTGCTTTACAACATGACACATACGTTTGCGATAATTCTCTTGTTGGTAGACCCACTATAATGGCACATTCCCTTCAGCGCAACAGTATAATTACCACTAAAATTCTTAAGTAAATTATGTCTTATTTTCTTTTATCCAAAATATTGGATAATCATATAACGGAGTAATATGAAAAGTACCCCATACTTTAAGTGGTAACATTAAACACCGTGCTTCACTGTACCAAAAGTGATACGCGGATAGAATTCTTCATTAACACCTCTTCTCGCACATAATTTGCTATCAAAACCAAATGAATTAATTTTGGTTTGATCGTTAAAAAGAGAGAAAATTCAGTTTTTTGCAAATTTTTATCGCTGCTTTATATGGCTATAAATAAGTTCTTCTATTATAGTAAGTCCATACAGTAAGTAATCAATTAAAAGAAGTCCTTCAAAAATTCCAAAAATTATCATTATCATTTACTCACAAAAAAAAAATAAACCAAAATTTTCCATCCACATTTAATCCATTGCCACATGGATCACACACAACTTATCCGATAGCTATGATTTTCCAATCAGTCTACATATTGTAGGATCCAAGAAGCAAGGACTTTTTACGATCCAATTCATCGCATACATTTAAACCAAATCAACATTTTCTTTTATCGCGTCGGTTATCGAGGCTCCTTCCAAATTTATAATCCCAAAACCAATTTTTAATTATTTGTTATGGAGGGACCGAATCACCTATTATATTGGTCATTAAGTTTCGATTAAGTTATTTTGTGGTAATCATTGTTTTTTTTATTTTTATTCATAAAGCCATAGTGACTGGCTTGAATAACTCATCTGGCTGACGTTGACGTTCGAAACACAATAAGTTTTTGAGAATGTAATTGTAGCTTGATAATCCCTCATAGATATTTTTCACCCCTTCACCCCTTATACACTAATATTTGTTTACCCATCCATTTATATGAACATGTGCCTGATATCTAAAGATTAAAAGCATTTTTCGGACAACGATTATTTTCATAGGAAAGTGGAACAAATTGTACACGCTATCTCGTACTTTATAGCAATGGAAATAAACCTATTTTTTATAAATGACAACTATTTGTTTCCTTATACATCAAGGCCGATTAATTCCATGAGTTTAATATCAGTAAAAAAAACTCCTGGAATTGTCCTATATTATATATTAAACAAGATTGCAAAAACATAAACACTGTGACTTTTTGAACAAGAGCGAAACTAAATACACTGACTAATAATTGGCATTTACATTTTGAATGCATACTTTATATCATAATTTTATATAGAAAAATTGAAATTAGAAAATTTTATGAGAATTTTATTCATTGTTCAAAAGAATATCAATTACAAAAATTAACTAATCTGATATTTTCCGCTCCTTATTTTTCTTCTTTCTATAGTACTATAGTCCATGAGAAAACCTTGACCTCTTTAAACCTTCGCCTCCACCCAGATTAATCTCCAACAGCTCCTTGCCAGTTTTTGGTGTACAGTAGGTCGAAGTCCTACCTTCTCTAATGTCCATTATCATTCACAGTACCAAAAATTCTTTTCAGTACTCTTCTTTACATACTGCAAACATCTGTCGTGTTTTATTTCTGAGGATTGTAAAAAAATATACCTGATCCTCCAATCTGCATTATCATTCACAGGACCAAACATTATTCTAAGTTAGTTCTTGGTGGGTAAGCTGTAATTCTCCAAAACTGTATAATCTATTTAATTACCGAAGCTTAGTACTTTGTAGCATGACCCTTATTCATAATTACTGATTGCCATCTTCTTGGTATGGAGTCGATGAGATGTCGGCGTGCTTTTAAGATATTAAAAACCAAGCTGTCTGAAAGTCTTACACAATGTCTTGTTGTTTGCTATTTTTTACCAGCGTCATTTTAACTCTTTTCAAAGGTTCTCTGTAAAAGCACAATGTAGCGTTTACAAATTATCGGCCGTTACAGGTAAGATTGTTTTGCGCGAGTCTTATTTGAGAGCGCACCGGCATTCTTCGAGACTAAGGCCGAGAGAGTCGAACATCACACCTCGAGCTGAACAGACGTCTTCATGCCGTACCCTCCCATTAGAAGTATGTAAATTAGCTGGCATTAGTAAGCCGTACTCAGGCTTATACTTTTATATTTTTGTAGGGGGTTTTAGGGCGATCGTAATAGAACCGGGACATTTAAGAGCCCGGTCGTTATAGAACCTGGTTATTTTAGGCCCTAGTCATTATAGAATCCGATCATTTTGGGGCCCACTTATTGTAGAACCTGGTCAATGTAGACTGCAAACATTTTAGGACCCCCGCGTTTTGGACACAGAACTTCTTAGTAAACCAACATCTTAGTAACGGAACAGTCCAAAGGTTGAATTAACGGGCTGCGTGACAAAAAAAGATAAGGCCAGATAATATATTATTTTATTTGTAATTCAATGAATCTTTCAATAAATCTCTTTTTGCATTAATTGCTTAATCACCATCTCACTATCACCATGTAATATTGCTATATAATTTGTGGAACTTTAGTTTAATATACATTACTTTCATCTGATTCAATTTGATTTAGTTTAGTTTAAGTTAATTTAGGATAATCAAATTTTAAATCTTTGGTAAATTAGACAAGAGCTCTTATACGATAAGAAGGTCTGTTAAAATCAAACCTTCTTCTTTACGTGCCTAAAATGGTAGGGTAGTTGTGGACAGCACCGCTAGACCCTTTTGTTTTTTTTTGTTATAACTTTTTAATCAATTCTTCTATTGGAACCTTTGGTGTGAAACTCTAAACTTGAAGAGATTTACCACTAAACACCAAATCACTTTTTTTGTACTGCTTGACGCAAGTTTCGCTAACCTTGTTAGCGTCATCAGGAGATGTTTTAATCTCTAAATAATCTCCTGATGATTTGATCTGAATCATCTCCTGATGATGCTAACATAGTTAGCGAAACGTGCGTCGAGCAGTTAAAAAAAATGATTTGGTGGTATATTTAAATTGGTTGGTAATATTTAAATTTTTATTCAAAAAGCCATAATAACTGGCTTGAATAACTCAACTGGCTAAAGTTGAAATTCGTAAAACACATTCGTTTTTCACCCCTTATACACTAATATTTGTTTACCCATCCATTTATATGAAAATGTGCCTAATATCTAAAGATTAAAAGCATTTGTCAGACAACGATTATTTTCATAGGAAGGTGGAACAAATTGTACACGCTATTTCGTACTTTATAGCAATGGACATAAACATATTTTTATTTATGACAACTATTTGTTTTCTTATACATCAAAGCAGATTAATTCCATGAGTCTAATATCAGTCAACAAAACATCTTGAATTAGCCTATATTATATATTAAACAACAAGATTGAAAAAACATAAACACTATGACTTTTTTACTGACTGATTTTCTAATGACCTATTAACTCAATCCACTGACCAATTAACTAAATTCACTGACTAATAATTGGTATTTACATTTTGAGTGGATACTTCATAGGATTATTTTATATAGAAAATTTGATTTTATGAGAGAATTCATTGTTCAGAAGAAATCAATTATAAAAAAATAATTAAACCAAATGACAAATTCTTTTTCTTGTTTTTCTTCTTTTTATGGTGCTATAGCCCATCAGTGAGCCTTGACCTGTTTAAACCTTCGCCTCCTACCAGATGACTTAATAATCTTAATAATCTTTTTGATCTTGTTAATATGTTTACTATCTGTCTTTCTTTATTTATCACTATTTACGCCTATATTAAAAAGGAATGGTGCCAATCCAGCCCCCTGCCGCAAACCCTGTGGAGTGTTGTTCAATTTTTACTACTGCCTTACAGTAAAGCATCGTTATTCTGGTTAATCGAATAAATTTATCTGGCATGCCCATTTTCCCCATGGCCTAATGTGCACTGCTCTTTGTGTACTGTCATACCTCTATCTGAAGTATATAAACATTTGGAATAAAAGAGCATCAAATGTTATTGTTTTCTCTATTATTTGATGGATTATTTCTTTTTCTTCGTTTTACTCATTTCTTTTTCAATATATAGTAGTATTTTCTCTTTTACTATATTAATTACGACTTAAATATTATATCCGTTATGCGTATCTCCTTTTTATTCTCTCATCAGATATTCGCTCAGTATTTTAGATATCAACTATTAATTAATAAATGGCTTAAGCCTATTTTTGCCCCCAAGCTCCACTAGTTCTGAAGGTATATTGTATATCCTGGGAGCTTTATTGCTTTTGAGATTTGTTAAAATTTCCTCCACCTCATGCAATGATAGTACTTCCACCAAGTATTCATGAACTGCAGTTTACCATTTTTATCTTCTCTAATTGTTCCATTTAACAAGTTTTTAAAATATGTCTTCCATCACTCTAATATGCCATCCAAATTGGTTAATGTGTCTTCATTTCCTCTATTTGCATTTTTAGTAGCTCTAATTATTTCCTCTTGCATACACGTTTGGCCTTCCTTCTCAGTCTCTTGTATTCTTCTATCATTGTTTATGTGGATTTTTGTGTACACTTTAGTCGAGCACAGTTTCTATTCTCCATCGCATTTTTACATTCATCGTTGTAGCCAGTGGCGGGGCAAGACCTAAATTTGATGTCGACAAGATAAATTTTGCGAGGCCCTCTGGGCCCAAAAGGACGGATTTTATATAGTGAAAAAAAAATTAAAGTATAATTTTTTTTTCATAAACATGCAAATATCTTTACTTTAATAACTAACAGTATAGAATTAAAGAAACCGAAATTTCCTGTTTTTAGCCTTTACTGAACTTAATATCTGTATCGTAATCTAACGAAAATGCTGTGTTTACTTCAATAGAAAAAATTGAAAGAAAATTGCCAGAGCTGAAAGTATTTGTTGACCCATTGTACTTCTTAAAGAATTTTATATTAGTTTTAATTTTGAAAAACAGAGGCTGTACGTTACTTCCTTTCAACGAAGGCTGAACTTATTGGTACTGCTAACAAAATTCGAATAACAATATAAATATTTGGGTAAATTTCTTTTAAGTTATTTTCTGTTATGTATTGGAGCAGCTGTTTCACATCTTTAATAAAATTGGGTAAATTTGGGATCATTGTTTGTAATTATTCATATAATTTGTAAGGTTGGAAGTTACTGCTCTCACCCACTCGCAGGACTATGAATAAATCTTGACAGTTTTTTAATATATGCTCTTTTGAAATATTTTTAACTTAGTTAAATCATAGAGAAAACCAACGTTTTAAAGATATAACTTTTGAATCCATATTGCTCGTAGCCATCGTGCTAAAAAAATGAGTTTCGTACCGGCTTTTGGGAGACTGTATAGGTTCATCGCTGATTTCATAATCAAACATCCTTTTGTTTTTGGCTACCCTTTTATTTTTAGTCTTTTGGCAGATCATAATTGTTTTTTTCAATACTTTGTCGATACTCTTTGATCCAGTCACAAAACTTCCGCAAATGTTCAAAAGTATTGGTTAAATGGACTTGTGCAGATATTCATAATTTACTTATGATATTAACACGCCATAATATCTCATACCATAAATGTAATGATATGATAAATTCTAATATGAATATTTCATTCAAAACCGAATCACAATCACTAAGTATGTCTGATTCTTCCGTGTCGTTTTTTAAGCTTTTAATGCCTTCAATGTCATCATAAAATTACAATAATGTGACCTTCACTGCCTCGATTCTGCTTTTCCACCTTGGGTCTGATAAAGGCTTTATACTAAGCTTTAATTTGCTTTGTATATTTCCCAGCATTTGCTAGGCCTTAAAAATCGCAAATAAATTTTCTGAATAAAACCAAAACATGTTTTTGCTGCCGCAAAAGAATTAGCTGCATCTCCAACAGCAGATTCCAATTATGAGACCCACAAGGTGTAAAAAATGCCCTGAGATTAATATTTAATATTCGAGTTTTAACTCCATTATTTATACCTACCATATTTGCACCATTGTCCATCCTTGGCCACTACAGTTTTGAATATCTAATACATTTTTTTCTAGCTCTTCCAATATTGCATTATTTAGATATTCTCCAATCGTCTCAGCGACAGCAAGAAATCCTCTAAAGTTTTCTTCTATTGTTACGGCTGACGTATAACAAAGAAATCTTAAGAAAACTGACTTTTGTTCAACTGCACTATAGTCTTTAGTGCATGGCCGTGGATTCACATCAACTTACACGTTAATAGTTACCCAGCGAAGAGTTACCATAAACTTGGCTTCAAGTTGGCCGAAAAATCACTTCACTGCAAGTACTTGCTGATCAAGTGTAGCTATTAGGTAGACTAGGTTTTTAAAAATCGTATGTGGTAGGTTAGTATTGTCAAATGCTTGATATGCGGTGGGATTTATCGTTTTATGATGAGTAAAATCTTTACCTGCGGTCACGTCTTTTTATAGTCCTAACTATATATTCTTCATGAGTTAAAGAAAGCCGCATAAACCTTCGAGGCGCGAGGCCCCTCGGACCGCGAGGCTGTAGGCGGTAACCCACGTCGCCCATGCCTTACGCCTCCTGTGGTTGTACCCTTCACTTGTTTTTTACTTTTTTTTTGAACCCGAACTGTTTCTTCTTTAACTTATTCTGTTACATATTTTATTGTTGCCTATCTTTTATTACTGACTCTGATATTGCTCTATAACTCTCTACTTTCTCAAACCATTGCTTCAATCTACGTTGATATTTCTTCGTAGCTTTCGTTTGTTGTTAATCCTTTAATTTCTTCTTTTTTTATCTAGATTCCTGTTTCCTTTTTGGCGACAAAAATTATTTGTCTAATACTGGCAAAATTTTGATGAGGCTCCGCTATAACTTCTTACGTGAACATGATCTTCATATCGATACCTTCATTCTAATACCCCGTATGAGACAACATCACATACGTGGTATTCGATTTTCTATAGTACGTGTTATTAGAACACAGAAGAAATTTCATTGTAATCCTTGTTTTTAAGTAACTGTAAACAATATTGAAATAATTCTTTCTGATACGTGTTATTAGAATCATTGTATAAAACGTCAAAAACAAGTGAATACATTTAAAACCTAAATTTAAATAAAAATTCACATACGCGATATTAGAATGGGGGTTTCGATATCTATCATATTTAGTTTACTGTACGGCCCAAATTCCCTAAAGAATAATTTTGCATTAGAAGTATGGAGAACATCAACAGATTTCGGAATGTTCCCTTTATTATTCTTAAGGACTTAAAATACTTATACAATATACAATAATTAGCTGTATTATTAAATACAGATAGTACGCCTAGACGAACTATGCCCCATTCGATTACTAGGGCGAAAAAAAATCATTCACCTCATAAGACCGGTTTCGTTCTTTAAGTACTCATCAATTAAGCTCGACCCAGTCGTCTTTAATTCCGAACATAGGAACATTTTGACCTCTAATTTGTGACAGGTGGTTTGGTTCGATTAGTTCAAAAGAAAAAACATCCGAGCTTAAAAACTGATGACTTCTTAAAGAACAATGTCTTAAGATGTGCATAAATTCTTATCCTCCTAGTAATCGAACGAGACTTAATTCGTCTAGTCGTACTATCTATATTTAATAATACAGTTAATTATTGTATATTGATAATTAGTACGATCAAGTAGACAGAACTTTGCTTCTCTTTTATCTGATACATTTGTATCAAATTGTCTTTTGTATAACAAATCCATATCCAAAGTCATGTTCCTATCAAGTATGTTGTAATATATTTGATTTCTATTTTTTGTTAGGGAGTCAGAATCTAACCATTATCAACTGATATTTTAAAAATTATATATTAGATTTATTGTGATATGTACACTTACTAAAAAAATCACCCTCTCTCTATTTTACTTAGAACAAAAATGTACCCAAATATAAAACTCAAAACACTCAATATAACTTTCTTTTTATATATAATACTTTTTCTTTGTTGTTTTGCTAATTCAATGGAGTAGCAAAACAACAAAGTAAAAACGTCAGTTTTATCGAAAAAATAAGTTTTCAGTCTTGGACGTTTCAAATCAAATCTATCAACCATTAAAATTCAATTATAATACTTAACGAATCTTCTAATATTCGAAATTAGTTCAAGAACTTTCCTATAATTAAAACGTTATGCTTTAAACTTTACTATTTAATTAATCATACGGTATCAAAGAAAATTAATAGTTCGAGATTTGATATATTTGTTTTCTATGGAACTGAGACAAATACGCCAAACAAAATTAGAGTGAGTTATGACGCCGATTTCAGACTGCACAAATTGTGCACAATTAAAGAATAATTAAATTCTAGAAGTTGAAACGAACGTGAATAGTAGTTTGTCAAAGTTCGAATACATGACATCCAGGTAGATTTGATTGCATAAATTATTCGGCAGAACATCAATCTTTCAGAAATGTCGTTTATTTCTTGTAGATAAATGAAACTAAAGTACTGAAAGTTATTTATAACGCTAAATGATTCTGCAGAATTCTAAATTTCATTATATACCATTCGTTTCTTTTTTAGTCCTAAGTTTAAAAATCATTGATATTGAGCGGTCTTTACATATTATAAAAATATTAACATTAATAATGATGACAAATCAATTAAAAATCATACTACATAACAAAAGGAATTGTTTTAATCTATTAAGCCTAACAAATATTATTCGCCGATTTCAAATTGGCAGAGCAAAAGAAATATTTAGTAATTTATTCCAAAATTTAAAGATAGAGAATACTTGTAAAGTATTTCATAATAAATACTTCTAAAATCGACTTATAAAAATTGTGTGACATAAAATACGAAAAACCTGAATTACATAATGTTATTTTAACAGCAGTAAAATAATTATTCTACAGATTTATGTAGATTTTGCACACATGCAGGGTGTAAGGGAAATAACTTTCGTACATTTAACTAAATATTATTTACATTATTTCGAAAAAAGTTTCCTTAAAACATGTATCCGAAATGCAACCATTTCCACGGAAAACACTATTTTATTTTCGACTATGAAAAAGCATTTGACTCAATTTCAAAGCAGGCCACGATGAATAAATTGCTTAACCAAGGTGTAGACAAAGCCTATGTTAATCTATTAAGCTGCTTCCTCACTTGAGCACGAACGCGAATAAGCCCGCACCGAATGCCTCGAATCGGAAAAATATCTGCAATGATACGATTTTTGATTTTCTCTTAGTGGCTTGTGTCAATTTTATATACATTTATAACTTATCAAAAAATAACAAATGTAAAAAGCATAGACGTAGATGATCTTTCCAATTATATTAACATACTCGAATGAACGCGAACGAACGCGAATGAGACAAGCCGGTGCGACACGAGGCGCACCAGACACGCTCAAACTATTCGCCACACAGCCTCGTAGCGATCCAACTGTTGTGGATCGCATCGAGCTTTATATTAGATCAATATATGATGAAGCTACAGCGACAGTTGACTTTTATAATTTTGAAGTTGGAATTAATGTAAAGCGGAGTATACGGTAGGGTGACGCAATATCGCCTTTTCTTATCTCAACCTACCTTAAAGAAGTATTCTGTAATGTGGATTGAAAACACAATGGAATACAGATCAATGGTGCATACTTACACCATCTTACACTCGTAGATCATATCGTTCTCCTTTCACAACACTCAGAGGAGCTACGAAGATACATACATGAGCTGCAAAGGGCTGTAGAACCATTTGGTTTGAAAATAAACCTAACAGAGTCCCGTTATATTCATGTCAGAAGAATTTCTATTTTAGGAAGGCATTTGAAGGTTATGGTTCAAATATATCTGGGGCAGAGGATTTCAATGAAGAAGGATACTTTCGGGGAGGTGGAACGACGTGTTAAATGTGACAGGCAGACTCAACATAGTGTTTAAGAACAAACTTCCACTTTGCCTAAAAAGAAAGGTTTTTGATCATTGAGCGATTAGGGATTCTTTGATCAAGGGAAACTGGGGCACTCATACTGCAATCAGTTCAAAAACTTCGGGTAGCATATAGGGGAATGGAAATATGCATGATTGGCGTAATAAGACGGGACAGAAAGCCCTGTGCAGGTATTAAAGAGTGCACAGGGCTTATAAAAAAAGTGTATAGGACATAAAAAAGTGTATAGGAATTGAAATGGCAGTGAGCAAGCAATATAGCGAAGCGTTGGGACGACAAGTAGACCAAGGCAATCCTGGAGTGGATACTGCTTGATCGCAAACGATCACGAAGAAGACCGAAACTACGATGGACTGATGACATCGCTAACTATATTGGACTCAAATAACAAAGGAAAACTCAGGACCGCGAGAGCTGGAAGCACGTTGAAGAGGGCTTGATCCTGTAGTGGATGGACATGGACTGATAATGAGTCAGAGTGTAAAGGAAATAGCTTTTGTCAATTTAACCAAATATTCTGTAGATTATTATGAACAAAAAGTTTCCTTAAAACATATATCCAAAATGCATCCATTTTCGCGGAACACCCTATTATATCTTCCTTACAATAGGCAACATCGCCAATTTTTAAAAACATTCAAGTTTTTGTTTCACTGTTCTCTTATTTGAAAATAAAGAGTAATATTTTTATAACAATTTATTCCATACGTTTCAGCATAAATCTGGTAAGTCTGGCATGGGTATAACCTATTTTCCTAAACATGTTACATATGTTAAATGTTAAATACAAATTTTGGTTTTAAATGGAATTTAAACACATGCTGACACACATTCAAATAATTGTTGTACAATTTTACTTGTTCATAAAACCTGTGAAATGGAAATGAGTTTCGTCGGAAGACATTATTTTATTGCAAAATTCTGCCTTATTTCTTACTCCATAACTATGCACAATTCTAGCATGGTCTTCCGTCGTAAAATGATCCATAATTAAATTACCGTGTCTCTAGATGCCACATGCAAAATCGTTGAAAAATGGTCCTAAATTAAAATTCCAAAGTGCTTATTGGCACACCCTTTAGAAATAAGCCACCTCTAGGCTTACCAAAGAGGTACATTCTTCCTTACATTAACATGTTGTTCAATCAAAGTTTTTCTTTCAATTCTTTTGAAAAGGTTCGATATCGCAAAATTACAACCGCCGCTGCAACAGTTTTGGCAGTGGAGTATGCTGTATGTATACTTGAACAAGAAGAGTTTCAATAATATGCCGCTATACTGGACAGAGCTTCTGTTTCAAACAAAGATTACAAGAAAGTTATATTGATTTTTATAAAGTTGTAAAACTCTTGTAATTATATATAATCCTTTGCTGCGAAATCTTAATTATATTTTACATACACATAATGTAGAATATTATGATAATTATAAAACATTAGGATTATAAATGTCACGGCTTCTAAATTTATAAAACAGTAAAATCACTGAAAAATAGTTGATTAAGAGGTTACATCCCGATGGAAAATTTAAATAATTTCCAACCAACCGCTATATATATAAATATATATATGAACATTTTTGTTCGGTGCTTGACCAGGAATGAGTTCCACCCATCCCTGCAATTGGTGGGCACATGTTTCGCCTCTCGATGTTCAGGCTCGTCAGGGTACCGACAATTGCAGGGATGGGTGGAGCTCATGCTTGGTCAAGCAGCTAACAAAAATGTTCATTTGGACGGAGACGCAGGTTGCTGTGTGTTCCACATAAAATTGTGAAACTCAGCGGTTGTGTGTACTTGACACTCAGCTACTGTTGTTTCATTGAACGCTGTCCAAGGAAATCTAACATCACACACACACACATATATATATATATATATATATATATATATATATATATATATATATATATATATATATATATATATATGTATATATATATATATATATATATATATATATATATATATATATATATATATATATATATATACACATATAAATTAGAATTGATACTTCTTCGGGAGAAATTATACAAGTCCAAATAGTACCGAAAGACCCAAAAATGGTTGAAATTATATGATTACGGCACACATATTGAAGATCGACGTGAGTCTGACAACAATATACCAGTAATTTAAAAAATCTGTAGAACACAAAGATTTTCAAAAGATTGGATTCATTGGATTGACAATTATTTATGCTTATTGTCTACAAATAATCGAATTATGCAGAATTAAATAAACTACCTAGAAAGAGAATATAGCATCAGCTATAGCAGCAGATAGCAATCAGAACAAAATTCCGAACATGCATAAACAGATGTTATACAGAATCACATCACAATACCAGCAGTTAGGTCATACTCTAAGAAAATCAACTAACCCTCCTGTCTATTTAAACTTGCTTCAGAATCTACACGTAAAAAGAACAAGGAGTAGACCCCGTACTATATAGAAGAGAACAGTAACACAGGAAAACAAAATACATCTTACAGCTAAAGATGGGTTTTCTGTCCTATGAAATAACCAAGAAAAATGAAAAACATTTATAAATCACATATTTATAATAAATGTAAAAGACAATTACCCTACGTCCCACAAATGAATAATGTGTTTTAATAATCATGGCAATAATTTTTTGCGCTTTATAATTTTTTTTTTCAATAATTTTAAATAGTTGTAGTACGGAGAGCATATATAATTTGTTCAACTTTATTATAAAAAAAGGTTAGTGTGTGACGAAAAAAACGAATTGATTGTGATATAACATGCTATATGTGTAGAGAAATCCAAAAAGTATAATTCAACTATTCACGTGTAATTTACATATCGCGTGGTAAATTTTCAATGGTGGCATGAATGTTTCGTTTAATATCAATAATCGTTTGGAGTTTATTTCTGTAAACGAAAGATTTAACATAATGCCACAAAAAATCATCCTAAGATGACCGCATGATCTTGGTGGCCAGTGAACGTTACCATTTCGCGAAATAATGCATCCATACATATTCCTATAGCATTCAACCTTAACAGTAACACGATTTCCATCATCGTTTCCAAAAAAATTAGGTCCTATAACGACTTTATCCCAAAAATCGCTTGGAAAAAATTCTTTGGATAAAGATGTAACTCCTAAATCATTTGAGAGGCCGATTTTCTGCAGTTGTTTGCTAACAAACTCGTTAAGCTAGAAGTGTGCTTGATCGGAAAAGATTATCCTTCCCCAAAGTGGGTGTCGTTTTCTTACTTTCAATTTCTACGCGCTGTTGAATCGTGTATCTCTCCATGGAATATAGATAAGATGTACTGAACACAGGAGTCTATAGATGATACTTACATTAAAACAGTGTTGTTGCTAGTACGTTCCACATTTCTGACGCTATCATTAAAACTCTATGAAAACGTGACTGAAAGTTTTAACAAAAACTTGACCATTTGAGTTATGTTATTTTCAAAAGATAAATGGCAATCAATCAACTTTCGAATATAACATATAATTTGAATAACCATTTTGTAAATTCCAATTTCAAAAAGAATCTCCTGTATGAAAGAGCTCTTCGTCAGTTGAAATATCTTATTTTAAGTGTACTTAGATGACAAAATTAAAAAGAGTGTTAAAAAATAATCTAAACAAGAATTTTAATTATTTTTCCTTTCAATTTTTCGTAATCTGAACAGCAAAATCGTTAAAGATCCAGTTTTAAAGAAAGCATTTATTTTCAGAACTAGCCAATTCCCAATCAAATCTAATAAGCGCTAAAATCCAATTATATAAGGAAAAGACTAATATTCGAAATTAGTTCAGGAACTTTTGCATGATCAGGACGTTATGCTTCCAACTTTATGATTTAATAAATCATGTCGTCGAAAAGAAAATTAATAGTTCGAAACTAGATATATTTGTTTTCCATCGTCGTGTAACTGAGACTAATATTCCAAACAAAATTCAAGCGGATTTTAGACGACTGCGAATTTTGCACAATTAGAAAATAATTAAATTCCACAATTAGATGCGAACATGGGAAGTGGTTTATCAAAGTTCGAATACATCGTATCTTGCAAATCTCACAGCATAAGTTATTCCTTAAGATATGACATATATATTATACGAATTTCGTCTATTTCTTGCTAGTGAATAATATTAATATATAATTGTCGAATTATTTAGGGAACGAGTTTTTATCAAAAAATATTAATGTTAAAATGAGTGCATAATATGAAAATTAAGTAAAACTAAGTGAGTAATGATTAAGTACACGGATAAACACTGTTTTTATTACACGAATTTCGTAATGATATTTGATTGTACTTGATGTAAAACAATGAATTTTTTTGCCAGTCACCCCTAAGATTTTTTGTCACAGCTACATATTCAATTTAACCTCGTATACGCGTTTATGTTTGAATAACGATATTTTTGAAGTTAGATAGTTATCATAGTCAACAAATATAAATTTATTGGTATTCATTCGTTAAGGCTGTGAATATGGCATGAAAGTGTTTAAATCACAGCGTCGAAATTTGACGACCATTAGTAACCAAACATTATTTGGGTTACTTTGGTTTTCCTGTACGCCATCAAGATAAATCCTGGGTCAGACATGTCTGCTGTGTAACATGTATGAGCTGGGTTGGGCTCTAGACATATGCCCTTTACTGTGCCAATGATATGGACGGAACCAACAGATCACTTAAGTGATTGTAATTTTTATTTGATATAAAGGGTATAATAACTAAGTCGAAACACACAATAAACTACCCAGATATGTCGTCCGCAAAAGACCAATCCCACACTGTGCTGAATTGTCTACACCAACACCTCCAAATCCATTATAATCTCAAGAAGTTGCTGCTAGTCAAGACGATAACATAGTGACAGAGTACGACCCAACTTAAAAACGAAGTGCTTACAATAACCACACCAAATAATTATACTTATTGACATAAATAAGGTGACCTAAATGATTTGGTAAGTGATTTACATTTTTCTAAAAAACAGGCTGAACTTTTGGTATCTAGATTAAATGGATGGAAACTCTCTCCTAGTACAAAAATTTCCTATTTTTTCCATTGCGACGATGAATGCAAAGCTGTGGAATGCCATATGTCCTTGAAGATACATAGCCTGGACTCAAATTTGGAATTTTCCTATGAAAACCTGCACTAGAGATTCCAGCAAGATATTTCCTCTCTAGAGATACAATATATATATATATATATATATATATATATATATATATATATATATATATATATATATATATATATATATATATTTCTCTTATACCTTGTCTCATGATCAACCCGTGTCCATCCACTTTAGGATGAAGGCCTCTTCAACATGTTTCCAACTCTCGCTGTCCTAAGATTTCCTCTGCCATTTGAGTCCAATATACTTAACGATGTCATCGATACATCTTGCCTGCGGTTTTCTCGAAATCCACTCCAGGATTGCCTTGGTCCACTTGTCATCCCATCGCCTCGATATATGACCTGCCCACCGTTATTTCAATTATTTTACTCTTCCAATGATGTCACATAGTTTCGTTTGTTTTCTGATCCACGTGCGTTTTATAATAGGAAGCATACATGTTTCCATTCCTGTCCATGTTTTCTGAAGTTTTGAATTGATTGCGGTGTGAGTGGCCAGGTTTCACTTAATCAAAGACTCCCTGATCACACCGATCAAAGACTTTTCATTTCAAGCAAAGTGGGACTAGGTTGAGCCTGCCAGTCACATTTAACCCACCGTTCTTCCTCCCGGGCGGTATCCCTCTCCATCAAAATTATCTGCGCCAGATATATGTAATGGTCCACAATCTACAAATACTATCTATCTATCTATCTATCTATCTAAAATAGAAAATTTTCTGACCTAAATATAACCTGAATATTTTCAGGTTTATTTTGAAAAAATGGTTCTACAGATGTTGCATCTGCCTTTGTAGTTTCTCTGGGTCTTGTGAAAGGACAATGATATCATTTGCGAATCTAAGATAGCTTAAGTATGCACCATTGATCTTTATTTCATTCTGTTTCAAATCCAGATTATGGAATACTTCTTTAAGGCAGGTTGAGAAAAGAACAGGCGATATTGCGTCACCCTGCCGTACATTAATTGCAGATTCAAGATCATCAAGATGAAATGTCGGTGTGACTTAATCATATATCGATCTCAATAGATTTACATAGACTTTGTCTAAATCTTGGTCAAGCAATGTATTCATTTATTTTTTTCGCCACTATCTAAAACTCAAAAAATATCAAAAATACCTATTCTTATGTAAAGAAAGAATCACTGGATAAAAACAACAAAATTAAACGGAGACAAATTTCTCAGTGATTCTTTTTTGTAATAAATTTGTCTAACGAACAAAATTTTAAAAATATAAAAATGTTATACAAAATTTTACAAACTTTTAACATTAACGTTTCGGAGGGTACTCTCCCCACGGCAGCGGAAAGACCTGCCCCAAGGCAGTGGGTACTAAGAATCACCGGGTTAGATCAGGCTACCATTGGATTTTTGGCATTGCTTCTCTGAATATACGGACAATGAAAACGGAGGCCCGATTGTATGAACTGTTAATCGAACTTCACAACATACATTGGAATATTGTTGGACTCTGTGAAACACGAAGAAAGGGCGAAACATTAATTAAACTGGACACGTTCTCTACGCCAAAGGAACGCAGAATGGACGATGTGGGGAAATTTGATTCCTCATAAATCGAAAGCTGAAGAGTAGTAAAGAGTAAGTGAAGTGAAGTCAATGAAGAGTGAAGCTAAAGTATAGTAAAATTTAAAAGTACATCTGACTGAATAGCCCAATGCGTCATTCAGCTGAATAAAAAGTTTAAACTTCGAAAAGTACAAGCTTATGCACCATCTATATGCCATAGAGATGAGAAAATTAAGGATTTTTTTTTAAGATAATGTGGCCCAGCTTTTATACAAAGAGAAATGTAGGTACAAAATCCTGATGGGTGATTTTAATGCCAGAATTGAAACAATAAGGTCTGGTGAAAATGCAACTGGCCCATATGAAATTGGTGAGCGCGACAATAAAGGTGATAGATTGGTTGATTTTGCTGAAGGGCAAGAACTTTATATTATGAATTCGTTCTATAAAAAGAATATCAGCAGAAAATGGACATGGAAAAGTCCATCTGGACTCACAAGTGAAATTGATTACATCATGACTAACGATAAAACAATATTTTGTAATTGTACTATCCTTAACAATTTTAATATTGGAGGTGACCACGAATGGTACGAGCAAAAGTTAGGATTAACTGTCGAAAAGAGTGCGAAAGAATAGTAAGGTCAAAGAAAGGTAAAGTGGATTCTGGAAAATTGCTGGAGAGAAGCAGCAATTTTGAGATGGTTTGTCGAACCGCTTTGCTGTGTTACAAGATCCGGAGGAGATGGAAATATCAGTTCAATATGAAGAAATCACCAACAATGTGCTTCAAACGGCTGCTTTAATAACACCAGAAGAAAATGTCTCAAACAGACAAAAATCTCCAGTGACACCATTAATTTAATAAAGAAACGACGGACAATGAGAAATGCAGGAAGTCCTTTTGGCAGGGTCGAGTACCCTGAGCTCTACAAAACTATAAGAAAACGTATCAGAGGCGACACGCGCCCGTTCAACATGCAGCTAGTGCAAAAAAACTTTTAAGAAAACAAAGGAATTTCAAGGCTAAACAGGCAAAATGCCTTAATGCGTGAGGATGACACAGTGTGCAGGGCGTGTACGGAAATGTTAGAAAATTTTAGAAAAAAAATGTTAGAAAATGTTTAGAAAAAAATGTTAGAAAAATGTTGTCAGAATATTTTATTCAGTTATATTTAGTTCAGAATCAATCAAAGGCAACAATGCCCACAGAAGACGAAATGCCAGATATCCTAGTGGAGGAAGTAACAAATGCTATAAAATCGATGAAATACGGCAAGGCTCCAGGAAGGACTGCTGGTGGTCGGACGTTACATAAAACACTGGCAAAATTATATCCAAAATGCCTCAAAGAACAAAAAGTACCTGACTTATGAAAAAATGTAGAAGTGATCCTTTTATATAAAAAATGAGCCCAGGAAGATTTAAAGAACTACCGTCCAATAAGCCTCCTATCATTAATATATAAAGTTTTCGCTAAGATAATCGATATATGATGGAGCTACAACGACAATTCACCTTGATGATCTTGAGGTGGGAATTAATGTAGAACGAGGTGTACGGCAGGGTGACTCAATATCGCCTATTCTTTTCTCGACTGGCCTTGAAGAAGTATTCCGTAAACTGGATTGGGAACAGGATGGTGTAAACATCAACGGTGCAAACTGAAACCATCTTAGATTTGCAGATGATATCGTTCTCCTTTCACAAGACCTAGAGGAACTCTAAGAACGCATACAAGAGCTGCAAAGGGCTGGCGAACCATTTGGCTTAAAAATAAACCTGAAAAAAAGTCTGGTGATGTACTTTCGTAATTTTAACCAGCGATTCTTCACGTAACTCTAAAAAGTTTCTTACAAAACCTAAGGGTTCTCGAGAAAAAAAAATCAAAGTTACTAATGTAGCCACTCGGTATGGTTAATAATGTAGCCACCCTGTATGGTTAATAATATCAACATGATGATTCAGCAAGAACTCGGAATTTATGAATGTTTTTTGAACATGTCTCATGACGATAAGGTTTGGTTGATGAATTGAGGTCGTTCGGGGAGGATTCACTATACAACCTGCTTCAGATATCGAACTACATGCGTTTTAAATATATAATTGAAAAATCAGAATATTTTTCTAGTATTGCAGAGCCACGCATTAACTATCTCCAGTGATACATTTTCTAGACAGTATAATAGAAATGTTTGGAGTACCTAGAAGACATGTGACAGAGGTACTGCTTTTACGAGCACCCAATTTACGACTTACTGGACAAATCTGAACATTGAACCGGTGCTACTTCTACTCCAAGGACTAACGGCCAAGTGCAAAGGATGAATCGTACTATTCTGTCTGCACTCATAGCGTGTACTGGGGATGTAATAGGGGGGATGTAATAGGCGTGTAACGGGGAATTAATACTACTATTACTTCTACCAGCAAAAAATCCCTTTACGAGGTATTTTTCGGATTGGGTACAAGAGGTGTTAAGGATACCTTTTTAACAAATGAAGTTTACGATGACGAACGGCCAAATCTGGAACAATTACGAAAAGAAATCTCCAACTTGATTAAGTTAAAAGCGGAGTATCAAAATGAGCTTACTTCCGCATACTTCCTTCTAAAACGTATCCTTCCTCTATGACATTTGAAGTGGGACAACACTCTAGAACATTTATATTTATGATTTTTTAAAAATCAAAGTATTAGCACTAAATCACGAATAGAAAAACAATATTAATTTATTAATAATTTATAATTAAGTTAATTACTTAACGAATAATCTAATAAATATTGCGAAAAGATTTTTTTTTATTTAGAATCACGCCATACATCGGTCAATATCGATCGGTAATATCATTGGCAACATCGCAAACAATGTTATTTTAAACATTACGACAAAAATTGTTTCAGTGTAGGTGATTGCGTATATTTAAATGTAAAACCAAACATATATTCTATATTCGAATATCACGATATGCTTCGTATTTACCGAAAAGGTCTCCGAAATTCTTAAGGGGCTAGGAGTATTTACGGGCAACGATACCCAAAAAGTCCGCTTCTAGCTCGACAAACATTAGTCCAAAATTCTCAAAGCTGCGTTACCAATTGTTAAGAACACTTCTGACCTGTTCTGAAAAGTTCTGATGTGCTTTCAGCGGAAATGATTGCATTTTGGACACGTGTTTTAAAAGAACTTTTTGTTCTAAAAAATTTAAAGAATCATAAAATTTACGAAAGCTTACATCCAATATAATTTAATCTGCATCGTGATTGAGAATCTCCGTACATCTGTCTGACAAACTTTCTATTTCCTTTTTGTGAAATGAGCAGTTTTAACAACTGTCGCAGTGGACATTTTAGTGGGTGTTTTAGATAACAACAATTCAACTTGAAGGTGAGACTGTACCTATCAAAGAACATTTATAATAACCCATGCATTTTCCCGCATCCCAGACATGTTTACCAGACAGGATGGAATTTCCATTCAACTGATAGTACCCGAGAGTTCCTTTAAACCAAGTAGTTAGTCTGGGATAAGTTAGTTAAACTCAGGTTCAAAAAATGCATTATTATTCGATGTGTGAAGAGAGAATTTATTATGTCTTATGATAATGTAAAAATATTTTTTAATACTGTAGAAAATTTTATTTTATTTAAGAGATAATGCAGTTCTATCGGACCAATGTGGAGGTACTTGAACAAGCCAGCAGTTTGAGCATAGACTCCCAGATCATGAAAGCTCAACTAAAATGGTTAGGTCAGTTCCAGAAGATGTAGGACAGTAGAATGCCGAAGCAGATCCTCCATAGCGCATTAAAGAACAAGAAACGAAATCTGGGATGTCCAAAGAGGAAATTTACAGACATAATAAAATAGTATCTAAAGAAGTCTATGTCAATCGTGACCGAATGGGAAAGGACAGCAAATGACAGACTTGAATGGCGTGAGAAGACATACAGAGCTGTACAGCTCCATGAGGAAGATAATCGCCAAAAAGCCATAGTCAAAAGGCTGTATCCTTAAATGCGGCATGCGGAAGAACATGTAGATCCAAGCTGGTTTATTAACCCATAACTCTTCAACAATGGGTCAGCAAAACTAATATCCATCACTGAGGTCATACTCGTATTGGGTTCTCAGTCAATCTACAGTATAATCTTATATCAATATGTCATCGTTATTGAGAATGTACGCCGATCTCTTTGACAAGGGTTAAACACAGGTAGCTACACGCTGAATTTTGTTTTCAATATGTGGTTCATGAAGTTTTAGGCGTTGTGCTTAATTCCTAGATGGTTTGTCTCGGATCTACTTCAATTTCAGTCAACAAAAGAAAAACATTTTCAGTCATATCACAGTCAACATGTCCTCCGGATGTTTTACCATTGAAAAGATCTAAATCACCGTTCTTTTTTTCACCAGAACAAACAGCATTAATAGCATCGTTAATTTTTTCTTGTTTTGTCGCTTTTCAAAGATCTTTCAATTTTCAACGCTTATTTGCCATACGTAAACCTTCATTCAGGTTCATCAATTACCGATAGTTCGATCAGGCCACAGTTTTGTCCAGCATGATTTCAGTGTATATGGCTTCTGCTCTTGCAACGATTGTTTTATGTTAACAATGCACTTTGCTATTAATTTGAAATTATTGCGACGAATGACAAGTTGAAGCAATAAAACAAAAGATTAGACACCGATCGTGCGACGGCGGCTTTTATCAGAAGCCATAGCATTTCGCGTAACCTGACCGCGCATACAGCGGCGGCGGCGCCTTATATTATTATTCGACAATTTTCGACCAAGCGGCAATAAGACTTGTTTGTTTACAAATACCTTGATACTTGTTTGTTTTGAAAGATAACTGATAAATAAATACATATTATTCTAAAGATAATATGTATCATTAGTTTTGGATCCACGAATAAAGAAATTTGTCAGCCGAGAATACAAGAAATGGTCACATTTTTTTAATACTAAAAACGCGAATAACGAAACCGTGAATAAGGAGCTTTGGCGTTATTTTCAATCATAGCATGCCAAAAATTGTATGTCAAGATCATCTGTATTTTTCCCAATCTCACGAGTACTGCATTGGGTTGATATAAAAGTTCATCCCGTTTTTGGGCTAGATGGTATTGCACTGCAAAACCGAAATACTATGTATTTCACACGTTTTGATGTTGATGAAAAGAACACATTTCGGCGAGTACTTGGGAAAAAAAGTTGTTATTTAGTTATGTTTGTTAAGTAATTTTGTTTAGGCATTTCAAAAAGGCAAGAATGCTTCACAGATGTAAAAGAAGATAAGTGTACGGTAAGGGTCACATTGACCATTTCACCTGGGGTAAGTGGATTAGATCGCGAAAATAATTTTAAACTAAGCGATGCATTACGTTTTGGACGACCGGCCGAGCCTCAACTGCAATACTGAACAAGGCACCACAACAAAAATGCAATACTATAGAAATATTTTTGTACCGTTTTCTTCCAAAAATAGAAGTTAGGGTTAGTTTCAGATAACATAGCACTTACATAAATTAATGTTCATAAATGAAACTTTCGTTTTTAATTATTATTAAGAAAAATTACTTAACTGGAATATAGTAATTAGTAGATTAATATATTAAATTAAATTAAAATTAATAATTAAATAACAGGTTGTATCAGAAAATTAAATGGCCTTAACAGATAAAAATCAAAACCAGTCTGAAAAAACTTCACAGACTTTGGCCGAAAATCATATTTAAATCGTTCGAAAAGCTCGTCTACTTATATAGACTTAAAACCGTTGAGGAAATCTATCGGTGATGAAAAATCTGGCTCTTAAACCGTATGGGCGAGTGTACTGAGCCGCACTTTACTTTTTACATGGAACGAACCTGCTTGATCCGTTAAGTAGATGAATGCATTGAAAGAGGGAGATTTAGCGAATAAGCGGGTGTCATTCGGCGGGGATTTTGCCGGGTACAGTAATGCGCCTTCGCCGAGAAGATTGGCCGTTTCAGACGAGAAGTAATTGAGATAGTTCGAGGAAACGTTCGAAGTAATTAATTCCGAGCTACTGACTATATTTTTTGGATAAAACTTTCAATAGATCGGAGCTTAACTACTAAGTTTAATTATATATGAAACAAAATAAATCCAATAAAATACATACATAAATATTAAATAATATTCAGTAAAAAATAATCGCAAATCACTATATCATATTTTTCAAAAGAGTAAATTTCAAAATACCTGTCTAAAGAATAAGATGCACTGTGTATAATAAGAGCTAATTATCTCTAATAAAACCTCTTCATTAGACATTTAGTGATTTTGACTCTAGAAGTGATGGATTTTCATACGTCGTCATAAATCTTCTCAAAACATTTCTGAGAGCGTCAATAATAACCAAATTTGCTTCAGCGACAGTTTTTCATCATTTATTTTTGATCAGCTATTAACATGCTCTTTTAAAAATCCAACCACCAACTTTTAATATTTAAGAAATATAGTATGAACCAAATCATCATTTTGTTTTGTTACGATTATTTCGGTGCTCCCTCACCTAATGACCTTTCTCAAAACCCTTTTCCGAATTTATGCTCTCGAGGCTAGCTTTTAATTATCAGATATGACACAATCACCTATCGGTCCCATCATTTTGAATTAATCAATAAGTCATAAACCCTTCGCGCAACAACACTTTATAACAGTTTCATTTCCGTTTTATCCGTTTGCATGCATAAAAAATGCAAATACCACTACGAGTTAAAAGTAATAAACCATGCAGAAGACAGGTCAAACACTTGAAGTTTTGGGCATTGTAATGTCAATAAATAATATCTTTAGATTTTTTATGCCAGTTAAAAGCTACTACAAAGATCACTACAAAAGCATCTACACACAATAACAAGATACAAAAAAATTCTTTAAGAAGAAACAAGAGAACCAATCTGAAGAAACTAGGCAGTACATACTTCAAGAAACTATTCAACAGAAGATGACAGCAAGGGTGGAAATCTCCTCCGAGGATGATGACAACATAAGGGCCATTCAGAAAACACTAATATTCGGACCCAAAAGAATCACACTAATACATGACATTTATGGGATCGTATACTGAGATCAGGAGAAAAATTTAAAAAACTGGCGAACACACCATCCCATCTAAATATGCGACGATGACGAGCGCCTCGAAAGGTTGCTAAAAAGGCAGTTTTAAGTATTAGTACATCCTCAAAATTGGCCACTCCTGGGGAAATACCAACCATCATAAAGGCATTGAAAAACAGAAAAAATCCGAATCAGTGTACGGAATAATGAAGTGAATACTAAAACTTATTTCACTCAAAGGCATGGCTGCAATCACTGTCATAACCTATGGAGTCATACAGTTACATTTCCCGGATAGTTGAGAGCACGCAACAGTTGAAATGTGACAAAAATCTGAAAAAGATTCAAATTTTAGATATCAGAACCATCATCACACCAGATGTCGAAAAAGTATTTGGTTGAGTCTTACCGAGTTTGGCACTATAACCTTGTGCACAAAATGGAGACACCAAAATGTCCGATTAGGTTGTTAGATTCCGAAAGTGGTACTGGCTCCGCATTTTTATGTTATATCTATATAAGTAATATTCATAGAAGCGATATACCAAAAATACCTGTAAACGCTAAGAACACTGCTAGCATAACCTAGATGATCCAGGGCAGCTACATTCAGAAGCATTTGAATGACCTAATGGTATGGATAAACCATGATATGGATAATAGCTTGGTAGATTACTATCTTGTAGACAAGAGCAAAGCGTTATAGTTCTCAAAAAGGAAAAGACAACCCATCGAAAACCTCGAAATCAAAGATAAACCGATATAATTGGCGCAATTTCTGACATGATTAAGGATAAATATTGATTGCAAACTCACATGGAAAGTCCAGGTAAACTATGTAAAATTCAAAACAGCCGCTTTAATAAAACACATATTTCCACTCATCTATTATAATAACAGTGCCAATAACGATTAAACTACTGCTGGTAAAGGCAGTAGCAAGGTCTATGTTCACATATGGCTCAGCACAATGGGACAACCCCCAAAAAGTTATATTAGAAGCCTGGAGAGCCTGGAAGCGAGAACAGGCTCGCCAGAAATGCTTTAAACATAATATGGTTCATCAGCAACAAATAGATATATACAAATGAGAAACAACTCTTGGGCAATTTCTAGAAATTAAAATGGGAATTACAGATACTGCTTAATACAGAAACGAGAAACTCTGCAAAATCAGGATCTAAGACTCAAAGAATTTTCTCTACAAAGAGAAAATACACTTCGTACGAAAGATCAAAAAACAGAAAAACTGAAATAAGTATAAGTAAGAGTACTTATAAGACAATATTAAAAGTCGAATCTTTTAGAAGAATGATAAAGATGCAAAGGTTTAACTCAGCCACCTAATTGCTTTTTATATCTTATTACATATCCTGCCCAATTCAATTTTACTGTGCATATATGCATATCCTACTCTGATAGATGATCCAAACAACTGATATTCATAAAAGTCAGTGAAAATTGCATTGCCTCTAATGCATAACAGTATTAAGTTTAACAATGCCGAGTGAAATTCGACAGAACAGCTTTCATATTCAGGATTAATAATTAATTACGAAGCTTTAAGTTAAATTTTAAACTAAGGGACAATGAATAAAGTGATCTAATGTTAAATGTTAAGACTAAATAATCACAAATAAAATGTAGCAAATGAAAAGACCATCATTTATTACTAACGTTAAAATTTGATATGTTTCTACTGGTGTTGGCTCGGTTACTATGTTTCAAGAACATATTTACGATTAATATTGTTAGAGCCGATGGTAATTCCTCAATCAATTTAGGCGTTGCAATTTAAAGCCTTAATTAGTGCAGAGATCCTGCTAAAATTGTTTTCACAACTGCGTAAAGATCTAAATTAAATTCAGATTTCAGGTGCAATTTTCCTAAGCTGACTGAAAGCTATATTTGTTTCTGGATAGTTATCAAATGTACAATTGATGTTAATCCAGAAGTTAATGGCAAAAGTTCCAAAGGATGACGTCAAAATTTTACTGGACCACTTTAACGCACAAATCGGAAGAGAAAAAATCCACCAGAAAACCGTAGGCAAATTCCCCGGTCATAAATTTACCAACAAGAACGCCACAAAACTCATTGAACTATGCCAACAGAATAACCTGAAGATCATGTCAACATCTCTAAGAAAATCTCCACGAAAACAGAAGACATGGACATCGCCTACACAACAGATTGGAGAATTCCAGATAGACCAGGTTGCGATCTCATACCCACAACAAAAAGCGATCCAAGACTACTACCTAACACGAATCAAAGTCAAGTTCACCCTAAGGAGAATTCACAAGAAAGCATAAATATAGAAATTCGACATAAAATAGATCAAGGAATCCAACATAACAGAGGAATGAGAAAAGGAACAAGCAGATACATGGGAAAAATTCCACAAAAAAATTACATAAAAAGCACAGGAACTGATCCCATTGAAAACACCCTTTGTGGGACTCGGAATGCGAAAGTATATTGCAGCAACGCAAATGAGCATTTTAGGAATACAACACTAAAAAATCCCCAGAAAGTCAACAATTTTTTGGCGTGACTAGAAAACAGACGACTAGAAACTAGTGACTAGAAACGCGACACAAGATACCCCAAGGAAAATTGTATCTCTACCCACTCAGAATTTTCCACCACCAACACAGGAAGAAATACGCAGGCACATATGCAAACTAAAGAATAACAGAACATCCGGTGAAGATGGTATCACCGCGGAACTATTGAAAACCTCGGACCAAATTCACTGCAAGAACTTATGCAAATTAGCACAAACATCTGGCAAACACAAAAATTACCAGATGAATGGAAATGTGCTCATATCTACCCGCTGCACAAAAAGGGAAACACAACAGATGTGAACAACTACAGAGGAACATCCTTACTACAAGTCATTTACAAAATCCTCTCAACATGCCTTCTCCAGAATAACCAACAGAACACAAGTTCCAGAACACAAGAACAACTAGAACACAAAATTGGCGAGTACCAGGCAAGCTTTCGCCCTGGTCGCTCATGCACTGAACAAATATTTAACTTAAAAACAACACTGAAATACAAAGCTATCAGGAACATCCCTATCATCCGCAAGTTTGTGGACTTCACGAATGCATACGACTGCATCGACTGAAAATATCTGTTCAACATCCTAGAAGAACAAAGACTCGACGCCAAAACACTACGAATGATCAAGCAGACACTGACCGATACAACCTCAAAGTGAAATTTATGGGAGAAATTTCCTAACTCTTCGTGATTAAAACCGGAGCACGCCAAGGAGATGGGTTATCCCCACTCCTCTTCAACCTGATCCTAGACAAAGTCATAAAGAAATGTGAAAAAGAGCTGCAAAATCAAGGACACTGGAAACCAACCAGTTTTGGGGCGACCCAAAAACAATATAGAAATATCATGTCTAGCCTAGCCATACCCGCAGACAATGAAAAAAGGGTAACCAAACAGATAGAAGTCCTCAAGGAATGTGAAGAGAAAGTCGGCCTACAAATCTCCTTTCAAAAAACCAAATTCATCTGTTCAAAATTAAATGTCCAAAATTTGAACACGAAGTACACCAAAATAAATAGGGTCACTCACTTCAAATACTTGGGCGAGGTCCTCGAACCAACAGGAGGTGGTACAGAAGATGAAGAGGGCATACGGCAAGACTATCTACAATATATACAATATCTACAATAAGAAATGCATATACACACACGCAGAAATGAGATCCTACAACCCAGTAATCAAACCAGAGATATTATACGCAAGCGAGACACTTACACTACACACCAAAAGCGGCATAGAAAACATACTAAAAGAAGAACGCAAAATTATGAGGAAAATTCTCGGCCCAAAACTGATATAGGAAGAATACAAACTACATTCTAGAAAGACTACAGAGAGAATGTCCAAGGTAGCGGTGGGCATAAGAAAAAGAAAGTTGAAATTCTATGGACATATCAGTAGACTCCCACCGATAAGACTCACCAACAGAATTCTTGCATACATACAAGAAGTTTAGTCAACAGTACCATGGATCGCACAAGTCAGAGCTGATCTGGGAAAAACACAAATGGGTCCGACCAAGATTGAGGATAGAAGAACGTATAGAAACAAAATACATATGTGGAAGGTTGCATCAGAGAACGAAGTTCGAGGAGATCGGCGACAAGGTGGACGGAGGAGAGAAAGAGAATCCATGGAGAAAGGATGAGAGAGGTGTTGGGTATCAGAAATAACACATGAAAATGAATCAGAATGCTTTGCGTGATCCAACCGGGTCTATATGCACCTCATAATAATAATTATATATATATATATATATATATATATATATATATATATATATATATATATATATATATATATATATATATATATATATATATATATATATATATATATATATATATATATATATATATATATATATATATATATATATATATATATATATATATATATATATATATATATATATATATATATATCAAACTTGATGCATCCAAACATTATTATAGATAGTTTCCACAGTAACGCAATGGAATATATAATATATATAAAAAAATATAATACATGAATATTATAGTTTCCTCCAAAAGTGAACGTATTAGAATTGCATATTAGTACTAGTAATTAGTAATATCAGATATGGGCAAAAGGACATCCAAAATTCTAAGTACAATTACTATCCATCCAAGTGAGAATAATTTAATATTCTATTGGTAGAGGTGGATGGTAGAGAATTCGTTCGTTTTGTGATAGGTCGCGACTTTTCGACAAAATATCATTTGGCATTTTCAAGTTTGTATGCTTCTAGTGAAGAGTGAGAACTGTTGAGCGACTTCAGTTGAAGAGTTCAACAACAAGCTGAATTGACTCTCCGTCATAAACAAAGTCGGCACCGTTCCGACACCATCTCGCAACAGGACATCAATTCAATTCAACAACTGCAAATAAATAGTATACACAAGATACTACAACACAAGGATCGTACGAGAAGTGATTGAAATTCAGCATTCAGGAAATCTCAATAAAAGGGATGACGCATTAAACTTACCTAGTGTATGGAAAACCCTACTCTTCAAAAATACAATCAGAAGCGAATTCTTGAAATTGCTTGAATAAACGATAGATAAATTCTGGTTTTATAAGACGCCGGACAATTAAGATATTTTCGGCTAAATTAACAGTGAGTTGCAATAATTAATACTGATAATTTCACTGAATTTTTATTGGTAATAAATAAAATGGTAACGTGATAATTGCGCCTTCCTTTATTACTCAGTTTACTTTTGCATTGTTATCTCGTTAATTGTCTTTCTCGATACTACAAAACCTATATATATATATATATATATATATATATATATATATATATATATATATATATATATATATATATATATATATATATATGTATATATATATATATATATATATATATATATATATATATATATATATATATATATATATATATATATATATATATATATATATATATATATATACACAAGAATACTGTACAGTCATTCAGGCATGAATAAAGAACTTCATCTCATTCCACGTTGACCGGACGTCTTTGTACCGTTATTTGGTTTCAGTCGAACCGAACGCATCAAACCGTGATTTTTGTATTCCACGAAAACTCAATATATTTCCATAGACGTGCGGATATCTCGTGCTCTTGCACCTTTATGTAAAATGTTTTATGTTCCTTCCATGTTTTGTTTAACATTTTAAACAAATAACACACATAACTCTTGTAAAATTAATATATGTGAGGCTGTCGATAATATCACCAGCACAAAGTTGTATCAAAACATCTCAAGAAGACGCAGTATACTTTTCTCGCAGTATATATTTCTCACTCCTGAAAAACACCGAATTAATGCAAGATCGAATTTATTCTCATAGTATATATAGTTTTTCTTATATTTTGTTTTATTTTGATCAGGAGGTGGCCTGAATGCAGCATCATTTGTTGAGGTTAGTGCTTAGATCGATAAGCATCTGAAGAAAATGCTGATACTGTTGCATTCTGATGCTGTTGTCTAGCTGGTTGCTACTTTGGTCACTCGCCAGTTGGTACGCTTTTTGGGAGACTATAGAGTTAAGCGCAAACATAGATTTAATAGCTTGAAGTGGGTACTAACCAAAGTAAATCTCAAGTTAATGACCATTGTCGTTCTGATCCAACGTTAAGCCAGCTGTAAGTCCAGTGGCTAAAGAGCTTCAGTTGCCGAAGCACCACTGTACTTAATTTTACTTTTATTTATTTTTTTAGTTAAATCTGCCAAAAATACAATCAACCTACTTTTTAATAGTTATTCTAGGGGAACCAACACTTACAAACAAAATGGAAAGTTACAATAACAATGACCGATTAAAATAATATTGAATAAGAACGAAAAATATTAAAGAATACAGAGAAAAATTGGTGAAAACTACTTAGCAAATAAAATTTTCTTCGACATCTTTTCATATCAGTGATCAATTTTACATTTCGTAAATATTAATAATAGCTATTGGTATTAAGATCGCGCAAATATTCAATGATATATTGAAGAATACATTTAAGATACAAGACAAGAATTAACGAAGAGAGATAAATTTGTCGTACAAATTCTGACATGTTGTCTAACAGCGTGCAGCTTCTTTGGCGTTGACGCGATTCTTAGGAAAATGGCCCAGTGATGCATCGTCCAATGTGGTGCTTGCATAATTATCACTCGCCGTATGTACCTTGTTTAAATATTTGTAAATATTTTTAGACAAGAATCGGACCAGCAGTCATCCCTCAGTCACATCAAAATGTATAAGATTACTCGGGAACGGAAGTTTAGTATTTTATGCACGAATCATATTGTTAGTTTTTGGATTGTGTTAGCTTGTACTTAATGGAATAAGTAAATCATAAATGTGTAAAGAAAAACTTTTTTGTCTAAATTTCTACTTTAATAAATTGAAAATTTACCAGAAAAGTATTACGTTATAATATTCATATTGTTAGTATCATATTCCGTCACTTGAAATCATGTTTTTGTGAAAATTTAACTTGTAGAAGATTATTCTGATGATAACCTAATTATAATAGAAATGCGCGATTGTTTTTGTTTATCGATGAGCGAGAGCTGAATAAAAGAGTAGCACATTCACATTCAAAACGTAGAGTCCTTGGACGCCACAACTCTACATTACACTCTAGAAATCACATTCAAATCAAAATGCATTCAAATTCAAAAACAACAATAGTAGGAGACACTAGTTCAAAGTTGTCCGCTTTTTCTGAATTATTTTCAATTAAAGATAAAAGTTTTTTTTTAAGTTTCACGCAAGATTTATGTGGGAGCGTTACTTCAATAAAATTGCTTTAATAAAAGCATTGCTTCGCAACGTATCGATGGGAATCTAACAAAAGTAATGTTTTGCGTCGAATTTGTGCATCTGAGTAGACACGATTGTTGATTGTTATATATAACGTGCAGAATATTCAATTTCATATATAATAACAAGATACCACGATTGGTATTATTTGTAGAGTAATTGTTTCTTTTTAGATGTTTTCAATAAGCAACACATTTTGGGTTTCCTTTGTTGAAACGACAATACCCTCCCCTCTTCTTGAGTACTTTTTCTTATTTTCAACATCATTACTCCTCACTACAATTTGTTGTTACCTTTAAGCTAGCATGTGTTCCTTGAACTAGCGAAATTTAAACTTATTATATGACGTAATGCCTCATTTTTTGTTCCGATTCTATTATAACAGAAATAAATTCTGCGTTATATTAAAAACTCACAATCACATGAAATTAAAATTGATATTTCTTTCATGTTAATGAGAATTTAGGAATTGCAATCTTCGGGAACCTTAAGGATTGCAAATATCTATACCGTTTTTTCATATATTTACATTCGATAATCCCGACTCTTTATTATAACGAGTTTTCGAATAAGACTGTCAGAACTTTGAAACGTAATAGCGTCAACACGGTTTGAAAGAGGCAGACTGCTATGTTCAGCACATTGTGCATAGATTGTGGAAGTTGGAAGGCGATCCGCACCTTGGAGGAACAATAATCTTTTCTGACGAAAGGCACTTCTGGTTTAATGATTTTGTGAACAAATATAACCTCAGGGCCGATAAAAATCCTTAAGTGATACAGGAGTAACCTATTCATTCTCAGGGAGTCATTGTTTGGTAGAGTTTTTCGACTGAAAGAGTGATAGGACTCTGTATTTTGAACATGATAACAGAAATAGTGTTAATCTTAATAGTGAATGTTATAGGGATATGCTAACAGAATATTTTTGCCTATACTGAAAAATGTTTCCACAAATATCCACATTTATCAATAGAGTTAAGCAGTTTAATATGAAACCCAAGGGTAATAAAAAAACTACAATACCTTTATACAAAATTTGAATTGGAACGTACGTCGACCATGTTGGCAATATTGCATTGTCGATTTGAAAGTTGTCAGTAGGGCGTCTGTATATCGCATGCATTTTTCTATTTTACTGAACCACTTGACTTATCAAAGTTTAGCAATTTCCTTATTACACAAAAAAGTTAAACCTAATTATATACTATTATGCATTTTATACAAAGGTGTTATAACTATTAATAATATTTTAAGAATAAATCTTCATAGATTTTTGTAGACGCCAAACCTCAAAAACTATTTTTTTATGTTCCTATTATGAGACATTTTGAGTTCCTAATGTGGGATATTATGTTAAAATTATTCTCATATTAAACTATTTTTCCACAATTATCTGACATTTTTTTTCTTTTTTGTAGATGACACCGTCTCCGAAATTATAAAAGGGGATAAAAATGCAATCGTGTTAGCTGTCAAAGCTATCAGGAATGGTGAAATGGAGTACAAACATGCAGCAAAATTGTTCAATGGTCCGAAAAGAACTTTGGAACGCTATGTAAAGCATACAGGTCAGTCTCCCAAAGATCATGTATCTATCAATCTCGAGCGCAAACCTGTACTTGGTGAAGAGCTAGAAAATCAGTTGGTTAGTTATTGTATTGATGAAATCTCTTATATATTAAGAAGATCTTATATATTAAGAAAAGGCTATATCCGACATATGGCCTTCCAATTGGCCATTCGTAATGGTAAACGTGGAAACTTTTCTATTAATAAAGGTACTGCTGGAAAAAATGGCTTCGCCTCTTATGTAGACATCCAAATTTATCAGTAAGATCTTCACAGGGCACATCGTCTGTGAACTCAACTTTGATAAAATTCAGCGTCGTCGACATAGACTGTACAATGTTGATGAGACAGGTTTAACTATTGTTCAGCATAAATACAGCAAGGTGATATCCTCAAAATGTAAAAAACCAGTAGCAGCTATACAGTTGGCGGGAAGAGGTTCTGTGATTACTGTTATCACTTGTATCTGTAGCTGGTAATTATATTCAACCTGTTATTATTTCTCCGCGCATGAACATGAAACAGGAATTAATGGAATGCACCCCAACTAGTTCAATTTATGCATGTCATATATGCAATGAAATGGTTTTACCATTTCATTGCATACATCAAGCCTACAAAAGACGATCGTATGTTATTCGTTTTGGATGGGCATTATAGTCACACGCGAAATTTAGAAATAATTATTAAAGCTCGAAAAAACTACATAATAATTGTTTGTTTACTGCCTCATTCAACCCACACAATACAGCCGTTAGACATTAGATTTACAGGGCCACTAAAAACTTTTCATGTACAAGATATCAAAAATTGGTTGTGAAACCAGCCTAATAGATCTGTTACAGCATATAATGTTGTGGGCCTTTTCTGCAAGCCTTATAATCGAACCACCATGATGGTAGCGTCGGTAAATGCATCTAGAAAGAGGATTATGTCCTTGCAAAAAAATATTTTCAGAGAGCATGATTTCGCCATTCACAATCACAAATAAGATCTTCAGAATGAATTCTATTAGGCAAAATGACAGTGACATTTGAACAACAACATACTTTTAAAACATAATCTTGTGTTCTTCAATATAAAATAAAAATTACCGGATTATAACTGGTAGTTATAATTGTGTTATCGCATTCTTATTGGACAACTCTAAAAATGATGATAAAAGAAAAAATATATAATTCAAAGCATTAAATTCGAGATAAGATTTTCGTCATGAATCCAAAAAACCAAACATTAATTTGTATCAAGAAATCGTACGGTTTTATCAAGAAAATATTTAAAAACAATATATATTTTTCAGCAAGAGCCGCTACTGTACGTGTGTCGATTTTCCGAGACGCTTTTCTTATAGTTTACGTGATGTTATTAGAAGGTGAGGCAGTTTATCATCAAAGTGTCAGTGCGGGGTAATGCCTACAGCCTTTCTCAGGTATATGTTACTGTCTCAGCTCAATGAATGGACCTGAATTATGGTCATGGCAACAATTTTAATGCTGTATCACATTTTCATTTTATACCTTTGGATTTGGGAATATATTGCATAATATATAAACTCTAAAATGTTCTTGATGTAATAACAACGAAAACTCAATAGTAATTTTTGAGTACTAAAAATGAAAAAGAAAAAATAGATGCAGAACGTTCTCTAGATATACAGGATGTAAGGGAAATTAACTTTCATAAATTTTACCAACGATTCTTCATATTATTTCAAAGAAAAAAGCACCTTGCAACAACGTTCAAAAAGGAAAGAGAAAAAAATTGTTAAGTTATAATTTTAAGCAAATATGTGTAAAAGCATATTTGCCAAAAAACAGTTGGTTACTATTTAAAGACTATATATATGGCTCTCTACTATATATATATCTATATATATCGCTACTATATATATATCGCTCACTCGATTCTTTTGAGCTCTAGAAACTCATTTCTTGTGGTGAGTTAGTCCACGTTCCTCTATTCTTGTCTTATTCTATCCTATTGTTTATCCTTGCTTTTTCCGTTATTTTCTTCCACACATCTATATTTTCCCACCATGCTTGTATTTCCAATTTTCTTATATCTTCCCGCACCTGATCCTCCCACCTACTTTTCGTTCTCCCTCTTCTTCTGTTAGTATCTGGTCTCCACATTATAATTTTATTTACTACTTTGTTGTTTTCCATTCTTCTTATATGACCAAACCACCGGAGTCTTTGAACTTTTATGGTCTTCACTATATCGTCCCCTTTCAAAATGATTTTTATTTCAAAATTCATTAACTTTCTGTGATCATCTTCTGCCACTTTCTTTAATCCATATGTTCTTCCTACTATCTTTCTTTCGAATATTCGTAACTTTTCCTGTTACAAGCTTGTTAAATTCATTATCTCCACCCCATAGGTCTAATAGCTGCTTTGTATACTTTCATTTTTGAATTTATACTTAATTTTTTGCTTTCCATAATGCTATTGAATTTATAATAGGCTCTGTGTCCCGTCCCCCTTGTAGTCTGTGATCAGTCTCTATATTTCTGTCGCTTTTGCTATTTATTATTATTCCAAAATACTTAAAGTTTTCCACTACATCAAATTCGTAATTTCGTATTTTTACTGATTTGGTTGTAACTATTCTATTTTCTTTCCTTATTTCCATATATTTGTTTTTTTCTTGATTTATTCTAAGGCCTCTTTTCTTTGTTTCTTGTCCAATTTTTTGAATTGCTTCTTCCAGCCTTATTCTGTCTCTAGCTAGCACAGTAAGATCATCTGCGTATGCAGCAGCAGACTCTTGTGTCGCTTTATTGATGATTTTTCCCGTGAAATTACACTCTTTAATTACTGCATCCAATGTTAATATAAACAATATTGTTAATAGCCCATCTCCTTGTCTCACTCTTATATTAATTTCAAAATCCTCTATTTCTCCTTCCGCTTTTCTAACTACTACTTGTGAATTTTTCATTGTCATTTCTGTTAGTCTTATTAGCTTACCCGGTATTGTCATGTCAGTCATAGCTTTCATTACTTGTCCCCGTTTCACACTATCGAAAGCTTGTTTGAAATCAATATACACAATTTGTAATTCCATTCCATATTCCTGAGCTTTTTCGATTATTTACTTTACTATATGTATCGCGTCAATGGTAGATCTGCCTCTCCTAAAGCCATATTGACAGTCTCCAATTTTTTCTTCTGTATACCTCATCAATCTGTTATTTATCATCATGGTCAGTATCTTATACACAACACTAAGTAAGGTAATTCCCCTGTAATTTGCACAATCTGTTGGATCTCCCTTCTTATAAATTGGTATTATTATCCCTTTTTTCTGCTCATTAGGCATTTTTTCTTTCTTCCAGATATGTATTATCAGCTTCAATATTTTTCTTCCTAAGGCTTCTCCCCCCGTATCTTATCATCTCATTGACCATATTATCTAATCCACCTGCTTTATTTATTTTAAACTGAGTTATTACATCATAACTTCTTCTGTGGGTATATCCAGTTCTTCTTCCATCATTTTCCATTTCCGTCACCGTTCTAGTATCTGTTAATATTTCCCTAAAGTGATTCGCTCATTCGGTGCTACTTATGTTTGTTGTGTTCCTTTTCGCATGTTGTCTTTTGATATATCTGTATAATTTTATGTTATTCTTATTAACTTTTTCTATCATCTCTATTATTTTCTCTATCTTCTCTTCTTTTAGTCCTTACCTGTTATCATCTCAATGTTCCATCTCCTTCTGTTTGTAAATTCACTCCACCTACCATTCTTAACTTAAGCTTCGCTATTACTAGAATGTGGTCAGTACCCACGTCTGCTCCTCGGAACGATCTTACATCTTGTATCATTATTTGTCTTCTTTTGTCTATGAGGATATGGTCTATCTGTTTCCTGTCGTTCTGCCTGTTATTAATCATGTTACTTTATGCTGCGTTTTGTGTTGATATTTTGTGCTAACTATGTACATTTCCATTTCTGTTGCTAAATTTCCCAGTCTCGTTCCAATGTTGTTTGTGTCGTTATGCAAGGTTTCTCTTCCAGCCACTTCTCCTCACTCTCCAGTATTCTTCCTTTCCCATCTTTGCATTGAAGTCTACCATAAGGATGATTTTGTCATGTTTTGGTGTTTTTTCGCAAGTCTTACTTATTTTATCGTAGAACTAATCCTTCTCTTCTTCATTTGCTATCTCTGTTGGTGCGTAGGCGTTTACGATTGTAATATTGGCTATATCATTATTTAATCTAATGTATAAAATTCTCTCATTTATACTCTTAAATTTCATGAAATCCTTTCTCGAATGTTTGTTTATCAAAAAACCCGTTATCTCTCACTTATCTCTCCCTCCATACAGCATTGTATATTCTTCCCTGTCAATTATTCCTTCTCCTTTCCATCTTCCTGCAAAACCAATACTTCTATTTTATATTCCAGCATTTCTCTGGCGACCTCCTCCATCCTTCCTACAGCTAACAATGTTCTTACATTCCAGGTTCCTATTCGTATTACCGCACGTTCCTTCTTCCTCTTTCTATTTTCCATTTTATTCGTTTTCGTTTTCATTGCTCCATCATCGTCATCTTTGTTCGTCCCTCCACATTCCTTAACAGTTTTTTCGCTCAGTTCTCGTGATTTTTCTCCGTTCTTCCTTGAGAGCATCAGTCTCCGGTTACCTTGCGTTAGCTGTGCGTTTATTATTTTCCTTTTCTATATTTTCTGGACTTTCCAGATCTTCTATTCCATACGATTGTCCGCTCACAATCATCTTGTTGTATCTAAGATAGGCTGTGAATCCTTGATGTTTTGTTTGTTTTAAGTGGGGTATCAAAAGTTTCCTTTCCCCTTGAATCATTTTTGTATAATCATCATTTATCCAGATGTCTCTCCCTTTGAGTTCTTTGGTCCTTTCAAATATTTCCATTTTGTTGTTCCATGTTTATAGCTTTACAAGAACTGGTCTTTATATATTTGGTTTGTAGGCTTCCAATTTCGTGATTTCCTTTATATCTATAGCAGTATTAATTTCTACTCCCATTTCCCTAAGCAATTCCTGCACCTTCTCTTTTACTTGCCCCTGTTCTTCTGTATCTGTATCAGTCAATCCTTGCACTATAATGTTATTTCTTCCTATTTCTCTCTCAACCTTCTCCAATCTATCTTCTTGGTCTTTACCCGTCTACTTTAATTTTTGGTATTCTTATTTGAGTTCATTTATTGTATCAGTATTATTATCTAGTGTCTCTTCAACCGCTGTTAATTGTGTGCTAATTTGCGTAAACATTCTTTTTATTTCCTCCAGATTTTCATTTTCCGATCCCATTCTATTAAATTAGTCTTATTATTTCCTTCTGTTACGTAATTTTTAAAACTCAATAAACAAATTAACTCCAGTACGGGCCTATTTCTTGATCACTGTTGAGCGTGACCTCGGGACGGTAGCTGCTTCCTTATCTTTATATGCGAAAAGAGGACGGTCCCGATCAACCCGTTGTAGGCCGGCCTCTTATCAGTATTCAGAAGTGCAAAATATCGATTATTCGAAAATATTAAAGAATAAACAAGGAATTAGGGAAATATAAATTAAACTGGAGCTGTAGTAGGTTCCAGGAGAGGATATTAATCTGTATGTACAAAAATTACAGGTAGGACTGTATAAAGTTTAACTGAAATGAAATTAAACTTACTGCACTAATAATAGCATAACCTTCAACCTGGCTTGGTATTAGGGAAGTATTTTAACCTTAGTTCGAAGAAGAGGAAAAGTGAAAACCTATATCTAATGAGAGCAAATTAAAACTAAAAATTTAGTGATATAAAGTGTAAATTAAATGATTAAATACAATACAATTCATGTATAATGAATACTAGTTGTACAAAGGCTGTTTTTTGTCAGAAGTAACAGGGGGAACAAATTAAATTTATCGAAATATAAATACGATTTAATTAATAAACTACAAATAAACTAATAAACCTAATTAAAAGATCTTTTAACAATTGTAAATCAACCATGCATCACTCAAAAATTGAAAATGGCAACGTCGCGTTGAGTTGAAATGATCTCCATGAAAAAGGATTTTGGCGACAAAAAATATTTTAGTGTAAGTATTTAAACTTCACTTAAAATCAATATTGTATTCTGTACGCGAATATCACGATATGCTTATTATTTATGAAGAACCTGTTGCCAACCAGATTAGAAATAAAGTAAATATTTCCATCATATGGTGAATCAAATGTTAAATATTTTGAACATTTGATCTAATAAAACAAGTAATTTTGTGTTTCTTAATGCAACGTTTAAAACGTTTAAAATGTGTTATAATGATATGGTGTGAAAAATCGGTTTGGTTTGGTGATGTTTGTTAATCTGACGTGAATCGTCATATAGTCCCTTAGATTTTAACATAAACTTAATTTTTTTTACAAAAAAAATATTAAAACTTTAATATAATTTTTTTGTCGAAATTGAGATTACTAGCATTACCAAGTCCACCATATATGATATAAACACATATTTGCTTAAAATGATAATTGTTATCCTATTGCTAGCTTAATAATGTGTGTTAAATGATAATTTTCGAAATCTGACGATTGAAAATGTGTAAGGAAACTGAGTCGAGTAGGTGAGAAAAGTAGAGTCTAATAGAGGAGATCGAAGCTAATTTAGAACGATTTTATAAATGTTAATGAAGAAATGATATATGAAATACTTAAAAGACGTATGTCACTTTTAATTTTATTAATAATTCTCAGAAGCGTTTGAATAGTTTTTACAAGAACAAAACTTACTTCAATTGTCGTTTTGTGGATCATACATGGATACTGCATTGCACACCAGTATCGAAACAAGAATTAAAACAAAAGGTAGATGCTGGTAAAAGTACATCAAAAAAAGCAAACAGTGTCATCGGCAGGAAAGGTCACGATATCAATTTACATGAAAACATTATGAATAACTAAGTGGCTATAACTAAATCGTAAAAAGTGAGTAAGTGAGATCGCTCTATCCAAAAGTTGTTCCCAATCCTCAAAATATTCCTCTGTGATATGTGTCCTTCGAGGAATAAAGAAGTAATAACATGAGATATAACCCTATAACCTGAAAGAGGTATTCTGCAGACCTGAAATTCAGAAATGAAGTGTTAGAGCAGAGTTGGGCAATATGTCGCTGACATTGTTAAGAAAGACTATAATGAAATAAAAATCATTCATTTTTTTTTTATTAGAGACGCATCAATAACTGAGGCTATTAATGACTGGACCTAAAGCTTAACGTGAATTCTGAACCCAGGTTGTCAACAACGGCCTAAATTTGATCAGCACTTCCATCGGATAATTGAACAAACAATCAATTCCAACCAAATGTTTAAACAACTGGACAACAAGTTTGATAAACAACCAAACCCTTGGTTTTGTGTTAAAGCTTAAGCCACTCGAAAAACCTAACGACTGACGAGTGACCAACGTAGAATACCTCTCGGAAGATATCCGGTCTTACCTAGCCTCAAACTCGCACAACTGAGAGGCAATTGCTTGTCGGATACTTGATCGTTAAAATTCAAAAGGCAAGCCTGCTCTCTCATCGATAAGTCACCCTCCAAGTAATAGCAGCAACAAATGATGCTGCTTTTCTAAGAGCGTTGCTATTTATATATCTGAAATAATAAATAAAAACAGATATTTATCATTGAAAACGGTTGTATTGTTTTTGAAAATATTCTCCGCCATGATAGATATACTTTTGCATACGTTTGAACCAATTTTCATAGCACTTTTCCGATTGACGTATCACCAAAACATGCATTTTGAACGCATCAACCGCTTATTCTAGCGTCGAAAATCGTTGATCACGTAGTATATTCATCACAGACGGGAACAAAAAAGAAATCATGGTGAAGAATTATCATGTGTCGCTGGTTATTTTTCTTTATTTCTTCCAAGACTTCTGGCAAACAAATAGTTGTGTACCGTTTAGAACTAACATACGATTAACTTTTAGGGGCCTAAACAACAGGCTGAAAAACAGGCGAACATTTGCTTCGAAGTGCTTCTTACGCCAACAACTATTGTTGGGTTTGGCTCATTTTGAAAGACCCATACAGTCGACTGCTGTTTACTTTCGGGCTCATTCGCATAGATCTAAAATTCGCTACCTGTGTAGATGCTATACAAGGCTTTTGACGTACGGCGAATGTATTTTTTGACCACTTCTTTGCACCAATCGACACTTTTTTTGAGCAATTGTCAAATTATGCGAAATTCAACGCACACAAATCTTTTTCTAAATATTCATGTAAAATCTTATGTATGCTTATTATACTAATCCCAGGGATGCCTCAATCTCACGAGATGTCACATGACGGTATTGTTTTATCAGTTCATGCACGATATTGTTTGGCACAAGAACCGATTCTGAACGATCTTCTTTAAATTCATCCGTGAGCGAACAACAGTCACGATTGAATTCACTAAACCAGAAATATGCTGTGGTTTTAGATGGCGCTTCATAGCCATCGATCATCTCGAAATGAGATGATCGATGCACTGTTATTGAGATAATCCACGTCGAAAGTCGTAGTAAATTGTTGCACGGAAATTCTCACGAGACAATTCAATTTTTTAACTGAGATGAAATTTTCAAGTTACTAAACAACACAAATAAAGTCCGTACATAAAACGTTCCGAGTACGTATATGATCAACAATGTCAAACTTTACTATGTATATGTCAAACTTACATGTATATATCAAATGGTGCCTAGCAACAGCTTTATTGCCAATTCCGGATACATAAATAGAAACCCTCTTACCTCTGGGTTGCCGGAATTACAGATGAGGTCAGCCTCCCAGTATTTTTACATTGTTAAGTTGGAAATACTTTGATCAGATCTCATAATGTAAACTACTATATATAATTTAATTTGCTATGCATTGCAATTTAATTTATATTATTTTAAATTTTGTAATTTAATTGCTACGCATAAAGTAACGTTTTAGGGTTAGAGGCGCATCAGCAATTTAGAAGGCTGAACCTACAACTTAACGTGCTGTAGCCGTCCCCTCGGGCTATTAACCCTCGGTTTTGTACTTAACCATAAGTATCTCGAGAAGCCTACCGACTGGCCAATGACCAACGTAGAAAACCTCTCAGAAGGCATCCGGCCTTACCCAGGACTGAGGGGTGATTCCTTGTCAGCTTATACATTCTTACCTAGAAACATTCCTTACCTAGTACGGGCATCGAACCCACTCCACGCTAGCTGCCGTATTGTCAGGCTGACGCCTTAGACACCACGGCTAACGTGGCTCCTGCTATGCAAAATTAGCTTAATTTTATTAACTAAATGTTTCATTGTGCACTATAGAAAGCTATTTAAAGAACATGCATTTTTAGAAAAAAATAAATCCAATGTAAGCCTCACAAATAGGGTTAATTTTGTAATTTTCTATACATAGTATTTGGCAATCATTTCTACAACTCCCTCTAGAAACATTCATGATAAAATGTCATTGAAACTGACTACAGTTAAAACATAGTTGTTTTTTTTTAACATTTGACATACATATTATATATCATGAAATGTGGATTTAGAAAATCTTCCAGAACTAATTTTCATAAAAAAAATTGTTTTTCATCTTTCAAAGAAATGTAATCACTTAAGATATGCTGATAACATATAATTTATCATAACTAACTTTGAAACTCTCCAACCGATAATAAACCGATAATAATTAAAGGTTGAAAAAGAACCATCGTCAAAATAAAGAAAATATCGAATATCAGCAATCAAACAAATATCTCTCCTCAGAACTGTAATTTAGAAACATTAAAGTAGCATGTGTATATTGAACCAGACTGGCTTAGGCAATGTTCGGAAAACTAAAATGAAAACTAAAAAACAACAGGATGCCCCAATATTTGAAGATGATTAATGCTTCCTTCCAGTTCTAATGTATGCAAACTGACAATAATCCAGATAGAAAAAACCAAAAGATTTATGTAAATATTATGCTATGTTAAGAGTAAAATTATCGGACCGAAAACTAAATAACTAGATCCGAAGAAAACGAAAACTAAGAATGTCAGAGAACAAGTGGCACAAGTTAAATGGGATTTCGCCGACCACTATATAAGTCTGAAAGGCAACAGAAACAGAAATGTGCATGCAATATTGTCAATAAAAGACATTTTTACATTTTGTGTCCATTTCCATGTCAGAGATATTAAAAACATTAATTCATGAAGCACCCTGGTAGTTGTTACAATTTACAACAATAGATAATAGTTTTCCTTAAATGAGTGATGCAGAGATTCGATTATATTTAAACTTTAAAGTACAATTGCACTTTTCACAAAAATAACTGCTTTAATACTTACAGATACCACAAGAAATTCATACGTAAATATTTATCACCAGAAGGATAATTTATATGGCCGCAAGTGATAAATTTAAAGTAGAAACTGAAATAAATTCCAAACCGCGCTCTTAATGATCGGAACAATTTAAGCTGAAAAATGGGTAGCACAACAATCAGATGCAATACGTCGAGGAAAGAATTAATATCGTATCTCGGCAAATAAGAAAAACACATTTATTTGTGCGCGAATTCGTCGAAAATACATATATCCCGGCTATAATTCCGGTTAAGTTGAAGTTTGTGATTTATAGAGGGTTGTGTTCAACATCTTCTCGCATTTATTGGCGGGGGTAAGTGGATTTTTTGTAAACAAACCCTCAGCACCATAATATATGGCAGTTATCTGATGTTTACTCGTAATGTTGCAGGTTTAGGATAGTCTGTACACGTGGATTCTTGGATTCAAAAACATGATTGTATTTAAAATTCCTTATATTAATCTATTACATAACGGATCTTTCAAATTGAGCGGTTTTTTTAATTCTAGAATAAAACAAAGGGCATTTTGAATATACCTAGGTCTAGTCCCATTTCAGAAATTTAATATGTGACATTTATAAAAATGCATATATATATATATATGAGTCGCATATATATGAGTCGCACACAATACAACAACGCATTAACATTGTTGGTCTGTCTTTAAGTTTTTAGAAAGGTGTGAAGACTGAGACCCAGAAATTTCCATTAGTCGACGTTCACAACAATTTGGCCTCAGTGGAGGACTCATTGTGTCATCAGTGTTGGACTCATTCAGGACTGAATTTAGCTCTGAAGGCATATAGATTCAAATAATGCAGGAACTAAAGCCACTCGATCATTCAAAACGTCGTATATTTAAACAAACAATTTTTTTTTTCAAAAAATCATCTTTTCAGATGGACCACTTGAATGGTGAATCTTTTAGATGACCATTTTGAAATTGATGGCTATGTTAATAAATAAAATAAAAATGATTTATAACAAACCTTTAGATGTAATTAGGCTGTATTTCTTTTAGAATGCTACTGGTGAAGCTGTAACTGTGAATGGTGTTTGATATCGTGCGATGATAACTGGATTTCTGTCGGCTGAATTGAATATTATTGATCTGGAGGATATATGGTTCCAACAGGATGGCGCTATACCTCACTTTGCTAATGAAACAATTCATTTATAGAGAACAAAATTTCCTAGACGAGTTATTGCAAGAAACGTGATGTTAATTATGTTGATTTGACACCGTTGAACTATTTTCTTTAGGGTTGCGTAAAAAGATCTAGAAGAACAATTCACAACCGATTCCTGAACTGAAGGATGAAATTATTCGAGTCATTGGTGAGATAGAGCCACGGTTATGCCAAAATATCATCTATAATACTGACAAAAGAGTGGAGTTGCAAGAAGTGGTCATTTGGCAGTTATTGTCTTTCATATTTACATGTGATACACTATGCTTTAATCTATATACATAAAAATGAAATGCTATTTATTGGTAAGCGCATCACTTGAGAACGGCTGGACTGGTAAAAAAAATGTTCGTGATAGTCCGAATAAGGTTTTCAGGGAAAGAAAAATTGAAAAGTTGGCCGAAAAATTCGGCAAAAACTGAAAGTGTCTTTATGGGATTTTTGTATGAATTCAAGACCATCACTCACGATTCGAAAGATGGATATGCATAATTCTTTTTTTATTTTGTTGGTTAAGGTCTTGGTTAAAAATTCCCAGGAAAAAAACAAGGATCACAAACAAATTTATGGAAATTTGGACAGGACAATGTTTGTCGAGTCAGCTAGTTATCAATAAAAAGATATTTTTTTTAAATCAACAAAAATTGTATGTTTTATTTAAGAAGTAAAAAACCCACTCAATTTGAAAGGCCCTTTACATGAAATTAAAATCATAAGAAATTGAAATAATATATCATGTCTTAAAGTTTTAATATAACTATTATTATTAATGCCAGGATCGCTCAGGAATAAATTCATGCACTGAAGTGCATGACTCTAAGAGCTTTGAAATATGATTTAATCATAAATTTGAATTAAATGAATTGATCAGTTTTGATATTTGAACAATAGCTTCATTCAATGGCATTTAAATGTTTCAGGATATATCACAAATATTTTATATTTAATTGCCCTCATAATAACAAAAAAGGAGAAAGTAGCACCTTTGATTTGGTTTCATATATAGAAATATGATAAAACCTTTATATTTCTTTTTTTTAATAAGTCGAGTATTTGTCAAAAAAAAGTAGAAAATGGCAATTTTAAGGCGATACAAATCTGACTACAATAAAATCTAATGACTGTTTTCCTTAAAAAAATATGAAGAAACACATAAGTAGAATACTTAAAAGCCCTTAAGGTTATCCTGGTATACCGATACATTTTTTAATACATATATAAAGCTCTTCGGACATGTAAACAAATAGGACCTGAAAATAGTAGGGGTAAGTAAGGGTAATAAAGACAGACTTTGTTAAATGAATTTACCATACTTGCCTTGATTTGGCAACTGCTCAACTTGCTCATTATGTAGCAAATCCTGAGCACAAAAACATTTAATAAATTTTATTTGTTTATTGAGGATGGTTGCGGCACTTTCTTAATGGAAATTCATACTAAATTGTATAAATAAAACAAAACTTATATTTAAAATATATATAGTACAAATAAAACATCCACTTATATTAGACAACTGTCTAATAAATTTTATTTGGCGAAGAACAAAGTGTTATTTCACTAAGAACTCACGCACTCACTTAGATTTCACGCACTCACTAATTCGTCCATTGATGCAAGAAGAAGAAAGTTGATCAATTTGCCGTACGAATTCATGCCACATCTACCATATTCCCCGGACTTAACGCCCTCTGACTTATTTCACCTTTCAAACATGAAGAATGGCTAGCTGAAAAGACATTTATATCAAATGAAAAGATCATTGCCGAAGAACTTTGAATTGAGAGTCGTAATTCTTGAAAGTCAGACAAAAGTTGAAAAATGTTGGACGCAGTATATAAACAATATTTCATTTCAAATGGTCGTGACAGCACAACAACTTGTCCATACTGGACTGTCATTATGTAAACTGTCATAATAGAGAGAGGATTAGATGTCATAAGTCCCGATAGATTGGTCACTCCTTTGCGATCCTGATAAGCCACCTAGTGAGTTTGATCTACCCAGGGGGCATAGATACGACTAAATAAAGTCCGTACCGGGCATGGTAGATGGGCTGCTTCATTGCAACAGTGGGGATATAAAGAGTCACCTGGGTGCGACTGGGAGCGGAGCAGCAGACGGTCAACCACATTACCTTTAAGCAATAGGACTTACGCTATTGAATTGAATGCAAATTGTCTTGAATGCAGCAACGTCTTCCTGAACGTATCTGGCGAGGTTGTCCAATGACTGAATCATATTTATATCCCACTTTAATGCCCAATGCGTTGAGACATAAAGAGATTTATGTCTCTATTTAGTTATTTATGTCTCTATTTAGTTACATTCATTACCTGTTTGTTTCTATTGAGCTGGGTTTATCTGTTATATTATACCACTAGCTAAACCCGGCTATGCTTCGCTGTGGCTCAGTCTGATATGAAATGAATAGGAAAGTAAATAAAAGTACTATAACGAACATAGATTCGCCGAGGAAACAAATCATTCCATTTTAATACCCTGCGTTGCGTTGTTGTGTCTATGCCGTGGAATGAAAGAAAGGGAAGAAAAAAGATGTTTCCCAAAAAATCGTTTTTTATTGTAAAGCTAGTGGATGGACTACAATTTGTGTTTGTCCATTGTCAGCATAAACATAAAGATCAGACGGTTTATGGACTCTGGAGCATGCAACGTATAATTGCCCATTGACAAAAGCATTCGTTTTCTAAATTCAAACCGCACACTTGCAAAGATTGCCTTTGCGCTTTATTGATAATCATATCGAACGCAAAGCGTATTGAAAATTGAAGTCGTTTTAATTCGAACGCCATGTCGGTGGGAATTAATGGTATTCGTAGAAGTAATACGTCTTCACCTTAATGAGGTCCAATCAGAATTGTTGCGTCAATTATATTGCTCATCCATTTTTTAACTACTAATCGTGTATCATTGCATAACTTTGGTTGATTGATGTTTCGGAGTAATCTAATTGGCACTCCAATTTTCAAATTCAAAATGTGTGATGGTAATCCGGGAACATCGAGTGAATTATTCCGTTGGAAAATTCACTACTTTACTTTGGATCATCACGGAGTCAATGGATTTGTACGTCACGATTTTGTTATATTTATACGTATGGCATCATAGAGCATATAAATGTATATTACAATAAGTGTATACAAAAAAAAAGGAAAAAAAAAAGAAAAAAAAATAATGCATAAGCAACACGCAGACGAACCAAACATTAATATCTAGGTTTCCAATCCATTCCATCGGTGTATCGTCGGCTCTAATGAAATCGTTCCAATTGCACAGTTAGGATCGTAGAGGGAACTCCTTACCAATATGTCTGATGGATTGTTTTAGTGCACCACAGTCACAACTCGGAGACTCCGTTGTCCGACTCCGACGTCGTATATCCCATTTATAGAATGAGTCAGCACATCGACGACATCCAGTGCGAATTCTATTTAATTTGACACAAAGTTTTCTGTTCGAAGTGCAATGTCTATAGTATCGCAATTGCATATCTGAAACCATTCCCGTTCTTGCTGATTTTCAATGTTTCTGGAATTTTGGTACCAAAGATCTCTTACTTTGGTATTACCTGTGATAAGCTGTTCATCATAGAGTAGTGGCGGATTTCTTGATAGAAGTCTATTTGATCGTAAGATACCTATCATCGTAATAAATGGATAGTTCCAGGTTCTCTTGTGCAATGCGGTAGTTAATGTGCAGGGCCTTGGTTTTACGAATCGGAGGTGGGTAGATAGTACTTAGTAATGTGCATAGTATTTTCAAGTTGCGCATCAATATATATATATATATATATATATATATATATATATATATATATATATATATATATATATATATATATATATATATATAAATATGTGGTTTGTGTGGTGTATTGTATATATATATATATATATATATATATATATATATATATATATATATATATATATATATATATATATATATCTTTATATATACTATATATACTATATAGTTACTATATATACTATATAGTTACTATATATACTATATATACTATATAGTTACTAGGCTGGGTTTTAGTCTCCATTTTTGATTTACCAGGTTTCACAATAACCACAATTTTTGTTTTTTTCAGTTCAATGGGAAGTGTCCCCATCCTCAAAATGGTGGAGAATAGGCGAATCAATCAGTGTTTGGCATTTTACCCAAGGTGGATTAAACATTCTGGGTGTATATTATTAAACCCAGATGTTTCACCACTTTTTATCTGTTTTAGAGCAGCTTCCTCCAGCCTCAGTTTAGAGACTGAGTTTTTAAATATGTTAATTCTTTCAGGTGTGCCCTTTATCGCTGGATGATCTGGAGATTTCTACTTAAATATATTTCAAAACAACTATTGATAATTTTTTGGCCTATTTTTAATATTATAGAGAAGGTCTGAGCGAATCAGGAACGGTTTCGTACAGTCCACCTTTTTTGCGGATGTTCACCATAAGATGGCGTAAGTTCCATAGTATTGCTTACTTCATCGGAAAAACTCTCTCTCTCTCTCTCTCTCTCTCTCTCTCTCTCTATATATATATATATATATATATATATATATATATATATATATATATATATATATATATATATATATATATATATATATATAAATATAAATTTCTGGTCACGTTTGTCCGCGATGAAGTCCTAAACTACTGAACCAATTTTAATGAAATTTTGCACGCAATAAACAGTTGGTCCAACTTGCAGTTTGGTTCAACTTGAGAGATAGGATAGTTTTTATCTTAATTCATAGTCGCAATATTTCTTTATTGCAAATTATTTGTATCATCTGTGAGTTTCATAAGCTTCTAACAGAGGGCGGTGTAAATTAGTTTATCGACATAACGCTTCAACTCTTTAGTGTTCGGATTGGGTAAGTATCCAATAGGTGGCACTGTGTTAAGACTTCAAACGTTTCATTTATGCTACAATTCATTTCACGTCACCCCGTGTTTTCAAAATTTATTTACGACATAACCTTGCTTTTTCAATTTTTGGTGCATTATTTTTTCATTTCATTTCAATTGTTCTCTGTATTATTTTGTTCCTTATTATTTTTAACTAAAAAATAACTTACAATATTTTGTACATAATTTTGATTTCGTCTTTTATTTATTTTTTAATTGAAAATGTCTAAGTACTACTCAATTTTATTATCTTTTCTTAAAGTAAAGTGTAATAATATTTATTTAAAATAATAATAATGCAATAAAAATTTAGTGCATTATTATATTACTATACTAAATTTAGGTTTATACATTTTTTCCATTCTAATGTTTTTTTTTTCCAGTATTAATTATTTTTATACCACCTTGACTATAACAGTTTATAAAACCCTACAATAAAATTAAATATGTGTAAGTATTACTTGCTTGCTTCTCATTTTATTATTCCAATTTTATTCTAACAGTTTGAATTGTTGGTGAATGTTCCCGGACCAACGTCTTTCGAATTTATGCGAACAGTTAATGGTCGAGTATTCAATACATATCAAAATACAAGAATTGTATGACTGAAGACATATTGCACCAAATTAGACAAACAGACCAATGCCCAAACATAGATTACACGCAAAAGATATTTAATGAAGCGTTAGTGTTGATCGAATATTTATGTATTTTAATTTCAAATTTACCATTTAATTATTATGGTATGCCTTCACCTGATCGCCCAGCTACCGACTTGATTTACAACGAGAAAAAAATATGACCATAATAATTTAGCTACAATTATCGCAAACATTGAGCCATTGCTCATGCCCATGCCCATGCAGGGTTGCAAAAAACTTCAATCATAATCTGGGATGAGTGCACAATGGCTCACAAACATTCACTCGAAGCACTGCACAGAACTATGCAAGATTTGAACGGTAACGATAAACTTTTCGGTGGAGCTGTCCTACTACTGTCTGGTGATTTCCCACAGACCTTACCGGTCATTTCTCGCTCTACTTTCACCGATGAGATTAACGCATATTTAAAACAATCGTTCTTATGGCAAAGTATCGAAACACTCCGATTGACCATAAACATGCGTGTACGATTACAAAGTAATCCATCGGCACAAATATTTTCCGAACAATTGCTAGATATTGGAAACGGTTGAATAGAACTTCAACCAAATATGCATGCATTACATTGCAGACAATTTCTGCACTGTTGTTCAGACAAAAAATAAATTAATTGAGAGTATCATCCCGGACATACAAAATAATCACGTGGATTATAACTGGCTCAGTAATCGGGCTATTTTGGCAGCCAAAAATGTTGATGTTGACGATTACCGATGTTACGACGTTAAATGTTGATGATTACCTGCCAACAGTTGTTGGCAGGTAATCTGATATCTTTTAAATCAATCGGCACGGTTATTGATGAAAACGAAAGTGTAAATTTCCTAATTGAATTTTTAAATTCTCTGGATATACCCGGAATGCTACCACATAATCTTCGGTTGAAGATTGGTTAACCTATTATTCTTCTGCGTAAATTGAATTCACCTCGATTATGCAACAGTATACGTTTGGTCATCAAAAAGATCACTGGAAATATTCTTGAAGCAATCATTTCGACTAAAAAGTTTAAAGAAGTGGCCCTGTTGCCACGTATTCTAATGATACCGTCAGAATCTACAATACCATTCAAAAGGCTTCAGTTGCCAATTCGTTTAACTTTCGCCATGGCCATAAATAAGTCTCAAGGTCATAAGTCAATGTCCATTTGTGGCTTAGACTTGAAAATCGATGTTGTTCCCAGGAGCAACTATATGTTATATGCTCACATGTGGGAAAACCATCGAATATATTTGTGTTAGCAAGAGACAGGTTAACCAAGAATATTGTGCACCGATTAGCGCTGAATTAAATAAAAACTAAAAATGTTTATATTTCAAAATGCTAAACGTAATTATTAAAAATAACGAATAATCCACTCTACCTACCTCATTTATAAAATTAATTGTTATATGTTATCAACTAAGAACGTAAATTACTCATTTAATACAAAATATACTTGAATATGAGATGAATAACATATAAATTTCAAAATTTTATGTTTATTTGTGCTTGATATCAACTCTACGAAAATTTGTATCAATTGCTTCCAAATTATGACCTAAGGTTCAAATCTCAATCCCGTAGGTTTTTACATTGGCTGCAACGTTTTCATCTCTATTCGTAAGCAATGATTTGACTATATTGAATAGTTTACTACAATATAATTCAATGTATAATTTGCCACAGCAACGCGTGGCTGGGTCTGCTATATATATTTCTTCGTTTGGTATTTCTTCAGCTGTTTTCCGAACGCTCAGCTAGAACCCAACTGATGATGGCTTAAGGTTAGAAACCGGTCTCGATAGACGCTTGCTGACGTTTGGGGGACCTAAAGTTTGAAGAAATGAACAATTATTATATGGGGCATGGAAATTCCTTGTTTTCGAATATTTTTAAAATATTGTCCACCAGCCCACTCGCAAATTTTCAGATCAATATTTCATTGATGCTACTTCCTAAACATAAACAACAACTACTTAATTTTGAAATTAAATATTTTATTTAAGTTAAAATAAAAGAAACTTATTTATTATGAAACCCTATATAATATAAATAAGAATTAAATAACAATATATTTTCTGTTAAAAATAGAAAATCAAATACTTTATCTGAACATGCTTGGATTTGACTACAAATATAAACTAAAGTCACAATCTATCCTACCCCAATATTTTATTCTCTACGGTCCTTCGTTTCAATTATCCAAATCCCAACCTTGTAGCATCCGCTAGTTTAAAATTTTAAGTGGAAAATTTCTTTTTCTAATTAATTTCCTCGACAATTGCTTTAAAGTCGTTAGGAAAGTAAACCAAACGCCTCCGAAACAAAAACCCGGTTAATTATTAAATCCTCGAAAAAAAGTAATCATTTTGTCCGATTTTTAATTAACAGTTGAATTATTCATCCAATTATATAAATGTTTACGTACCGAAAAATCCGCGAGAGCCTCCGGCAATTAAATGAAGAAAAAAGGAACGAATGTCACCGCAATTTATATTTTATTTTTAATTGTATATTTTAAAAGTTAATTTGACAGAGCTGGATTAGGGCCGACGACGAACCAGACAACATATTTTATTAGGATATGATTGTGTCATTTGTTAGTCTTAACATCCTACGCAACAATCCAATATAAAAAAAAAACTTGAGAATAATCAAGTATAAACATATTCTTGTATATTATTATTATAGTTTTATGTCAAGTGATCTACCAACGACAGAATGTCTGATATTCAGTTGATACGTAGAAAGAAACACTAATTAGTGGGTATAAATAATTTTGTTGTTTTCCAAAATATTTTTCTTTGCATAAAAAAAAACAATTTTTTATAGATTAAAACCGTTCAAAAATGGCGTTATCACAAGCATCATTTATATTAACAAAAATAAAGGTGATACATCAAGACTATTTGGTTGATATGACAATTCATTTTTTTTCTCTTCTTTAACAAGATGATTGTTAGCTGCTCTGTGCGAACTGAGAGTTTTCCAATAAGAGTGCCAGAACTTTGAAACATAATAGCGGCGACACTGAAACATAAATGTCACTGATAGACTGCTGTATTCAGTATATCGTAAAATATATTTAACTGAGGTAGTCGATACTTGAAAATTCATTTTAAATAAACAAATTTAGATTTATATCTAAATTTCCACTATTGTATGTATATAATATAGTTCGTATCTGAAAAAGGCACTGTGTGTCTCAACAATTTAAAATATAATGGAAATTTAGATATTAATATTAGTTTGTTTATTTATATTGTGTCAATTCACCATAGAAAGATACACGATTCAACAGCACGTAGAAAGCAAAGTTGGAAGACTTGAGGAAAAAATAATCTTTCCCGACGAAGCGCACTTCTGTCTTAATGGGTTCGTGAAGAAACATAACTCCAGGATTTGGGACGATTTGGGACAAGTTATTGTTCATGAGCTGAAGGAGTGATACAATCTTTTTTTTTGAAGATGATGTTGTTAATGATAAAAGCTATGGGAATTTACTGACAAAATATCTTTGACCTGAACTGATCAATGTAGATATAAACTACGTTTTCCTTCAATAAGACAGTGCGACTTGTCACACATCTCGCGCGACAAGTTTATTATCCCGCTAGACAAATTATTGTAAGAACAGTTTCCTGGATCGCGTTATTATGCAAAATAATCACATAATCATAAATTCAGTTGGCTACCAAAAACGTGCGATCTCACGCCATTAGATTATTTTTTTGTGGAGTTGCTAACAATTACTAACCTTAAACAAAATATTCAGGCCAAATTCAAAATTGTATCTCCGGAAGGCATTCCACCAGACGAAGCGGATGGAAATGTTCCCCTTTCAATGACATTATTTTCAAAACATATTTTTTCTAGAAGATAAAATAAAAATTACCGGATTATCACTTGTAGTTATAACAGTTTTCATTGAACTATTTTTTTAAGATGATGTAGCAATTATTCTTACAAAATTCACTGATGACTTTCGACAAACAATTGTTGTAAATCGATCAATATAGACAATTCTTTAAAGGTGTGGTACCTAAATAATAAAAAAATAAAACGAAGCATTTTTTAAAGATATATGAACAATCAACTTGTGTTAGTTTTAGCTCATAAGAACACCCAAACAGTGGAAACTGAATCCCAATCTTGTAACAGCCGCTAGTTTAAAATTTTATTTCTATCTCATACGAATATATCTGGCGTGCAAAGTCCATGCACCATAGCACATATTTGTTTAATATCAATGCTTTGAAATTATTTAATTTCACTGTAACTCACATGTCAATCAATCTCTATCATTTCTATTACAGCGCCGGTGTCGCTTGCAACATCATTTATGATAATGTTTACGGTCATTTTCGTGAACATTCACCCAAGCTCCAAGACTTGAAGCTATATGGAGTCGCCTACCTCCATTTCAATTAATTTACTGTTCCAATGGTGTCACATGCTTTCGTTTATTCTAAGATCCATGTGCAGATCTTTCTGTCATACGTGTAATGCGGATCCATTAGCCAAAGTGCATCCCGAAGGTTTTGAACTAATTGGGACTTGAGTGTCCAGATTTCACTTCCATATGTCATTAAAAGCAGGACGCACTGATCAAAGACTTTTCTCTGCAGACAAAGTGGGAGTTAAACACTTAAAAACTATGTTGAGTCTGCCAAATGCCAGCCAGCCACATTTAATCTCCCATTCTATCTCCCGTGCGGTATTCCCTCCACTGAAATAGTCTAGCCGACAACGCACAAATCCCTCCCTAAAGTAGAAATTCTTCTGTCTTGGGCAAATTTATTGAACCTGTACTGATTCTTTTTCAGGTTTATTTTTATGTCAAATTGTTCTCCAATTCTTTATAGTTCTTGTTTGTCTTTTTGTAGCTCCTCTGGGCCTTGTAAAAGGAGAACAATATAATTTGAGATAAGATAGCTTAAGGGTGCACCATTGATTTATATTCCATACTATTCCTAATCCCGATCAGGGAATACTCCTTCAAAGGCTGACAAAAGAACATGCGATATTGCGTCACCCTGCCGTACACCCCGTTCTATATTCATTTTAACTATAACCATTCATGTGAAGTATCGCTATAGCTGCAACACACATGGGTCCCAATAGGTTTACGTAGGCTCTATAGGGTTAAGCAATGCGTCAATTACAGCTTGCTTTGAGATTGAGTCAAATGATTTTACATTAACAATAAAAACTAAGCAGTGTGAGATAGAGTCTTTATAGCAACATGGCATGGTACATTTTGCAATTTTTTGATAGAAGGGTTATCGGGCGGTAATTCTTTCTCTTCTTCCTGTGCTTCTTTTTAATGTACAAGAATTAATTCAGTATTTTCCATCATTTGAGTACTTTTTGCACTTTGAAGCATTTTGAGTTCAATTTTGACAGTATTTTATGTAAAGTTTCACCACCAGCTTTTAGCTTTTCAACAGTTATACTATCCTTTCCTGGATCTTTCCCATTTTGCATCGATTCTTTTGCTTTTACTTTATTCTCTTTACTTTTACTCTTCCATGGGCATTACTGCTTTTGACTGCTTCTGATCTTCATATTATTATGAATAAAAGCATCTGACAATCTCTAACATATATCATTATCTATATATATACCATAACATTATCTCTATCATAAGCGTCGATGGCGCTTGCAGCACATGAAGCACCTTTATGAAAACTGCGTGTGTTTACGTATATGTATGTATGCATGTATATATATATATATATATATATATATATATATATATATATATATATATATATATATATATATATACATAACAAACCTGCTATAAACACTTCTATTATATTTTATTATATTTAAAATAATAAAAAATCATAGAACAAAATTGTTTATTGGACAATTCCATTTTCTTGCTAAATTATTGCTGTCCTAATACACTGTAAATGAAACTGTTTGGTGTATTTTTGATAATTTAGTCATTGCTATTTATAATCAAAAATATTAAATGTTTTGAGAATGCTATTAACGAAATGTCTAGAATTGTCCGATAACAAAAACTTTTGTATCCAGTAAATATCAAAAATAACAATATCCCGAAAAAGAACAGGCTACAAGAATATATGAAAAACTTCCCAGTTTAACAACACATATCTCACAAATGTTAATTCGCATTTCATACTGAGCTCAACATACCTGTGTTTATAGTTGTGGTGCACGAAGTTCCTTCGAAAAGTTTTCGGATACAAAGATAGTGCGACTATGACCAAATGACTATTATGTTTATCATGTATGATTCGTTAGTTAGCGTGATGCGAAGTTTCATACTCGTGCATTTAGTTGTTTATTTGTAACCGTTGAATAAAGCAATCCAATTACCATTTTCTAAGAAATGAATAAAATTGAAGTTCGAACTGTTCTTCTCAACTTATCAGCAGTGTTTAAACATTTTTAAACGGGGATTCTTCCGAGTTTCTTTGACTATTTATTACAAAAGATAAAACATGGATTCAGCATTACACGCCAAAGAAGAAGTAGCAGCCTAAATAGTAGGTAAGTAAAAATGCGCATCTACACTGGAAAAGTCATGGCTTTGATGGTTTCCTGTAGCCTATAGTTTATAGCCTATCAGGTCTTAGGCAGAATCATCACCGGGGAGTGTTAAGCTTCACTATTAGGCCAATTGAAAAGTGCTATTCGAGCGAAACATCCACATCTGGGCAAAAAGAAAGTGCTGTTTTGCCACGATAACATACCGGCATTCTGGTATATTATCTACCTTTCGAAGTTTTTCACATACATCATATTCACCAAATATAGCTCCTTGTGATTCCTTTCTCTTCCCAAACCTAAAATAATATGAAAAAATAAGAAAATACGAAAAAACAAAATATAAATATCAAAAAAATTGCCTTTTCTTTATCAGACCGAAAATTGTTGATTGAAATTGAAAATTCTGTAGCATAGTATAGCGCGTATATATATATATATATATATATATATATATATATATATATATATATATATATATATATATATATATATATATATATATATATATTAAGGCCCTAGACGTATTTAAATCTACGTTAACGACACTAAATCTATGTCGACGACTTGTAGAAGGAAGTGAGAACATGTCGAAACAAGTGATACATGTGTATGTTTGATCAGTGAGAAATCCACAAACATCACCCTACTCAAAGAATTGTAATGAAACTACTATATAGACTAATATGTGCCAATATAATCAGCCAATCGTTAAAAAATATTTCTGCGATTGCAATCGTGAATCCTAAACGACTGGAAAATAACAGTAATCTGTCCAATGCATAACAAAGAGACTAAGTCAGAATGTAAAAACACAAAATGAATATCACTATTAAATGTAACTGTAAATATTTAACAAATTAGATAGACGACTGGATACAGGAACATCTAAATGGAGGGAGAGGTAAGACAATATCAAAGAGTCTTCAGAAGGATAATGGATCAAATATTTATACTAAGACCGATTCTAAAGAATTTCAACGAACATAATACTGAGTTACACGGCCTATTCATATAATTTGAGCAAACGTACGAATATGTAATTAGAAAGACGTTATACATATCGATGAAAGAACCAAAAATAACACAGAAACGCAAAGTATTCTGTAATATAATTACGCATGCGTTGAAAAATAACAATAAAAATTTCAGCCAAGTTAGATAACCAGTTGTTGATTAAGAGTCATTTATGTCACGTCGATGTTAGTATTTCTGTAAAGATATAAAAAAATAAAATATCGGGGTCCCATTAAATTCTTGCATGTGAAAGGCAATACACCTACGCAAATTAAAGTCGAGATGAATGCTGTTTACGAGGACTCTCCACCATCATTTGCCACCCTAAAATTTTGGGCGGCTGAATCAAATGTGGTACTAGCTTGGTTGACGATGGACGTTCGGGACGGTTTGTACAAATATAAATCGAGAGTTGCTATTTATGTATCCATAATTGGCAACAATGGTGTTGTTAAACGCAATCTGACGTATACAACGTAAAGTTTTCTGATATATACATTGGCATTATTGATTGTATACGTACTCAGAACATTTTGTCATACGAATGCTGTAGTGACTTGAAAATTTCATCTCAGTTAAAAAATGGACTTATGGAATGGAAAAATGGTTAACTTATTATCTCAACAGATTATCTCAACGGATTATCTCAACAACAGTGCATCAATCAACTCATTTCGACTTTTGGCGATGAAGCCCAATCTAAAACCACTATATATCACTGGTTTAATAAATTCAATAGTGGCCGTCGTTCGCTCATGGACGAATTTAAAGAACATCGTCCAAAATCGGTTGTTGTGCCTGAAAACATCGATACTGTGCGCGAACTGATAAAGCAAGATCGTCATGTGACATACCGTGAGACGGAAGCATCCCTGGATATTACTATGACAAGCATACACAAGATTATATATTCACATTTAGCCGTGAAAAAGATTTATACGCGGTGGATTCCACATAATTTTACAATCGCTTAAAAAAATAGCTCGTGTCGATTGCAAATATGCAAAAACCGTGCATAACAGGCTGCGAGTCTTGGATCTATGCATATGAGCCCGAAAGTAAACAGCAGTTCACTGTATGGGTCTTTCAAAATGAGCCAAACCCAACAAAAGTTGTGAAAAAGTGCTATGAAAATTGGTTTAAACGCATGCAGAAGTGTATCGATCATACCGCAGAATATTTTAAAAAACAATAAAACCATTTTCTATGATAAATACAGTGGCGGCTCGTAATGGAGGGCATTGAGGCGCACTGCTGCATGTATCACAGTAAACAATTTTTCAGTGTAAAATACTACATATTTTATTTCCGTTCCGTTTCTTTCCTTTAACTCATTTTCCTGGTTCACCTCCTGTATAGGGCTCCAATAGCACGAAAAATAAAAAGAAGGAAGGGGAAAGCAAAAACAATCTTCAGCAGCACTATTTTCTTCTACGCCCTCCCACTAAATAATTGTTTATATTTATATATATAGATAAATATTTGTTTATATTTATTATTCCGGATACATAAATAGCAACCCTCGTACAAATGAATAATATAATATTATGAGGTATTCGCTTTCTTCAATGTTATCGGTAGTGATTGCAGTATTTGGCCGTCACGAACGTTCATCTTCAAACAAGCAGGTACAACGACGTTTAAATTCAACTGCCCACAATTTCACGGTGAAAAATGATGGTGCAGAGTTTCCGTAAACAGTGTTCATCTCGACTTTAGAAGACGGCCAAGAATTTAATGGCCCGATGTTGAAGTTTTTTCATTTTTACAAAACACTAACATCGACTGATATAAATGACTGACTAAACAACAACTGAACATCTAATATGGATGAAATTTTTAAGGTTGTCTTTCAACCTATAGACAATTATATTGCCAGAATATTTTTGACGACTCTCGCTATCTTCATGTTTACGTTGGAAAATTTTCAGACTACCCTCGTAAATGTACACCGAAAGCAATAGTATTCAAAGACGACTTTTATTTGGTTCTTGATACCCAATTATCTAAAGATTTCAGAAAATGTATAGCAGACACAGTAGGCAGTGTTGAAAAAGATTGACAGTACGCATTATTCAATTCAGCGAGATTTACCACTAAACAACAAATAACTTGTTTTTAATTTCTTGACACGCATTTTGCTAACTATGCTGAATCATGATGATAATAGTTATTCTCCTGATGATACTAGTTATTTGGTAATTAACGACAAGTTTCTTTGAGTTTGGCGTTTCAGGCCAGATGTTTGAATCGAAGAATTAAACTACGAATAAGGCTTTAAAAGGTCTTTACTCGTTGAGTGTCGAAAATATTAATATTTGGCCCACCACTGGGCCAAATTTGACGAAAATTAACACAGATCTTAACAAAGTTTTGGAAATATTTATGATGATGTAAGAAACCTGAATTTAAAAGCTAAAGTACAGAAGGTATAAATACAGGGTCCGGCAGGGAGGTATGGTAATTTTGAAAAAATTGACACACGCTTATTTTGAAACGAATATTAAAATTCATTGCTTTTATAGATTAGTGGTATATTGCTATTAAAGTATACATAACACAGCCAGGTGCGAAAAATCGCATCCGTTAAATGGCGTTCATTTTTGTCAAGGCATTCTTATAGACAGGTAGGTAGTTCGGAAAGAGCTTCAAGAGTTCGCGGTTTGTCTATGTAAGCTTTGGATTTGCTGAAATGTCTGGAGACCGAGGTAACCATTCCACATTCCCACACGAGATAAGGCTCCCTGCGAAATATTCCCATTGTTGCTCTTGACGTATGGCAAGTCGCTCCATCTTGTTGGAACCAAAGTGAATTTAGATTAATGCTTCGTCTTCTTAGTTCTGGCAGAAAACAATCACGCAACATGGCGAGATAACGATCTGTGTTAACTGACACTGTTCGTCTGTTTTCATGAAAAAAGTACGGTCCAATACTGCAAATTCGGGAAACGCACATCAAACAGTTACCGTGCAGTCCCAAGTCTCAACGACCTGTTGTTTGAATTTTGTTCATCCACTTCATAATGGTATCACGTTTTGGAACGCAACCATGCCGACCAACGTAAAAATGACTTCGAAATCCTCGCTGTATGAGCACAACAGAATGACCAGTTTCAATAAAAGTGTTGTAAATAAACACGCGATGTGCCACAGACCACGGCTCCATGGATACTAAGATGGCATTCCGGAACGAGTAGATATAAACCATCCTGAAAACATTCGTTCCACACTGTCGCGCGGAACATTCGTTTCAAAAACACCATACCTCCCTGCCGGACCCTGTAAATACCACCTCTATAAAAGATTCAGGTCAAAATTTTAGCTGAAAAGATCATGAACAAATTTTTTGGGGCTTTAAAGGGCTTCTGGAAAATACTGAAAAATAATACAGTTCTACTGTAATTATTCATTCATTAAAGAATTTAAAGCTCAGGTTTTGATTGTAGATGAGTTATCTCACCTCCAATAAAACTTTCGGCCTCTTAAAGTAGAGTCATTTTAAAACAAGGATATTAAAACCCTAATATTCCCACGACAAAAAGCAGTCTCTTGACTAAAAGTCACGCCCACTTCGCCCGGAAGACATAAATTAAAACTGGTAGATTTTCAAATTAGCCCTAAATACGCCACTGGGGGTAGACGTTTGATAACTTTCATCTCGCTCAATTTAAAATTAAAAACAGCCTCGTTTCCTGGCGGCGTATTTTAAGAATCCAATTTACATGCACTCCCTAATTGGACATTTTTATTTGATTCGACACGAGCGCCCGACGAATCGCCACAGCAAAAAGTCTCCCTTTTGTTTTTAAAGTGGTTTATTTGGAGCGATGTCGGCGTAGACGCCATGAAACATATCAACCATTTGTATTACTGAAAAACGCATTACTTGCCTGCCGTAAACCGCAAGTTTTTTGGTGGATCTTGGTTAACTAATATTATTAAATAATACGATCTCTAAAAAGAAAACGAAACTTTTATATCTCGAAAAAAAAAATACAAAATATACTTTTATAAATTTCCAGGTCATAGTCAAAATGAATAGAGGAAGATTTATCAAGGGCGAAAGAAAAACCGAATGTCATTGACCATCAAGAGGGGGTCGCTTCTAATTTGAGTAATGGATTAGGAGTGAATAGCATGGGGAAAGCTACCGTTGAAAGGCACCCGAGGAGCGGGAAGAGAGGAGTCATCCTTAGTAGGAAACTTGGGAGAGGTGGGTCTCATTTGAGGGAGGTTGAGGAGACAGACAAGAAAAGTGGAGATAGAGACCATACTCTTTAGAGTGGGGGGATGAGAAACGAGTGTTACTAATAGAGGAAAAAAAAATGAGTTGTGTTATTAGCAGAAGAGTTTAAATTAATTAATACGAACGCTGTACTAGTTGGAGCCGAAAGATCGCCGCAAGAAATAGTAGTTTTGAGTTTTGAAACTACAGCCGCGAAGGAACTGATTTGAGAAGGGGGAGGGGATTTAACTCGGTTTTTTTTGCATCAAAATAAGAAAGTTGGTCAGTTGTCCTCATACGCTAAACCTCCACTTCATATTTGTAAATAGGGCAACCCCTTTATCGGAGTGAGTTCTCTCCTTTGAAGTTGATAAACTAAAAAGGAGAGTCGAAAAGAAGGTCTCCATGAGAAATCATATTTAGATGAAACATATCCAAACCATTGAGAGTTAAAACATCTTAATGGTTGAAGAAAGAACAGTCGCACTCTGAGTGAAAGAAAACCTGCTCTAACAAACTCTGGAAGAATACGTAATTTAAAGGATAAAATATGGCTAGCAGAAGGAGATAGGACTCCATCATTTGATTGCTTTGACGTCCGTAACACCTTGTTCTTTGAGATTATTAAGGATTTCTTTCTTCGAATGAAATTTAAGGAGTTGAAGATAGAGAAACAACCCTGGGTCGTTTGGATCCTGAAGAGGGAAGCGGTTTGTATTTGAATAAGACATATAAAACCCACGAGTCAGGAAGAAATGAATAGTAGTACCCTGGTATCCCTAATTGTCTTCGGAAGGGCTTGAGGTATTCCGAAGGCTCCATTAGAAACATCCGAAAAACCCTCAGGTGCCTCTCAGTCATCGTCACGAAAATGCTTCACAACTTGACTTAAGGGTAAACTAGGAAGCATCGGGGTCGCCAAGCCCGTAATCTGGATACCAGATCCCCTGAGAATGTTAGAGCAGAAGTTTGATTTGTCTCAACCTAGGAGCAAGCTGGTTTTCGGAAAAATTTCAGTACTGTAGGACATCTACATATAGAAAAACTTGTGAAAAAGACCAACGAATACAATATTCCATTATGCGTAGCATATATCGATTTCCGAAAAGAATTTGACAAAATTTATTTTTAGACAATCAAAGATACTATGAGAAACGCAATAGATCCTGAACACATATCCTCGACAGAATACCAAAAATAGTTACGTTAAAAATAGAGGATATATTTATACAACTGAGATGGGAGTAACAAGGAATAAACGTATAAGATGAAAGACTAAAATTTACTATTCGCCGATGACATAATTATATTCTGTGGAGTGAAGGAAAGTTAGGACCTTATATGCATTTGACCAAGACGAAGTATATGAAAAACAAACATAAAAATCACAAACAAATAAATATAAAAGGCCACAAATATATATAAAAATATAAAAAGTAACAAATAGAGTATATTTTTATGTATATCTAGGATAACTAAACAATGTCAAGAGGGGCAAATTATTAATAGAATAAAACTTGTATATGATGCATATAGAATATATTGAACACGAGAATTCCTATGAAACCCAAAACCCAAATCTACAACGAATATATTCACCATGTAATAACATATTACGCAGAAATCTGTGATAGAGTCTTACATAGGAAGACTAGATATATTGTTAGTAATAAGAAATAGTATAGTCTTATGTATATCTAAGGCAACTAATGTCTCTTAACAAGCAATGTCAAGATATGGAAATCAATAGAAGACTAAAAATTGGATAGAAGGCATATATTGAACTCAAGAATTTCTATGAAATACAAAACCCAAATCTACAATAAATATATTCTTCCTGTAATTAGATATGGTGCAGAAATATGGACACTTAATAAAAAGACAATAAATAAACTTCAAGTACACCACAGAGATATTGAAAGAAAACTACTGGGTACAACGCTAAAAGATCGATGTAGTGAAACATATATGGGCATACACATTTGGAAATTGGACGGGTCATGTGGCAAGACATTGGTGACAATGGTGTGGCGAAATCACTAGATGGAAACCTTGGGGAGAGCGAAGAACTTTGGAGGTTTGAATTCGTTACAAGTAGAGCATAACATTCATAGTCAAGCAAGCTGATACGATCACGTTTGAATTTAGCTAATCAACATTTCACAATGGCAAACAATGGTGCAGAGTTCCCGTAAACAGCATCAATCTCGGATTTAATCATAGACGTATTGCCTTCCAAATGCAAGAATTTAATGACCACTCGATATTCGATTTTTCCATCTTTACAAAAACATCAACCGACATAAATGACTATTAAACAACAACTGAGCATCTAATATGGCTAAATTTCTGAAAAGTATTGGGTTTTCTCCAGGAGTACATCCAGTTCTCCTGTTGGTCCCTGTCGGGAGCTTGCAGACGTTTCGCCAAAATCTCGTTTGGCATCTTCGGTGCTTACTGTTGCGAGGTTCGTGACTTCCTGAGAGAAATCGGTTTGCCGTTTGATATTTATGTCTTCTGCCCTCGGTCTTAGTCGGTAGCGATTGACTGACACGGGCGCTAGCTCCGCCCCCTGAGACACATGCGACGTCTTTGTTTCCAGTCTTGCTCTGGATATCGTGCTGTCTGGGTCTGCTGGTCTAAGATCACTTTTCCACATTGGCGGCAGGTGTAGAGCGTCGTTCCTTTTGTTTAGACTTCCTTGCTTTTCGATCTCTATAGCTTCTCTGATCAGGCGTGTCCGAAAATGGTTTATGATGACTATCTCGTTGCAACCATCAAAATTAATTTTGTGGTCTGTTTCTAGTAGGTGTTCGAATAATGCCAATGTTGTTTGCTTATTCCGTATGCTTGTTACGTGTTCCTCGAGCTATCGACAACCGAATGTACTCCCAGGAAAAAAACCCATATATATATATATATATATATATATATATATATATATATATATATATATATATATATATATATATATATATATATATATATATATATGGGTTTTTCATATATCACTGGACGCAGTCCAAGAAAATCTAACACTACATATATACGCCATCCGACGGGAGGTCGGCGAAAAACATGGGTTGTTGGCTGTGGATAGGGTCTCCCTATTCTTGATGGTATGGTATATGTCGGCGCCCTGAAGAGGCTAAACCTCGAGGGACGAAACATATGTCATCCAGTTGAAGAGATAGGTGGGGCTCCTTCCCGGTCAAGCAACCAACAAAAGTGTTCACTTAGGCGGAGACACAGGTTGTTGTGTGTTCCACATGAGATTGTGGAACCCAATATATATATATATATATATATATATATATATATATATATATATATATATATATATATATATATATATATGTGAAAATTATCAAATCAGCATGTTAGTTTAAACGTGATCTGAAGTAAAGAAATAAAGATATATGTGAATATTACCGATTTATTTTAGTAATTTTTAAATGCATATATGATATTCGAAAAACCATAAAAACTTATTAAATATTCAAATCCTGCAGTGTAATAACTTACATATTAGATATATATATATATATATATATATATATATATATATATATATATATATATATATATATATATATATATATATATATATATATATATATATAATTTAACGACCACAACTACCACTACGTGGAAAATAAAAAAAAGCAATTTTATGATTAGTCAGTATATTGTAATTCATCTTAATTTTGTAATTATGTATGTAAAATATTTGGGGGAAGTATATATATATATATATATATATATATATATATATATATATATATATATATATATATATATATATATAGACTATTACTCCGGGAGTACATTCTATTGTTTATATACCTTTCTGCGCCGCAGATTGTGATGATGCGTGCTTCGTATTGGATCTTGTATTGGGCCCGCCCCCTCGACCGTTATTTGAAGTGTCTCAGGATTGGCCAGCTGCTCTCCCGATTGTTCGGCAAGAAGACAGATGGAGGCTGGAGTACCACAAGGAACAGTGATGGCGCCCCATCTATACAACATATATACCAATGATATTCCGAGGAGGAACAACACTAGGTTAGCCCTATATGCCGACAATCTGATAGAATGGTTGATAGCCTGGAAGATCAAGGTGAATATCACCAAGACACAGGCTACATACATATTGCAGAGAACCGGATATACCCGGTCGCCAACTAGAAATTGAAGACCAAAATGTGGCATGGCAAGATATTGTTAAGTATCTAGTTGAAGAGATAGGTGGGGCTCCTTCCCGGTCAAGCAACCAACAAAAGTGTTCACTTAGGCGGAGACACAGGTTGTTGTGTGTTCCACATGAGATTGTGGAACCCAACGGTTGGGCGTCTGATGTTGGACTGCTGTCTCACTGGACGCAGTCCAAGAAAATCTAACACTACATATATATATATATATATATATATATATATATATATATATATATATATATATATATATATGTGAAAATTATCAAATCAGCATGTTAGTTTAAACGTGATCTGAAGTAAAGAAATAAAGATATATGTGAATATTACCGATTTATTTTAGTAATTTTTAAATGCATATATGATATTCGAAAAACCATAAAAACTTATTAAATATTCAAATCCTGCAGTGTAATAACTTACATATTAGATATATATATATATATATATATATATATATATATATATATATATATATATATATATATATATATAATTTAACGACCACAACTACCACTACGTGGAAAATAAAAAAAAGCAATTTTATGATTAGTCAGTATATTGTAATTCATCTTAATTTTGTAATTATGTATGTAAAATATTTGGGGGAAGTATATATATATATATATATATATATATATATATATATATATATATATATATATATATATATATATATATAGACTATTACTCCGGGAGTACATTCTATTGTTTATATACCTTTCTGCGCCGCAGATTGTGATGATGCGTGCTTCGTATTGGATCTTGTATTGGGCCCGCCCCCTCGACCGTTATTTGAAGTGTCTCAGGATTGGCCAGCTGCTCTCCCGATTGTTCGGCAAGAAGACAGATGGAGGCTGGAGTACCACAAGGAACAGTGATGGCGCCCCATCTATACAACATATATACCAATGATATTCCGAGGAGGAACAACACTAGGTTAGCCCTATATGCCGACAATCTGATAGAATGGTTGATAGCCTGGAAGATCAAGGTGAATATCACCAAGACACAGGCTACATACATATTGCAGAGAACCGGATATACCCGGTCGCCAACTAGAAATTGAAGACCAAAATGTGGCATGGCAAGATATTGTTAAGTATCTAGGCGCCACTTTTGACAAAAGGATGACATGGAGACAGCATATCAAGAATGCACGGTTTAAAGCCGTGGCAGTAACGAAGATGGCTTACCCGCTAATTCGCAGAAAAATCAAATTAGACGTGAAGCTAAAAATTCTAATGATCAGATCATTAGTGAGGAGCGTTACAATGTATGGATCGATCGCGTGGGGCCATCGATGCCCCATGGTACATCTTTAATGTACAGATACAAAGAGAGATGATGTGCACTCCCTTTAGGCAGTGTGTGCAAACAAAGGCAGAGAAAGCCTTCTTAAAGATAAATGATCACCCAAATCATGAACTGCGAAGGTTGACGGGCTATCGTCCGGAAGACATCGCAACTTTGGGTGACAGATGGCACAAAAGACCGAAACTCCAACTTTTGGAGGACTAGGTTGACTGGTCTGCCCAACGAGGGATACTACTGCCGAGGGAAAGGGACCGCTACGTCCCAGGTAGGAAAAAAAGAAAATTAGTGAAGTTTAAAGTGTTTTTCTTTTTAGGCAAACCAGGTAAGCAAGACAATATATAGCCAAAACACCTTCAGTGTAATTTTCAAACAAAATAATATCTTAAGATATACTCTCTAGATATACTCTCGAGTACTACCAAAGACGAGAAGATAACGGTTTTGTAAGTAGCATGCTACGGAAACATTATCCCATCTACGTGCAGTGAAGTTTCGGGATTATTTTAGAAAATAGTCTTGGGTGGATGGAAAACGCCAAAGCGAACGAACGAACTCTCCCGATTGTGGCCGGTGAGCTTCGATCTATCGGTTGAGTACTGATTTCCTCGTATCTGGCAGATTGACTAGCGCCGTCTCTATTGTTTATGCGTCCGACTTTTTCTATTTCTATTGTTTCTCGAATAGCCCTTGTCTTGTAATTCGGGATATTTGCTATTTGTTGGCAACTGCCAACCTGGATTATGTGGCCTGTTTGTAAATGATGTTGGAACATGGCCGATGTGGTTTGTTTGTATCTAACCGCCAATTTATGTTCTTCGAGCCAGGCTGATATGCGTCTATTAGTTTCCCTCACGTATGTCATGTGGCAAGTCCCTCATGATATGCTATATACGTCCGGATTTTCTAGAATAATTTTATCTTTGGGACTTCTGATGGCTAATTTTATTCTAGAAATTCTGATTTTATTCGAAAAAGCTACGAAAGAGGAGAATGAAACCAAATGAAACAAAATCAACAGTGTTTTTCGAAGTGTAAGTAAGAAAATAGTGTCATCATTGAAATTGAATAACCAAAAAATACTACAAAAAGATTTCTTTTTGTAAAGAATCTAATCCTCGACGATATTATATACGCCTCGATCATATTTTTACCAAAAGGAAACAACTTGGATAACTTAATTTAACAAACTCCACTGGTAACTTGGCCGAAAATCTACCCTTTCTCTGAATAATAATCTTACTTTATAATAAAACCGATATGGACGTACGGTATAGACCACTAGGGATACAGTATAGAACTGTGGGGATACAATATGGAACTGTGTCACTCGTAGAAGTGGTTCGAAATCCTGCAAAGATTTCAATCGAAAGTGTTGAGATATATCGCCGATGCCCCGTGATTGTAATAAATCGTGTTAGACATCATGACTTCCAACAGTAGGTAAAGAAGCAATGTACGCAAGGACGCATTACAGCGCACAAATTGAAAACTACACCAATCCCTTAGCAATTACTCTACTTAACAACAATGAGGCAACAAATCGTCTCAAGATATCAAGAAACCCCAGATAGATTAGATATAGCAGAATATGCACTAGGTTTGAAGTCTTAATTTTAAATATATAAACTACTAAGTTAAATAGCCTTAAGCATACTAAATATCCTAATTGAGTACTTTTTGAAAGTTAGAACTTTAAGTATCTGACTCAAATATATTTAATTGTATCACATAATTCCTTTATTATCAAATGATTAATTACGAATAAATTTGAAGTTATAAAAATATATTATTTTTAAATTTCATTACACATTCATGTTGTTGTAAAAATAATTCAGAAACGTTTGAAGGCATAACTTAAAAACGATCAGAACATGAAAATGACAGATTCTACCTAAATGTTATCTTGACAACGAATTCATAGAATGTAATCCGGCAGCTCACCGTATTTTTATTCTGTTCTAACTGGATTATAGGAAGAAGGAAAGAGAGTGCTTTAAACTTTAAATGAGTTTTAATTTCTAATGAATTTAAATTGGCAATAGATATATCTAGATTGATGACGTGCAACCATTGTTTCCCTGAATGAACTATAGATATACAGTTCCGCTTTATCTTACATTTTAAAAAGTGTGCTATATTATTTTGAAAACAAATGATACTTAAATATGCTAAAAAACTCCGTCTCCAGGAAGTTTTAATCTGGAATGATTTACATATGCAGTAAAGTTAAACTTTATTGCAGCGTCAAAAAATTATGCCTAATGTAAGTCGCTGTAATGCCAGAAATTAGCAAAGAACAAGTTTTCCAAACAATCCTTAAAAGTTTTAATGTATGTAACTAACGGGAATTAACATTCTCCGGAGAAATATTAACTTGTATTCTTAATTCTAAGCGTCTAAGAACAATTTGCTTTATGAAGGCCAAAGGACCTACTTACTTAACTTTGCTTTACACAGTGCCAACTAAAAATTATGGGTTTAATATGTAAGGATAATCATTAAGTTGACAAACACACAATATTTCACAGATTCACAATATTCTGTTCGCATTATTGATACAAAATATATGTAATACTGCAGGTCAACAAATTTAAACTTTCTTGGGGTAACATTGATGAAAATCGGTGTATATGGAGTATTTTATAGCCCTAAATCCGATAATCCTAAGATAATTACTGTAACATGTACAGTTTTATTACAGGGGGTCGGTGGTGGGAAAAAAGAAGACGACATATTTTTACAATCTAATATTTATTAATAATAATGTAAAAGTGTTAAATTTATACAACGTGTCAAATTTATACAGCGACAAAAACTTTCCTGTTGTGTTCAGCATCGTCTCTTTTTAAAAACGAGCAGTAGTCTCTCAACATAGATGGGTTCCAGCGTCCTTGGTATCTTGCTTCCATCGTTCAGATAGTTCTGGTGAAACATATCTTCTGATTCGTCTCTTACTGCACCTAAATTTTCCGGAAAAAATTCAAATTGGAGTGTTAAAAATGCAATTTTAAGGACATGCGACACCCTAATATTTCATAGGCTTTCCAGAGTTTATTTATGAGGTTTTCATAGTTTTCATCTTTCTTGTTGCCGAGAAATCCTTCCACTACACTTACAAAATGCTTCCAAGCTGTCAATTTAATTTTTCTTGAAAACGGAAATCACGTAGAAGCTTCTTTATTTGAAGTCCAATAAATATGCCTTGGTTCTGTTTTGCATCACTTATTTGAGGAAATATTTATTTTTGGTAGGTTCTCTCCACAACATAGGAACAGCAAACGGCATAGAATTTTTCTTGCGGTGCATCCACTGCACTAAATTTACGTGACAACTCACACAGTAACCATGAGGAGCCCAACTTTTATCTTGATGTCCAATTTGGCAATTAAAAAATCAAAGATAGGCTTTTTTGACTTCCTCGGATATAGATCTAGTTTGTAACTAAAATACATCGTCCGCATATATAACAAAACTTATCCGCTGGATTTTTGCAAAATCGACGACTAGAACTTGCCATTTTATATAAAATCGACTTAACACTTGAATGTACTGTAAACGAGATAAAAACAAACTAAATTATAGAAAACAATAAAAATACCCTTAAAGGTTTGTAGAATTCTGTGGAAATTCCCTCTCTGCGGTCTCAAAGTCAGGTACAAATAACTTCAATTAGCCCATGATATAATGGAGAAGCAGGTACTTAAAAATGGGACGTGCTAGGTCATTTCTGTAAAAAGATGTTTTAATAACTACTAAAATGAAACGCAAAAAGAACATTCTCACCAATGTTACAAAAATCCTGTCAACCTGTGTTATTGATAAAAAATATATGTAATAAAAATCAAATCAATATAAAAATTACGAAAATAAAAACTTGAGAAATAAGCAGAATGTATTCATTTTTTCTTATATGATATGTTGAAACTAATGTTTAAATTTAATTGTCATTGAAGCTGTTATCATATTAATTATTATCAAACAGTTATATCAGTTTTAAATCTCCTTGATCCTCAGCTATCTTGTAATTTACGCGCTCCGTCAAATATTTTTAGCTCACTTAAAGAAGAACCCAATTTTTATAGAGCGATAGTGGTTCAAAAATTCCAATGAAGAAAAAACGATCTTCCAGACTAGTCACTTTCAGGTGAACAAAGGGTAAACCCTGCATGAAACAGTTAAAATCAATCTATTAGCAATTAGTTATTTTTTCGTGGTTCTGGCAGTTTTAACTAGTATTGTTGAAATATGTTTTAAAATCCTCAGGATGAACGTTTCATATGTTGAATGTTGATTTCAACTAGAATCTCCGACAAAATATGCTTTACGATAACTAGTTGACTAGTTGACTAACTCGATTAAATATCAATAACAAAAATCTTGAGGCAACAGAAACTTGACACAATTGAACTTCTATCACGTCTAAGATATATGCTAGTCCTCATTCCATTTAATTTAAAACTCTTCTTTTCACTAGGAGGCTTTTGGTATTAACAGAACCCTAATAATATGAATTGATGCCGGAACGACATTAAACGACTTACTAGTATATAGCTTTAGAATACAAATTCAAACTGTTTTTTAACTCCTAGAGAGATCTGCAATCTGTCCAGAGGGCAATAAGCGTTTGTTTTGACTAGAAAGAAGTGACATGTAGAGTATCACTCCAGTGAGTGATCTCATCTAAAAATTATTATCTAAATCTTAAATCTATAGTGCATTTTGTCTATTCCGTCTTAAGTTTAACTTATCTGAGTCTTGTATTCAAGTCTGATGGCAGCAGACGTTTTAGCCTACGCACTTCAGTTTTATCACGCTCATTCAACTGATTGACCAGCACTTTAAAATGCACTAGCTTTATTTTGCTGTAATTTGCACTGAAACGATATATGGATTCCTTGATGGATTCCAGAGGAATATTATGTTGAATGACCTCGTTGGGGACGTAATAATGGCATCTACGATGGCTCGTAATACCTTGTTCTGGAACCTTTGCAGGATGTTAATGTTGGAGTCACAGGAGGTACCCCACAGTTGAATTCCATAAGTCCAAACGGGCTTAAGAATGGACTTGTATAGCAATACATTGTTGTCTAAGGATAATTTTTAAGGCCAATGAGCCAATACATATAACTTACTTTGAGTCCTATCTGCTTGACCTCGGTAAATATATATTTTTTTCCATGTTAAGCGTCCGTCTAAATGTATGTCGAGATATTTATGGAAGCTGACAGTTATTAATTCTCACAGGGGAACATGTTTATCTACGCAATGTAAATGTCTCCTGCAAAAACTTGGTTTCATTCGCTTTGATGCGCCATGTTTTTAGCCATTTCTGTATTTTGTTTAGGTTCGCTTAAAGGTTTCTTCAGGCTGATGTTCGATCAGTGTGGGATGCCAGGATAGCAGTGTCATCAGCATATGTCACCACTGTAGTGGTTTTTGTTTTCAGTAGGTCCGCTGTATATATGGGAAGTAAGTCAGTGTATTCAATGCCTTACTTCACTAGGAAGTGTCTCTCTATTAGGTATGATTTAACTGATAGTGGGGATGAAGAAGGTGATTTTTTAGCTTGACTTGTAATCCAGTATGCAACACCTTACCAAAAGACTGAGATATGTCAAGGAAAACTGCAGAACAGTATATTTTGGCATTTAAATCTTTATTAATTTGGTTCACTAGTCTAAGTACTTGCCCTGTTGTTCCATGTTTATTGCAGAAACCAAACTGATGATTCGGAATTATTTTCCTCTCTGCTATTATCATGTTGAACCTTTTGACAACTTAATTTTGAAAACTAATATTTTAGTCTTTGTAAACGACTTTGAAATAATAACGGAAAAAAGCTGAACAGAAAATTACAAATCCGAAAAGCTGCATTATCAAGAAGGAATTTAAAGATCAACAATATTAAGACTAATTACTTGAGATTCTACATAAAGAGTTTTCTAATAAAAGTCAGAGAGTGTCAGAAACGTACTAACGGCAACATGTTTTAAATTTAAATGACACTCATAGACTGCTGTGTTCAGTACATAATGTCAAGCCACCATGGAAAGATACACGTTCAACAGCGCGGAAAAATTGGAAATTGGAAGGCGATCCCCACTTTGAGGTAAAATAATATTTTCCTTCAAAGCACAGTTTTAGCTTAATGGGTTTGTAACAAAACATAACTGCGGGATTTGGGCAGATGAATCGTTAACTGATTTAAGAGTTACCCCCTCATCTTCAGAAAACCACTGTTTGTTGCAGTTTTTAAGCTGAATGAGTGATATGACCTTAATTTTTTGAAGAAAATTCCGATGATGGAAATTATGATACTGTTAATGATGAAGGCTATAAGAATATGCTAACAGAATAGATTTGGCCTGAACTTATAAATGTGGATTAAACGAAACATTTACGCCACCACTGCAAATATACCACGCGATATGTGTAAAAGAGTAATAGAAAATTGTCTCCAGAATACATTCTATCAGTCGATGCTGAGAAGAACATTTGAATGACATTATATTCAGAACATAATGCCGTTATTTGTTCTTCAAGATAACAAAAGGTAGGCAATCATGGCGACTGCCGACAGAAGTGAAAACTTAAATAAATATAGAAAATGGACATCTAGAAAAACTAATTATATTATAATACTTTTTTGTAAAGTTCTAACGGTGATATTGAATAATATAAGTTTATAACTTATTATTTTGCAAAAAATAACAAAACACGTATTTTATTTCTGACAAATATAGAATTAATTTTAAAATCCGACAAAAATACTACCGAACAACTAGAAATCTGTTTTACCACGCTATTAAGATAACTTCTAAGCCAATATGAAATATTTATTACACTATATATTGCAGAGATTAAATATTAGAAAGATAAAAAATATCAAATTTTTCAACGCAAAAATTGATACCAATATTGAAAATATTCGAAAATAAATGCTTTGTTTTTGTTATTCATTTTTCTACAAAAAATATTAGCATAAACTCAAGCACGTACTCATAGCACTCAAGCATATAGCAAGTACCCACTCTTGTACTGCACAGTGATTCTACAATTAAACAATTAAAATAGAGATTATCTAAAACACAATTTAATTTAAAACACATTAAAACACATTTGTGTTAACACAAAACACTACCATGTCTGTGACGCGTACCCATACGTTTTCCACTTCAATAAAACTTACAAAATTATCACTTGTAGTTATCGTTTTGAATTTCTGATACACTAATTGGACAACCCTTTAGTATTCTTTCCCGTACCGACTTTTGGTGCGAAAACAGAGGTACTAACAAACAGACTAGAAAGCATAATAAGCGTAGAGAAAATAAATATCTAAGAATCGTATTGGGAACACCAAGAATTGGCAGAATACGCAATAGTGAAATTAGAGAAGAATTGAAAGTTGAAGCCGCAATAGACAAAATAGAATAAAGCTAACTGTAATATTATAGACTCTGAGTAAATATTGATATGGATAGACTATTTAGAAGGGTGTAGAATGTTAAGTGGCAGGACAAGAGATCATGAGGAAGGCACACCATCATAACATCAAAGAAATATCTTTACAGAAAAGAGCTATTATGACGAAAGCAAAACTAGTGGCGAAAGATAAAAGAAAATACAGGAAATATTTGTACCGTAAATGAGTACAAGGCATATATTAGAATTTCCGAAATAACTTATTAATGCTGCAATAGCTCCGGCAACTTTAAGAAAAATATTAAGTAATGATTCCGACTACAGGCGATGTCGGCAAATGTTTAGAAACCCCATCTTGATTAGTATATAATAATTACCTCCTAGATGAAGCAAAGAGAGCCATTTCAGTGTATCGCTAGCATGAAATAACTGTAACGAGATTTTTAGTCTCGTACACGGGCTTAAGTCCCTCCTGTTTTGTTTACTAGTATTCTCCATTTTTTTCTATCCTACACTATTCTTCCTCACTTCGCGTTAATCAAACTTTCTGTAGTTACTTCAATATTGTTCTCTTTCATGTAAGTGTAAGTGTAAGTAAGTTTCAATTCAGTCTACTTATTCCGCCCTACTCAAGATTTTGAAGTTTTCGGAATATGTTCCAATGTGTTATTGTTTATTGTTGTTTGTTTTTGCACTACCAAATCTAATATACAAGAGTTTTATGATAACTATCTGGCCTTGACCAGAAAAAAACCTTTTTATGTGTAAAATTTATTTTATATCGCAACGAAATCACCTTTTAGTTCGAAACACTAAGTCCAAGGTTTTTCTATCTTTTAATCCCCTCTTAAAAACACGATCATCTTTAACGCAGATTCCACACGGAAAAGTCATTGTTTGAACTGTTCTTTGGTCTCTGTTGTACTGTGATAAATCCATGTTTCGCCAACAGTTATGAACCAACGCCAAAAAACATCTCGATTGCGTTTTAGCATCGCTAAATATTCTTTTAAAGTTAACACACGTGTGTGTTTATTGTCAATTGTGAGCAACCGCGGTACCCATCTTGCGGAAAGCTTTTTTTATAGCCAAATGAGTTGTTAAAATATTCTGCATCTGTTCAATTGAAATGCCCACAATCTCAGCAATCTCACACACTTTCACTACCTGATCGGTTATCACGATATCGTGGTTTTTTTTATCATTTCTGAAGTGGTATCCACATTTGGATGACATGGGCGATCTTCATCAAAAATGTTTGTACAACCACGCTTGAATTCAGCTGTTCAATATTTTATGGTTAATAGCGAAGGTGCACAGTCCCCATAAACTTCACTGAGCTGCGTTTTAATCCATAAAACCATTTGTTTTCTTTTTCAAAAACAAGTATTTTATCACTGCTCGACATTCAGTTCTTTCAATTGTTGTAAAATCACAAAAGTTGTTCTATTTAAATGGCTGCCATTGACAAACTAAACCATGCAGCGACTTGATAGTTTGGCAGTACAGTTGTGAAAAGTAATATTTACGAAAAATATCGCTTTTTAAATATTAGCAGCACCATCTCTGGCCTAGGCCAGGTACTTATCATACCTCGTAATTACGAATAATAATGATATTAGGATCTTAACTATCTGTCTTGCGCTATTTTTTACTTCTCTGGGTGAACTGTCAATCGTATCCTTTTTTCTGTAGAGGTACATACAATGATCTTATAATCCTTGTGTATTTGTTAACTATTCCATATTGTTATATTATCTACCACATACAAAAAGCCTCATCTTAATTCAACTATTATGTTGGCAAATATGTAAAATAGAAATATTTGTATTTGTACATTTAATTCTACATTCACAGAAATAAAACTCATTATATTTAAAATTTATTCAGATTTGTTGCATATGCATTTAGATTTCAAGAAAACTTTTTATGCTCTTATATTGTAAAATATACCATCAAAAATAACATTCCACTAATCAAAAAGGAAACGCATAGTCGAATATTTAAAGTGTCACAAAAATTCATAAAAAATAAAATAATATTATTGAAGAAAAAAGTGCTCAGTTCAATACGGTAACTCTGGCACTGGAACCTCCCATTTACCATTCAGTTTCAGGTCACCTACCAACTGGTTATTGGAAACACACTAACAGGGGCACTAACCAGAATTAGAGGTCTGCCGTAGCATCTCAGGATCCGGTGGACCGAGAAACGCACTAATGAATCCATTTTTGCCAAACTCAACATCATTGAAGGAATCAGCAAAACAATTTAAAAATATATACAGAAGTATTTCGGCCACATGATGCGAAGAGAGAATGATTTCCTTGAAATGTTCGTTGTCCAGGGAGGAATAGAAGAAAAGAGGTCTCGAAGAAGAACATATACACGTTACGTTGACCAAATCTCAGGTCTGACAAATAACTCTGTCATACAAATGTCACTACATCGGAACGGCCGAAGATCGAGAAGAATGGCGAGACAAGGTCCAGCATGTGCATATTGTGCTGTCACAATGCTGGGAGGCGAGCAGTACGACAAGGAAGGAAGGAAGGATCGGGTTCTATTTTGCGCTAGAGTATTGTTCTGCTCTTCTCGCCAGGATACGCTTCCCTCTTTTCAATCAATCATGGACAGTTCTTCGCCAAGTCCGTGTAAATCTTCCAACACCCCTTTTATCCTGCGGATTCCAGTCCAATGCCATTTTGGCTATATAATTGTTTTGTTTTCCGAGTATGTGCCCAATCCAACTCAACTTATAAAGTGCTATCTCGTGTTCAAACTTCTTTTGATTGATGAGATAGAGCAGGTCTTTATTTCGAATCTGAAGGGCTAGAATATTCACAATATTTTCAGCAAGCATTTATGTATAAGTTTGTTTGTTAATGTCTTCAATATTGTCTACATTTTACATCCGTAGAGCAAGTCAACCTTAAAATTGATATTAAATATTCGGAGTTTTGTTTGTGTTGATCTCCACAACGCTGCCAGCACATCAAAAGCTCCAGAGCTCTTATTCTACTTTTGCTCGTCTTCTACTTTTGCTCGTCTTCTACTTTTGCTCGTCTTCTACTTTTGCTCGTTTTCTACTTTTGAATAATTGTGTAACAGCATTTATGTGATTGGTGTAAAACCTATTTAACGTTGATGTATTTCTTGTTTTATATATCCTACCAGTTTTATGAGGATTATTTGTGTTTATTGTGCTATACCAAGCCAATTGACACAAATACCTAGGATTTTTTTTTTGGTAACTTATTTATAAATTATTTTTCTATCATCAGGAATGTTGTTTAACCACATCTGCTTTATTAAGGGTGGTAATATTTCGGTAATGGTAATATTCGAAGGTGCATCACAGTTAATAGGAAGTTGCCAGCTTTCTTATTATTATTTTGCCTGATCTGCCCCCTTGTTCTTCATCTGGTTCGATTTGTAGTGGTCCACCAAACTTCTCTTAAAAATGCTCCTTTCATCTACTAAGGTGTTCTGAGAGTGTGGTCAGAATTTTTCCTGAGGTTATTTTGGTGAGTCGTGCAGATAAATGGTTGGAGAAGTATCACACTATCATTTTGATTTGGCTATCATTTGTTTTGGTAGTATTAGTGAAGGTTTCGGTTAGACTGTTGTGTATTGCCGACATACAAGTTTCATTATCGATAAATGCACGTTAAAATAACGCAGTGAAATTGTTGTAATATACAATAAAAACATAATTCAATTATTGTAACTCAACGTGAATTTTGACGAAAATCATTCGGGGTCTTATAAAACGATAATTCATTGTTTCTTGAAGCAATTTCAAGAATTCGAAACATTTAGAAATATCCCCTCATCAGTGGAGCAAAGTATAGGGGAGTCTCCAGAAATGTCGATTCCACGAAGTGGTGTACAATTGAGAATTTCTCCACGCAGTTTACACCGAATTTTGAGGAGTACATTGCACATGTTTCCATATAAGCTTAATTGTTTAAAACCTGTGACCTACAAACAATAATAAGCTATCAGAATACTGTAATGCCACCATAAACCACTTCCATTAAAATTATTTTTAATAGGAATTTTTGAAAGAGAAGGTTTACATATATAAACCTCAAACTACACAGTAATTAAAAGATAACATCCGTGATAAAATGGTTTCATTAACACCAGATATGCTAACAAAAGTTATGGAAAAATCACATGGCACAAAATTGTATTGCTACTAATTACTTATATTTGATTGATCTAATTTTCAAAATGAATTAACGCAAAAGTTAAAAACGAAATAAGTATACTATACACAAATTAATCTGTCTTATTTCTTACAAAAGTTGCAAATAATTAAAATGGAAGCGTGATACTTGCCATACTTGCGAACATTTTACATCAGAGCAACGCTTGCAAATTGTCGAATTTTATTATCAAAATCAGTGTTCTATGCACCACACTTACAGAGTACTTCGTAAATTTTATAGTGCACATAATCCGCACCAAAGGTGCGTCACAGTTAATAGGAAGTTGCCTGCTTGCCTATTTTTATTCTGCCTGTTCTGTCCTTGTTCTTCATCTGGTTCGATTTATGATGGTCCAACAGCTTCTCTTGAAAATGCTCCTTCCATCCACTAATGTGGTCAGAATTTGCCCTGAGGTTGCTTGGTGAGTCGTGCACATAAATGGTTGGGAAAGTATCATGCCACCATTTTAGCTACCAGTAGTGTTCGATCATGACTAGCGATAGGACGTGTTCAGTTTGTTTAGATAACTTTGTAGTGAATAATAAACATGTTCAGTGCAATTATTGCGAAGGAAGCTACCACTCGGTTTGTGCTACAATAAAGGATAATGTGTGTAAGTCAGTTGCTGAAAACAAGAATATATAGTTTTTGTGCGACGACTGTTTACCGCTTGCTGTAGAGTGTTCAAAAAATGGATCAAAACTCACAGCAATTCAAAAGAATAGTGAAGAAGTTCTAAAAAAACACAGAGTCTTTGAAAATCGTCCAAATGGGTGGTATTTCGGGCAACAAAAGCTGGAGCGAATTGGTAAAAAATAAAAATGTGGCGAGAAATCCTCCTCTAATTGTAAAACCTAAAAATGTGTCGGAAAGTAGTTCGATTACAAAAAACGTTACTGAAAGTATCGATTCAACAAATATAAATATAAATGTAAATAAAATAAGATCGGCGGTTCAGGGTAGTATTCATATCGAATGCGATACCGAGGAATCTTTACAAAAACATCAGTGTGCAACCTTGGCAGACCAATACGATATATATAAATTCCTAAGATAAATACCCTCAAATTATTCTAGTGAGTGTATGAAATGAATATTTACAGAATGCAGATTATGTTGTTGGTAAAATTAAAGAGAAATTACAGCACGTTAATGTAGTAGATATTAGTATAATGAAAAAGTACATACCAAAGGGGAAAAAGGAGTATAATGTATTGAAGACGTCTACATCTGCTTTTAACAATTTGATCAGTTTAAAAAGGCTTTATATGGGATGGTATAATTTTTGAGTTCATACATTTATAAGTGTATTCAGGTGTTTTAAATGTTACAGATATGGACACAAAGTAACTGCAGTTATTTTAATCCCGTATGCCCCAAATAAAAACTTGCACAAACTGCAAATATGCACGAGATGTGCTGAAGATTATTGATGTTGATTACTATCATACTGTGTTTGGCAGAAAATGCAGATGTTGTCAAAAATAAATAGAAAAGACCAAAAAAACTAATTAAATATGAATAGCAATTAAGAGGAGTTAATAAAGAACTCTGTGTATTCTTAAAAGTAGCTGGTTTAAATAATAAAATGACGGAAGTGATGAATTTGTTTTATGAGTGGAATCCTATGATTAGATGTTTGACTCAAACCCACATCACGGAGGCGAGACATGATACTGAAATTTCAATACCGGGTTATAGACATTTTGTGTGCCACTCAAGTAGTCATAGCGTAACTGTAGATTTCGTCAGATGTGAGAAGAATCCAAGAAACTTTTGGGCTCTATTTGTGAATATACAAATTCTAAATAATGACACGTTATTTGGAGGTATATATCGGTAACCAAATAGTAATATTGGTGAGTTTTTAAGTTTTTGAGAAGATGTGGTCAATGATCCGGCTAAAACTTCAAACAGATCAGTAGTCACTAGAGATTTTATGTATGTTGGAAAAGTGATTGTCCGAATAAATGAAAATTAGAGGCAATAAGCGATAATTCTGGATTTAGACAAGTGTTAGAAAGCTCATTGATCTAGCATTTTCTAATGATTATAGTTTGACCGAAGCTGATAGGAACTCGCAACTTTCTGATCATGAAACTGTTGAGTTTATCCTTAAATGATAAACAAATGTGAAAAGGCGTAAGTATAAAGTGATAAGAAATGTAATACCTGAAAATATGAATCGAATTAGAATAGAATTAATAGGAAAAAAACTGGAATTAGACATCAGCAAATGTGAACATTTCTATGAACATTTTATTAACAACATCCATGAGACAGTTAATGCCTTGACACCCTTAAAAACGATTAATATTGACGCAACACCGTGGATTACAAATTCCATTAGGCTTGCCCAAAAAGAGAGGAACATAGCCTACAAGAAGTTCAAATTAACCAGAAATGACACTGACCGGAATGATTATAAGAAGGAACGCAATAAGGTTTAATGGTGATTAGAAACAAACAAATGACATTTTATAAATAGAATATTGGTCGTAATAGAGGAAATAGTAAGAAAATGTGGCGAATATTGAAGGAATTGGTGGAGAGTGGTAGATAATCCGACATGTGTGAGGATATTGTTTTCCAAAGGAGTGTTTAGCAGAGAATTTTAATAATTTTTATGCTGAAAATATCCGGGAGATAGCTCGAACCATTCCAAATCAGCTTCAAATATTTGACAGTACCGTTGACATTCATTCAGGTCAAGAAAGTTTGGATCAATTTGATTTATTATTATCTCAATTGGAGATATTGTAATGAATTTAAAGTCCACATCTGATGATATATGTAATGTAAAATTTTTAAAAAGCGTATTTCAGCAAGTGGGTTATCCACAAATTCATTTAATCAATACGTCGTTGTCCATTGGTTGAGTTCCAAGGAATGCGAAAGTGAGCGTCATTGTTCCAATACCAAAGGTTGAGAATCCTGTATTACCAGAGGATTTTAAGCTAATTAATCGTTTTTTGATTGTTGGCAAAATATTGGAAATAGTGGTGTGTACACAGTTGCGTAGATACTTTGAAAAACAAAATTACATTTATGTGGGACAATCGGGATTTCGTGATAAACATTCATGAGAGTCTGCACTGCAACACTGCAACACAATAGATTTTAGGCCAATTAATCTTTTTCCGATTGTTGACAAAATATTGGAAATAGTGGTGTATCAGGATTTCGTGATAAATATTCATGAGAGTCTGCACTGCAACATCTTTGTTCGAAATGGCGCCATAGTGACGATAATGTTGTTGTTGGTGTATTTGTGGACCTAAAACGTGCATTTGAGACTATAAACAGAGATCTGATTATGAAGCTGCACTGCTACGGAGTGATATCTTGTGTTATGAAATACGCTCCTTTTAATAACGGGACATAATTATGACCAAATGGTGAAAGATATTAATTTAGAACTCTCTATTTTAGATAATTGGCTATGCGAATAAATTAAAACTAAATTCTGAGAAAACAAAATATATGATTACGGGAAAGAGGGGAATTTGTAAGTTTATTGATAAAAATTATAATATTTACATCGGGAAGAATAGTAACATTGAAATCGTTGATCAAATTAAATATCTAGGAGTAATTCTTCATTCTCAATTGAATGCTCATGTATGCTTCATTGCTCATGTAAATCACATGAGTAAAAAATAGGCAAGAAAATAATGTTCTTTCGTAAAATATCACATAACTTAAGTAATTGGTCAAGATTGTTTATATATAAGACCATAATTTATCCCCATTTTAGTTATTGTAGCTCTTTGTTGTTAGGTTATAATACAAATTTAATAGATTACAAATTTTACGAAATAAGGCAATGCGAATTAATTTGCATTGAGATAGGTATACACCGGTGGATTTGATGTTGCGTTCTTTGGGCTGGTGCTCTGTATGGCAGAGTATTGGGATGGTCAGTATTGTTATAATTTTTAAAATTAAAAATAGCTTAATGCCTGCATATCTTGAAAGGTATTTAATAGCGCGATCCGAAAAACACCAATGTAACATTCGCTCAAAGGAGGATCTCCATATAAATGTTGAACGTAGTACCTGTATGCAGATCGTTTTTTGGGAATGGTATTCGACTGTTCAATGGTCTGCCAGCAGAGCTAAAAAGTATAAGGAGTTTAATAATGTGTGTAGATAGAGCCCGTAAACATTATTTGGCACAATAGATTTGGTATGTTTGACTTTGGATGGACTAGTGTGTCCATGATGCCTAGCATATTAAATTTCGGAACAGATCATATTTGGATATATTTAGATTATGCATAGACATGTACAAATATAAATGAATTACAGATTGTATGTAGTAGCCAAGTGCTAAATAAAGAATATTATTATTATTATTATTTTTAAGTTTCAGTTTGGCTGTTGTCTAGTACAGACATGCAAGTTTCATTATGAATAAATACACGTTAAAAGAACGTAGTGTACGTTTTTAATTTACGTAGTTTAATTTATATTAAAAAAAATCTTGCAACTGAACGTGTATTTTGACGAAAATGGTTCGTGGTCTCATAAAACGATAATTCATTGTACTGTGAAAGTTCCTCTTACCTAATAGTTTCTTAATTATTTGATAAAGTCTGGTGTTATTGTTTGTTGCAGCAGTCTGTGCTTTTTGAGCTATCTGTTCAGCACATGCTCATTTGGCATATCGAGAGAACCATTTTATAGCCTTATTTAGTTCTCTATATGCTTCCTGTTCCTGTACTGGGTTTTGTGTTTGCATTATTCTTCCTAGGCACTAGTTACAAACTGACCCCTAGACTAACTTACTAGTTCCAAACTGATAAAAGTCCTAAAATGTACATAACCACTACTGAGAAATCAAAAAACAAATGTATGGGCATTATCAGCATAGAACGAAAAAGGCATAATATTAAAATTCAAAGGCTGCTCGTCCGATAAAAAAGTAAAAGTGTTTCCCAGTTTTAAAATAATATGTGGGTGAATAAAAAAAATCCAACCGATATCTTCACAAAACAACTGACCGTCGAATAAATCAATCAATCAATCATGCCTCAATTTTGAATCACTTCCGGTTTACCAAAAATAACTTTAACTTCCGAATTTTAAATGAGGCAAACGCTAATAAAAATTCCGAACATATTCATATCGTATTTATCACATTTTGACACCTCAAGGATAAAATTTCCCGTGGTATTTTCCAATCGATACTCTACGCCGGAGATATTCATGGAAATTCAATGTTTTTAATTTTAAAAATATTTAAGCTTATAATTTTATTTTGAAGAGTATTATTTTTGTTCAAAATATTTTGTACACAACGGGCGTCGAATTCATCCATTCAAAAAAAGACGCGAATATAAAACAAGTATAAGCATAATTTTTATGGTGCAAAGCCATTTTCTAAGAGAAATATTTTATTTTCCCAGCTGATTATCTAATTATTAAGCATCTATCATTGAGTCTAGTCCTACAAAGATGAAAATTAATCAACATTTATTAAACATACGAAATTTGCGAAAACTATTTTCTTTCAAAAATATACTGGGTAACAAATAAAAATGCAATACTGTGAAAACTCTATTTTATTAAACTAATTTTGAAATTTTTGTGAACGCCATGATGATATATTAGTTAAAAAAAATATTAGGTCCACTCCGATCATTCTATAATTCTGGCAAAGTATTTTTTTTAGTGCGTCCGAACTATAAATTCAAATAAAACAACCAAATTAAATGCCTTGAAATTATTTATTTTGTATTTAACTTATGAAACTATTTATGTCTGCAATTGTTCAAGTTATGTTAGCTTCCAGGGCGCCAATAGTTGCTGGTTTATCGGCATAAGCGAAAGTTTTAACATAACCCCAAAGAAAATAATCCAAAGGCGTTAAATCACATGACCTTGCTGAGCAATTAATAGGCCCGTTCCTCGAAATAATTTTCTCAATCGATCGTTGCGTTGGATGTGGTGCCGTCCTATTAGAACTGGAACTATATATCCAGATCAATATCGTTCAAATTCAGAATCAAATAATCGTTGATCATTTATGATTCAATTAGATACGATTTATGTATCCCAGGCACCTTCTACAAATGCATATAAAGTGTCTTTTCAATGTCTTGATTCTCAAAAAGAACCTTAAGCCCTAACCTATGGCACTCAGTGGTGGAGCTCATCAGGTCAATTCAATCTTGAAATATTCCACAGGTTTTAAAATAAAGTGCTACAAATCATATGCCACGTTGAAAGTTCCAAATTTCCCTATAGAACGGAACGTACACGTTCCCAACATCAAAAATGAAGTTAAACGCTACAGTATAAAATACAAAGAACACCAACGTACTCGGAAGGCGTAACGCGTACTTCTAACGCGAAAGTTGGAAATCTGTTAGAGAAACTTCTTCTTTCAGCACAAAATCTTGTGACCTTACTACATCCACTATGACAACCTAAACAAAATAAGACTCCTCACTAAAGCAAATTTCCAATTCAGGTCCCAGTCAATTCTGGCTAAGCATCATTCTAATCGACGCGTCTTATCGAATAGGAAGTACCCTATAAAAACAATAAGCACGCATTCTCATTACAAGTATAGGTCGATTAATAAGCATCATCGAAATAGTCCTAACTATAGCTAAAACGTCGATTTCTCATAGCAAATAGTCTAAGATGCCATTCATCACGTTCCTTGAACAGAACCACGTACACGAAAATCTTATCCACGTCCTCTATTTAATGAAAACTTAAACCTGCTTCTTTTATACTAATAGCTGGGTCTTTTTCCAATTCGAATAATTGCCTAAAATGACATGCATTTTAGCACTTTTAACAGAATAAAAAGTACATTATTTAGCTTAGTAACATTCGAGATATAGTTTTGATTATCGTATCTCAAATGCGTTTAAGAATTTTTTGGCTGTGACTGATTTCAGTCACTACTCATAATATGGTACATATGATCATATAGATAATATATGTACTTCTCATAATATGATGAAAACGAAATTTTTAAACCATTTTCTTGTTACACTTACTCATTATTATGTTCAATAAAATGACTGTTGAACTTATTTTTCCCAAGTTAAAAGTTAAATGACGATCAACATTAATATGTGATGTAACAGATATAAGGTGTCCAATAAGATAAGTTTCTATTTCATTCGCTCACTGCGCAAATGCAACTACTGTGAAGGACTCGGGGCGCATGTCAATCGATAACCCCGCGTTTAGGAATTTAGTCTGTATAGAGCGTTTCTCAGTATCATTTCAGCCAATACCTAAGAGAATAAAGAAACATTATTAGTATTAACTACTAGAGTAATCTATAAGTGTGTATGTTTTTTACATAATACAGATACATATTAGAAGGTACCTAGATTCCTACCTAGGTAAGCAGAAAGAAACATTCACAAACATAAAATATAACAAAGTCACAAACATTCACATCGAAAACTAGAGTTGAACCCGCTCCCGCGTTAACGACCCTGCCATCAGGTGCCGATTTTTTACATAATTTATTCAACCCAATGTTTGAGTTATTTAAGTACCTCACTTTGTGTTATATATCATTATATAGCGCTGTAGTTGCTCTTAGGTACCATGAGCTCAATTCTTCTATTGGAATCTTGTATGGAGCGTTTCTCAGCATCATTTCAGTCAATACATAAGAGAATAAACAAGTATTATTAGTATTAACTACTAGAGTAATCTATAAATGTGTACGTTTTTTACATAATATACATACATGATATATCCGGTCAGCACCCCCCCTCGGGCTATCATGCCATGATTTTTTGCTCTTGAGAAGCCTACCGACTAGCGGGCGACCAATGTAGAATACCTCATAGAAGGTACCTTACCTAGATTCTTACCTAGGTAAGCAGAAAGAACCATTCACAAACATAAAATATAACAAAGTCACAAACATTCACATCGAGAACGAGAGTCGAACCCGCCCCCGCGTTAACGACCCTACCATCAAGTACCGATTTTTTACGTAATGTATTCAGCCCAATGTTTGAGTTATTTAAGTGCCTCACTTTGTGTTATATATCATTATATAGCGCTTTAGTTGCTCTTAGATATCATGACTTCAATTCTTCTATTGGAACCTTTGGTGTGAAACTCTCAACTCGAAGAGATTTACCACTAAACACCAAATCACTTTTTTAAACTTCTCGGCACACGTTTAGCTAAGCATATTAGCATCATCAATAGCTGATTTAATCTGATTATGATGTTTAGTGGTAAATCTTTTCTAGTTTAGAATATCAAGAGTTGCTGATTATTAAAATGTATATTTTTACAATTAAAAAATAACCATCGGAAAGTAATGAAAAATTACAACTTTCTAGAGCTTTTATAACACTACTGATACCGAAAGTGAAGAAAAACAAGACTGGGCGAATGAAGTAATATTGACATTGATGGAAAAACGAAAAACAGTTAAAAGGAGAAGCCCAAATGAATTCAGAAATTAATTAGAAGAAAAAATGTAGAAGCAAAAGTAAAGTGGTTTAATAAGAAGTGTGCGGAAATTGAAAGGTTTGAAAAGTTAAAGAAATAACAGCATTTACGAGACGAAGGCCAAGCAGTATACTCAAGATTAAGGATGAGGGATGTTATATCAGACGCCGAAAAGAATTTCCAAAGATGGACAAAATATATACAACTTATTGAAGATCACAAACAAGACATAGAGCCGCAAGAACAAACGATAATAGACGAAGAAGACAAATTAGACATAACAATAGAAGAAGTCAAATACGCATTTAAAGGCATGAAAAGTAATAAAACACCTGGACCAGATGCAATACCAATAGAATTAGTAAAATTATTGCAAGACGACCAATTACAAATAATAACAAACTTTTTGAACTCGATTTAGAGCACAGGTATTATAACATCAGAATGGTTGACTTCAATTTTCGTTCAATTCGTTTGTTTCGTTTCGCAATTCCTAAGAAATCAAACATAAAAAAAAGATAGAAATAGCTCAAAACCGATTCTACAAGATGAAATTTTTCTTCTGCTGCAGGAAAATATAAAATGAATTAAAATTTGAAAAAAATTATTCGTTGCTACGTATAATCGATTCTCCTTTATGATATAGAAGCTTCCACCCTTAATAAATACATGATCAAAAGACTCGAAGCTTTTGAAATGTAGATATTCGGAAGAATACGAATATCTTGGGTAGAGAAAGTCACAAATAAAAGGGTCCTACGTAAAATATCCACTGAAAGAAGTCGAATAACAACCGTAAAGAGAGAAAAATTGGAATACTTAATGAGAGAAAAACATTAGGAACTATTGAGATTGATTCTGCAGAGAAATAAAGAGGGAAAAAGAAGCGTGGGAAAACCAAGAATGTCATAAATAGAAAATATGAATAAATGGTTCAACTGTACATCGAACTAGTTATTTAGAGCAGCTGTGGACAGGGTGAAGGTAGTCATGATGGTCGCCAACCTTCGTTTGAAGACGGCACAATAAAGAAGAAGAAGACTGATACGGACTCCATTCATGGGGAGTAAACATGCCGTAAAAAAAATTCTAGAAAAGATACATCAGCCACATTCTGAAGCCTTGCCCAAAATTGTTAAAGGCGATCCATCAACCGGCTATCGCAGATTAGCTGCTGAAACCAAATCCCAAAAGCTGCTTTGGATCAATTTCATTTTCTTCTGCAACAGAGCAATGACAAATTCCAAATGAAAGAAAAACTCTAACAGCTAGATAATTGAACTTTTAACTACTACATCCAGCATATAGCATAGATCGTGCAAGAATTTCAGTATAGTGAATAAATTGAAATAGTAATCTTTTTTTTTACGCACCGGCATGGTGCCAAACATATAATCAAATTCAAATTATTAGTCTTCAATATCAATCTTTTTAGTAGTAAAATGTACATTAGAAATTTTATTAGAAAATGTGCACGATTTTATGAATATCTTAGTCGATCCAATATTTGGTATATATCACTCATTATTACAGCAAATAATAAAAACTCATAGTGATAATAAACGTATTACAAACACAAAATGGGGAGCACTAAACCGAATTACACCGTCATTAAAATAAGATGAAATTGTATATACCATAATATGCTGAAAGATATAGTTTATATATTACAGAGTCTGGCAGGGAGGTATGGTATATTACCTGGTAACCGAAGTGGCCATTCCACAGAACAGTACAAGTTCAATAGTGTCTGGTTGTTGGAGCTTTTCCTTCACTTGCGCAGGGCAATGCTCAATGCTCAGGGCCAAGGACTGGCACTGGTTGTACAATTACTTCCTGATAGATAGATTCAAACTAAAAATATATTATTTTTTAAATAAACACAAAACACAAAATTATCGACATATAATTTGGGTATAAACAGCAAATATTTCCATCATACTATACGACGATAGAGTGAAAAGTTTCTTTTTCGATAGAAGGCAAGAGTGATTACACTGAAAAGTAGTTTTCATTTCGGACAAATTCTTAACTGAAAGAGCTTCGGTATCGTTGGGACAAGGCAAGACAGTCTAACTCCAAATCTCCAGGTGAGCGGACGTTTTCGCGCCTTACCCTTCCGACCGAGGTACGTAGGTTTGCTGGCCAAGTCACGCTTGGGTTGATTTTTCTGATATTCTTATAGAGGGTTTTACGACCCGGCAGCAGAGAATCCGATCAACAGACATCAGGCCATTGAACGACCACCTGTTACAGAGCCCGACCATCGTGGAAACCTTACACCTTTTTGGGGCCACATGGCACGGTAACCGGTTGGTCAGATCGAGATTATTTCGGGACCCCCGCATAGGGATACCGGACTGCCCGCAGTCGAACTCAGTGTTTTTGGTCACCCAGTACCTTGATAGGCAAGGATAGACAACATCAGGAAATAAGGCCAGATAAACACTTTTTTTATTATATTTTCATGTACCGTTAAAGGTTGCAATTACCAGTTATTTTTCACAAATACATTATTACCATAATTTCTTATACTGATAATGGTCATGTTATCACCTTATATTTTGTATCTATTTGCCGTCTGGCCATTCTTGGTTACCCTAGCGTTATATATCTATCTTTTTACTATTGTCAGAATGGAGGAAATAACCTCTAATTTGTAATTCAGAGCTGTGTATTTGATTTTTGATTTCTTTCACGGTAAGGTTTGGAGAACCACCTTCCCTAAACCTTCCCGTGTCTTTTGTTTGATAGTTTTAGTTATTCCTTTTTATTGTGTGCTTTGTGTCGTTCTTTTTTGAGTGTGCTTTTATAATATATATGTATAAAATTCTAGTAAACCGTTTTATTTAAAATAGACCCCTTCCCGGTTCCAGGGTCTTTTCCGATATATGAAGTAACCGGGTGGCGCTCAACTTTTGTCGTGGCTTCATTCTGTCCTGGACCTTCTTCCCGGTGCTCCCGGCGAACAGCTGCCGTCGCTGTGATCTATATATTTTTTATTTTGTTTCAAAAGAGAAAATAATAGCTCACATAAATTTGACGCCCAACAACGTGGGGCTTGATTTCAAGGACAGTTTGATGCTAGCGTTTTAAGCACAATCTCAGAAGGGAAAGCACAAGTACGGAAGAATTGTAAATTTGTTAATGAATAGAAACATTAGAAGTCAATAAAATCGCTAGTTAAGACGGAAACGCATTTCCAAATATTAAAAAAAAACCATCGAGATAGCGAAGAACATTCCTTAGGTGTACCGAATAATCATACGATCGTTTGGAAAATTTAAATGTCAAGGTCAAATTAAAATAACTAAATATCCGAAATAAATATATTTGCGAGAAGGAAGGAATTTTCTTATCAGTTCGTCAACAATTTTTTGAGAAAACAAAATTCGCCTTCGATAGCGTTCTTTCTATTTTATTTTACAGTTTTATTTAATATTTTTATTTTTGAATAATATACAATGACCTTGTATATTTGCAATTTATGAGTTAATATAGAGTTAATCCATTTTCTATTACAGTATTGTATCTGGGATACCGGGAGAGTTAATTAAGTTTTCTGAATTTTCTACCAGGTGTATTCAAAAAGATTTGGGAATGTAAAAATTTTTTGGTAAACTTTATTTTATTATTACATGTTGTTTTTGATCTGGTTTTTAACTTTTGTTATATCATGATGGCTGACGAAAGATTTAAAGTTAACAATTTATTAAACTATAAACTGGACTATTACTTAGAAAAAATTCGCTCAGTTTTTATAGTGTTGGTTTTTCGATTTCGATTTCGAAAAAATATTTTTAGTTTCTTGGAGCGAGTTTCCGACTTATCCCAGTCTCGTAATGTTTCAGAGATAGAACTTTTTAATTCAGCTGTCGAATTTTTCGTTGGCGACGCCTTTGTGTGGTTCCGAAGTGTTAGGGGTGTTGTGTCAGATTGGTCAGGTCTTGTTTGGAGGTTGAAGAGAGATTTTTTGTCTCCTCACGCAGACGATGATGTCTGGGAACAAATCCGGCAGATGAAACAGAGACGCGCTGAAGCAGTTATTATTTATGTGGCTCAGATGGAGAATTTGTTCTCTCGGTTGTCCGTGACCCCTGCTGAAGTTACCAGAGTCAAGTACATCCGGAGGAACTTGTTGCCTGAATATGTGGCGCAGTTGGCGTTACATGATACTGTTACTGTCTCCGAACTATCTGCTTTGTGTAGGAAGTTGGAGGATGTTCTACCCTCTACTTCTAGATAACCCTCTCAGTTGTTTGCTTTCGATGACCCTCATAAGAGTGGCTGGTCACTTCGAGATAAAAGAGAGAGTGCTGGTGGTTCTAAGGAAGATCCACTTCACCATGAGTCAAGTTGTTCTAGTGGAAAGGATGTTTGTAGTTTTGGTAAAGATTCTGGGAGACCTTCTGCGGTTGTGTGCAAGGGAGATAGAAAAAATAACCTTAAACCTAAGGTTGTGTGTTTCAACTGTAAGGGAGTCAATCACACAAAGGTTCGATCAAATTTCGAATTTTCGAATCAAACGAAAGCGTTCGTGTACCGAGAAGAGAACAGTTTTCTGCTTCGGTTGTGGTGAACCTAAAGTTAAGCTTGGTTCTTGTCCTAAGTGCTCAAAAAACTAGTTAGGTCATCAGGTGCCGCATGAATGTGACGGAATGTCACGGAGCGTGAATGTCTAGTCGTTATATTCTGCATTGAAAAGTTTAGGCCTTGAATAGAAGGTTCTCGTTTTACGGTCATCACTGATCATTTTAGTCTCCTGTGGCTTTTTAATTTAAACACTCCGTCAGGTAAACTTAGTCGTTGGTTACTGAGGTTAAGACAGCATACTTTTGACCTACAGCATAGAAAAGTTTCGATGCACTTGGTTCCTGATGCTTTGAGTAGAATACCGCATCCTGAGGCAGAGAGTAGCCCTTCAGCAGATTCCGAGAATACGTGTTTGCAAGTCTCATCCATCTCGATCGAAGTAAATTCTCTTGACCCCTGGTATATTGCGCTCCGTGAAAAGATTGTAAACAACCCGGACAAATTTCCTCAATGGCGAGTTGAGAACCACTACATTCAGAAATTCATTCCTTGTAAGCAGAATCATACTTTTAATATTCGAGAGTGGAACCTTGGTTCCTAAAGCTCAGAGAGCGAAAATTTTCGAGTCGTGTCATATTCCTCCCACTAGTGGCCATTTTGGTTTCCGAAAAACCTTGTTCCGAGTACAGGAGATGTATTATTGGCCTAAGATGAGGTCAGATATTTTGAGATTCGTAAGAAAGTGTTTGGTGTGTGGCGCTCAGAAACACTCAAACTTAAGTAAGATTGGTATTATGGGTAAGGAGAAGGTAGTTGACCGACCTGGTCAAATCTTTTCGGTGGATTTTATAGGTCCTTTTCCTAGTTCCAGAAAGGGTAACAAATGGTTATTGGTAGCCGCGGATTGGTTTTCTAAGTACACATTCACTTTTCCGTTGAGAAATGCCAAATGCCCAGCAGTCATGAACCATATAGAGAATCACATATTCCTTTCGGTTGGAGTTCCCCAAATCCTGATTTGTGATAATGCTCCGAATTTCAAGAGCAAGGGTATGAAGGAATTATGTGACAGGTATAAAGTTAAGCAATGGTTCACCCCGTTTTATTCTCCTCAATGTAACTTCGTGGAACGTAATAATAAAACCATTACGACAGCTATTAGGTGTTACATAGACACGTGGACTGGGATTTGCATATTCCGGAAATCAGACAGGCCATCAATACCGCGATCCATGAAGTAACCGGTTTCCCCCCATCATACCTGATGTTCGGAAGGCATGTTCCCTTATCTGGAGAATATTATAACTTCCCTTTCCCGGACCAATCTGTTGAACTCGTACCTGGTGACAGGGGCACTTATGGCAAGAACTTAAAGGAGTTTCGTGATTTGTTTGTTGAGGTGCGTCGGAAACTTCACTCCGCATATGAGAGTAATTCAAAATCCTATAACCTCCGGAAACATAAAATAAGAAGTTGTTGAGTGCTCCCGATATGTTCGCATCGAAACTTAGCCCCAAACACATTCTTTCCTTTGTTTTTAAGAAGTTGTCTCCTTTAGTTTACGAACTAAAAAATCATGGGCCACGTGCAGGGAAATGGCACGTTAAAGATTTATTACCCTGTGTAGAGTCTTCGGATGTTCCCGGAGTTGACCATAGTTAGACTCAGTGATGTTTTTGATTTATTTTTTTGTTCTGAGCTGGCAGTTTTTAGGTACAGCCTCGCTCAGCCTTTTTAGTTCTTTTTTGGAAACGTCACTTTTCACTTTTCTTTTTCTTTTCCTTTTTGTACCTTTGCAGACTTGTTCAGTAAGAATAAGCCTGTGTTACGTTATGGAGGTTGCGCTACACGCATCTTATTTGAGAGGAGAAATCTTTGTTTCTCCGTTTTGAGTTTGTCTGGAATTACTTGGAGAGTAAATCTAGGTTTTGTTTAAGTGAAGTAAGGACCTTACTTCGTTTTGTCGACATATGGCAGTTTTGTCCACCTTTGGTTCCGCTGTGCCCGTGCGGCGATTTACCTCGTAACCTTAGGATCAAATGGCACTTCCATTGCATGTCGCTGACTTTAGCCAAGTTACGTTCGGTAGAAGTTTCGCGTTGGCATAAATTGCCACGGAAAAGTTTTTGTTTTGTCGACACTGGACGTTGATGTCTGCCTTTGGTTCCGTTGTGCCAGAGTGGCGATTGAGCTCGTAACCTTAGGAACAGCTAGCGTTTCAGTTCGGTGTCGCAAGTTTTACTTAGCCAGGTTGGATTTACTTGGGAGGTAAGTCATGAATTGGCTGTGCGAATTTTTCGCGGTCGTTCTGCATTAAGTTTCGCGTTGGCGTGAATTGCCACAGAGACGTTGTCTTTGGTTGACACATGGCCGTGCTGTCTCTCTTTGGTTCCGTTGTGCCCGAGTGGCGATTGAACTCGTAACCTTAGGACCTGATAGCATTTCCATACCGTGTCGCTGGCCGTAGCCAGATTGTGTAGATTTACTTGAGAAGTAAATCGTGAGACTATCTGCGATTTTTCGCGGTGATTTGCGTGACGTTCCGTATTGGTGTGATTCGCCACGGTATCGTTTTCTTTGGTTGACACTTGACAAAGCTGTTCGCCTTTGGTTCTGCCGAGCTCAAGTAGCATTTGAGACTCGTAACCTTAGGATTAGATAGCGTTTCTGTTTGGTGTCGCAGACTTTAGTTAACTCAGTTGTATTCGCTTGGGAAGTAAATCTAGAGTTGTTCCTGCGAGCTCCTCGCAGCGAGGCTGCGTTACATTTTGCGTTGGCGTGATCCGCCACAGCAAAGTTTTTTCGACCTTTGGTAGTGCTTTCCGCCTTTGGTTCCGCTAAGCCCGAGTGGCAATTGGACTCGTAACCTTAGGATTAACAGCGCTTCCATTCGGTGTCGTTGGCCTTTGGCCCGGGTTTGATGGTGAATATGTTGGTACTACCTTTCGTTAGCTAGTTTGACGCAAGCCGTGGGAAGGATTTAGGCAAATATAAATGTATTTATGCTTGGATTTTAGGCCTTTCTCATAACCTTTCTCAAGCCTTCAGCCAAAAGATTTTTTCTTGTCTAGATTTTTAAATTGGTACGATTGAATGTTACGAGGGAATTGCGTTATTTTGTCTCAGCGACAAGCTTGTTTGGTTTTCTGGTTTAGGAGTCCGCACCAATTATGACCTACCGAATTTGACCTACTTATTGTGACTCCCATAGGGACGTGTGATACGCGAAAGTTATCAAGACTAAACCTAGTGACAACCACGCTTCTGTGTTTTACAAGCGCTCGTTATTGTTTATTCCGCTACTCGTATTCTCTCAGTCCTATTTCTAGACTCGACTATGTCGGTTTTCTTTATTTTACCTCGCATCTTAGTTCACTATCATGCAGGCTTTAAAGTATTATTTTTTTTCAGTGCTGATCACTGAGTATTTTTCCATTTTTAAGGGCCGTTTTAGGACGGGTGCCCTAGGATTTCGGGATACAGCCCTTGGACAATTCTCAGGGAAGGACACACTACGGGGGGTGATCATCTGGTTGCGACTTCACCTCGTAATTGGGCGTCACTAATGGGTGGCGTCTCTGCTCCCTCAGAGTGCGTTCCGGAAGGCCTATGGTAGTGTCTGTTTTACGGTTCACCTTGTAGATTATCACTTAATTGCGTTTGAGTTTTTTTGTAAATTTTAGTTTGGGGAAAATTATATTTCACTTCCTTATTGTGGTGGATATACGGGTTATTGTTACGTGTTTTCCACCTTTTGGAAGTTCACTTGCTCTCAGATCGTTTTAAGGGAGGTCTGGAGACGTGGCTGCGAGTGTTGTGTTGTTCAGCTGAGGTTGGTAAATGAGGTGTATTTCCTTGCAGTTTTCGGTAAAGGCACGCAATGCCAACTGAGTTACCGTCGCACCCACCTAGCCGTTATGATCTAACCAGCTTGATCAGCATGACGTCAGTTAAGTGATAGTCTTGGGTTCCTGGACGACTTTCTGGGTAAATGAGTTATCTTCCGAAATTTATTTGGTGTTGTGTTTTGAATATCGTTTGTTATGTACTTTAGAAAGCACACGTTGTCTCTATATTCCCTTTTCGTATTTGGTATACAAGAGGATATTTCCTTTTTTGGTATTTTCTTTTGGGATAGATTGGGTATTTCCTTACCACTGTTCCAGTGTTCCAGTATTCCATTCCATAGGTATACGCTTCAAGGTAATCTCCGATATGGACCGATCAAAATTAAAGCCTCCTCTCGCAGTTTTTAATTTTCTTTTTGGAGGAAGGTAATGTAGCGTTCACAAATTCTTGATCGCTACAGGTAGCATTCGTAAATTGTTGATCACCACTGCTAGGTTTTTTTCGGACAAATTCTTAACTGAAAGAGCTTCGGTATCGTTGGGACAAGGCAAGACAGTCTAACTCCAAATCTCCAGGTGAGCGGACGTTTTGGCGCCTTACCCTTCCGACCGAGGTACGTAGGTTTGCTGGCCAAGTCACGCTTGGGTTGATTTTTCTGATATTCTTATAGAGGGTTTTACGACCCGGCAGCAGAGAATCCGATCAACAGACATCAGGCCATTGAACGACCACCTATTACAGAGCCCGACCATCGTGGAAACCTTACACTTTTTTGGGGCCACATGGCACGGTAACCAGTTGGTCAGATCGAGATTATTTCGGGACCCCCGCATAGGGATACCGGACTGCCGCAGTCGAACTCAGTGTTTTTGGACACCCAGTACCTTGATAGGCAAGGATAGACAACATCAGGAAATAAGGCCAGATAAACACTTTTTTTATTATATTTTCATGTACCGTTAAGGGTTGCAATTACCAGTTATTTTTCACAAATACATTATTACCATAATTTCTTATACTGATAATGGTCACGTTATCACCTTATATTTTGTATCTTTTTGCCGTCTGACCAGTCTTGGTTACCCTAGCGTTATATATCTATCTTTTTACTATTGTCAGAATGGAGAAAATAACCTCTAATTTGTAAGTATAGGGACATAGAGACCAGCTGGTGTAATTCAGAGCTGTGTATTTGATTTTTGATTTCTTTCACGGTAAGGTTTGGAGAACCACCTTCCCTAAACCTTCCCGTGTCTTTTGTTTGATAGTTTTAGTTATTCCTTTTTATTGTGTGCTTTGTGTCGTTCTTTTTTGAGTGTGCTTTTATAATATATATGTATAAAATTCTAGTAAACCGTTTTATTTAAGATAGACCCCTTCCCGCTTCCAGGGTCTTTTCCGATATATGAAGTAACCGGGTGGCGCTCAACTTTTGTCGTGGCTTCATTCTGTCCTGGACCTTCTTCCCGGTGCACCCGGCGAACAGCTGCCGTCGCTGTGACCTATATATTATTTATTTTGTTTCAAAAGAGAAAATAATAGGTCACAACCACTACTAAGAATTGTTTAGTGTTGTTGATGGATTAATTAGTAATTTTCCAGAAAGAAAGAAACTCTCCAGAAGAAAGTTTTAAATGACAAATGTACCCCGAAGAAAGCGAAGACGCTTCCATCGGAAGGGTCACGGCCACCGTTTTCTGAAATTCGTAAGGCATTCTCTCCATCGACTATTTGAAAAAAGATAGACGATCACTTGAGAGTATTGTGCTGTATTATTTGGTAAAATTTCACGAACATTTGATAATAAAACACTCTCGTTTGGTGAAGGTTGGAGAGATTGTGAGCTTAGCTATCTGCGCGATGAATGCCGCGTAGACCCAAAACGGAATTTCACAACAATATGTAGACATATATAAGCGCAATTCGCAGAAGTCTCTACGATGATGACTGTTGATGAAACTTGGATCCAGCACTACACACCCGAACGGTCAAAAAGTGAATTTTATTCGACGAACGTGTTCCGAAGAAGGTGAAGATACTTCCACCGGAAAGATAGAATGCCTGCTTGATTCACCCTATTCTTGGCCTTGGCTTCCGACTGCTTTCTATTTCCAAACCTGGCTACAAAGAAGGTTAGGCTGGCTAGGAAGAAATTCACATCAAAAGAATTTATCATCGCCGAAACATTGGACTATTTTGCAGAATTGAACAAGTCGTATCGAGCTAAAAGGAGACTACCTTGAAAACTCAATCGATTTTCGATCAAAAAACGATATTTTATTTAAAAAATATTTAACTTTTCACTATACTATGGTATTAGACATGAAAGATGCCACTTACCTTTAGCTTTTAAAAAATCTACATAGTGTAAATTCAATCTACAAAATAACATTTACATTTACATTTACAACGAAATTAATATATTAAATTTCAACGTTATCCTAAAGTTAAGTTAATGATTTCCATATTGTCTTTAATAAAATGAATAATGTCTAATATTTACTTACAGGGTTTTATTTCAGTTTATCACTTAAACTTAACTTAAATCAACTTAAATCAGTTTATCACTGATTATTACAACAAATAGTTTACACTCATAGTGGCACTAAACATATTAAAATAAACAAAATGGAAAAGAGAAAAAATAAATTACATCGATCGTAATCCGAAGTGTAAATGTATGTATTATCCTGACATATATTGTTTACTAATTCAATGAATTGTTACATACAGACTTTTTTCCCATTAAAAAAAAAGTATTAAGAACTGTATAGCTTCTCACTAGTCAAAATGGAATCAAAATTTCCCCAAATTTAAAGTTTCCAAAGTGCAAGTTCCGTTTTAAACGAATCGCGTGCATTCTGATGGAAAACAAATTGATCATTTTTGCCTACGAAAACGTTGCACTATGTTTGCTTAATGTTTTTTGACGCGAAAACAAGGAGGTGGCTTTTATTAAAGTTGTAGATCATTTTCGCTGGACAGTTTGATGGAATGAATATAGTAATAATTGAAAATTACAAAAAGAGGGTGGTTAAAAGACGGAACTATCAAAACCTAATGGTGATTGTTTATATGCCAGTAGTACAATAAATGTAATTTTTTATTCAAAGCTTTTAGTAATCACAGAGTCAACAATTATGGAATACATTCAAAATTAATAATATATATTCTCTTGTAAAAATCCCCTCAGCGTCATGCTATAACTTAATTATTTATTAGTCCATTAAAATGTAACTAATATCAATATCTAAATATATAGAACGAAATATTCCCAAGAATTATCAAATATCATTTGAAATACACCCTTAAACAGAAAAAAAATAATGGAGAGGATTATGCTTGAAACCAGTATAAATTATTCTTGGCATTTTAAAGATTCCAAATTTAATTTAAGTACCATTATTTTTATGGATTTATTCACTACGCTTTCATGAACTTAGATGTCAAGATTTTTAAGAAAAAACAATAAATAAGTGACGCAGTAAATACATATTAACATTTGATTACTAATTAATTGTATCATGTAATGTAATTCATTGTATCATGAAATAAAATTGTAATATAATCGATAGTATTTTTGAATTAGTTTAAAATTTTAAAGACAAATTGGAAAACAAGTCAAATGTGTCTTCTAATTATTTGATAAAAATATTCATAAAAAAGATTAGATTTGTATCATATCAAAATACAAACAGTTTGAACTCATCGAACAATATTATTCACCCTTATTGACAAAACTCAAAATACATTGACGCAAGTCAAATTATCCCATTTAAACCTTATTTAAGAAAGAAATTGGTAAGGTTCCTAATTAATCCATGATGTGCCAATGGGAGCTGATTAAAAAATACAATCAAATCCAAAGAATAATTCTTGAAAATACTTTGTTTACCTTTTTGTTTATTTAATACTGTCATCTGGAACGCTTGATTCTGTTTTTTGTTTATATAGATAAATAAATATGGTTTGTTTAAAAAAAATGAAAAACACATATTTACGTTTTAACACACGTTTATTGTCAAAGTAGAATTTACTAGCACTCATTTTTCACACCATACACGTTTTAACCAATTCACGTCACTTGATAAAGGGTTTATTAAATTAAATGTTCAAAATGTTTCCCATTTGAGTTTATGTAAGCCTGGCCATTTTAACCGGTTTTGCCGAACATGTTGGAAAAATCCTGGCATATTTGTAACCTGGTAAACAGCAGCAAAAATATGGTGCTACAAATCGTTTTCATTGGTTTTTCCAGATTTATAAATCAGATTGTTCATATAGCCCAAAATAAAAAAATCCAAGGGATTAAGATCAGGAGATCTGACAGGAAAATGATTGGGTTAACTTCTTCCTATCCTCCTGTTTTCAAAATTATTATTTAAGTGTTAGATAACCGAACGGCTTATATGTGCTGAGGCGACATCTTGCAAATAACACATCCCAACGCAATTAAAGGGGCACATTTTCTAACAAAAATTGGCAAATATTTCTTATAAAATTTAAACATTCCTGCCCATTTAATCTTTGGGATAAAACAAATAGCCCTATAAGCTAATTTCCTACGATTCATATTGATATTTTTCACCAATAACTACATGTTTAATCACCAGCCGTGGTCACCATTTGGCCAGGTGTTAAAATTATGAAAATTCCAAATCTCATTCCTCGTTAAAGAAGCTTGGTCGATTGATAAAATATTGAACAAAACATTTAAATTCATTTGGTTTTGGTTAATAGACCATTCACAATACTTTTGCTTTGGGGAAAAATCAGCGGGTAAAAGTACTTGTACCCTTTATACATGATATGGCTACAGTAACTGCTCTCTTAGTGTTCTGTGTACAATTGAATGGAAAATTCTTCTTTCAACCAACACCTCTTGCACTTCTAGTAGGATACTCTTCAACAAGATGTAAAATTTGTTCTTCGACTTCCGGACGGATTTCTCGCTGACACACACGTTCTTTGAAATGTTAGAACCACAATATCCGTATACAACAGTCTTTGTTAAAACTTGGACAAATGTTTGCCGATTTGAAAACGGGCTTCCTAGGTATTATGTAACCTGTAAATACGCCTAACCCCTTCGAAATTATGAAGAGCTTCCCCGAAAATAAAATATATATATATATATGTAATGATCCATCCATCATTTTCAAAGCGTTTACTCGACAGTATTTCGACGACAAATGCTGCTGGTCGGTCTATCCCGTCGGGTTTTGTCTGCTGGCGGCGCGACGTCATTGGTCGGTTAATTCCGGCCAATGAGAGCCCGTGTTTGGCTACGTGTTTGCGGACCCGTTGTCAGTAGCACGGCTTGTATGGATGGAGAACGATTTCGTTGTCTGGGGCTCTCTGTTGATTTTACTCGGAAGTCCGATAAAAAATGTTTCCAAGCATGTGGTAATCTTTGGGAATCATCTCGGCTGTTTAGGTTGTTGGGCCTTTTTTCTATTTCTATCGCTTCTTTAATAATTCTGGCGGAGAAATTTTTATTTCTCGCTAAGGTTTTTGTTTTCCCTAAATTAATTTTGTGTCCGGTGTTGAGCACATGCTGGGCTAGAGAGGAAGTGGTGGTTTTCTGCTTGACGGCGTTAATATGCTCATCCCTTCTGGCGCTTATTTTTCTATTTGTTCGGCCTATGTATGACAGATTACAGTCCTGACACGGAATTTCATACACGCCTTGGTCTTCTAATGGAATTTTGTCTTTGGCGGTTGGAATAATGTCTTTGATTTTCCTTTGATTTTCCTTTGATTTTCCTTTGATTTTCCTTTGATTTTCCTTTGATGTCATGTCTCCTTAGAATTTTTCCAATTTTGTCAGTGGTGCCTTTGATATATGGTAAAAATGCTTTGTTTGTACATGTCTTTTTCTCTGTTCATCACGTGTCATATGTGGAATTATGGCATCCAACGTTGGGGATGCACCATGAAATTTAATGTAAAAGTCATACAAATGTTCCAAAATAAAGTATTTTGCAGTACTAGCAGTGTACTTGCACCGTGTACTTGCCCCGCAAGTACCCTGCCCCGTGATACATCCAAAATGAAGGTATTTATCAAGACCCGTAAGTGCCTATAGTCGAAGATGATATTTTTGATTTTTTTTTTTAAATACCAAAAGAGGCTGGAAAGCCATGAAAATGTCGAAGTGATCTCGTTGCTCGATAACGACAGATTTATTCGGCGGCTGAGGAAACTGAAACCGTTCGAATTAGTGTAGTGACAATGAAGGGTGCCTGGAATTTATGCTGTGTGTGTGTCTGTTGCATGAAAAGAGTGATTAGTGTACCGTGGAACACATCGCTGGACATGTATCTACCAAACACTAAAAAACTAGGATGAAGGTAAGTTTAGTTTAGATAATAGAAAAATATTGTTAGTTAGATAGATGTAATCTAGTCAAAATGTTTAATGTCTATATGACAATATAGAATTGAATTAGAGAATAAAAAAGAATTTTTTAAAAGAGCAAAATGTGATTCAAACCAATAGCAGTTCCAGCAGTGGAATTTCGGCTAATATGATTACTAAATTAGCAAAAGCAGAAATAAGTTTGAATCACTTGCAAAAAAAATTCCAATGGAAAGGGTCTGATGGTTTAAGATTAATGTTGAGCCAAAGTATTACTAAACGTCCGCGACTCACCGCCAAAATGAAAATTATTAACGCAACAGTAAACAGGCTGGACGAAATGAGAGAAAATGTACAATCAGTGCAATGATAAATACATCCAAAGTTACTCCATTAGTTCTCTATTATTATATTATTTTGTTTTTTTACGTTCCCTTTTTGTTTTTTTTTACGTAAAAATATGTATTATTCTTATTTAAAAAAAATGTATGTAATATTTATTTAATAATAACGTTAATCAATAAAAAAGATATTTAAAGTATGTAATGAACTAATTAATTTTACCTTATTTACTAAGAATTTTGAATACTTATTATAGCTTTAAGTGTTTAGTAATGCGATATTTTTTGTTTTTCAGTATCGACTTTTTCTTATAAAAATAAAATAATTTTTTTAATTCTTTAATTGAATAAATTAATAATAAATAAAAAAAAAATTCAATTATCTTTGATTACAAAAAGCTAAAAGCATTAGGACTTTAGCATTAGGACTTTGCTCGCTTCAATAAGCGAGCGATTAAATTTCAAAGTGCGCGCCACTTATCGTTCGACGTTGCCAAATTTTCACGACCCGGATATATTATTTATTTTTCATCATGGCTAACAGATAATTTAGTCAATTTTCGATTATTTTAATTAAAGTATGTCCAACCTTACACGATAGAATACTTTTTTTACTGTTTGTACAAAATCTATGAGAATTGATTAATATAAACTTGAGTTTTCTAGATTTTTATCTTTAGCAGTTGTGGTGTGTGATTTTTATCGCAATTTTGAAATAATATTTTTTAATTTAACCTATGAATATTTGTTAAATATGCGTTTACCCATATTTGCTTAAAACGTTAATTCTTATAACAGCTATTGGATTGATGCTTTAATAATTTCGAAATTTTTTTTCGCAGGAACAATTAGATTGTTGTTAACTATTTTCTTTAAAATGATGTGACAAATCGTTGGTTAAATTTACCAAAACACTTTCCCTTACACCCTATATATAAAGGGTGATGTTTTTATTCTATCCGAAATTCCGATAGCGGTCGCTAAACGAACTGTGAGTTTGCGAGTATCAAAATTCTTCAGTATAATCTAGCAAATCATCATAGAACGTTTAACATCAGAGCTACGTTTCAAAGCAAATTGTCGACATTTATTATCAAAATCAGTGTTCTGTGAGCCAAACTTATAGAGCACTTAGTGAATTTTATGGTGCATATAATGCCCAATAAGCGATGAATTCGCCGAATTATCGACAAATTCCGAACGCATTTCACGCTGCTCGATATTAAAACAAGAAGCATACAAAAAATTGTACGCTCCGGAGAAAATACAGCCGCTGTTGCTGGCAATGTTGATGAAAATCCAAATTAATCAATTCGTCGACTTTAGCAGAAACTTGGGCTTCGTTATTCTACTATATTAAAAATTTTTGGTCTGATGCCTTGCAAGATCCAGCTTTTCCAAGAAATCAAAGCGCAAGACCATCATTTGTCTCATACGTTCGGTTCATGAGATCAAAATCAATTGTAACTTGACCCGAATTTAATCACAATATTTTGTTCAGCAACGAAGCTCATTTTTGGCCAAATGGTTCCGTTAATAAATAAAATTGCCGCATTTTAGAGTGAAAATAATCCGCAAATGATCCAATAATTACCGTTGTATCCAGAAAAATGTACCACTGGGCCGTATTTCTTCAAAAAACAAAATGAAAAGCACGTTACCATTAATTAAGATCATTACAAAACGATGATCAATGATTATTTAATTCCGAATTTGAATGGTATTGATCTGGAGGAGATATGATTTCAACAGGAGGGCTCCACGTGTCATACAACCAACGCAACAATCGATTAATTGAGGAAACTATTTGGTGACAAAATAATTTCGATGAACGTGCCTCAGATTGGCCATCAAGATCAGGTGATTTAATGCCTTCTCTTTGGAATTATGTTAAATCTTTGGTCTATGCCGTTAAACCAACAACTATTGATGCCTTGGAACTATTGTCGGACAATTGCGGACATAAAACACCAATTGCTTGAAAAAGTGATCTGAATTTAGTTTGACCGCTACGGACATTTGTCCGAAATGGTTTTTAAACATCAATGCTACTGAATATTATTTCACATAAAATAAATAGTCTTAAGGCATCTAAGTTGATTGTTGTTTTATTTGAATTTAAAGTTCGAACTCACTAAAAAATCACACTATATATATATATATATATATATGGTATGTATATGGTACATATAGAAATGTATGGTACGATTTTGCAAATTTATTAATTATAGCTGAACCTAGGAGAACTTTTTTACTATAACTGTTATTTAATTTAACAGCAAAGAAACAATAAATTGGAACAAATGTAAGCTGATATATTTGAATAAATGCACTGAAAGTTAAAATTTTAAACCAAAGGACCATTAGGGAAACGATGTTCCCACTTTTAAAAAATCGTAAAGAATCTACTAGTCTTTCATTGGCTAAAATCCAGCAAAGTATCTCGAAAATTTAAGGTTTTGGAGAGCCAGCGCAGATTTTGTTTAAAACAAATCGCGTTCATTCAGATCGAAAACAAATTTATCATTTTTACCTTCGGAAACATCGTGGCATTCTGTTTTGATTTATTGAAATTGCAATATATTTGCTTAATGTTTTTCCCCGCGAAAACAAAAATATCGTCCTTTTTGTAACTGTAGATAATTTTTGCTAGAGAGATGAATTATCTATACCACTCTCCTAGTTACAAGATAAAACGGTGGTTGTTAAATCTGTCAGTAATGCAATTAAAATATGAAAAAGATAATTTCATTATGTTTTGATTTAATTTAAAGAGAAATAGTATATAACAAACTCACGTTAAAAGGGTTGCAATTATCAAACCCAAGTTTAAAAAAACAACGAACTGTTCATCTTGAAATCGACTTAAACAGGAAACAAAGAAATTAATGAAATCAAGCCATAAATACGACCAATGAGTATAATTCGAAAGTAGCTAATTAAAGGCAATTGTCACCGAAAATCAAAAAAGATACGCGAAAGGACATTAAATAATCCACTGCAAAAATGCATTATTCAAGCTGTGTGCTGTGTGGCATTATTTTGATGAAAGATGAGATTAGAGAAAACTGTGTAGCTTAAACTTTCTCTAATGGTAAATAAGGGTGACATGCTTCCCAATTATATAGCCCCCCATTCCATAATTTCTGCACTGATAACTGTATCTAATGTATCTAATGATATCTGTTTCCAAGCGAAAGTTTAATTTCATCTCGAAAATGTATACAATCCGAAAAACATGTCCTACATCCATCACGACTAAAATAAATAAAAATCTATTCTACGGCGCTTTCAATTCTAATTCGGCACCTTTCAAAGTGACGCGCCTTATGATGCCCTGTAAATGTTCAAGTCAGTTTCGATTAACAGTTATCTCCGAAACAGTTCTGCCTGCAGTATCAAAATCATGCATTTGCTGGATATTTCCATGTTGATTTCATGCAGCAATCAATCATCATCATCATCATTATTTAACCATGTCAACCTCCCCAGCATGCTTCCAATTCGAGCAGTCCTTTTCTCTAATCTGCCCTATGGGTCCAATATACTTGATGATGTCCGTCCACTGTGTTTTCGGTCTCCTTGGTGGACATTTATGATCAAGCGATATCAATTCCAGGATTGCTTTCGTCCATCTGTCGTCACATCGCCCCGCTGTATGACCTGCCTACCTTCATTTCAATTCCTTCACCATTCCAATGATGTCACATACTTTCGTTTACTCTCTGATCCATGTACAGGTCTTTCTGTCCCGCCTTGCAATGTCAAGCATACACCTTTCCATTCCCCTCTATGCTACCCGAAGTTTTTGAATTGATTGTGATGTGAGTGCCCATGTTTCACTTCCGTATGTCAAGACAGACAGCACACACTGATCACTTTTCTCTTCAGATAAAGATAAAGTCCCAATATGGACGCTTACTATACATAGTTTACAGGAAGCCAACCCACAGGAAAATATCTGAATGCAAGGTCCCATTACCATCCAGCACAACTACAAGGGGTTGTTAACAACTTGATTTCTCGATCTCTCCGACTATCCGACGACACCAACCGAGAAAAAGAGCTTTAAAAAAGATTACCAACGCTCTAAAGCAGAACGGCATGAACTAGCCTGTCACATAAAGAAGACTATTAAGTATCAAAATAACCAGCAGAAGCCAAATGAATATGAAAATAGGGCCGTAACCGTTCTACCTTATATGAAAGGTGACCGCATTGGACGACTCCTTCGAAGACGTGATATATCAACCCCATACAAGCCACATAAAATAATAAAATCAGCCGTCCCAAAATCAGAAGTCCCAAAGATTAAAGTATTCTAGAAAATTCGGGCGTATACAGTATATCGTGCGGGACTTGTAACATGGATACGTGGGACAAATCAATAGAAGAATATCAGCCCGGCTCGAAGAACATAAATTGGCGTTTAGAAATAAACAAACCACATCGGCTCTGTTCCAACATCATCTAAAAACAGGCCACAAAATCGATTTCGACAGTTGCCAACAAATTGCAAATATCCCCAATTACAAGATAAGAACCATCCGAGAAACAATGGAACAGAAAAAAATCGGACGCCTAAATAAAAGAAATGATGCCCTCAATCTGCCAGATACGTGAAAACCATTAATCAACCAACAGACCGAAGCTCACCGGCTGTAATCGGGAGAGACACTGACAACCACTGAGACACCCCAAACAACGTCCAAGGGGGCAAGCCCTACACCACAACCAATAAGAAGCACGCACCACTACAATCTGCGACCCAGAAGAGTATAAATATTACGGGACGGTTTCCACAGCTTTCAGTCTTCAGACACGCATTGAGTTCCCGAACGTTCCCAACAAAATAGACACGAACAAAAAAAAAAAAAATATATATATATATATATATATATATATATATATATATATATATATATATATATATATATATATATATATATATATATATATCACCATCATCATCATCAGCCCGTGTCGATCCACTGCAGGATGAAGGCCTCTTCAGCCATTCGGGTCCTATATACTAAACAATGTCATCAGTCTATCGAGCTTTCGGTCTTCTTAGCGGACGTTTGCGATCAAGCGGTATCCACTCCAGGATTGCCCTGGTCCATCTGTAATCCCATCGCCTCACTATATGGCCTGCCCATCTCCATTTCAATTGCTTCACTCTTGTAATGACGTCAAACACCTTCGTTTGTGCCCTGATCCATATGCAGGGTTTTCTCTCTCGTCTTGTAATGCCAAGCATAGATCTTTCCATTCCCCGTTGTGCTACCCGAAGTTTTTATATTGATTGCGATGTGTGTGTCCAGATTTCACTTCCGTATGTCATAACGGGCAAGATGCACTGATCAAAGACTTTTCTTTTCAGGCACAATGGAAGTCTGCTCTTAAACACTATGTTGAGCCTGCCAAATATCTGCCAGTCACACTTAATATGTCCACCTCCCGCGCGGTATCCCCATCCATTGAAATCCTCTGCCCAAGATATATAAAGTGGTCCACAATTTCCAAATCCAATCCTAAAACTGAAATTCTCCTGTCCTCAGCGAATTTATTGAATATAACCTGACTCTTTTTCACGTTTCTTTTTTATGCCAAATGGTTCACCAGCACTTTACAGTTCTTGTATGCCTCTTTGCAGCTCATCTGGGTCTTGTGAAAAGAGAACGATACCGTCTGCAAATCTAAGATGGCTTAAGTTTAAACCATTGAACTTTACACAATCCTGTTCCCAATCCAATTTACGGAATACTTCTTCAAGGCAAGCCGAGAAGAGAATAGGCGATATTGCGTCACCCTGTCTTACACCTCGTTCTATATTAATTCCCACTTCAAGATCGTCACGGCGAATTGTCGCTGTAGCTCCATCATATATCGATCCTAGTAGGTTTATATATGCTTTGTCAACCCCCTGGGTAAGTAATGCATCCATTATGGCATGCTTGAGATGGAGTCAGATGCTTTTTCGTAATCGATAAAAGCCAAGCACAGTGCATGGTGTATTTGTTGTGCCTTTCTATATCCTGCTGTACAATCTGGATGTGATCCATTGTAGTGAATCCACTTCTGAATCCTGTTTGTTCTCTTGGTTGTGCGTCATTCAGTTTTCTTAATATTCTTTTAGATATTATCTTAGTAAAAACTTTATACATTACTGATAGGAGGCTCATTCGACGATAGTTCTTTAATTCTTTCTGTGCTCCTTTCTTATGTAACAGAATCACTTCTGCATTTTTCCATAAGTCAGGTACTTTTTGTTCTTTGAGGCATTTTCAATATAATTTTGCCAGTGTTTTATGTAACCTCCGACCACCAGCTTTTAGCATTTCCACAGTTACACTGTCCTTTCCTGGAGCCTTGCCGTTTTTCATCGATTCTATAGCATTTATTACTTCCTCCACTAGGATATCTGGCATTTGTTCATCCATGGGTATTGTTGTCTTTGATTGGTTCTGATCTTCATATAACTGGGAATAAAATTTTCTGACAACCTCTAACATTTGCGTACGCGCCCTGCACACTGTGCCATCCTCACGCTTTAAAGCATATATTTGCGTTCTTTTGTTTCTCAACTTCTGTTTAGCCTTGCTAATTTCTTTGTTTTCTTCCAGGATTGTTTGCACCCACTGCATGTTGAATCGGTGCGTGTCCTCTCTGATACGTTTTCTTATAGTTTTGCAGAGCTTAGTGTACTCGACCCTGTCAAACGGACTATCTACATTTCTCATTGTCCGTCGCTTGCTTATTAAATCAATGGTCTCACTGGAGATTTTTGTCTGTTTGAGACATTTTTCTTCTGGTGGTATTGAAGCAGTCGTTTGAAGCACGTTGTTGGCGATTTGTTCATAATGAACTAATATTTCCATCTCCGCATCTTGTAACACAGCGAAGCGGTTTTGACAAAGCAATCTCAAAATCGCTGTCTCTTTCCAGCAGTTTCCCAGAATCCACTTTGCCCTTCTTTCACCTTACCATTCTTGCGCGTTCTCTTCGACAGTTAATCCTAACTTTTGCTCGTACCATCCAGTGGTCACTTCCAACATTAAAATTGTTAAGTACAGTACAATTACAAAATATTGTTTTATCATTGGTCATGATGTACTCATTTTCACTTGTGAGTCCAGATGGGCTTTTCCATGTCCATTTTCTGCTGATATTTTTCTTAGAGAACGAATTCATAATATAAAGTTCTTGTCCTTCAGCAAAAACAACCAATCTGTCACCTCTATTGTCTCGCTCACCAGTTCCATATGGGCCAGTTGCATTTTTATCAGTTCTTGTTGTTCCAGTTCTGGCATTAAAATCACCTATCAGGATTTTGAACCTACATTTCTCCTTGTATAATAGCTGACCACATCATCATAAAATTTTTCAATTTCCTCAGCCCTATGGCTTATAGTTGATGCATAAGGTTGGACGATTTGAAACCTAAACTTTTTATTCAGCTGAATGACGCTTTGGGCTAGTCGGTCAGATGTACTTAAAAATTTTACTACACTGTCCTTCAGCTTTCGATTAATGAGGAATCCAATTCCGCCACATCGTCCATTTTCCGTGCGTATAGAGGAACTTAGGAACTTTCATTTTTTATGTTTAATTATTTAAAAGTGTTATCATTTATTACCTAAAATTTTACCCAATTTGTTCACCGTATAATATGTTTCCAGTTTATTCGTTTTCATCTATAAGATTTTTGTTAGTTTCTATGCTTTCTGAGTATAGAATCTTCCTCCACCTCTTATACACATTTGATTATTTAAAAGAAATAACTTTCGTTGTTTGCATATCGTTAACAATATTTTCCACAAAACCTCTAGGATATGGGCTTCTCCTCTTTTTCTTTCCGGATGAAGTTACTTTAACATTTTTTTGTATCTTTAGGTTCACAATAATCTAGGAGTGGTAAAATGTTACGTTTATTTTCGTTATTGGTGCTAATTTATGTATATAATTCAAAGAAAAAGGTTATTTATAAATTCTGAAAAAAAAGCAATATACTTATGTCCTATTTTAAGAAAATTAGTGATTTCGTGATAATTATTATCCACTTATCGTGTTGGTTGTCCACATGTCCATCTTTTGGGTGTACTAGAAAACCATTTGTTTCATTGGAAGTATCATCATAATGGTGAGCCTATTAATAGTGAAGAAGAGCATCAATAGCAGTTTTGGTTTTAAAAAGGACGCTTTTATCAAAAATTGCTAAAGCAACCGATTCTTCGGAACGGAACAGTAAAAAAAGAACTTGGAACGTGAGGAGCACTTTCGAAGTAAGGGCACTAAATAATATAGGGAATACAATGAAACAGTATAAAAGAGATGTATTAGCTATGTAAGAAACCGAACTGAAAGGAAGGAAAAACGACGGAAATAGACGGTTGTACATTTTTAGGTTCAGCAAGGGTAGAAAGATGGCAGGATGCAACCATGAATAGAGTAAAATGGAGAAAGATAGTAAAAAAAGTCGAAGCAATGGGTCTTTAAGGCCTATCGAGATGCTTTAATACCATTATTATTTTTTATATCATCATCATTCATCATTGAGCCATTGTCGATCAACTGCAGGATGAAGGCCTCCCCAGCATGCTTCCAACTCGCGCGATCCTGAGCTTTCCTCTGCCACTCGGGTCCAATATACTTGACGATATCATCCGTTCATCGTGTTTTCGGTTTTCTTTGTGGGCGTTTATGATCAAGCGGTATCCATTCCAGGATTGCATTGGTCCATCTGTCGTCGCATCGCCTCGCTATATGGCCTGCCCACTTCCATTTTAATTCTTTCACCCTTCCAATGATGTCACAAACCCTCGTTAGTTCTCTGATCCATATGCAGGTCCTTCTGTACTGCTTTGTAATACCAAGCAAACGCCTTTCCATTCCCCTCTGCGCTACCCGAAGCTTTTGAACTGATTGTGATGTGAGTGTCCATGTTTCACCCCCGTATGTCAAAACAGGCAGCACGCACTGATTAAAGACCTTTCTCTTCAGACAAAGTAGAAGTTTGCTCTTAAACACTATATTAAGCCTTCCAAATGCCTGCCAGCCACACTGAACACGTCGTTCCACTTCCTGGCCAGTATCACCCTCCATTAAAATCCTTTGCCCAAGATATATCTAGTGGTCCACAACTTCCAAATCGCCTCCTAAAATAAAAATTCTTCTGTTGACAGCAAATTTGTTGAACAAAACCTGACCCTTTTTTAGGTTTATTTTCAAACCAATTGGTTCTCCTGTCCTTTGCAGTTCTTGTATGTGTTTTTGTAGCTCATCTGGATCTTGTGAGAGGAGAACAATATCATCTGCGAAACTAAGATGGCTTAGGTATACACCATTGATTTTTATCCCTTCCTGTTCCCAATCCAGACTACGGAATACCTCTTCCAGGCAGGCTGAGAAAAGAACAGGTGATATTAAGTCACCTTGCCTTACACCCCGTTCTACGTTAATTTTGACTTCAAAGTCATCCATGTGTATTGTAGCTATAGCTTCCTTATACATGGATCGCAGTAGGTTCACATAGGTTCTGTCTATCCCCTGGTTAAGCAATTCATCTATTATGGCTTGCGTTGTTATTGAGTCAAAGGCCTTTTCATAGCCAATAAAGGCCAAGCACAGTGGCATGGTGTACTCATTGTGCCTTTCTATGGCATTTTGGACAACCTGGTTATGATCCATTGTATTGAATCCGCTTCCGAATCCTGCCTGTTCTCTTAATATTCTTTTGGATATTATCTTGGTGAAAACTATGTACATTACTGATAGGAGGCTTATTGGGCGGTAGCTTTTTAAATCTTCCAATGCTCCTTTCTTACGTAGAAGACTCACTTCAGCATTTTTCCAGAAACTGGGTATTTTTTGAACTTTGAGGCATTTTGAGTACAATTTTGCCAGAATTTTATGTAAAGTTCGACCACCTGCTTTTAACATTTCAACCGTTACATTGTCCTTTCCTGAATCCTTTCCATTCTTCATCGTTTCTATGGCATTTGTCACTTCATCCAACAGGATATCTGGCATTTGCTCTTCCGTGGACATTGCTGCCTTTAACTGGTACTGATTTTCATATAAATTGGAATAAAATCTTCTGATAACCTCTAACATTTCCGTTTACTCGCTACATACTATGCCATCCTCACGCATTAAGGCAAACATCTATATCATCTTATTTATCAGCTTGTGTTTAGCTTTGTTTATCCCCTTGTTTTCTTCTAGTGTTTATTGAATTAGCTGCATGTTGAATCAATGCGTTTACTCTCATCATATATCTCAATCATATATACCTTTTCTCAATCATATATACGTAAAGCTCAATGTACTCGACCCTTTGCAGCCGCTGCTTCAAACACATAATTGATGATTTTTTCGTAATGATCTGTTATTTTCAACTCTTCAGGGTCTTACAACCCAGCAAAGCGGTTCGACAAAGTAATCTCAAAATCGCTGCCCCTCTGCAGCAGCTCCCCAGAATTCACTTTGCCGTTCCTCCGTACCATTTGTGTACGCTCTCTTCGACAGTTTATCCTAATCTTTGCTCGTACCATTCTACGGTCACTTCCAACATTAAAACGGTTAAGGACAGTACAATTACATTTTTATATATATATATATATATATATATATATATATATATATATATATATATATATATATATATATATATATATATATATATATATAATGTTTCAGTTTTAAAAGACTAGCCCCAACTCTGTTTAACACAAATCGCATTCATTTCAGATTGAAAACAAATTTATCATTTTTACCTTCGAAAACGTCGCGACATTTTGGGTTTGGTTTATTGAAATTGCACTATATTTGCTTAATGTTTTTCGCGACGAAAACAAGGAGATCGCTTTTATTACAGTTGTAGATCATTTTCACTAGACAGATTGACGGGATGAAAATGAAAAGGCGGAAAGTTGCGGAAAGGGGGCAATCACGAGACGAAACGGTAAAAACTAATGGTGGTTGTTTATCTGTCGATAGTACAATAAACATAAATCTTTATTCAGAAGTTTTATTATTCACGTATTCAGAATATATATAGTTCAAAATAACCACCCTTACCCAAATATCCCCTGTTATAAATGGCTTATTTAAATTATCGTGCAATAATGTTTATCTCATTTCGAATTTAAGGAATAATTCAAAAAGGAGTTTCCATTACAACTAATCGAATACATATTTGATAGCTGTGCTTATTTATCGTCTGGAATTTTGACAAATGTAATTATCATTTATTTTTTTGTTATTTATAGAAATGTCTGCTCAACAATTACTATTGTTCTACAAGACAGTGTTGTAATGAAAGTTTTAACATTAACATGGTAATCAATTCTAAAAAAAATATCTTGAGGTAGTTTCCTATTCAGTCTTTTATGTATGTTTCCGCGTCCTAGGTGGTAATGTTTCGTGCTGGGATGAAAGATGATCGTTCTTTTTTTAATATACTCTGACACTGTTAGTAGACCGAGTTCTTGGTGTAATCGTCGGTTGATTGATTACATACCATTCTGCATTGACATCAAACAATATTTTGTTTTGAAGAACCTGCATTTTGTTTACATTGGTAGGCGATGCGTTACCCCATGCATAAAGGGTTAAAGGATCTTACGTTAAAGGATCCTTACTGAGGATCTCCTATTAATAAGCGGGTAGAGTTGAGAGAGTCTGGCATATCCTTCGTTGAGTTTGTGAATTATGCGAATTTTCTACATTAATTTGGTATCCAGGTATACACCCAAATATTTATCATATTCTTCGTTTGTTTTCTAAGTGATTGGGTGTTGATTTATGTGGATTATCGGAGGGATATTGATTCTCCTTAGAAAATTTTTGCAACGCACTTGTCTGTATTGATTTTTAGATTCCATTTGTTAATTTATTTGTTGTTACTTGAAGTTTAGTTACCGGAGGTTCAAGATTTTGTTCCTTGATTAGAATAGTGGTGTCATCTGCAAACATAAGGAAAGAGGCTTCTGATTCTGGTATGTCGTGTATGTGTAGATTAAAAAGAATTGAGCCAAGTATACTACCCTGTGGCACTCCTGTTTTGATTTTTCTAATAGTTGATGTTGCGTTGTGTATAGATGTTTGGAAAGACTGGTCGTTTATATATGAAAAAGGATGGCTTTTAAATATTCTGGTATCTTAACCGATGATATTTTATGTTTTAATCCGTCATGCCATATGCTATCAAAGGTTTGGGCCAGGTCTAAGAATATGGTTACTAAGAATATGGTATACAAGGAGTATACTCCTTGTTCTCAAAGCCCTCTTCTATAGTTTCTGTTAAACGTTGGAGTTGGTGACACGTAGTATCCGCTTGTTGGAAATCAAATGGGAAGGTTGAAATTATGTTCTCTTTGACAATCACTTCGTTCAATCTGTTGTATATAATTTTTTCAAAGAGTTTAGCCATTGTAAAAAGGAGGCTTATTGGCCTATAACTTCAAATTAATTTGTAATTTTTATCTGGCTTTGGGAAAAGCGAAATATAAGAGTGCTTCCGTGTTTGTAGAAAATATCCCAGTTTTAAACAAGAATTAAAAAGTGTTAAAAGCTTTTTGCTTGCATTTTTGAGTATTATATTCGGTATTTGGTTTGTTTTGGTCCGTGGTTTGTATTTGGGCCGTGGCGACGTAGGTTTGTCACACCAGCTGCATGTGGGCTTTCACTTCATTTGTATTATATTTGCAAAGGCATGTTGTAAATGGTATTGATCAAATACTGTTTCTCTACATCGCTCTGTAGTAACCTATTGTTAAACAGAAGAGATAGGATTTCTTCTGATTTTCGTAGATTTTATTTGGTAGATATTCATAATCCTGGATCTTGCGGCTCTCACTTATGTTTTTTGGTATTCAATTATCCTAAGACTTTCTTTGGTTACTGGATCTCTTGTTCTCATCATTCTCGTCTAGCAAGATGGATTTCGCTGATGCAGACTATGTCATTGTTGTGACGAGCTAAGAAGACTATAAAGATGGATCGTTGAGCTTGGATTCCACTGGCATTCCAATTGGATATTTTAAGATCGTTGAAGGTTTGTTGATAATTGTTAATTTCTTTTTGATTATGGGCCATTTAAAACGATTGCGAAAAAATTTTTTAGATTTTTTTTTGTAATTTGTGTCATATACGGTTTCAAGAGGTCAAAAAGAGTTGAGAGAATATTGTTGAGGAATTATGGAGAGGGATTTTCTTGTAAAGGACGTGTCAGGGTTTCTGCATAGGTTTTTCTTTGACTTGATGTCGTTGTCTATTATCATTTCTAAAAATGTCGTGTACAATTTGTTGAACTTTCATTTCTTCAACAGCAATAAAAAAGAAAGACATTTTCATTTAAAGGTAAGAAACTAACAGTAGGGATAAGAAAACAAAATTCCCTTATATAGATTGAATACGATGTGCGTAAATAAAGTAATAAGGCTGGTAAAATAACGCTCGATCTGGCAAAACTGTTGGGTTTCCCAGTGGAGGGAAGGTAGGACATCATCTGATGCGTCTTCAGTGCGAGTTTGAATATAAAACTAACAGGAAGGAGCCTTGCCTATCTTTATGCAGATATAAATGGAAACAGAAATGGTCATATTCAAACACGACAGATGACTCATTGTTTTGGAATTTTGGTGGTTGATACCAACAACTTAAAAGTTCAATAGTAGATTTGAGCAATTTTAGTATGTTTTAATCGATAATAGGTGTCGAATAAGTGTGCTGGAACACTATTTTTGTGTTTTCTAGTGTAAATACATATTGATACTTATTATACACAAAATATGGTTAGCGTCTTGTGGTTGTTCCCTGACACAAAAAAATCAAAATTCAAGAGTAACATTACATAGGTAAATAAAAACGTATTTGGTTTGATGAAATTTTAAGGTTATAAAGCCAACATATGGCCGGTATGCATAGGCATAGTCAAATTGATTTAGGTAAAATAATATAATTATATTGTTATTCAAGATAGGGATTATCTTTTATTAGAACTTAATTTTTTAACATATGTTCTAAAATGTTTAGCTTTCTGAGATACTGGGCCTTAAAAATTCAGATTATTTTTTAGTTCTCATTTGATACATATATAACATGTTACTTTACTCATATAAAAAACCTATAAAATAAAACTAATAGTACAGAGTATTACCTTTTTTACAATCCTTTTTTTTCAGAAATTATTGTACTAATAAATGTAAATGTTACTTCCATTTTGATTTGGATTTCATGTTATTAAACAAGTTTATCTTTTTTTAAGATTCCCCAAAGATCCAAATAGGAGAATACAGTGGATTAATTTTATTAAAAAGCCAGACTTCATTACAAACTGCAGTAGGTTTTTATGTTCCCATAAGTTTGCTGAAGATTGTTTTGATCGAAGATCTAAAGTAAAAGTGAGATTACTACCAAATGCTGTTCTAACAATTGAAGTTGACTGTTTAAAATATTTAATTTTTTTATTTTATCATTTTGATAAACATCTTTCATAGCATTTACCCTTGAAAGTTAGCTTTTTTGGTTGTTGTGAAAAATGAGTTTATAATCGAGTTTAATCTAATACTTTAATTTATTTATTGGCTATTTACACTACAAGAATTAATTATATTTGTAAAAACGCTGTAGTAGATGAAAAAATTCGTAGTACATATATAAAGTTAATTTTGTTTAAGGGACATTAAACACTGAACAATCGTCAAAAAATCTTTTCAGATAACAGTACTATTTAATGTACCAAACTTAAAGAGACAAAACACCAAATAACTTGTTTTTAACTCACCAATATGTGTTTGACTAACCAGAACCATCGTAGAACCACCATAGAACCATCAAGAGACAATTCAATTTAATTTGAATTTCAAAGATTAATTCGAAAATATATGTTCAAGAAATTATTAAATAATCTTTGATTTTTCAAAAGGAAAAAAACAAAAACAAGTTTATGGTCATACTGTTTGATACGTGACAACGTAGCAGCATGACGTTAATCCAATTAAATGGAATTTATTTTTCACCTGTATTCAAATACGAAAAACTGGTGGTAAGATAAATTCCGGTTTACAAGGTTTGGAGAATTACATACGTTTTTATAATTAATATAAGTAATAAACTATCATACAAATTATAAAAACAGACCAGATTATCACTTCTGTAGGGCGATAAGGAGACAAACACCATTCAGCAAACTAAGCGCAAACTAAACTTGTTGCCAAGTCGTGTGAAAATACGAGACCCGGGAAAGGGGTACAGTTGGATGTAGGTGGAGTATTGAGACAGGTCTCTCAGGTGTAGAGCCTAAATATAGTGGGTCTCTGCTTAAGAGACCTGATGAGAAATTATCAAATGCATCACTGGCTAGCACTACATTAGTAATGTATCCTTGCAACGGGTCCACAAAGCAGTAAAAAAAGCATGACGACGAATATACAACAGACGATGGAAAAAGAAGAAGAGGAGGGAGTGGAGGGGGTAGGGTTCAGAAGAAGTAAACACTACTACGTACACCAAGTAAACCTCATGGCGATAAAATTGAAAAGGTAATTGAAATGTTACGAGCATTAACAAATGAAATCAAGGATTCAAGATATTTTTTTTGATCTGTACTTAATACAGAGAAAAGATAAAAGAGAATATTAGGAAAAGATAAAAGAGATTAGAAGGGAAGATGAAGGATTAAAAAAAAGAGAACATCGTATTGAAACAAAAGCAAAAAAAGTTAGAGGAAAGATTAAATAGACTGGAGAGGGATAAAAGACGTAACAATGTAGTGATCCAAGGATTGGAAATGGAGGAGCAAGGTCAGAACGTGCTAAAGCAAACAATGGAAAGCTTCTTAAATAGAACAATCAACGTTGAGGTGGATATAAAGGTAGCAAGACAATTAGATAAGGGGATTGCATTGATCGAAGGGACACCGATAAGAAAGAAAGTTACAATAGGCTTCGAAAAAGGGTGATGCAAGGCGCAATAAACATCTTCTACTGCTTTTTTTCTTCCTGCTTATAATTAGGCGTATTGCCTGTTTTTTATCCTTTTCCTTGATTTATAAATCGTCCTATTGGTCTTTTTCCGTTTAGTGACTTGTCTCTTGCAATATGCACTATCCTGTTGTTTGCCATCCTTCCTATGTGTTGATCCCATTCGACCTTCCTTTCCTTAATGTTTTCTACGTTACATGTGCGCCTTATGTCCTGACTCCGTTCTCTGTCTCTCAGTGTATTGTTTACTGCTCTCCTTAAGATTATCATTTCTACTGATTCCATCATTTTCTGTGTTACGCTGGTATCAGGTCTAGTTTCAGCTGTGTAAGTCATTACTGGTCGTACTACGCTTTTATATATTGTTGCTTTGATCTCGACTAAAAGGAATCTATTTTTAAATATAATATCATTGAGACATCTTGCTATCCTGTTCGCTTTACTAACCTAATGTTTTACCTCTTCCTCGATTTTTCCGACGCTAGTTATTTTGGTGTCCAGATACTTGACCTCTATCACTTGTTCTATTGGCTTCTCTTCAACCACCAACTTGCATCTAATGGGCTCCTTATCCGAGATTGACATATTTTACATCAGCGTAACATATGATTTTCAGATCTTGGTAACCCATTCTATATCCCCTTTTTGTTTTCAATTTCTTTATGATTTCATCCCTAACACTATTGAATAGGAGAGGCTTAAATAGCCTCCCTGCCATATGCCTAGTTCGTAATTAATTGGCTGTATATATCCTTCTGCTAATTTTGTTACTACCTTATTGTATTTGTATATGTCTTCAATTGTCTTAATTAGAGCAAACGGGATGTTCTTCTATGTGAATAACGTCTTCTATTTGTACTCTGTCAAAGGCTTTCTTCAAGTCTATCAGGCACAGCTAAGCCGGAATGTTGTTCTTCGGGAACCTTTCTTTCACCTGTCTCACAATGAATACGGCATCGATGCACGAGCGTCCATTTCTAAACCGTTGTTGCTCTTCTTCCAGTTGTATTTTTTCGATAATATTTGTTGTTATTATCTTTATTGTTAATTTCAATGCACAGCTTAGCAGATTTATGCCTCTATAGTTATTGGGATTTTCCTTTTTTCCTTTCTTATGAATTAGTATAACTATCACCGTTCTCCATTCCAGAATTCTATTCCATTTTATAATGCTTTGTATGAGTGTTTGAAGTTGCTCAACTGGAGTGTTCTCCATATTTCAATATCTCATTTGCTATCTCGTCTTGACCGGGGAATTTAGGATTTTTAAGTTTTCCCAGAACTTCTTCTATTATAATTGTTTCTTCATTTGTTGTTATATCTGGTATTCGTTACCCTGTTCTCTTTTATATAATAGCGTAAAATATTATACCCATGTTCTTTATTTACATATGTGTAAACTAGCAGTTCTTTCATCTTACTTCTTTACAGTCTTATGAATTTCCACATCTGTTTTTGCTAACGATAGAACTTTTTTGTGTATCCTTCCCAATAATCTGTTTTTGTTTTTCTTACTAGCTCATGGATTTCTGTTCTAATTCTCTTATATTCTTTATAAGCTTCATCTGTTAATGAAGCTGATTGACTTATACTGAAAATATGCATTTTTTATCTCGGCATTTCTATTTAATTACCTCCTCCTTGAACTGTTGCGTTTTCATTTTCCATTTTCTATGTTTATTGGCAGTTTTAGAACCTAGTGTCACCTAAACAACTTCTATTATATTTTGTTTTATTTTCTTCCAGATACTGTCTATGCTATCGTTGTCGTTTATTCCGTTCATACTAATTTTGCGTTGCAGCCTTATCTGGTATAGGTCTCTCGTTGATTCTTCCGCTATACTTTCTATTGTGAGTTTTGTTTCTATTTCCTTCTTTTGATGTTACTTGGTGTTTCCTATTTTTCCATCTTAGTTTATATCTCACCAAGTTGTGATGGCTTCCTACGTTTGGTGCGTCAGACTTCTAACATCTAATATATGTTATGGATCAATTCTTCTATTGGAACCTTCGGTGTGAAACACTAAACTCGAAGAGATTTACCACTAAACATCAAATCACTTTTTTAATGATTAACGAAGTTAGATATACATTGAAATCTTGTAACACTATTTCTATATTCTCTGAAAAGCAAATTGCATATTTCTAATCCAAAAGTGCCAAGATTGTATGCTCTACCAAAAATTCATAAACCAGGAAAATCAATGAGATCAATTGTGTCAGCTATTGATTCTCCACCATACAACTTAGGCAAAGTGGTTAACAAAGGAATTTGAAAATCTATTAAACCAACTAGTTTCATAGAACTAGATGATTTTCTTAAGAATTTAGTAAATCCCAAAATATAATATTCACTCATGAACTAAAAAACAACGACAGTTTACCATTTCTGGTTGTTTTAGTCAGTAGAAACAATAAAAATAGGTTAGATTTTAATATTTTAAAAAAAAACACCATGACTTCGAGATACATTCCTAACGATTCAAATCATAGCTTCCAAAATAAGATGGCTTGTTTGAATTTTATGGTAAATAGGTTAATTAATTTTCCTTTAAATAAAGATAATTGTAACAAAGAATTATAATTAATTAAGGAGGTATCTGAAGTGAACGGATATAATAAGAACATTGTAGATAAATTAATTAGAAAACGTAAGTTTAGAAAATTATTGAAAGATTCTTCGACTTATCAAAAGTATCAGAATACAAATAAATTTATGGTAATACCATTTGATGCCCAATTAACAAGACTGCTAGATAAAATTTTGAAAAAAGTGGGCATTAAGGTTGTGTACAAGCCATATTATAAATTAAGAGAAGTCCTGGGTAACCCAAAGGATAAAGAAAATCAACATGAAAAGTCGGGGATTTACGAAATTAGTTGTCAAGACTGTGAGCGAAGGTATATTGGATAAACAAAAAGATCCATATTAATGAGATATAAAGAACATATTGCCCACATTAGATATGGGAGAAAGGAAAAATCTTGTGTTGCCCAACATGCAATCAAACATGACCACAATGCAGATATTAGTAATTGAAGACTAATTAAAAGTGTTAATAATAATAGGACTTTGGATGCATATAAAAGCATTCAAATAGAAAAATGTAAGAAAATCATGAACAGAGAAAAAGGACCTATTCCTTTCAGTCAACTTTTTCAATTATTAATGTAAGGCTTAGTAATCTTCACGGTTCATGGTTTTACTCGCTTCATTAGGTAAGGTTTTCATATAAAAAGAACATAATTTAGTTTTAGAATTAGATTAAATCATCTCTTGATGATGCTCACGTGGTTAGCAAAACGTGCGTCGAGAAGTTAAAAAAAAGTGATTTGGTGTTTAGTGGTAAATCTCTTCGAGTTTATATGTTATGGGTGTATTTCCTGTTTGTTAGAAAGTAATCTATCATTGATCTATTACTCCTTGTATTCTCAAATATATATTTATATTGTTCTTTATGATTAAATAACGTATTATTTATTCTTAATTAATTTGTAGCACAAAAGTTTATCATCAATTATCCGTTGTAATTTTTTTTTACATTTTCATTAAATCTCTGTTTCACTCCTGATATTACCTCGCTTCCGATCTTCGCATTATAGTCTCCCATTATTATTATAGCTTTTCCAATGGGTATTTCGTCTATCAGTTCCTGGAATTTTGGCCTGACTTTTTGAGGTTTTTTTTAGGCTTTTTTTCTGGTTGGTTTAGAGTTCTCGGGTGCATATATTCGTACCGTATTTATCTTTCTGTTGTTTGTTATTAGTTTGACCATTATTATGATCTCCGATATACACTGACACTTCACTAATTGGTTTGTACATTTATTTTTTATCGTCAGGGCTACTCCTTTTTTAGCTCACCGGTCCTTCGCCACACCACTGTGATATAAAATACATTTTTCCAGTATTATCTATCATTTTCCATTATTCTTGGTTTTCTGTAAAGCATATATGTCTATTTTATAGTCTCTTATTTCCTTTTCAACTTCTTGGTCTCTTTTGTTGGATGATTTTATATTCCCGCTTGAAAACCTTAATACATCCTTCCTTTTTCATTCTATTAACCTGTTTCTTGCGTGTGTCGTCAACGTTTAATATGTCCTATTCCGAGGTAGGGCTTCAGTTCTGTGAGCGTTCTTGGTTTTCCCCCAGATAGGTTGCTAGCCTGATCTGGAGGTGCCTTCTTCTTTATTCGGGCTTGGGAGCAGCAGCAAGTCACTAAACTACTCAGTTCACTCAGAGACCCACAGACGTAGTTAATAAACAGGCCGGCAATAAACATAGAGACGAAATAAGGTATACAAATAATGTTTTCAAAAATGTTAGAATGATGGATAGAATAAAAACGGGAACATGGAATCTAAAGGGAATATATGAAACAGGCAATCTAATGCAGCTGGTTACCAGGTCTGTAAATATGAAACCGGAATTTGCCCATAGATTGTCCTAGCTGTCAATGCAGTCACCGTCAACCCGTCATTGGCGCAATTTCCTTGTTGACATCTGACAAAGATTTTCAACTCACAACAATATAAGTTCCATACAATAGCATAGTTTGTAATAGCTTTGAACATGTCCAATTTTGTGCCTGGAAACGACGATTTGCGGACAGAATTGATTTTCTATTACCATTTGAAGAAAACTACTGCAAAATCGCATCGAATGCATGTCAAAGCTTACGGTGGATATGCTCTTAGTAAATCAGAGTGCTTTGAGTGGTTTAAAAAATTCAATAGCAGCCATTTTGATGTGAGAAACGAAGAACGTGGGAGACCACTGAAAAACAGTTTGAAGACAACAAGTTGCCAGCATTGTCGGCTGAGAGTTACTTTTAAATGCAACAACAATTCGCGGATCAATTAAATCTGACACCAAAAGCCGTCTCTATACGTTTGAAAGCCATGGGAAAGACCTAGAAGATGAGAAAATAGGTTCCACATGAACTGAATGACGGACAGAAAGACAGTGCGAAATGCTGCTCGGCAGGTACAAAAGAAAGTCGTTTCTCCACCAAATTGTGATTGGCGATGAAAAGTGGATATATATTGAGAAACGAATCATCCGACATCAAGTGCAAAGCCAAATCGATAAGGACGGAAGACAATATTCCGTGTTTGTGGGATCAAAAGGGTGTGATCTATTATGAGCTGCTAAAACCTGGCGAACCCTTAATACTAAACACTACCGATAACAAATGATCGATTTGAATCAAGCTTTGCGTGAAAAACGAGCAGAATATTAAAAAAGGCAACACAAAGTGATTTTGCTTTATGATAATGCACCATCAGACACAGCAAAACTAGTCAAAGAAAAGGTTGAGGCGTCTAATTGAGAAATACTTTCGCATGTGGCTGACTCACCAGACTTGGCTCCGTCTGATTACTACTTATTTGCATCGATAGGACATGCACTTGCTGAGCAGCGCTTCACTTTTTACAAAAATGTACGAAAATGGTTCGATGATTGGTTTGCCTCGAAAGAGCAACCAACAGTTTTTTTTTTGAAAAATGTATAGCTAGCGATAGGCAATATTTCGAATAAAATATTCTTTATAATTTTCATACAATAAACTTGTATTTTCTATATAAAAATTCTGGTTTCATATTTACATACCTGGCAGATGCAATTTATAGGTCAATAACCTATAAATAACCCGTATAAGAAACGCAAAAAGGATCGGAAATAACTGAAATAGAGAATATGGTCTTCGTTAAAAGTAGAGGGGAGGATAAGAGATTGGAAACTGGCTTTATAGCAGATAATAGTTTTAAGGAGAAAGTAATGGTCTATACAGCAAAATCCTACAGAATGTGTACTATTAAGATAAAAGGGACAAAATGGAATAAAAGTATAATAAATCTACATGCACCTACAGGAGAAAAAGAAGATGAAAAAGACATATTTTATGAACAGCTGGCAGAAGAATACGATCGATTACATAAACATGATATATAAATTGTTTTTAGGAATTACAATGCAAAAGTAGGACAGAGAGACATATATAAAAATATCATAGGGAAACACTTTAAGTACATGGAAACCTATGGCAATGATCTAAGAATGATAGGTTTTACAGCAGAGAGAAGTGTTGTAAGAAGTACACAAATACAAAGGGAAGAGATATATATATATATATATATATATATATATATATATATATATATATATATATATATATATATATATATATATATATATATATATATATAAAGAAATTTGGGTATCGCCTAACGGCAGAACTAGAAATGAAATGAACCATGTACTAATAAAAAAACAGCATATAAATATGAATGCAAATATTCAAAGTAGTAGAGAATCACTTTTTAGTCGCTATGGCGATTAAAAAAAGACTTGTGAGAGAAAGAGAAGGATAAAGAAGAAAGAACTTTGCCAAAAATGGAAGCCTTAAAAGATGAAAAAATTAAACCGGAATATGAGAAAGAAATAAAGAAAGGATACAAAATCTGGAACTAACAATTAAAATTGATAAAATATGGGTAACTAGCAAAGAAGTAAGAAGGAAACAAATAAATTACTAATGCCCCGAAAGAACAATATGGAAAAAAAGGTGGTTTGACGAAGAGTGCAACGTTAATTTTCAACATTTTAAAATGCAATGTAAAATAAGATAACGAAAGATAGGGACGAGAATATTCAGGAGTATAAGATAATAAATTATGCAGAAAAAAGAAAAGTCAATATAATGAATAGAAATTGAGTATTATAATATAATATAATTAGGGAACTAAATTTTAACACATCCACCAAAATATCTGCCAACAATTAGCTAACAGAGGGCGTACCAATGTCAAGAGGTATCAAGCACGGAGCTTCATTGAGTCATATGCAGTTAAGTCTGATTATGGATAATACAAACTACCAACTCAAGATATTGTGGATATTATGGCCTAAGCAAAACTAAAAATATATATATAACATGCATTCCTCCTATTATGACATACACACTAAAGACTCGAACAATAGAAAATCAAAATACCTTTTGAGAAGAGTGAAAATGAGAAGGCTTAAAAGCATCTCTGGTTATACTTTGTTCTTCTTCTTTCTTCTTCTTTTCGGTTTATGGATCTGCTATTGCACAATGTACCAGCTCATTTGGTGAACCGGCAGATGATCGAGCCGTGCTCCTGACAATTGGGGGTAAAAATGTTTCTAAGCTTAAATGTGTCCTGATATAGTTTTTAGCACGTATTATAATCTTGCACTCGATTATCACTGGAAGCATCCAGCTTCATCCGGCCTAGTTACCGGCGTGACAATGGGTCGGAAATTATTTAACAATGTCAGATATAAATTTCATGAAAAGTAATCTTGAAACTTAAAGACGGGATACCGAAATTCTACTTCACTGACTCGCGCCCACTACTTTTTCTCGATAAAAGCCCGTCCAAACAAATAAAAATATTAAGATATTTGAAGATGCACATGTATATAACACGGCGAATGACTCTCGTCTCGTTTTACACGACGGAAAAATATATAGTGACATAAGACAAGAATGTTGCATACAGAACATGTCAAATAGGGACGAAGACGCAGAGAAGCTTGGAATGAGCGTGTGGAATGGATGGCACCTAACAGATTAGCAAAAAGAACATGTTAGCAAACCACAAACACGAAGACCCTGTGGAAAGAATAACTTAGAAAAAACAGGTCCCAGGCCTATAACAAAAAAAAAAGATGAAGAAGAAGCTTTTTATTTTTATAACGGTATAAAGATATCTAATAATAAATAAAATATTTTAAGTGTAATGTATGGAAAAACTATTGAATGTTCTAGAACAACATGCATTCGAAATATTATTAAAGTAATTCTATGGATTCTATGGACGATCATTCGGCCCTTATCGAACACGAACCTCCTCTAGATATTTCCATTGGTTTTTATTGCTATCTAGTTGGTACAAATTCGCTTGAGGTCATCTACGAGATTTTCTGCGATTTATCTTGTTTGTTTTTGGTCTCCACTTTAGTATTTTCTTGATCCACCTCCCAGAGTTTAGTCTTACAATATTCTGCCCACCTCTAATTTGCCTTTAAAACTTTATCTATATCTTCTACTTTTCACACTGTAGTTCGCTTCAGAAAAAGGCACTATACATCGAAACAATTATCATAAAATAGAATTTTCTAATATAGTGGAAATTTAGAGATAAGTCTTAGTTATTTCATCTTCTACTATTATTCATTTTTTCACTCAATTACCACTGGAAGCATCCAGCGTCATCCGGTCCGGTTACGGGGGTGACAATGCGTTGGGCATTATTTAACAATGTCAAATATAAATTTCTTCGAAGTAAACTTGAAATCTAAAGACGGGATACCGAAATACCATTTCGCTGACTCGCCCCACTACTTGGTGTTTAACTCTATCTCTTAGATTTATATACCTCTGCATCCTCTGTAATTGCGTTATGATCATTTTTATAAGAAAAATAAAATAAACAAAGATTAATATATTGTATGTGCTGCTTTCCAAATGCGAACTATATTACTGTTACTGTAATTAGAACTGTTAAATATAGTTATTAAAATATAATATATTTATTAAAAAGTTTAATGTAGGTTTAATGATTTTCTTTTTAAGGGGTAAGTACATTAGATTTGAGTATATAGCAGATTTTTCCTATGCCGCAGATCACAAAACCTAATATGCCATCTCATATTTCATAACATATCATCTTCATTTCATACCCCATATCTTATTTTCATGCCTCATATCCTAGATATATGAACTTTTCAAGAAGTTATATATATTTCTCTTCAATTTCTATTAAGCCATTCAGACTAACCCAATTCTGAGTGACTTAAATAGATTTCAAAATACTGATTTAAAATTTATGAAAAATATTTAAAATATACAAAACTCTCGAATACCGTTTTGAGAATCTATAATTCACTAAAAGCCTGGAAAACTTTAAGGTGACGAAAACGAGACACGAATGAATTCGCACAACCACAATCAGTAAAACACAATGGGAAGGATATTTCAAAACTCTATACATGGAAAAAAATATAGCCTTACAAGAGGAATGATACCTGGTACAGCTTAACAATTAATAGAATTTCCCTATGCCGCAGATCACAAAACATAATATGTCATCTCATATCTCATAACATATCATCTTCATTTCATATATCATATCCTAGATATACGAACTTTTCAAAAGTTATATACATGTATGCTTCACTTCAATTTCTACCAAGCCATTCAGACTAATCCAATTCTGCGTGACTTAAATAGATTTCTAAATACTGCTTTAAAAATCATGAAAAATGTTTCAAAATATACAAAATTCCCGAATACCGTTTTGAGCACCTATAATTCACCTGAAATATTAATTTAAGCAATTATTAATATATTTCATTAATTAAATTAACAAAATTAATTTTATTATCACAAGAATTAATAAAAGAATAATTAACAATATACATAATACAATTAATAGAAAGCAGAGGACACATAACATTAATTGCACCAATCCTAAAACTAAATTTTATTTACACCATCGACAAAGATTGTTTTCTGAAACAAAGGAGAGTTACACAGAGAGTATTCTGCATTAAAAAATCGTAAAGAATTCGATAGCTTGCCATTGGTCGAAAGGAAACAACATTTCTAGAAATTTATGATCTGAAGAGTAAGTGAAAATTTTCTTTAAAGTAAATCGCGTTCTCTTTAATGGAAAACAAATTTATTATTTTACATTCAGAAAGTATCATCCCATTTTGCATTGGTTTATCGATATTGCATTATATTCACTTTTTTTCGAGGACAAAACACGATTTTGTCACGATCTTCTAGGACAAAAACTTACAAAATACTTTTTTTTCTGGATATATACACGGAATGGAAATGAAAAGTGGAAAATAGTCCAAGGGTTAATCACGAAATGAGGTAGTAGAAATTAAAGTTGTTTGTTTATCTGATGGTTATAAAAGAAATAAAAATCTGTATGGAGAAGTTTTATTTTTCACAGGTTCCTATAATAATTCACTTAATAATTCCAGAAGCCAGACTTTAAGAGAAAGCTCTAAAAGTATTGAGAAATTAATACGATTAAAAGAAGTAAAAGTTCTTTGTTATTAAATATTTATTGTATGATAAAGGGATTGAATGAAAAAGAACCTAAAGCGGTTAAGGCGAGCATTCCAAGTAACTAAGTAGCCCCAACTTAATTCATAAACACATTTGTTATTCTAATTTACATGTCCACCATTGTAGTGGGTGGCATTTGATAAATTTGTTCTTTAACAAAACCCCATAAGAAAAAAGTTAGTTTTGTTAAACCCGTGGATCTGGCTGGCTACGGTACAGGACCTCCCCTACCAATCCATTTATTTTCATAATTCGTGTCCAAATATTGTCTCACCTGTCTGCTAAAATGTGGTGCTAGAAGGTGCTCCTCTGACACCAATTAGGTTATGAAACAAATATTGCAAAACAAGCAACTGAAATTCAGTAATGAAGAATGCGGAAGTCATGCGGACACTAATAAAGCTAGTTCCACTATTGTCAAACATTCACTCTCTTGAGTGATGTTCTGGTTGCCTATTCAAACATGTTGTTATCCAGTGACAAAACGGTATGAACGTCAGTCAAGCATTTAATATAGAATCGATTTATACAAGCAATAAGCATATGTGAGCTATGACAAATAAAATGGTTTGAAGGGATTCCATTTCAGCGAATGCAACTCTATATGAATTTTATTGCAATATTTTTTCTTTGTTGATATCTAAAATACTCAGGATCAGTGTATTAGGGTGGTTTTCGGGTATTTGTACCTAACATATTTAGCTCATGATATATGTCTTTGTTTGTGACATAATAGAAGTATCATTATTCTTCATATGTTATCATATATATATATATATATATATATATATATATATATATATATATATATATATATATATATATATATATATATATATGTATATATATATATATATATATATATATATATATATATATATAGTTTTTTTTATTCGTCCAATAAACACTGGCTTTAGTTAGACTCATATCCCTTTTATTGTCTGACATCTTCTTCTACTTGTTGACATATTGAGGCATATATTGAGGAGTGGCAACAAAAAAAAACGAATTTATTTACATTTAATTTTATCTTCAGTTCATTATAAAATCTCCGTCGTTATCTAAGATCTTTTGCCATCTTGCTGGTAGAGTTTCAATCCCCTGTTCATAACATTCTGTTTTCTTTGAAGAAAAATATGTTTGTAAGTGAGCTCGCACATTATCGATATTTTTGACATTTTTATTCCTTATAGAATGTCCCATGGATCGGAATAAATGAAAACGGATGGTGCTATGTCTGAGGAATGGGAGGATTTGGTAAAACCTCCCAGTTTAGCTGCATAGTTTTTTCTTGGGTTAATCTTGCTGCATGCAGCCTGGCATTATCGTGTTGCAATATTACCCCTTTTCTCTTGAATAGAGCTGGCCGTTTTACCAATAATTCGTTACCTAATCTATCCAATTCTTGGCAATACAATTCAGCCGTAACTGTTTCTTCAGGTTTCAATAGTTCAAAATGAATTATGCCACCACATTCCAATCAAACGCACAGTAACACCTTATTTAAACTGAAGGATGGTTTAGGAGTAGATAAGGCTAGTTGATTTGGAGAAAGCCATTGTTTACAGCACTTCGTTGTTGTACAAAACCCATTTTCACTTCGTTGTCTGCACAAAAGAGATGTGCAAATTGTATGCCGCTCATCTCCGACAATATATCTGGAACCCATATAACCTGCCTGTAAACCTTCCCGATTTCTTGAAGATGTCTTTAGACTGTTGACCAAGTAGCCACAAAAGTGTTTGCTATTTCCTGGATACTCAGTCAAAATCACCATTGGAAAAGTTTCTAAACCAGCTTTGGCACTTACAGACTTTTAATATATCTCCATACACATCGCATTTTTTTTTTGTTGCAACCGATACATTAGACTATTAGTCCGGGAGTACATCCGATAGTTAAATCCGTCAATAAGTGCCAACGCTGGTTTAGAAAAATTTCCAATGGTGATTTTGACTGAGTATCCAGGAAATAGTAAAAACTAGAAATACTCAAGAAATCAGGAGGGTTTACAAACAGGATATATGGGTTCCAGATCTATTGTCGGAGATGAGTAAAGAACAACGGCGTACAATTTGCACATCTCTATTGTGCAGACAGCGAAGTGATCCGTTTTTACGAAGGATTTTTATTGGTGACGAGAAATGGGTTTTGTACAACAACGACAAGTGCAGCAAACAATGGTTTTCTCCAAATCAACTAGCCGTACCTACTCATATACCATCCTTCAGTTTAAATAAGGTGTTACTGTACGTTTGATGGGAATGTGGTGGCATAATTCATTTTGAACTATTGAAACCAAAAGAAACAGTTACGGCTGAATTGTATTGCCAATAATTGGATAAACTACATAACGAATTGTTGGTAAAACGGCCAGCTCTGGTCAACAGAAGAGGGATAATATTGCAACACGATAATGCCAAGCTACATGCAGCAAGATTAACCCAAGAAAAAATAAGGCAGCTAAACTGGGAGGTTTTACCAAATCCTCACATTCTCCAGACATAGCACCATTCGATTTTCATTAATCCCAATCCATGGAACATTCTATAAGAAATAAAAATTTCAAAAATATCGATAATGTGCGAGCTCACCTACAAACATATTTTTCTTCAAAGGATACAAAATTTTATGAACAGGGGATTGAAACTCTACAAGCAAGATGGCAAAAGGTCTTAGATAACGACGGAGATTACATATGAATACATACGATTACAGAGGCCTCAGACTAACATGATCCAAAATCTGCCAACCCGCATTGGACCAGCGTGACTGATTACGGTCCATACCTTCAACATGACAGTACAACTTCAAATACGACTCTACACCCGAGGTACGGAGAATTGACGATGTGGTCGAATTCGATTCCTCATCAATCGAAAGCTTAAAGAAGTGTAGTTAAATTTGAAAGTATATCCGACAGATTAACCCAATGCGTCATTCAGCTGAATAAAAAGTTTAAGCTTCAAATCGTCAAAACTTATGCACCAACTATAAGCCATAGAGATGAGGAAATTGAGGAATTTTATGATGATGTGGCACAATTTTTAGACAAAGAGAAGTGTAGGTATAAAATCCTATAGGCGACTTTAATGCCAGAATCGGAGAAGCAAGAACTGATGAAAATGCAACTGGTCCGTATGGAAATAGTGAGCGGGACAATAGAGGTGACAGGCTGGTTGAATTTGCTGAAGGACAAGAACTCTATATTATGAATTATTTTTACAAGAAAAAGATCAACAGAAAATGGACATGGAAAAGTCCATCTGGACTCACAAGTAAAATTGATTACATCATTACAAACGATAAAGCAATATTTTGCAATTGTACTGTCCTTAACCACTTTAATGTGGGAAGTGACCACCGAATGGTACGAGCAAAGATTAGGATAAACTACCGAAAAGAGCGCGAAAGAATGGTAAGTTCAAAAAGGGGCAAAGTGGATTCTGGGCAGCTGCTAGAGAGGGGTAGAGATTTTGAAATTGCTCGGCTTCAATAGCACCAGAAGATAATTGTTTCAAAGAGTCAAAAATTTCCAATGAGGCCATTAATTTAATGAAAAAATGCCGGACAATGAAGAATGCCGATAGTCCTAATGGCAGGATCGAGTACGTTGAGCTTTGCAAAACTATAAGAAAACGTATTCGAGAGGAAACGCGCCGATTCAACATGCAGCTCGTACAAAAGACTGGAAGAAAACAGGGGAATTAACAAAGCTAAGCAGAAGCTAAGAAAGAAAAGGACACAAATATATTCCTTAATGCATGAGAATGGTACAATATGCAGCGATCGGACAGAAATGTTAGAGGTGGTCCGAAGATTTTATTCAAAGTTATATGAGGACGAGAATCAAGCAAGAACAGCAATACCCACTGAAGAACAAGTTCCGAATATCCTGGTGGAGGAAGTGACAAAGGCTATAGACTCGATAAAAAATGGTAAGGCTCCAGGAAAGGATAGTATAACTGTGGAGATGTGAAAAGCTGGTGGTCAAACTTTACATAAAACACTAGCAAAATTACATAAGAAAGGAGCACGGAAAAATTTAAAGAACTACCGTCCAATAAGCCTCCTGTCAATGGTGTACAAAGTTTTCACCAAGATAATATCCAAAAGAATACTAAGAAAACTTAATGACGCCCAACCAAAGGAGCGAGCAGAATTCAGAAGTGGATTCAGCACAATGGATCACATGCAGGTCCTACAGCAGGTCATAGAAAGACACAACGAATACACTATGCCACTATGCTTGGTTTTTATCGATTATAAAAAGCATTTGATTTAATCTCAAAGCGAGCCATAATGGATGCATTGCTTAATCAAGGTGTAGAAAAAGCCTATGTATATCTACTAGGATATATGATGATATACGATATATGATGAAGCTACAGCGACAGTCCACCTTGACGATCTAGAGTTCGGAATAAATGTAGAGCAGGGCGTACGGCAGGGTGACGCAATATCGCCTCTTCTTTTCTCAGCCTGCTTGGAAGAAGTGTTCCGTAATCTGGATTGGGTACAAGATGGAATAAGGATTAATGGTGCATACTTAAATCATCTTAGATTCGCTGATGATATCGTTCTTCTTTCACAAAACCCAGAGGAGTTGCAAAGACACGCACAAGAGCTGCAAAGGGCTGGGGAACCATTTGGCTTGAAAATAAACCAGAAGAGTCAGGTCATTTTCAATAAATTTGCTGAGAGCAAAAGGATTTCTATTTTACGAACGGATTTGGAAGTTGTGGATCACTATATATATATATATATATATATATATATATATATATATATATATATATATATATATATATATATATATATATATATATATATATATATATATATATATATATCTTGGGCAGACGATTTCAATGGAAGGAGATACCGTCCGGGAGGTGGAACGACGCGTTAAATGTGGCTGGCAGACATTTGGCAGGCTCAACATAGTGTTTAAGAGCAAACTACCACTTTGCCTAAAAGGAAAAGTCTTTGATCAGTATGTCCTGCCCATTATGACATACAGAAGTGAGACCTGGACACTCACAGTCAGTTCAAAAACTTCGAGTAGCACAGAGGGGAATGGAAAGATGTATGCTTGGCATTACTAGACGGGATAGAAAGATCTGCACATGGATCAGAGAGCAAACGAAAGTGAGTGACATCATTGGAAGAATAAAGCAATTGAAATGGAGGTGGGCAGGCCCTGTAGCGAGGCGGTGGGACGAAAGATGAACCAGGGCGGTCCTGGACTGGATACCGCTTGATCGCAAACGTCCACGGAGAAGACCGAAAGAATGTATATATATATATATATATATATATATATATATATATATATATATATATATATATATATATATATATATATATATATATATATTTATATATATATATATATATATATATATATATATATATATATATATATATATATGAGAGGAGCCACATTGGCTGCGGTGTCTAAGGCGTCAGCCTTACGTTACGGCAGTTAATGTGGAGGGGGTTCGAATCCCGTACTAGGCAAAAAAGTTTTTCTAAAATTCTTGTGAATGTTTCCAGGTAAGAGTGTAACATCTGACAAGGAATCACCCCTCAGTCACGCCAGTTCGAGGCTGGGTAAGGCCGGATGCCTTCTGAGAGGTTTTCTACGTTGGTCACTCGCCAGTCGGTAGGCTTCTCGAGATTCTTTCGGTTAAGCACAAAACCAAGGGTTGATAGCACCGAGGGGGGTGCTGACCGGGGTTTTCGGTAGCTGATGGCCGTGGTTCGGAACCCACGTTAAGCTGTAGGTCCAGTCGCTAAATAGCCTTTTCAGTTGCTGATACGCCTCTAACTCCAAAACATTACTATATATATATATATATATATATATATATATATATATATATATATATATATATATATATATATATATATATATATATATATATATATATCTAAAAGACATGAAGAAAAATATTACTTTCTATTATGTCACAAACAAAGACATATCCTGATCCTGAGTATTTTAGATATCAACAAAGAAAAAATATTGCAATAAAATTCATATAGAGTAGCATTCGCGGAAATGGAATCCTGTCAAACCATTTTATTTGTCATACCTCACATATGCTTATTGCTTGTATAAATCGATTCTATATTAAATGCATGACTGAAGTTCATACTTCACTCAAGAGAGTGAATGTTTTACGATAGTGGAACTAGCTTTATTAGTGTCCGCATGACTTCCGCATTCTTCATTACTGAATTTCAGTTGCTTGTTTTGCAATATTTGTTAAATAACCTAATTGGTGCTAGAGGAGCACCTTCTAGCACCACATTTTAGCAGACATGTGAAACAATATTTGGACAGGAATTATGAAAATAAATGGATTGTTGTAAGGGAGGTCCTGTACCGTAGCCAGCCAGATCCACGGATTTAACAAAACTAGCTTTTTTCTTATGGGGTTTTGTTAAAGAACAAGTTTATCAAATGCCACCCACTACAATGGAGGACATGTAAATTAGAATAAGAAATGTGTTTATGAATTAAGTTGAGGCAATGCTCATTACAGTCAATAGTTTTTTTGAACATAGGCTTAGAGTTTGTATTGAAATGGTAGAAAAATTAAATAATTAAATGATTGTAGTGACTTCATCTTAATTCATGTTTGTACTTAATCTGTCATGAATGTATTCATTAGTTTAATAATAATATAAAGCCTAAGGTGAATTCCATTAAAAACGAAATATTAAAAACAAAAATGTAAAAATCTCAAAAATTATGACAGATAGGTTTTACCTACACCTATCTATCATAATTATATAGCTAAATCTTTAAATAGAATAGAAAGTATTTTGTTTTAGGAATATTGTAAAATGAAAAAATATTAGACGTTCCATTTAAAAACAACAGATGTGATTTTTTTCATTTATCTCAATTATCCTGGGCATATTATATATATATATATATATATATATATATATATATATATATATATATATATATATATATATATATATATATATATATATATATCATCATCATCATCAGCCCGTGTCGATCCACTGCAGGATGAAGGCCTCTTCAGTATGCTTCCAACTATCACGGTCCTGGGCTTTCCTCTGCCACTCGGGTCTAATATCTTAACGATGTCATCAGTCCATCGTGCTTTCAGTCTTCTTCGCAGACATTTGCGATCAAGCGGTATCTACTTCAAGATTGCCTTGGTCCATATGTCGTCTTATCAACTCGCTATATAACCTGCCCATCTCCATTTCAATTGCTTTACTCTTTCAATCATGTCATCTGATCCATGCACAGGGCTTTCTGTCGCGTCTTGTAATGCCAAGCATATATCTTTCCATTCCCTTCTGTGCTCCCCGAAGTTTTTGTATGGATTGCGATGAGGGTGTCCAAGTTTCAGTTCCATATTTCATAACGGGTAGAATGCACTGATCGAATACTTTTCTTTTCAGGCAAAGTGGGAGTCTGCTCTTAAACACTATGTTGAGCCTGCGAAATGCCTGCCAGATACATTTAACGCGTCGTTCCACCTCCCGGGCGGAATCACCCCCCATTGAAATCCTCTACCCATGATATATAAAATGGTCCCCAATCTCCAAATCCCTTCCTAAAACTGAAATTCTTCTATTCTGAGCGAATTTATTGAACATAACCTGACCCTTTTTCAGGTTTATTTTCAAGCCAAATGGTTCCCCAGCCCTTTGCAGCTATTGTATGCGTCTTTGCAGCTCCTCTGGATCTTGTAAAATGAGAACGATATCATCTGCAAATCTAAGATGATTTAAGTTTGCACCATTGATCTTTACACCATCCTGTTTCCAATCCAGTTTACGGAATACTTCTTCAAGGGCACATGAGAAAAGAATAGACGACTCTAGAGAGACTAGACGACTCCTCGTTCTACCTTAATTCCCCCTGCAAAATCATAAAGGTAAATTGTCGCTGTAGCTCCATCATATACCGATCCTAATAGGTTTATATATGCTTTATCGACCCCCTGGCTCAACAATGCGTCTATTATGGCCTGCTTTGGGATTAAGTCAAATGTTTTTTCGTAGTCGATAAAAGCCAAACACAGTAGCATGGTGTATTTGTTGTGCCCTTCTATGGCCTGCTGGACAACCTGATCCATTGTACTGAATCCAGTTATGCTTTATCAATTTCATTCAGTTTTTTTAATATTCTTTTAGATATTATCTTAGTGAAACTTTTGTATATTACTGAGAGGAGGCTTATTGGCGGTAGTTCTTTAAATCTCCCTGTGCTCCTTTTTTATGTAAAAGGATCACTGCTGCATTTTCCATAACTCGGGTACTTTTTGTTCTTTGAAGCATTTTGAATATAATTTTGCCAGTGTTTTATGTAACGTCCGACCACCAACTTTTAGCATTTCGACAGTTACACTTTCCTTTCCTCCACTAGGATATCTGGCATTTGTTCTTCCGTAGATATTGTTGCGTTTGATTGGTTCTGTTCTTTTCTGACAACCTCTAACATTTGCGTACGCGCCCTACACACTGTGCCATCATCATGTATTAAGGCATAAATTTGCATTCTTTCTTTCTCAGCTTCTCCTTTGCCTTGTTAATTCCTTTGTTTTCTTCAAGAGTTTTTTGCACTAACTGCATGTTGAACCGACGCGTGTCCTCTCTGATACTATTTCTTATAGTTTTGCAAAGCTCAGCGTACTCGACCTTGTCAAAAGGACTCCCTTGTCAAAAGGATGACCTTGTCAAAAGGCATTTCTCATTGTCTGTTGTTTTTTCATTAAATCAATGGTCTGACTGAAGATAGTCTGAGGCCTTTTTCTTCTGGTGCTATTGAAGCAGCCATTTGAAGCACATTGTTGATGATTTCTTCATATTAAACTAATATTTCCATCTCCTCCGGATCTTGTAACACAACAAAGCGGTTCTACAAAGCAATCTTAAAATCGCTGGCCCTCTCCAGCAATTTCCTAGAATCCACTTTGGCCTTCTTTAACCTTACCATTCTTTCGCGCTCACTTCGACAGTTAATCCTAACTTTTGCTCATACCATTCGGTGGTCACTTCCAACATTAAAATTGTTAAGGGTAGTACAATTAATAAATATTGTTTTATCGTTGGTCAATGTAGTCAATTTCACTTGTGAACCCAAATGGATTTTTCCATGTCAATTTTCTGCTGATATTTTTCTTATAGAACGAATTCATAATATAAAGTTCTTGTATTTCAGCAAAATCAACTAATCTGTCACCTATATTATCCCGCTCACCAGTTCCATATGGGCCAGTTGCATTTTCACCAGTTCTTGCTGTTCCAATTCTGGCATTAAAATCACCCAACAGGATTTTGTATCTACATTTCTCCTTGTATAAAAGCTGCGCCACATCATCATAAAATTTTTCAATTTCCTCATCCTTATGGCTTATAGTTGGGGCATAAACTTGAACGATTTGAAGCCTAAACTTTTTATTGAGCTGAATGACACATTGGGCTAGTCGGTCAGATATACTTTCAAATTTTACTACACTGTCCTTCAGCTTCCGATTGATGTGGAACCCAATTCCACCACATCGTCCATTCTCCATACCTCGAGTGTAAAGTACGTGAGCAGTTGAATCCAGTTGGATTAGCTGTTCGCCCTTTCTTCGTCTTTCACATAGCCCAACAATATTCCAATTTATGTTCAAGTTCGATCAATAGTTCTTGCAGTCGGGCATCCGTTTTCATTATCCGTATATTCCGCAACTACAAGTCTAATGAGCAACTGGACCTACAGCTTAACTTGGGTTCCGAACCACAATCATCAGCCACAGACAACCCAGGCCAGCACCCCCCTCAGGCTATTAACCCTTGGTTATGTGCTTACCCATAAGTCTATCAGCAAGCCTACCGACTGGCGAGTGAGCAACGTAGAACACTTCTCAGAATGTATCCGACCTTGCCCAGCCTTTAACTGGCGTGACTGACGGGTAATTCGTTGTCGGATTTTACACTCTTGCCTAGAAACAATCACAAACATTTAGGAAGTAAACAGACAGAAGAAAGAAAAAAACAACCATCCGAGAGCTGGAATCGAACCAACTACCGCTCCAATGCGGTTTCGGCACACAGCGGCAGGCCACTGCTCTTACCGTCCGCATCAACGCGACCGGCCGTATATTCAGAATAGCAATGTCAAAGTCCGATGGCAGCCTGATCTAACCCGGTGATTCTTAGCAACCGCTACCTTGGGGCAGGTTTTCCCTCAGCCGTAGGTGGTTGCCCCTTGGGCTCCGGGGAATGAGTACCATGTTTGAGGTTGTACTTTCATATTGAAGGCATGGAACGTAATTGCCACGATGGTCCAATGCGGCTTAGCAGATTTTGGGTCATGTTAGTCCGAGGCCTCTGTCTTGACCTGTCCGCCAGGAGTGACTTTCCCAGGAGAATAGGGTCCAGACAGCATAGCTCAAAGCTTCAAAATGTTTCTAAATTATTCTGAGTGTCAATCCGTTCATTCTGTGAAGAATCACGACGTTTCGCCAAATCTCATTTGGCATTTTCAAGTATTGTCCGCTTCGAGTGAAGAGGCCAACAGCTGAAGTTGAAGAAAATCATGAACCGGGATAAGGACCTATTCCGTTCAGTTTTTCAATGATTAATGTAAGGCTCAGAAAACCTCACGGTCCATGATTTTTACACGCTTCATTAAGTAGGGTTATCATATAAATAGAAAATAGCTTAGTTTCAGAATTAGATGAAATAATCTCCTCTAATTACTCCAATAATTATACCTCACTTCAATACTATTGCGAAATAGCATTTTCTGCAATAAAATTCAAATATCGGGCAGGTTTAGTAGTAGAAAAACAATTATGGCCTCCGATAGGTGGAAGAGAAGGTTGAAATTGCTTGATATCGTTTATTCTTGTCCCTCTTTAGAGATTGTAAACGTCTTAATTAAAAGTTTTATTAGTGCTAAGAACCAGTCCAAAATATAATTTTTTAAATATATTCTTTTGCGTGGAATATTTGAGACCGGAGTTGATGGGGTATGTCCGATGTTTGATGTGAGGGGTGTGATTCAACTTGATTAAATCTTTAATTATTAAGGATGTAATATCTGTGTTGGGAGAGCGTGAATATGATTATTCTCTGCCAGATTTGTATGAATTTTTTTAATTTATACCTGATATTAATGTTGTTTTTTATTATCCGTAAAAAAAATTGCAAAATTATTAAATAGCCAATCGAAAAGCTATGATAGGAACTATCATTTTAAACAAACAACTGTAAAAGCACATTGGGCAGATAATTGGTTACTATTTAACGATTAAGCTACAATCTTATATGGAACACAAAAGCATATTGAGCAAATAATTGGTTACTATTTAACGAATAAGCTACAAATAAAGTAATGAATATTGTTATTAGTCATGCCAATCCAAAAAAAAAAGAATATGGCAACGTCATATTGACTAAATAAAATGACTCCCATGATAGGTTCTTGGCGACAAAAATTATTTCAATATGTCTATTTAAATTACATTTAAAACCAAAATTGTATTCTGTACGCTAATATCACGATATGCTTCTTATTTACGGAGAAGATGCTACCAACCAGACAAGAAATATACAAGGTCTTCAACGTGTTTGGAAAAACTAGTTAAAACGGTGCTAGGCTTGCACACACTCATTTTAAACAATTAGTTTAATAAAATAGGCTATTATAATATAAAAAATTGATGCTAGTAATTTTAACTTTGACATTAAAGGACATTAGTATATAAGTTTTACTTTTTTTCTAGAAACCAAATGTTTGCTGAAATGTATGGAATAAATTGTTACAAAAAAATATTACATTTTATTTTCAAATAATACCTTACGAGTACAATGAAACAAAAAACGGAATATTCCTAATAATTAATAACATTGCCACATGTAAGAAAACTAAAATAATGTTTTCCGCCGAAATGGTTGCATTTTAGTTCATATGTTTTAAGGAAACTGCTCGTTCCAAATAACGTAAAGAATCGTTAGTTAATCCCATCCATGCCTTCCACTGGAGGGCACATGTTTCGTATCTTGGTGTTAAGACTGATCAGGATACCGACATATGCTATGTCATCAAAAATAGCGAGATCATATTCGCAGTCAACAACCCACACTTTCTCCTACCACTAGTCGGATGGCTCATACATGCAGTGTTAAATTTCCTTAGGCTGCCTCCAATAAGATAATAGTAGCCAAGTATGATACACCCAACTGCTGGGTTCATCAATCTTATATGGAACACATAACAACCTGCATGTGAAAGATGTGACCTCCAACGGAAGGGATGGGTGGGATTCGCTCCCGATCAAGCAACTAATAAAATGCTTATTTGAGCAGAGATCATGTTGTTGTGTATTCCACATGAGATTGTCGAACCCAGCAATTAGGTGTATAACACTCGGCTATTGTTGTCTCATTGGGCGCAATGAAAGGAAATTTAACCCTATGATTGTCTCTTATTTCTAGATTTATTCATACATACGTACAAGAAAATATGTTTTGCGGAGAAGTTTAATAACCTTCTTTTATTTGAATAAAACGGCTGCTGAAAGTTATCGATTGTCGGTTAAAGCTTGTGGTGAACATGATCTAACCCAAAAAACTTGTAAACGGTGACGATTTTGATATAAAAAATAAAGGAACGATCAGGACAGCCGAAAAAGTTTGAAGATGCACATTTACAAGCATTATTGGATAAAGCCACACTCATAAGTTGAAAGAATTGGCAGAAGCATTCAATATCGCGCAATCCACCATTTCCGAACGTTCACTCCTATTGGGAAAAAAAGGAAGAAAATGGATTCTATATGAATTTAAGGAAAGAGACTTGGAGCGGATCTATTTTGACAACCCAAAACGCAAACAATCATGAGTAGACCCAGATCAGCCTTCAACATCATAACTAGTGCGCAATATGCATGGAGAGTAAGCTCTAGTGTGTATATGGTGGGAGAGTACGAGAGCTGTGTACTACGAACAGCTGAAATCTGGTGAAACGATTACTGGTGATCGATACCTACAACAATTGATAACATTGAACCGAGCATTGAAGGAAAAACGACCAAAATAGGCCCTAAGACGCGATAAAGTAATTTTTAACATAACAATGCTCCGCTCCATGTTGCAAAATGTGTAAAAAACTATTTGGAAAGCGTTAAACGGAACACAACGAGCCAATCACCAAACTATGCCCCTTAGGATTATCACTTATTTCGATCGATGTAGCAAGGACTTTCAGAGCACTTACCTTATTACGAAGAAGTGAAAATTTGGCTTGATGAATGGTTACCCTCTAAAACCTAAAAGTTATTTTGGCGTGGAATCACTTCTTTGACAGAAAGATGAAAAAAACGAAACCTATATATATATATATATATATATATATATATATATATATATATATATATATATATATATATATATATATGAAAAACAGAAATTTTTCATCCGTACTTCCACGTACCTCCTACCTGGCCTCACAGCGGTCATCAGCTGGGCTCGAGCTCAACGCAGGGAGACAGCCGAAACGAAACGAACAGAGCAAGACCAAGTCAACTGGTCATATCGATGGCGGGTCGCAATCTCAATGAAACTCGCGCCATCCTACGGTGAATGTTCGCGGCAGTCAAAAACCATATATATATATATATATATATATATATATATATATATATATATATATATATATATATATATATATATATATACAGAAATAATACAAATCTCCCATAAATTCTTGTTTTATATTGAGATTGTATCTCATCTACGAACCATTCTAAAATATTCCTAAATAACACTACAATATAATCAGTAAAATGACTATCGAAATGTCGCAAGAAAGGAGATGTGGTACTTTGTAGAAAATACCGTTATACTTTCAGGTATACAGTAAATATTAAATCTAACATTCTTATATATTCTGCATAGGATGAAGTAAAGTAAATACATAGTAAAAGCATAGTATCAAGTAAAAACTTTCATACAAATATGGCAGAGAAAAATCCCATTCATGCTCCCCCATATTATATCCTTAATAATTAAAGATTTAATAAAGTTAAATAACACCCCTCAAAATATCACACATACCCCATCAATTCCGGCCACAAATATTCCACTCAAAAGAATACATTTAAAAAATTATATTTTGGATTGGTTCTTAGCACTAATAAAACTTTTCATTAAGACGTTTACAATCCCTAAAGAGGGACAAGAATAAGCGTTATTATACAATTTCTACCTCTTATTCCACCTATTGGGGGCCGTAATTGTTTTTCTAGTACTAAACAGGCCCAATATTTGGATTTTATTGTAGAAAATGTTATTTCGCAATAGTATTAAAGTGAGGTTTATACCTAAAGCTAATTATTTAGCTTTCATATCTTTATACAGCTTTGTAAACTTAACTAACCCAACTAACCTAACTTTTAAACGACTCAATTCTTCTATTGGAACCTTGAGTTTCAAACACTAAACTCGAAGATGTTTACCACTAAACACCAAGTCACTTTTTTAAAATTCTCGATGCACGTTTCGCTAACCATGTTAGCATTATCAGGAGATGATTTAATCAAATTCTAAAACTAAGCTATGTTCTATTTATATGATTACCCTACTTTATGAAGCGTGAAAAATCATGAACCGTGAAGTTGAGCCTTACATTAATAATTGAAAAAGGTGACTGAACGGAATAAGTCCTTATTCCGATTCATGATTTTCTTGCATTTTTCTATTTGAATGCTTTCATATGCATCCAAAGCCCTATCGTTATTTACACTTATAACCATTCTTAAATTAGTAATATCAATATTGTGGTCATGTTCAGTTGCATGTTGGGCAACACAAGGTTTTTCGTTTCTCCCAATCTTAACAACTTTTTCAGTTATTAATGTAACGCTTAATAAACTCCACGGTTCATGAATTTTACACGCTTCATAAAGTAGGGTTATCATATAAATAGAACATAGCTTAGTTTTAGAATTAAATTGAATCTTCTCCTGATGATGTTAACATGATTAGCGAACCTGATTTGGTGTTTAGAGGCAAATCTCTTCGAGTTTAGTTTAAAGGGCTGTTTTTCATGCAGTTTATAGGTACATACACTGTCGTAAATATTTTTTAACACAATCGCTGATATGTTTGATACAAGAAATGCTTTGTGAAGCTTAAAAAAATGTTTATGCTTAAATTTGTTAATGCTTTGTTAATGCTTTAAAAAATAGCTTATAAAATGTAATGTTGTTATGAAAATGTATTTATACGTATACATTTTTTATTTATATATTATATTATGAAAACTACATTTCTGTTGAATTTTTCGCGTCCCCTTTTGCAGTAGTCCGTGCCCCCCAGGTTAGAAATCATAGGTGTAATTAGCTCTATTAGAGGCCACGTCACTAAATCGTTTGGTCGTTTCTTATTGTGTCAGATTCATTCAACAATTTTAATTTAAGTTGTATTGAACAGAACAGTGGATAAAATTCTTAAGGTCAACATAGTATTTTTCCACCTAAAAAAAAATTATCAAATGGTTCCATTTTAATTAATTTGAAGTTGAGTAGTTACCATTAAATGTGTCTATAATTGTAGCTTAGTAATAACTGTAATAAATATCTCAGTAATAACATATCCGATGTTGTTCTTTAGCTCTTTGATAGTATAAAGATTACTTTTAAATAGTTTTTAATATAATCTCAAAGAAAATAGTCGGCGATATCAATTCGACTTTGTTACCTAATGTGGGTTGTTCTCTAAGTGGACCCCTTCTATTGCTACTTTTATTTGGTCTTCCGTTCTCCCATTCTCTATATATCTTCTTGTTTCATTTGAATGTCGTATATAAAATAGTGTTTGGTTCCCATTAATTCCTTTCTTTATTCTCTTTTTGTATATTTTTTTCTTGAGCTTTTGGTGGCCTTCCTCCAAGAATCCATCTGTGAGAGTTTTAGCGATATTTATTTTTCTCTTTATTGGACAAATTTCGCTAAAGTACATTAAGTAACAATATCTTTGATGAAATTATAAACTCTTTGCTTATTCTATTTTGATCACTCTATATATGTAAACTAGTTAATAATACTCAAGGAAGAGTAATTTTCCTCCTTGAGTAAATTTTTTTTAAAGGACCTTTCCTTCTTATGATATTTTTCCAGATGTTTGCATTCTTTGGAGTATAAAATATGCAAAGCAACAACTAGATTTTGTTAGAATCCTCGTATTCACATATATTCTGTTATTATTGATATTTATTTCTAGTTCCTATGTCTTACATTTTTGAATTTAAATTCCAAATTATACACCATTAAATTACATATGTAACAGTAACAATCTTAAATTTCAACTGGATCAAGCAAAATGATAGATAAACACTTTCCTATATTATTTTATAAGACTACAAACTTCACTATCAAAACACGTTTTTTCTTAAAATTTCTTCATAATATATAGATTAGGGTCAGATGTCCTACTGTGAGCCAGCCAGGTATATTGAATCACCGAGATATCTCGAAAATGCGACGTTGCCATTCCCCACCAATATGATGAAAAGAGACTCGTCCACACTTCTCCCTCAATCTCCAATTCGCTTGAAGTTCTTGTGAAAGCCGCACGTAATTTTTAATAAAACTGACCAAAAAAATAAGTACTTTGTGTTGATTTCTTCCTTTCTTTATAATTTGTTGGTGCATTTTACTGATTGCGTCATAGTAGCAAAAAGTTATAGTTAGTATTACTTATAGTTATTAATAAAATTCCCATCCCAGACAGTTGGAAACGTGAGGGAATGGCGGGGAAAGAGTGCCTACGTTCTTTTAAAACTAGATTTTTCCGATAATTTGAAGCATGCCATGGGGCATCATCCCTCATTCGGCAATAGATGCCATCTCGATGAAATGGCCACAACTACAATGCAACGCCCTCAAAAGGTCATCGCTTCAAAGGTAAGCATAACGTCGTAAAGGTTACTAATGGCAAAAAAGGCAACCTGGTGACAACTTGTTGCATTGTTTGTGCTCGAGGAGAAGCCTTACCACCCGTTCTAGTCTTCCCGCGAAGTAATTTTAAAGATGTTATGATGTTATGATGTGGGGTGCCCCTACTGGAGCACTTGGCTTAGCCCAGAAAAGTGGGTGGATGACTTCCAAACTATTTGTGAATATAATAATGTGACAGAGTGGGTTGGCGCGGCTTATGCGAAGTCTATGTCGCCCAGTACTATTGCGTCTGCTTTTAAGAAACGTGGAATTTTCCCCTACGATTCTGTAGTATTTACTGACATAGATTTTTTATCTTCAGGTGGCTAATGGTCCAGAACCTAAACATGCAACATTTGACATTGCTGAGCCAAAGGAACCAGTCATAGACAGACAAGTTTCTGAAACTCCGTCCTTAGATTCTGACGACGATGATGGTATATCAAAAGACTCCGGAAGTCGATCACTTTTACACATTTATAAATTTACAGGAAAAAAAATCTCGGGCTGCCGCCAAAGAGTCCGTGACTACTACTCTTAGTTCAAACCCAGTTCTTTCTAACTCATCAGTAGTTGATGCAGGAATTTGTATCTCCAAAACAGTTGATGCGACCATTAAAAGCTGGACCAAAAGCCAATAGCCCAAAAAACAGGAAAAAAGGAAAAAGTCTGATCACAACAGACACGCCAGAGAAAAATGAAATCGCTGAAGATAGTAAGAAATGATAAGAAATATAGAAAAGAAAAAAGGATAAGACAGATAAAGTAAAGCGACAGGTTTTGACAGAAAAATCAGCAAATAAACTGAGGACAAAGAGGTCAAAAAATGATGTCATAGAATATAGCTCTGAAGACGAAACACTGATACAACTATTGAGCGAAACAGAAATAAGTGACACATACACCATAGCATATTAGGATTAGGGGCAATTTTGTCGAACTTCCAAGAAAACCAGTTAAAAGCGACTTCTTTTTTGTTGCTTTTGGTTCTTATACTTACAAGTTTTAGCTAGTATTTTCGTTAGGAATGAAAAAGAGTTTATTTAATGTTAAACTAAAATAAAAAAGTCTTAATAATTTAGCCATAAGACAAGAGAACAAAAATTTTATTTGATGATAAAATATAAAATAAAAATAAGTCTGAATAATTTATTCATAGGAGAAGAGCAAAGAGTTGCTAATTAATGCTAAACAAATGAAAAGAAGTCTGACTAATTAAGTCTTACTTAAGATAAGAATAAGAGTTGATTTGATGTTAGCAAAGATAAAAAAAAGTCTGAATAATTTTGTCATAAGTTCAGAATAATGTTAGAGTTTGAGATTTTAATTTACTTTAATGTTAAGCAGAGATAAAGATAAGTGTGATATTTTTTGTCATATGAACAAAGAGTTGATTTAATGTCAAACACATGTAAAAATAAATCTGAATAATAATGTCATTGTTTGATTTTACTTTTTATTACATTAACATTTCAAAATTGATATATTTGGGATAAGTTATAGATGTGGTTCATTGTAAAATCATTCATGGTTCATTGTGTACACCCAGGTGTCCACTATGAATCAATTCTCATTTTTATATTGTCTCTTTTTGTCAAAAATGTATTAGATACCCTAGCTTGAAACAAAACCTCATTTATGTAGGACTGCAAAATTAAAAGTTACAGGCCTCTGAAATTTATTTGGTTCATTGTTGGACAACTCACCCTACTCCTTGTTAAAAAAAATCATACCAATGTAATAATATATTCTAAGTATGCAACCTGAGTTATATACTGGGGTGTAAGGGTGTAAGTAAAAATACTTTCAAAAATTTAACCAACGATTCTTCGCCTCATTTAAAAAAATGCTTCTTACAACAAAGATACAAAACCTCAGAGTTCCCGAGAAAAAATATTGCAAAATTAATAAATCCGCAATCGAAAAGCTATGATAAGAATTTACATTTTAAGTAAATATATGTAAAAGAATATTTCACAAATATTAATTAGTTATTTTAACGAATAAACTACAAAAAAACTAATGAACACTGTTAAAACATTTTTTAGAATCATGTCATATATCAGCCAATATTGATCGGCAATACCAGAGGCAACGTCGCAAAAAATATGATTTGAACATTGCGACAAAAATTATATCACTATAGATATGTGCGCGCATTTAATTTCAATATAAAATCAAAAATAATATCTGGTACTTACGGAGAAGCCCTCCTTCCACTTTCCAGCTAAGAAACATTTGTCCAAGTTTCTCAGCGACTTCTGGATACGGGTGTGTGGTTCCAAAATTTCAAGAATGTGGGCGGCAGCGAGAGATCGGATCAGAAGTTGAAAATGACAAATTTGTTGAAGATAATTCTACCAGAAGTACTGTGTGTGTGTTGCGCAACAAATTAGAGTTTCCCATTGGATTGTACATTAAACACTAAAAGAGCAATAACTCTACCCTTATCATGTGCCCGCTGATTTTTCGCAGTTAGACAAAAGTACTGAATGCTGAATGGTTTATTGGTCAAAACCAAAAAAAAATGTTGGCAATTAATTTATCGCAGTTGCTCTACCCTTATAATTCAGAAAGGGTACAAGCACTCTCAGCGACTAATTGTTCACACAAGTAAAATATTGTGAATGGTTTTTTGACCAAAACCAAAGGAACAAATTTATATATTTTTATCAACCGACGAAGCGTCTTTCATCAGGAATGAGATGGATATGACGTAAATCGTTTAAAGCGTGTTATATTGTGAAAAATTAGTGCTATTTCAACTTTGTGTTTTATAATTTAGTGTGTAGTTAATTGGCTACGTTGCCAATTGTTAAGAACATTTCTGTAATTTTCCGAAAACCTGTTTTCCCGCGGAAATGGTTGGATTTTGCATACACAAATTAAAAAAACTTTTTGTTCAAAAAAAAAATTAAAGAATCGTTGGTTACATTTAAGGAAGTTCTTTCCCTTATACCACGTATAATAAATGAAGAAAGCAGTTTGTAGCAATATGAAATATAGTTGTATTTATGGTATATATTATGTGTTGTATAATGCAATAAAATAATTTCCAAATAAAAAATTAAAAAATTAGTATTTGAAGAAAATGCCTATTAATATCAAATTAAGAGTGGTGTCGACAGTTTATTTAGCGTCCTTTTTGCAATATTACCTGTTGATTTCGCGTAAGATATTTTTGAGGGATATATAGAATAATTTTATTATTGATAAACGATTCTAATCTTTAACATATTTTTTTAAATAGTGCTGGTGTATTTTTCATATAAATTATATTCTATTCTTCAGTTAATTTTTTGGGCCATTAAGCCATTCTAATCTTAATTGTAAACATAATATTTTCATATAACAAAATAACAGAAAAAATATTAAGTAGTACATATATGTTAATAACACTCATTAAAACATAAATGTTGATACGTAAAAATGTTATGTATGCTCCTTAATTCTTATTCCACAACTCTACTTGTTAAATGTTTAATCAAACCGAATCATCTACCCTCAAATTAACTAACATACTCCATCATCCCGAGCTCAACCATAACTTGCAGTCGAGACAATTTTCGAAGAAAACTGCGTATAAGATTCAATTTCCAAAGCTGCAACAGTAAGCGTATCTCCCAACAGTTGGTTAACAATTCCTAATAAATACCCTCCGAGTTGAAGGACTGAAATTGAAGTTGAAGGAAGGAAATTAGGAAGTTTGTATTCTGCGACGAGCAGGTCCGGGCCGGCATGCGTGCCCCTTACACACTTGATGATGATATGTTGAAATTGGACAACCCGAATGTCAGAGAAGAGTTTGTTTTACGACCAAAGAAGTAGATCTGTTGTGGTAACGTTATTAAATCGTTACTTGTTACCAAACTTCGGTCGTTTGTTGATTTGTCAAATGTTGCTCTAGAATAAATCTGACTGAATGAAGTAGAAAATTAGAAATTTTATATTTTGTTTCTACAATTTTTCTATATAAAGATATTTATGATGGTTATCCTTTTGTTTACCACCAATAATATATCGGATGAACCAGTTAGAGATTTTTCTAAAAACCTCACTTTTAACAAAGATGTACTGAAGGTAGTACAACAGTTATAAATAAAATCATCTCAATAACTTATTTTCATCGGCATTTGAGGAGATAATACATTCGATAACTTTATTAATAAAGCAATGGTTTATAAATAAAGTTAATTTATGTGTAATATAGCTTCAATTGGTTGAAATTACAAACGACGCAGGTCCATATGCTATAATTGCGGACAATAAACATAATATAATTATCTATGTATGACTCAAACGTGACTACACAGTATTTTTTGAGCATTTAATACCAGTTTGGTAAACCTTCTAGGATTTTCTTACAGATGGCACTGTTATATATAAAATTTTTGTTTGATTGAACACTTAAATAAATTATAAACGTTCTTCTTAGCGCTAGTATTTCTGAAATGGTGTTGTCAAATATATATTAGAATCTCAATATATACATAATATATACAACAAACTGTTGGTTGCTTGACCGGGAAGGAGCCCCACCTATCCCTTCAAATGGGTGACATATGTTTCGTCTCTCGAGGTTCAGACTCTTCAGGGCTCCGACATATAGCATACCATTAGGAATAGGGAGACCCTATCTACAGCCAACAACCCATGTTTTCGCCGACCTAACGTCGGATGGCGTATATATGTAGTGTTAGATTTTCTTGGACTATGTCCAATGAGACAGCAGTAGCTGGGTGTCATCACACACACACACACACACACACACCTAAATAAACACTTTTGTTGGTTGTTTGGCAGGGAAGGAGCCCCACCTATCCCTTCAATTGGATGACATATGTTTCGTCTCTTGAGGTTCAGACCTTTAGGCGGAGACTCAGATTGTTGACTGTTCCACATGAGGTTGTGGAACCCAACGGTTTGGTGTGTGGTGATACTCAGCTACTGTTGTCTCGTGGACGCAGTCCAAGAAAATCTAACACTACATATATACGCCATCCGACGGGAGGTTGGCGAAAACATGGGTTGTTGGCTGTGGATAGGGTCTCCCTATTCCTGATGGTATGGTATATGTCGGCGCCCTGAAGAATCTGAACCTCGAGAGACGAAACATATGTCATCCAGCTGAAGGGATATGCGGGGCTCCTTCCCGGTCAAACAACCAACAAAAGTGTTCATTTAGGCGGAGACGTAGGTTGTTGTGTGTTCCTCATGAGATTGTGGAACCCAACGGTTGGGTGTGAGATGACACTCAGCTACTGCTGTCTCATTGGACGCAGTCCAAGAAAATCTAACAATACATATATATATATATATATATATATATATATATATATATATATATATATATATATATATATATAGATATATATATAGATATATATATATATATATATATATATATATATATATATATATATATATATATATATATATGTATGTATGTATAAAAGTTAATATGAAAATTATCAAATCAGCATATCAGTTTAAACGTGATCTGAAATAAAGATATATGTGAATATTACCGATTTATTTTAATTAAAAAACCATAAAAACTGTTATTAAATATTCAAATCCTGCAGTGTAATAACTTACATATGAAATATATATATATATAATTTAACGACCACAACTACCACTACGTGGAAAATAAAAAAAAGCAATTTTATGATTAGTCAATATATTGTAATTCATCTTAATTTTGTAATTATGTATGTAAAATATTTGGGGGAAGTATATATATATATATATATATATATATATATATATATATATATATATATATATATATATATATATATATATATATATATATATATATATATATATATATAATTTCTACAGTAAAACGCTCAGGCCAGAGAGAAAAAGGAATTGAAACACAGGTTGGTGTGATTCAATCAGAATTCGAAAAATGACATAGAGGTATACCTAAGGCCAATGGAACTGATATTTTAAAATCCAACACCGAAATGATTAGAAAACGGATAGAAGATAACAGAAACAAAAGTTTTCAAATGCAAACTTTGCCCAGGCAAGTAAAATATATGCATGTTGACAGACAACAAAGGTCGAATTATAGCAGATAAAGACGGAGCATTTTTTACAAGCTGGTTGAAGATTTTTGCACCGAATCTTACTAATAATATAAATGTGAAAATATGTTTGTTTGGATGTTTACCCTTCAATCACGTTCGAGCGAATGGAAGGATTGTAATAAATCATTAAAAAAGTGATCATTCACTTTTCGTGAATTCTCTGAAACTATAAGAACTACAAATATAAAATTTAGCAGAAATGTTCCTCATGTATTGGCAGGTGTTCGCTAAGGAGGAGGGTTTATGTATCAACTCCTAAAAGGGGTTGCGGGGGCGTAAAAGATAAATATACTCCTAATTTCTATTCGAAATTTGTATCGTTGTGAATTCCTCACAATTTTGTCTTCATAAAATTTATAGAAAATTGTCAAATAGCAGGTAAAAGTTATGGAATTCTAAGAGTAATTTTAATCATAAAAAAAACGCCCTGTAAGAGGGCGGGTAACAGCTAGTTATATACAAAGAAAAAAATTGCATCATCAGTACGGAAGAAATTCCAGAGAATATCTTAACGGTAATCGGACGTGCTCTCTCAGAGATGAATTTGAATCGCCTGGTCAAGATGGAAGAGCTAGATTTCAAGTTCAGCAGAGACAAGCTAGTAAGTGCTCTCAAAATGCTCTTTAATGAACGCCTTAATAAAACATTAACTCGTAAATAATAGTAAAATACTATTATTAATTTAATACACAAAAAGAGGGATAAACAAAATTGAAAAATTATCGACCAATAAGCCTGCTTTCCCAAATCTACAAAGTTGTTACTAAGATAATTTCGAATCCGTTAAGTGCCAAATTAAATATTTATCAACCGAGGGAATAAGCTAACTTTCGATCGGGTTACCCGAACTAAGGACCATCTCTAAATTCTAAAAAACCAGGACGAAAAACCAATTGAATATAATAAACCCTTAGGTCCTAATATTCGTGGATTATGGAAAAGTATTTGACACAATAAACCAACGTGAAGTGCTGCAACCACTACACATCTGTCGAATTAATCATCACTATACAGTTTTTTCAATGCAAAAGTAGCCATCCCCATTATTTTTTTTAGTAATGAAAATTAGCTCTAGACAAAAATACGTCAATTTAGATGTCGAGGTGAAAGTTCAAGCAATGTCCGTTATATTTTATGTTTCACCTCCTTACCTCCAGTCACCTCTACCTAAAAATAAAATCGTAAGCCCTATTTTGTAATATATCATTTTAAAGGCCTTAAAAACCCGAATTAAACTGCGTTTACAAAACTGAAATCGGTTGATTCGTTCTCGCAATAGAGGGAAAAAGTATATATCTATCGATGGCTGTAAATAGCATTTTACATGGGAGTTAACGAAAATAGTTTTAACTAAAACGCAAGAATAACTTAATAAAATAAATGTACTTTTAAAAACACGATTTAAAATGTTACTTTATCAAGTGCTCAAAATGTCCACCCCTGTTAGCTATAATATGTTCTCAAATTAATTTCGAAAGTTTTGAAATATGTCCTTATTGCATGTATACGTAAATCTATTTCTTAGAGCCTGAATATTCTGGGGCGGGGTTCTGTATGCAACCGTCTTTAGATAACCCTATATACCATAGATAAGTACAGTCATCGGTTAAATTTTCTTCAATAAAAATCGGACCTATTATTTCATTCCCCAGAATTCCAGTCCAGACGTTAATCTTTTGGGGAAACTACGTATGACCCTCTCGAAACATGTGGATTGTTATTATCCAAAGCAATTAAGAAAAAATATTGCTTCATCACTGAAGCAAATATTCTTCTGGATCATGTTGGATTCTCCCAGTCATTATTTCACAAAACTGAATCCTTCTGTCATATCGCTGACCTGAAAAATTTTAAATTTGTAAGGAAAAAAACTTGTTTTGTATTAAAATTTTATGTATAGAACCAATGGAAATATTTGTTAACTTAGCGACTTAACTAGCGGATCAACAGCGAAATGGCCTAAAATTTCAAATTTCACTTTGTTACACACAGACCCAGTCTCTTCAAATTTTTGAACAGTTTTATTACGTACTGATGTCCGATATTTTTATCCGGATGTATTTCATTAAAAAGTCAGGCTGTTCTGCGAGCCCACCTATCTTCAGCACCATAAATATAAATAATTTCAATTTTCTCTTGTATACATCGTTAAATTATGTCACTATCATTGCAACTGACACCACCTTGACAAACAGTTGTGTAAAATATTTTAAATTTTAGCTGCAATGAGGAATAAAGTGTGTATAAAAACACAAATGAGAGGCAAGTTAAAATATAAAGTCTCTTATCTTATTAATATTAGGAAAAAAAAATGGTGTGGGTAAAAAATATATCAAACATTGCAAACACAATGTTCCGCTTCTGTTAAATACTTCTTAAAATTAGAAGCCACGTTAGCTGTGGTGTCTAAGGCGTCAGCCTGACGATATCACAGCTAGCGTGGAGCTTAAGAATGTGAATTCTTGTGAATGTTTCTAGGCAAGAGTGTAAAATCTGACAAGAAATCACCCCTCAGTCACACCAGTTCGAGGCTGGGTAAGGCCGGATGCCTTCTGAGAGGTTTTCTACGTTAGTCACTTGCCAGTCGGTAGGCTGCTCGAGATACTTTCGGTTAAGCACAAAACCAAGGGTTGATCACCCGAGGGGGGTGCTGACCGGGGTTTTCGGTAGCTGATGACCATAGTTCGGAACCCACGTTAAGCTGTAGGTCCAGTCGCTAAATGGCCTTCTCAGCTGCTGATGCGTCTCTAACTCCAAAAACTTTACTTTACTTTTTAGCATTTATTTTTCCTTCTATTATGAGAACTGGTCAACCGATTTCAATTTTGTAAACACAGTTTAATTAGAATTTTCAAGAACTTTAAAATGATATGTTACAAGATAGGGGTTGCCATTAAAAATGAAATATTGTCACGTGAAATATAAAATATAATGGACATTGGTTTTGAACTTCCCCCTCGATATCTAAATTAACTGATTTTTGTCTAGAGCTAATTTTCATTGCTAAAAGAAATAATGACGGTGGCTACTTTTGAAATGAAAGCACTGTATAATGCTTTTTAAAAACAAACATGATACTGCCATGGCATCTATTGAACACGAATGTTCTAACCGATTTTCAAGAGAACAAGTCGTCAGACAAGACATACCATGTCGCCGAAACTATTTACTGCCCTACTAGAACATATGCGTAAGAAAATAAACTGAGAATAAATGGGTGTAAACATCGCCCTAATCGCTTATCGCATAGACGACACAACTTTTTTGCTAGAAAACTTGTATTTAACCTCATAAGAAGAGGTGCCTAAAATCCAAATCGTGTTAATATGACATTTGGTTAGAGTGTTTGTATCGATTGGACAATGACAAACAGCTGCTTACAAACACCTAGGAGAAGAAAAAACTACAGACAACCAAACGTCTGAACATAGACATGGGAGTAGGACTGACATGGACTGTCTTCGGAAAGTTTCGAACTTAACATTGACCTTGAAACTGTAAACGACTGTGAACAACTGAAACTACAATGGGTATAAAATATACAAAACGCGATCGATTTCAAATATTGAAATCCGCAAGGGAACTAGACTTGAAGATGCTGTAAAAACAATAGCTACTACGAAGTGGAACAAAACGGGAATGGCTACTGCTAGAATGACCAAGAAATATCATGAAGAATAAAGGACGTCCCCTGATCACATGGCCGGATGACTTGAAGCACTAAAATCAAATTTAGAAAATGAAAAAACTGGATGAAAATGGCCAAGGTTACAGATTTGTGGAGAAACTTACGGGAGGATTACCTCCAGTAATAGGCCAGCACGAGCTGATGATTATGATTGTGATAATGATGATGATAATGATGATGATAATGATGATGATAATGATGATGATAATGATGGTGATAATGATGATGATAATGATGATGATAATGATGGTGATAATGATGATGATAATGATGATGATAATAATGATGATAATGATGATGATAATGATGGTGATAATGATGATGATAATGATGATGATAATGATGATGATAATGATGATGATAATGATGATGAAGAAGCCAAGCAGTGTTCTTGTATTTCTGATAAAAGTACTAAAATGCCACGAGTTCATGCACCCCTTCATTTCAGGCCATTAGCCGATTTTGAAAACGGAGATCGCTTCTCCGTTCATACCAGGCGCTTTGGTATGAAAGAAACTGTATAAAATTTTCGTGAAAATGGCTTACATCTACAAGCAAAAGCAAGCCACACCATAATGTCTATTTTTCATGTCGTTCAACATCAAATTATATTTTTCGTATGTTACTAAGCCAAACAATATTCTTGTAGTTAGACTAAAAATTTTTTTAATACCATAAATTGATGCACCAGGTCGGTTCACATACTTATCGGAACTTGAAAAGAGACAACCTATTGGACTGAGAAAATCATGATTAAGTTTTCGTAAAGTAGTAAGATGAGAAACATTGCGACATTTAAAACGACATGGATAAGGAGGTTGAGGATCAGAATTATACACGAGTAGAATGTTCTGGTTGTCCTACGAGTACCCAAGGAGGTGACGAACGGCATCTTAATAAAATCGGCATAAAAATAGTCGACAAATACGAGTGTTTCGAGAATGATTATTAATCGACATCTATATGCGATTGAGGTGAGTACTTATATAAATAAAAGAGCTATATAGGCGATATAAATAAAAGAGAGACGTCCATCAAAAAAAAATTATTAATTATTTAAATATAGCGCAGATCTACTAACAACAAAATCAACTGATGTTACATTTGCCGACGACGCAGCGGTGATAGCATCACATGTTGACCTATCGCAGGCCTCGAGAGACTTACAAACAAACCTTAAAAAGATACAAAACTGGATGAAAAAATGGGACATGAACGTCAATGATTCCAAGTCAACACATGTAACATTCACCTTGTGTAGAGATTCCTGTCCACCAGTGAAGATTAATAACAGACAGATTCCACAAACCGAGGATGCCAAATATCTCGGTAAACACCTTGATCGCCGATTAACGTGACAAACATCTATTCACCAAAAGAAAACATCTCGGTCTGAAACTTGGTCAAATGTATTGGCTCATAGTTCGAAAATCGAAGCTCTCTCTGGACAACAAGATATGACTTTACAAAACCATTCCAAAACCTATCTAGAACCTATCTATTCAAATCCAACTGTGGGGAACTGCATGTAGTTCTAACATATCTATACTCCGGAGGTTCCAAAATAGGACTCTGCGCGTCATAACAATCCAACGCTCCAATAACATCATCGAGTGTGACATCATACTGCCCTCCATTAAACAATACACCAATATAGTGTGAAATACAGTGATAGAGTGTCAGTGTATCCCAATGTCTGGGCCAACAAGTTAAATCCGTATCATCAAGTCAAAATCAAATCCGTATCAACAGTCAAGTACGAAAATTGAAACGCATTAATATTGGGTGCCAGATAAGTGAATTTCTGTGTGGTTTATATAACTTAATTCACATTGCCAGAAAGAAACATTATTATTAAGGTTAACTCTTAAAAAGATCGCTCATTGGAGTGATTATCTACCTATCAAGTATCAATAACATAACAAATGCTTATTACTTTCGGGCAGATTACTGTGTTCATAGGAGATAGATAAAAAAATTATTGAAATAATCATTTTAGGAAATCACTTTTAAAAATAATGCCATCCAAATTTAAACCTTCACACTCACTGTTCTCGTCTAAACAAACATCAAAATTCCTTAGGACGGCTCGGTATATAATATCTGGTATAGCTGCCATTTCGTGCCGGATATTTTCTTTTAACTTCACCAAAGAACCCGGTTTATTGTACGTAAACTTTCAATTTAGCTAGCTCTGCAAGAAGGGGCTAATGGAGGCATATTTGTCACCTCTCTTGGAGATCAATTTGTTTGGAAAAATTTCACCAACTCGTAACAGAGGCGTGTTGAAAGTGTGTGACGTTACTCCCTCCTGCTGAAACCATGTTCTTTGATTATAATCAGCGAAGTCTTGCGATTCAGGTACCAAAAAATTGTCCAACATTTTCAAAACCAAAACGCTCTGAATTGACTGTAACTGCGCGTTTTCAAAAAAGTACGGGCCGATTATTCCTCGCGCTGACATTGCAGCCCATACAGTGACTTAGGCGAATGTAAGGGTTTTTAATAATGCATGTGTTTAGGACAAGTTTTTGTTGCACTCCAGTAACGACAGTTCTGCGTATTTACATGACCGTTGAGATTAAAATGAGCCTTAAATCATTGTTTTTCTAAAATTTTCGCACACATAACGCAGAGGCTATCGATGAACCCCGCGCCCCTCACACATGTTGCATTTGTGCAGTGAACCAATGAAATGGAAACTTTATTATGGGACACCTTGTATCTTCTCATATTCTATTTTCCATCTTTTATAGGATTCCGGAGTACTTTCACAAAGCTTGAAACAAAAGTGTATGCACGCTCGTTGATCTATTGAAATCTTACTAATAAAACTTACGCATTATACAGGGTAGCGCAACTGAAACGCATGTTTTTCACCTAAACATAACATTGATTATTTTCAGGGTCATTTTTTTGTAATTACAGCTAAATGAAGTAATAAAGCACTTTTAAATTAATGGTGGAAGATAATATCAGTCAAATGTCGCCCTTCTTGGCGATCACAAATCTGCAATATCTCTTAAAAGTTGTGCATAATTGAAATATCTTGGCGAATATCAACGTAGCTAAAATTTCAAGTCGTCATGCAGAATGCGTGATAGCGATCAACGGCACTTATCCAGACCTGAAGCTTGACTCCTAGTGGAAAGCTGAGGGCTAGGAAGAACCACCCTTCTCACTGTTTTAACATTGTCTGGTGTCCGAACGGCACGGGGAAGGCCAGGTGGTTTTCTCTTCATAACAGATCCGGTAGTTCGAAATGCCCGTCGGAGTATCGTGTTTCGATCTGGAATTGGTCCTTGGCGTTGAACTGTCGACGGAAAAGAAGTTGCACGATAACTGCAGAATCACTGTTTCGAAAAAACTGCTCGACGACAAACACATGCTTGATGGTCCACGGTGCCATACCTAAAATTGCATTACTTGAGCTGTCCGTTGGGGACGCGGCGAGGTCATCACCCCTCTCTTTACATAATACTAGCCATTCAAAAAACATGCGTTTCCTCTGTACGACCCAGTACCTAGCGCTTTCTAACAACTAGTAAATAAATCTTGGTCTTGGATACTTTTTAGACATACTGAGTAAAATCAAAACAATTCTTACGTCCATTCCCGAACAAATATATATGGCTCTATTTCTGACGCTGCAACAGCAAGCGCACCTCCCAACGACCGGTTAAGAATCCCTTATAAATACCGTCCGAGCAGACGGACAAATTAGGAAGTTTGTATTCTGCGACGGGCAGATCTGGGCCGGCGTCCGCGCCCCTTACCCACTTGATGATGATATGTTGGAATGGGCAGCTGGAAAGCCACTCAAGAGCATGTTTTACGGTCATGGAAGTAGCTCTATTAGTGGCCGCGTCACTAAACCGTTGTTTATTACTCGACTTTGGTCGCTGCTTGTTTTGTCAGATTTGTTAAATGCCCTGAACGCCGGTCTTAAGTTTAAATTGGGTCGAACGGAATAGTAGATAAGACTATACATTCTACAACAGAGTTACGATTTTTCTAAAATATGATTCTTTGCTGTTCAGTTAAAAGGTGATCCTGATTTAATTATATTTCGATAATATAGACAAACTAACAAAGTTCAATCATGTTCCGGAGTTTTACACGCGACTATGTTAATCAATTATGTTTATTTTCTTGTCTGTTTTGTCTAAACACTAAATCACTTTATTTGACTTTTCGACGAGCGTTTCGCTAACAATGATATACCGCCATTTTTTTAACGTTTTAGTGAGTAGGTATAGAATTTTTGGTAGATAGATTAATTAATTTTCCCTTTTAAACCAAAAATGTATCTTTCAGAAATTACTGAAAAAATCTTCGACTTCGACGAAAAATAACAGAACAAAATAAAATTATGATAACATTGATACACAATTAGCAGGAGAATTAGAGAATATTTTGAGGAAAATAAATTTTACGCTATTCTACAAACCATAAAGTAAATTAAGAGAAGTATTGTGTAATTCAAAGAATAATGTTAAAATAAAAATCGATTGTTACCGAAGATACGAGGGCTGTATGATAAGTGCCTGGCCTAGGCCAGAGATTGCGCTGCTAGTATTAAAAAAGGGACATTTTTCGTAAATATAACTTTTCACAAGAATAATGTTAATCTGTCAAGTCGCTGTGTGGTTTAGTTAGTGAATGGTAGTCATTTAAATAGAACAACTTTTATGATTTTACAACAGTGGAAAAAACTGAATATCCGGCAGTGATAAAATATTTGTTTATGATAAAGAAAACAAGTGATGAGATTAAACGGACCTCTGCGCTTTCGTTATCAACCATATGATATTTGACAGCTGAATTCAAACGTGACCGTACAAACAATTTTTAATGAAGATCGTCCAGATCAATTCTTCTATTGGAACCTTTGGTGTAAAACACTAAACTTGAAGAGATTTGCCACTAAACACTATTATCTATTTATATAAAAAACCTTACCTCACGAAGCGTGTAAAAATCATGAACTGAAATAAATAGAACATAGTTTAGTTTTAGAATTAGATTAAATCATCTCCTGATGATACTAACATGGTTAGCAAAACGTGCGTGGAGCAGTTCAAAAAAAGTGATTTGGTGTTTAGTGGTAAATCTCTTCAAGTTTAAGATCGTCGAGGTCGTCCAAAAGACGTTACCATTTCAGAAATGATTGAAAAAATCCATGATATCGTGATAAACGATCGGAGAGTAAAAGGTCTTTTGAAGTAACGTGCGTTAACTTCGAAAGAACGTTTAGCGATGTTAAAAGGCAATGGGAATGATTTTTGGCATCGGTGCATAACCGTTGACGACACATCGATTCATCACAGCATATCAGAGACCAAAGAACAGTCATGAACCGTCCACGTACACTTATTTTGAAGGATTGGAGCAATCGTATTATTTAGAGGGGATATAAAAGATAGAAAAACGTTGGACTAAGTGTATCGAACTGAAAGGTGATTACATTGAAAATTAAAATAAAATTTTCTCATAAAAATGTTTTTTCTTGCCAAGGCGAGGTACTTATCATACAACCCTCATCTATTGAGGAAACAAAAAGGTCCATATCAACTATATCCATATTAACCATAAAGAACACATTGCACTCAAGCATGACCGAAAATATTAGTAATTCAAGATTTGTTAACTTAAGATTTGAAATGTGCAAATATTAATAGGATTTTGGATGAACATGGAAGCATTCAAATAGCCAAATGTAAGGAAACCATAAACCGGGATGAACTCCTTTTTCCTTTAATCCTGTCTCTCACACGTTCTTTGTTAACTTTGCCTCAATATCTTCATCTCCAAATTCCATACTAGTGTATTTTTAATATCCACATTTCGTACAATTTTATAACTCTTGTAACACCTAAAATCCTTATCGCTCATGTCCAAACTGTATCTCCCATGCCCTCAACATAATTTTTTATATGGCAATCAAATTCGCAGATTCCTTACAACAAATCAAAAAAAAATCTAATGCAGGTTTATTTTAATCTTCGTACTAATTTCCTTTTATTAATAAATGTCTTTAATAAGGCACAGAAGATCTTTTTCCCATTTAAACCATCTGTTTCATTTATCACCATTTATTATTGATCATTGATCCCAACTATAACGATCTGATTTACTTTTTTACAACTATAATTTATATCTCGTTTTTGTTGATATAATATCATATTTTACCAGTTCTTCCACGCTCTTTTATTATCTTAGTTCTTTAACTATTAATTGATTTAGCTTCGTATGTTACATACTTATTACATACTCTGTACATAGAATAAATGATTTTAGTATTTCGATTACGGGTGATTGTCGAGTATATCCTTTTCTTAATCATATTCAAAGATTAACCTTAATTACATCTATTTAACAATATTTATCTATTAATTAACCATTACCAAACGCAGCTTTTTTTTCATATTTTTAATTTTTCCTCTAACAACCTTTCATGCATTTTTCAACAAAACTCAATGCCGATATTTGTCCATAATTTTGATAATTTAAACCTTTCTTATGCCAAACGGTATTTTTATTCTCCTCTACGCTATATTCACTACCTTTCGATACATCTACACCCTATCTCCCCTTATTTAAAATGATTTTTGTTTGTTACCATCAATCCCTACTGGTTTCCAAGATTTTAGTTTACATATTAAGCTTTTAATGTATTCTTCAGAGCTTTCTTCACAGATTTGTTGTTGTGCGTGTCCAAATATACTCATTCATTGATTTCATTTAATACTTCGCAAAAATACTGATTCCATTGACCATGTGTCCCCTTCCTTCTTTCAATATCACTCTTTCTTTGTTCTTTATCTGTATGTAAGTAACTTATTTTCTTGTTATAAATCGTTAAAATTTTATAATGTTACATAAATGTTTAGCAATTCTTTTTCCACCTTCCTCTAATGGTTCTCTGCAAATTTTTCTAGCCTACGTTTTAGGTTTTTTAACAGTTTCTATCGCATTTGGCATATGTGCCTGATTTGCAAGATGTCCTATAGAAAATTTTTTATTTCATTGGCCCACCCCGCAAACGCAACAACTGTGAGCAGTGCGGGGCGCCTGTCAATCGATATAATCTGAACTATCATGTAAATAAGCAGAACCGTCATTACCGGGGTGCAACGAATCCAAAATTCAAGTATTAAAACCCCTACATTCACCTAAAGTCAATGTATGGGCTGCAATGTCAGCGCGACGAATAATCGGCCCGTACTTTTTTGAGGACGAAAAGGGACGCGCAGTTATGTCAATTCAGAGTGTTATTTGAAAATATTGGACAATTTGTCGGTACCTGAATTGCAAAACTTTGCTGGTTATAATTAAAGAACATGGTTTCGGCAGGACGGAGCAACGTCACAAGCTTCCAACACATCTCTGCCACGAGTTCGAGATCTTTCCCAAACAAATTGATCTGAAGAGGTGGAATGAATTGGCCTACTCGTAGTCCCGATTTCAGCGCTATAGACTTTTTCTTGTGGAGCTATCTAAAATCGAAAGTTTACGCAATAAACCGGATTCTTTGGTGCAGTTAAAAGAAAATATCCGACATGAAATGGCAGAGATTCCAAGGATTATGTGCAGAGGCGTCCTAAGGAATTTTGCTGTTCTTTTAGATGAGTGCCGTAAACGTGAAGCTTTACATTTGGATGACATTATTTTTAAAAAGTAATTTCCTAAAATGTGTATTTCAATAATTAATATTTCTTTGTTCTTTGTTCTTTGATAGACGTCTCTCTTTTATTTATATCGCTATATCAAAAAGAAACATTTTGTTGGGACACCTTGTAATATTCCCTATCTTTTATTACTAGGAATTTTTCCATGCTAGTAGTTTCCATTCCAGTAATATAATCATTATTTTATTAGTTAATGTTATTCCATAAAAAAATAAACCTTGATCCGGAAAAATTGTACTAATGTACTCCAACATTTTAATTCAAAAAGTTATTCTTTCAATAAAAATGATCGAAAAAATGCTCTAAATTATTATTTTTTTTTTTATTAAGTCTAACTTATAACGTTCCAACAACCAGCGCACCTCTCAATGGTCAGTTAACAATCCCGTAATGAATACCTTCAAACTTAACGAACAAATTAGAAAGGAAGTTTGTATTCTGAGACAGGCAGATACAGACCAGCATTTGCGCTCCTTTACCACTTGATTATGATATGTTGAAATGGACCAGTCGAAAAGCCACTTATGAGTACATTTTATCGCCGTGAAAGTAGCTTCATTAGAGCTTAAGGAATCAATCTTTGTTTGTTGCCGGACCTCGGTCACTTCTTGTTTAATTAGATTTGTCAAATATCCTAGAAGCTAATCTTAAACTAAGTCGAATAAAGGTGATAAAACTTGTATATATGTTTTTAATTTTTTTACCACATTCCTAAAATATAAAGGTTCGTTATTCAGTAAACTAAATAACGTAACTTAACTGAAATTACTTGATATATTTAACAAAGCAATTAAGTTAGTACTGGCAGAGTATAATAACTGCTGTAAAGTGTAATACTTACTAGCTAGTCAATTTTGTAAACTGAATCATCTCGAGATGGTACCAACATGGTTTGCGAAACACGTGCCCAGAAATTATTTGATATTTAATAGTAAATCTTTTCGAGTGTTTTAATGTAAAACTAAAGATCATTAAATGTAAAGCTAAAGATCACTGTATTTTTTGCGAAGATCCAGCTGTTTTTTGAATCCTTTGGCCACATGATAATAATGACACAAGGATCTAAAAAGTCAAATAAAAACCTGTAAGGGTAGCTTTTTCAACAAAAAAAAACATTAAAAATATTCAAAAAACAGAGACAAAATGTCTCCTGTGCTGCACGTAAAATTCTCAATCATTCAGTCCCCATTAAACGCCAACAAGCATCTCCCGAGACTGGTTTCTGGCCTTAAGCCGTCACCACTCGGGCTTCGAGTTCGAAAGCAACTGAAGGATTGACCAGGGTCCTGACCATATTGATCGGCCAAATCTGATGAAAGCAGCATTAAAATGCAGCTCACGCCATCCGGTGGTTCGTAATAGTACTACTGTCTGAAACTGTAAGTACCAGATATGCATGAAAATACACAGTGGGCAAGTGGAGAATATTTAAAATATTTAAAAAAAAAAACATTTTTTCTGTACTGCACGCAAAATTTTCAATCCTTCAATCGCCATCAAACGCCAATAAGCATCTCCCGAGACCAGTTTCTGGCCTTAAGCCGTCATCAGTCGGGCTTAACACATTAAAATATTAATATTCAAAATATAGTAACATAGTTTGTTTTGTATAGTTATAAATATCGAGTAGGATATTGTTCCTTAACACATGCGCACGCAACGTGATTAGAAATCTTCGTATGTAGATTTTTCATACACCGTGTGTTAACAGCGTTCATTACTAAAATATCCTTATTGAATTAAAAGTAGTATTGGTCCGTAAGACCGAGGTTACTATTCATGCACCAAAAAATGTAGTGCATTAATTATACATAGTGCATTAATATATTTAGAGAATTAGTAAAATGGACAGTGGGTATTATGAGAAAAAACAGGGGAGGCTCCTACGATTATTTGACGAAGAAGAAATAGTTGCTGATAATAGTAGATGATGACAAAACTTTAGAAGATGGGTAAATGGAAACTCTCGACGAGAATACTGCCTTAGTTGCCAAAATGTTTTATATCACATCTATGAAAATTTACATAAGGAAACAGCTCGATGGTCCTTATCAGTTGAATACATCAAATATGGCATTAGTTCTACGATCATGTCAACCAATATGGCGAACAAAGAGAAATGTGACAATAGATAATTTACAAGCATAGAATTGGCAAATAAACTTCTAAATGATCACAGTCTGGCCATATTAGGAACACATAGAATAAATAAGAAACACCGTCGACCATATTTAGTAAATGGGAAGCGTCCAGAAAACACGATTATATTTGCATATCCAGATCAAGCAACTCTTGTTTCATATGTTCCCCAAAATAAAAAATGTGTTGCTTCTATCAACTATGCATTTCTCAAATACCATCGTTAAAGTGAGTGGCAAACCGGAAATTATTATTGATTATAATACAACCAAAGGTGACGTTGACGTGGTTGGCAAACTTAGTGAAACTTACAACTGCGCCAGAGCTACATGTCGTTGGCCGATGGTTTTCTTTTATTGCGCAATGAATGTATGCAGCAGGTATAAAATCATATATTATTTACAAAGGCAACAAAAAATTGAATCCGATCATTTCCATCAATCAATTTATTTTAGACTTCGATGGCATATATAAGGGAAATAGTAAAAGGCAGTGCTGCAAAATATAATAGTTCGAGTAAACAGATAAATGCAAGATTCATCAAAGTTTTGGACAGGGTTGCATTCTATCACCGTTATAATTGAACTTATACCTGGATGGAATCTTCAGTTAAGCACCACATAACCAAGTATTAGAAGTAAAATTAACGGTGAGCTAATAAACTATAAACTATACTACTTTACTATACAGTAATTTTGAGTGACTGCTTACTAGATCTCCAAGAGCTTTTAACAAATGTAATGTAGCGTTTACAAATTATCAGACGGTACAGGTAGTATTGTTTTACTGTATACTCCGGGACGAACCTCGAGGCAGTCGAACATTCCGCTTCGTACTGAACACAGTACGATACACAGAACACAGGTACGATAATCCTGCTTGAGTAATCCCTCCATTTGAGGTATATTGATTAGCTGGACAAGCTATACACAGGCGTATTCTTTTTGTATTTTTGTAAAGAGTTATAGAGCCCGGTCGTTTTACCAACCAATCGTTTTAGACCTCGGTCATTTTAGGCCCCGCTCCTTTTTAGTCATCTTAGTTCATGGGCATTCCTGACTACAGACTTCTTGGAATCCAGACGTTTTGAACACTGAACTGTTCAGTAATCGACCATCTTAGTAACGGGATAATCCAGAGGCTGGATAACCGATCAGCACCACAAAATGACAAGGCCAGATATTACTTTATTATTATCTTATTATTATTATTTCCATTAATATGCATCATTACTTACTCAATCACAATTCGTCTACTATCTTTTAATAACAGTAGATAATTTGGTTTCATTTAATTTCATTTAGGTTGATTTAAGATAATTTATTTTAATTTTCTTCAAACGCTAGACAAGACCCTTTTACTATAATAATGTCTGTTTAAGGTTGAACCTTTCTCTTTATATGCCTAGTTAAGTAGTGTAGTTCTAAACACAACAGTTACATTTCTTTAACTGTTGTGTTATAATTGTTTATTTTTATTATTTTCGTTTTTATGTTGGTCTCTAAATTTGTGTTTGTATGTATTAAATAGCTATTACCATTACTTTTTAGAGAAAATAAACCTTTTCCCAGTTTTGAGGTTTATTTTTATATTTTAATTCGGATTCGGATTTCGGAGAAGTGGAAAAACAAACCCTCCATGCCTCCGATGAACCGCTGCCATTATTGTAACACTAGTAACCTTTAAGATAAAGTTCACGTTACAATAAGCATTTGACAAGACTTTGTAACCAGAACAAAATTCATAGTCTTCAGATGTGTTGCTTCAAATGCCTCGCTTTTGATGAGTGGACAGCGAGTAACGTGTTTTAAATATCTTGGTTGTTACATTACAAATAACTTCTCAATGACAGATAAATAGAATCCACACATTTTCAAAAAAACGATCCCATTTTGTTGTATCGTTTTCAAAAAAACGATACAACAATATGAATCTCAAACTTCGTTAAAAATTGTCAAATGTTATATTTGATCTATATTGTTATATGGACGCTAAAAACTGCCACTATTAACCGACTGAAGACGGATTCTTCAAGTTCCCTCGACAACTAACCAAATGAAACAGTCTTAAATAGTACAGACGCAGTGCGGGAATTGCAATTAATTGTTAGTTAACGAAAGTTTTCATAGTTCAAATACATTGCATCAGAAGATGATTCCAAAGTTAACATTTAATCAAAATTTCATTTTCATTATAATCCAATTCTCATCACCTTTAAGATATTTAAGACTTTCCGATTTTGCAAAATTTCTTGTTGTTTGAACTCACAAAGATATTTTACAAGTTCGGAGGTATTACGTATTAACCTCAATTCAGTTTCGAATGTAACAACTCATTATTTTATTTTCTTAAAACCAATTTAGAAAGAAAATATTAAAAATGCATTACAAAGTAAAAATAAAATTGACGGGTAATTTTAATTTAATGAGATTTAAATTTAAATCGCTTCAATATCAACAAAATCAAAATCTTAAAATAAAAAATAGTTTTTTAAAAGAAGGTTCTTTCAAAGATGTTGTTGATGAATAGTTTCAAATGTATTTCAAGTTTTATAAAAAATCTTAACGAATATATTATAGTAAAAAGGAAGTTTTGTGTTGGAAATTAAATTCAAAATCTTCCCCTAAAGTCTGGTCTATGGAAACCTATACACAATGTATAGTTAAACCCCATTTAACGGTTTGGTCACTAGTAATTTTACTATAGGATAGAAATTCAGCTTTTAGATGTTATATATTTCGGTTTAATTTTAGATTTTTGATATAAACAGTGTTCCAATAGGTACTTCAGGACATTGATGTAGCACCGTTTTTCAACGAGTTAACCTAGAAATATTATATCTCGAATGTGTCATATAGAAACCCGATAATTTAAAACCCCCAGACTACGAACGTCACCGTGCATTAGCTAATTTTATCTTTAATGAAGTTAGAAATAAACCTAAATTTTTCAATAAAATTACGTTTTCCGACGAAACTCATTTCCACCTCACAGGTTATGTAAACAAATTGTAGGATTTGGGGAGGTGAAAATCTTCTAGTGGTTGCAGAAAAACCTTCACATTCTCTTCGAGTAACAATGTGGTGCGCGTTTTGGACTCAAGGGGTTATATTCCATTTTTCATGGAAATGACGATGATAAAATGAAAATGAAAATGGATGTTAATGGCGAACGCTACCACAATATGTTAAGAAATTTTTTATGGTCCTAATTGGATAATATGTACCTTAAAAGTATGTTTTGTGTGTCATACGAAAAGGGAAACTTTTGGGATTTGTTACGGACACGTCATACCACGCCATTTCTCGAAATGGGGTTTCCTCAAGAACAAAGTTTATTCTAACAATCCGCAGACGATTCATGATATGAAGCAAAACATGCGTCAAGCTATTGGTGAAACTGAACCGCAATTATACCAAATTTTACGCAAATATTTTTTTTTAAACTACTACTACTACTACTTTTTGATAAAATAAAGAAGCATGTTATTTTTCTAAAATTGTTTATATTATTTAAAAAGGAAATTTACAACCTCTATATTCAATAATAAAAATAAATTATCTCTATGTATTAAAAAAAAAGCTTATTAAAACTTTTTAAAGCCAATGCAAATATAAATCTCAATAATTTAGAATAATCTCATAGGTACCTATTTAACATAATTTACACATATTACAAATGTGTGTAGTTTTAATATCACTAAGAAATTTTGATCTCATATATGGAAAAACAAATTCCAATATGAATACTGCTTGAGCTGAAGGACAAATTAGGAAGTTAGGATTAGTTCTACAACTACAGATCCTGGCCAGTGTCCGCATCCCTGTACCACTTGATAATAAATTAAAATGGACAGCCCCGAGCTACTTAAGAACTTATTTTACAGTCGCGGAAGTAGCTATTAGTGGCCGGGTTACACACACACATGAGCATTATATATATATATATATATATATATATATATATATATATATATATATATATATATATATATATATATATATATATATATATATATATATATATACATATATGAGCATTTTGTTGATTGTTTGACTGGGGACAGGCCCCACCCATCCCTTCCATTGGAGGGCACATGTTTCCTCTCTTGATGTTTCAGACTCTTCAGGGTACCGACATATGCTCTCTCGTCAAGAATAGGGAGACCCAATCCGGTTAACAATCCATACTTTCGCCGACGTCTCGTCGGATGGCGTATATATGAATTGTAAGAATTTTTTAAACTACGTCCGATGAGTCCACAGTGTTGAGTGTAATCATACACCCAACTGCTGGGTTCCACAATCTCATGTGGAACACACAACAACCTGCGTCTATGCCTAAATGAGCATTTTACTGATTGTTTGACTGGGGACTTGACGGGGATTGTTGACGAGTGAACATATGTCGGTACCCTGAAGAGCCTGGAACATCAAGAGATGAATCATATGCCCTCCACTTGAGGAGGAAGATTCTGGACAGGATGAAGCTGCGCGACAAAAGGGCTCCAGCCAGTTCGTTAATATATGTGATATTAGAAAAGACCCTGGAATCGAGAAGGGGTCTATCTTAAAAAAAAACTGTTTACTTGATTTTATACTTTTAATTCGCATAAGCACATTAAAAAAAATGACACAAAGCACATTAAAAGATAGAAATAATAAAACTATAAAATACAAGACACCGGAAGGTTTAGGGATGGGGGTTCGCTAAACCTTACCGTGGAAAATCAAAAACTAAGCAAATTGATCTAAACTATACGAGCTCGTCTCTATGTTCCTGTATTTAGTAAGAAGTAAATATAACTTAAGGGTAGTCAAATAGGATCAAACGGTAAATAGATAATTTAAAAAATATTAACGTGGATCTTTATCTCCATACGAAAATATAATAAAAGTGTATTTAAAAAAAAATGGGAATCTTTATCTATATACGAAAATATAATAAGTATATTTGTAAAAAATGCTAACTGAGATCTTTATCTGTATACAAAAATATAATAAAAGTGTATTTGTCCGGCGTTATTTCCTGATTGTTCCGCTTCTTGCCTATCCCGTACTGGGGTGTCCAAATACCCTGAGCACGACTACGGGCAATTCGGTATCCCTATGCGGAGGTCCCGAAATAGTCTTGAACCTGACTGACCGGTGACTGTGCCAAGTGGGCAAAAAAGAGTATGGTTTCGGCAATGGTCGGACTCTGAAATAAGTGGTCCTTCAATGGCCTGGTCTCTGGTTGACCGGATTCTCTGATGCCAGGTCGTAAAATCCTTTACAAGAATATCAGAAAAAATAAGACTAAGCATGGCTTGGCCAGCAAACCCACATACCTCTGTCGGAAGGGTAAGGCGTTATAACGTTCGCTCACCTGGATATTTGTAGTTAGACTATCTTGGCCTTGTCCTAACGATACAGAAGCTCTTTCAATTACAATTCGCCTGAAATATTCTTACCAGTAGCGATCAAGAATTTGTGAACGCTACAATATATATATATATATATATATATATATATATATATATATATATATATATATATATATATATATATATATATACATATATATATATATATATATATATATATATATATATATATATATATATATATATATATATATATACGCCATTTTGTAAAAAATATCGAAGTTGCAGACTCTATTTTGCAGTGTCATATATCATTTATTTTTGGATGTAGGATTGTCATTTTTGGTAGGAAGACAAAAACTTCTATTCTTGTTAAATAAATCGTATACCTATCAGTCATAATTTCGGAGATTTTACATTTTTGTTTTTAATATTTAGTTTTAAATTCAATTCACCTAAGGCTTTATGTTATTATTAAATTAATAAATAAATTCATGATAAATTATAAATTTAGGTCATCGCATATTTTAATATTTAATTAAAAAGTAATTATTATAGAGTAACAAAACTTATTATTTTAGTAAACAAAACGTCATCAATATTTAGTTTTTAGTAAGACAGTTTAGGTACAAATATTTATAAAGAAGAAATCACTATAATAATTTAATTAAATGTTCAATATGTCTACCATTTTGTTCAATACAAACCCTATGTTCAAAAGAACTATTGACTGTAATGAGCATTTCCTAATTAATATTATGTACTCTATTGTGGTGGGTAGCATTTGATAAACGTGTTCTTTAACAAAACCCCATAATAAAAAAATCTAGTTTTGTTAAATTCGGGGATCTGGCTGGCCACGGTACAGGACCTCCCCTACCAATCCATTTATTTTCATAATTCCTGTCCAGATATTGTCTCACCTGCCTGCTAAAATGTGGGGGAGCGCCGTCTAGCAGTAACCACATTCGTCTCGCTACAGTTAAAGGCCATTCTTCAATCCACTCTTCAAAATTATTTTTTTTTAAATTGAGAAAACTATCTCCATTAACTCTATTTTCAAAAAATAAGACCCTCGAAGGCGATCTCCGATAATACCAGCCCACGCAATTAGAGACCCATATATGCTGATGATCTAAAGGGATAATGAATCTTCGATTTTCACTGCTGTAATAGTGTAGTTATGTGGGTTAATGTACCTATTTTTATGGAATGTTGCACCATTCATGAATAAAATATATTTGAAAAGTTAGGTTCTTCTCTATTTTTTTCTGTTGCCCAGTTACAAAATTTAAGCCTTCGATCGAAATAATTTTTATTTAGTTCTTGAACCAATTATTTATGATACGGATGAAATTTATATTTCCTAGTTATTGTTCGCTGTGGATTTTTTAACACCTACCTCCTTTTCTCTCTGCATGCATGAAACATGCGGATTTTTAATTACAACTTCAATAACTATATATTCGCTTTCTTCACTCATAGCTCTTTTCTGCATTTCCAAGTTTTTTTCGTAATCGACACATTATTTTCTTTCAAATCACTCTTTCCGTTGTATGAACGATAATGCATTAGGATGACATTCGGTATTAGGGAATATTTTCTCATAAATTCTACTTGCTAAATTAGAATTTTGATCACTTGCGCCCAAAACGTAGATCATGTTTATCAATTACCCTGTAGAAAAAATCATTTTCGTTCTACTTTCTGTTCTAATAAATACCATACTACACAGTTTGACAGTTCACAAAGTCCAAATAATGGACAGTAAAACGTCGAAGGTGAATTCCATTAAAACCGTAATATTAAAAACAAAAATATAAAAATCTCGAAAATTATGACAAATGTATAACATAGGACATATTTAAGAAGAATTGAAGTATGTTGTCTTAGGAATATTGAAAAATTTTAAAAAATTAGACATTCCATTTAAAAAACTGAGATATGATGTTTTGCTTTTTTTTTCAGTTATTTCAGTAATCCAGGATATCCTGTATAACGTAGATAAATTTTGTTGGCAATCAAAATTAAGTCATAGTTTCACTAATATTCCTACCAAAAATGATAATCCTAATGATATCGGTAAAACCATTGGGTTTAAGTATAGGACATGTTTCACGAAATATGTTTAGAATCAATAGCAGAATGCAAAAATGAATGAACATAAAGGGTGTTCGATAAGAAAAATTAAAACTATACCCCGCCACAGTTTTGTGGCGGTTAAACTTTTTATTTAGCTGAATGACGCATTGGGCTAGTCGGTTAGATATACTTTCAAATTTTACGACACTGTCTTTCAACGTTCGGTTAATGCGAAATCCAATTCCACTCCACCACAATGTCCATTATCCGTACCCCCCCGTAGAGCACGTAACCAGTTGTTTTCAGTTTGATTAGCTCTTCGCCCTTTCTTCGTGTTTCACATAGCCCTATGATATCCCAATGCATGCTGTTAAGCTCGATCAACAGTTCTTGCAGTCGTTCATTAGTTTTCATTATTGGAATATTAAGAGTTGTAATGAGTGGCGACTCGTAGGTTTTTAAAGTGGGAGAACGTAGAAGAAAATAGTGCTACTGAAGATTTTTTTACTTTCTCCTTCCTTCTCTTTACTTTTCGTGCTATTGAAACCCTATACAGGAGGTAAACCAGGAAAATGAGTTAAAGGAAAGAAACTGAACGGAAATAAAAAATGGTGTCTTCTTCTGAAAAACTGTTTACTGTGATAAATACTGGAGGGGTGGCACCCCAACGCCGTTCGATATCATTTCCGGTGTTGCCAGATTTCTTTACTAAAACAATATTTTTACATTGCAACACCGTATTTGATTAACATAATTCGACAAATCTTAAAATTCGAAATAAAAAATGTTATGTCGCATTTCTTCATTAAAGTAACCATTTTAGAACAATAAGTAAAAACAACTAAAATAATCTCAGTCGATGGGAACTAAAAGAAGATAACATAACATAACAATAGTAGGCCTCGGAAATTAAACAAAAATTATGTTGTTTGAAAGGAGCTATCATTATGTTATTTGAAAGTTTTGAATTTGAATTTGTATAAAAATAACGTTGTAATTCAGTTGCTAAGAAGAATCAGTTATTTAATCAAAAAGAGAAAGTTGAATTAATTTTTCTTCATGTTGGTGCTTGCTTAGTTGTTGCTTTCTTGCGGATCTTTTCACCGTATCCATTTTGTTTAAAAGTTAATGTTATGTATTTTAGGTCTTGTTTTAGTTGTCTTGTTCCAGGCTCCGTTAGGCGATAGAACCCTGAGATTTGCATTTTTGGACTGACTGGATCTGAGCTGGATAGTAGTGCATTCAAATAGCAACTTAGCTTTCTTTGAGAAGAAAGTCTTAAAATAGCAGTTTCATCTCTTGTTCGATTTTTTATACGAATTTGATCTTCTGATGTATGTTGTTAACATACCTTAAGAGACTATTAGATTGCAGCCATATTATATATGTCATCCACATACCACTTCCATAGTATGGGCTTTAAAGTTGCTAGTGTTGGGGCTTCCTTTTCGAAATACGTCATATAATATAATATAATAATTATTATATAAATAATTTTCAAATATAATACTGTTGATGCTAACATGCTTAGCCAAATGCGCTAATATATTCGACTATACAGCAAATCACCCCAACACGCGTTTAGAAGTTAACAAAATTGAGTTTAGTGTTTCACATCGAAGAACTTTTCTACGTAAGATAATTCTGCAAACAAAATCAGATTTTAAAGTTTTTTAATTTTAAGTTTAAATAATTTAAAAATCATCATACCAGTTACTCTAATACATATTCAATATTTTTAATAGACATTCAATCAAGATTTTATTTTGATGAAACATTTAATCAGACTCAATTAGGTATTTTATGTAAAAAGGGTTTAAATCAGAGCTTCTCAACCATATTTAGCCTACCACCCCTTCCTGAGATAAAAAATGACACCTCTTGGTCATCGAATATTCTATTTTTAAGTGAATAAGCAGAAAGAAATCAAATACAAAGATGTGCTGTTTTATTTTTCTATATTTCTAACTGTATCCGAAAACATAGCCCGAAAACATTATTACTAATGTGATAAACTGAGGTTTAAAAATATACCATTGTATAATAACATCGACATTTGCATATATTTGGAGCAATTTACAAAAACTCACCTGGATGAGAGGCATACACTGATAGTTTCTAATAAAAACAGAATCCTGTTTACTTTAAGATGTTATATAGAGATATGTCTAATCCATTTATTTGGGGACAAAACATGATGTTATGAAAATTATTTGAATTACATACCTCACGGAATCCATAATGTCACGAATCCGTTATTTCATAAACTTCATAATATCACGAATCCGCAAATTAAAAAAAAATACGTTCAGAGACGGACTCTCTATAGATCCCAAAGACCAATTAACAATCCCCTAATGTCATTATCAAATATCAAGCCACTCTCAGGTTCTTTACAATTGACAATAATATGTCATAATGGATAATCAGAAAACCAAGAATCCAACAAAATATTTTGTTTGAATGATAGTGTTAACTTTAAATTATATTGAACAAAGTAATAAATAAAATTTTTCCTATAAACTAATATTGTAATTTTTCAAATCAATTTGTAGCTACTATATAGTAAGAAAAGCTAAATTAATTTTGCCATTTTTCCTTAATTTCAATCAGTTTAGTCCGGTTATTTTAGTAACACTCTAAACAGTTCTAAACTAAAGTGATAAAATGCTAAGAGTTCGAAGACAACGGAATTACCGCCAGCTAAGCGATTTTGAAAGTGGTCGTATCGTTCGATTACATGAAACGGGAATGGCATTTCCCGAAGTTGCTAGGCGAATGCAAGAAATATTGCTACAGTGATTCGTAGTTGGAAAACAGCTTTTACGGGGGTAGGTAATATCGCAAAAGTAGCTTAAGAAGAAGCCCAGATTGAGAAGTTAGGAGACTTAGATGGCGGCGTACCTTTAGCGACAGGTATTCTATATAAGGACGAACATTCCGAACGAACATTATATATATATATATATATATATATATATATATATATATATATATATATATATATATATATATATATATATTGAACAAAAAGGAAGCTTCAAGAAGTATAAAGGCACCAAAAAACTGCAAGAACTCCAAAAAGGGGCAGACCAAGGAGCATAAGCATAGCCTGGATCGACTACAAAAATTCACTCACTGTAAAAGAGGATAAATACAGGAAATGGAAGGAGTGGAAATGAACAGTGGTGTGAATATAAGCACTAGCACAAGGTGAGGGGTATAAATACTTCGGAATACTCGAGGCAAACACAGTCCTCAACGCCAAAGTAAAATATTCAGTGACAATAGAATAAACCAAGAGAGTTCGATTCTCAAATCGAAGATAGACACTGGAAATTCAATTAGAGCAATCAACATATAAGCAACAATACCCAACGGGTATAGTCGATTGGACCAAAGCCGAACTGTACAGCCTGGATAACAAAATAAGAAAACTTTTAACAATGCACCACTGCCACCATCCTAACAGCGACATCGATAGACTTTATCTGTCGGGAAGGATGGGTGGGCATGGTTTCTTTCAAATCCAACAAACTGTTGGAGAAGAAAAATGTAGCCTGAATGAGTACGTTAATAGAAATGCAGAGAGACTATACTGCAAGCAGTCAGGCAGGAAGGCAGCTTAAAAATGGAAGGCGCAAAGGCAGCATACAGAACAGGTCGGCTGGACAAGCGCATAAACGCTTGGACAGAAAAGCAACTGCGTGGACACTATTTATGAACGATCGAAGGAAAATGTAACAAGGAGTTAACCTAGGACTCGCTGTGGAATGGCTCAATTAAAAAATAAATTGAAGATCTACTGGTTGCCGCCATAAACCAGGCTCTTCCAATAAACTACTTAAATGCTATAAAAGCTACTCAGGCAAGAGACTCAGGATAATACTATGTGCCGACCGTGTAACAACAGAAAGAAGATTATGCAACACTGGATATGTGAGTTCTCGACCATTGCCATACTCGATATAAGACACGGCATGATAATGTTGCGCAAATAGTTCACCGGTCATTATGCCGGAAGTTTGGCAACAACTTTGAAATTTTGGCCGAAACTTTGGCACAAGCAAAAGAAAAAAAAGTTGGGATTTTCGTCGGACGCACAAGACCATCGGGCATAATACCCTCGACATAACAGTCGTTGAAAAACATAAAATCTTGCTAACTGATGGGGCGATATCAGGAGATATCAGGAAGAGTTCAAGAAAAGAAAAGAGGAATAATTAAGAACCGAAATTTCTCGACTGGCAAAAAGGCCTGCGACAATCATCACTATTATTATAGGGGTGGTAGGTACCATCTCACCCAAATTTATGGACTACTTACGCAGCCTGCAACTCGAAGACATTCCCATAGGCGAGCTGCAAAAGACGACTGTGAATGGAACTGCATCAATTCCACGACGCGATCTATCGACTCCCACCGACTTAGAGGCGACTTGATGGGAGAGTGCCAGCATGTGATAATTTTTGTGATCTTCTGTTTTTATTAGGCTTAAAATGTACATAATTAAACGTTTAAATATTTCGTAATTTATTTTATTATAATTCACACTAAGGTATTGGTAGATTATTCCATATCATTTGGGTTATTAGAAATTATTCCGACTAAATTACCGAAGATTACTTATACTTGCAAATTTAATTATCGGTTCAGTTTCTTTTAGAAAACGTGTATACTTAGTAATAAATACTAACGTAAAAGTTAGTTAAATTATTAATGTCAAATTTAGAAAAATTAAATTTTCGCAAAACCCTACATCATTTATTGTTCCATTATTAATTATTAAAATATCTGCAGGTTATGTAAGCCCAGGGTTATTTATAAAAATTCTATATGGTATTCACAATTTATACATGTATTATTCCTCTATATATTTTCTTTCCAGTTCCCGACATTCACCAAATCGTCCATTACTTTACCATACCCTCTCTTTCAGGGTCTCCCTTTTCTTTCTTCTTTCACTCGGGCCTTTGTAAAAGAGTTTCCACGTCGTCTCCCACATCGTTCGAAATGTTCTTCATATTCTTTGTACTTTGATGTGAGTGCTGAGGTTTAGTTCTTTATAAAGCTCTTCCACTTCTTTATTTGTTCTCTTTTGCATTTTTCCACTCGTAAATTCTCTTTTTCATATTTCCTCCCTTTTCACCAATTCTTCATCCCCTTTCTTAAATATCCAGGTCTCACTGGCATGTGTTACTGTATCCATATTAGACCTAATCACCTTCTTAGAAATGCTCACCTTGTCCTCCTCGAGACGTATTTTGATTTCATTCGATATTCATACTATCATGTTTTTAATTCCCTTTTGTTATTTTGACCCTCAATTCCAATTATTCTTTATTCATTTCAATTACCTGAATCATCTATTACTATGCCCACATACACAAGATTCCTAATCTTTTAATACAGACATATACAGATGAGTTTTCTATTTCTTGTTGCCTGTTACCCAATATAATAATCTTTCATTTCTTTAGTTTATACATAATCCAAAACTTTCGGCTTTTGCTTCTAATCTTTTTTTGTAATTTTTACAATTATTTTTGTAGCTTTGGTTTCAATAGCGTTAAATCATCTTGAGATGAGACAGTACTATTGCCAAAGAATCTTCCTGTCTGAGCCCTCTATTGAGCTGAACTTAACTTTAGCATCATAAAAATAAGATTAAATTTGCATATCAAATATATATTTCATGACAAATAAGAAGTTCAATTCTTCTATTGGAACCTTTGGTGTGAAACACTAAACTTGAAGAGATTTACCACTAAACACCAAAGGAGATGATTTAATCTAAGATTATCAATCTCTATCAATCAATATCTATTATCAATCTCTAGATTAAATCATCTCCTGATGATGCTAACATGGTTAGCGAAACGTGCGTCGAGCAGTTCAAAAAAGTGTTTTGGTGTTTAGTGGTAAATCTCTTCAAGTTTAAATAAGAAGTTGTTTGTTTATTTTGTAATTAAGGTGTTTCATTAATTTATACAAGATTTCTCAATAAAAGCTTATATACAACTTTTTTTTATTTCTTGGGGTTTCGGTAAATTGTAAAAACAAAAATATTTTTTTTGTTTTATTAATGTTTCCATCCTCAGTAAACCATCCTCAGAACAGCTATAATTCTACAATATATACTCTTCCTATATACAGTACAAATTTATATTTTAACATATACCTCCTTTTCATATCTTAATATACTACATTAACATTATAGTACCAATCATAAATTAATACTTGAGATTTTTTCTTAATATATTATTTTTTGTTTAGTTTTCAGTTGACATATTTTTGACTTTGACACATTTTATAAATTTTTTACATTTAATGGCATTAGATCTTGAAAAGTGAAAAATCTAAGATAATGATCTTAGATTTTTCACTTTTAATGGCATTAGATGCAAAAAATAATAATAATACTATTAAAAGTAAAATAACCCAAAACTATTAGGTTACAAAAAGAAATATAAAGGTAAAAAATTTATAAAATGTATAAAAATCAAAAATGTCAACTGAAAACTAAACAAAAAAATAACATATTAAAAAAAAAGTTCTCAACTATTAATACGGATTGATTAATGATTGATTAAAGGATTAATACGGATATATGATTGGTACTATAATGTTAATACAGTATTTTAAATTATTATAAGGAGGTATATGTTAAAATATTAATTTATATTCTGTATAGGAATAGTATATATTGTAAAATTGTAGCTGTTCTGAGAAGGGTTTAATAAAAGTAACCAAAAGTTAACAAAATAAAAAATTTATTTTTATTATTGCGATTGACCGAAACAGAAAGAAAAAACAAAAAAAAATAAACGGCCAGAAGAATACATATAATAAAATGTATTTATAATGTATTAATAAAAATGAAAAATATGAATATGCCAAAGCAGAGGTCTAACAATATTTGAGGTGCTCTGATATGCATTTTAAACTTTGGAGTCATCAAAGGAGGATTAAATTTATCTGCCAAATATATGGTTGGCAAGAAAAAGGCAACAAAAAAATTTTAATTTTGAAATAAACAAAATGTATACTTTAAAATATGTTTGCGTGGTAGATTTGCACCGTTCCTATTTATTTCTCAAAGTAATATCATTCAAATGCCCATCCGTTCGGCTTGAGAAACGGCAACCAATTTATTAAATTCCTTTTCTTTCTTCTTCTTTCAGAGGAGAGCTTTGTACAATTCAACACCGTCATATAGGAAGCATAGGCTATACAAATTTGAAAGTCCCAGTTCCAATTACATAATTACATTTATTACATCCTAATCTTCAAAGACTCCGTACAATAAACCATACCAATGTGAATTTGGTACAAATTCCAGAGATGGTACAACTATAACCAAATGACTATGATATTTGTCAAATGTGATTTATTAAATGCCGTGCAGCAAAGATTTAGTTGTTTGTGTTGTTTGTGTGTAAAGAGAACAAGTTTTAAAAGTTTTCTGAAAAACGGGCAATATTGAAGTTCGAGCTCTTATAAATACTTTATTTTACAGGCTTTAACCCCGACAGGTATACAAAAAGAGCTAGATCCAACTTTAAAGGATTGCTCTCCTTCGTTTTCGACGAAGATCTATTGAAGACTATCATCGAGCAAAAACTACAATGACCGACAAAATCGCAACAAAAAGTCACGATGGCATATGTGCACAATCATCGTTGATTGAAAATACGCGAGCGTGTTAATATTGAAAACATCTCGATAGGTTACGGCTACTATATTTTACATAATGTTTTAGGTATGAAGAAGCATTCAACTCGATGGATACCCCGTTTGTTAACAATCGACCCATGTCTTTACACTTTCGAATAAACACTTCTCAAAAATATTTAGATTTATTTAAACGCGGTTCTGCGCGGTTTCTCCCACGTTCTTAACAGTGGGTGAAACGGATTCACAGTTACACAAGAGACGAAATACCAAATAGTGGATGCGTCAGATGAAATTACATCAAAAAAGCGAAATCTGCGAATCTGCAGGAAAAGTCATGGCTATGGTTTTCTGAGATTCTTCTGGTGTGCTGTTCATAGACTACATTGTAGAAAGCAGGACAATCACAGGGAAGTATTTCTCCTGGCTACTAACTCTATTGATAGGTGGTATTAGGTTATACGTCCACATCTAATCAATAAGAAAGTGCTCTTTGCCCCCCAATAATTATACTTGTACACGTATCTTGAGTTTTTACTACAAAATTCCATGATACAAAGGTTGCTATTTAAATATACGGAATTGGCAACAATGGTGTTGCTAGGCGTCATCTGATATATACATCATAAAGTTTGACATTGTTGATTGTATACGTACTCCAAACGTTTTGTCTACGGGCGCTATTAGTGTTGGTTAGTGACTTAAAAATTTCTTATCAGTCAAAAAATGGAATTAGCTCGTGAGAATTTCGACGTGGATTACCTCAACAACAGTGCATCGATCAACTCACTTCGACTTTTGGCTAAGGGTACTTTTGGCGAAAGGGTAAAAAAATACAATCGTGGTGTTTCAAAAGCTATGTATAACATCTACACAGGTGACGAATCTTGGATCTAGGCGTATGAGCAAGAAGCACTTCGAAGCAAATGGTCGCCTGTTTCTTTTTGGGATAAACAGGCATGTGACTATAGTGCCACTAGAGAATCGTAGAACAGTCAGTTCTAAATGATACACAACCATTTGTTTGGCAGAAATCTTTGAAGAAATAAGAAAAAACATTTTTCACCATGACATCATGATCTCTCACACACGAACTGCACAACTCAATATTTGACCGGTGAAAACATCAAATTGATGGGTCATCCGCCGTACAGTCCTGATTTGGCACCCAACGATTTTTGTTGTTTCTGTCCATGAAGAATAAACTACGTGGCCGATAATTTTCAAGGCCAGATAAAGCGGTTGCATGTTTTGAAAATACCTCATTCGGAACGAACAAAGTGTTATGAAAATCGTTTCAAACGTATGCAAAAGTGTATTAATCAGGGTGGAGAATATTTTGAAAAATAATAAAACCATTAAACCTTATCGGTCCTAACTGGAATTGGACGTAGCTTCCCCTACAAATGGGGAATACAGCCTTACTTGTCTCCTAGAGTGTTTCAGACCTGCCTATGTGGGATACAACATAGATATAGAGAGAAGTTAGAAACCCTTGGACTGATGAAAAGGAGTATGATGTTGAACCATTGTGGGAAATACATAAGAATAGTGTTTTAGTCAGTGCAATTGAGGCATGTGCAACATCACCAATGGGATGGTTCGAAGACGTAAAACAAGCCATTAAGGATACAAAATATGCCTGGAAAAATATTTAGGTAAAAAAACTACGGACGCATATAAATATTATAAAAAAATATATATGATGATCGCAAAAGATACGCCAAAATCCAAACAAAAGTTGTGGGAGAAATTTGGGTATAAAATGGAAAGGAAATTTGCAGGAAATCAAAAATTATTTTACAGGGGGCTAAAAAATAATAGAAAGAATAATACAAACGAGATTACTTACATTAGAAATAAAATAAGAGACTACTGATCACGACGAGAAAATAATACAAAGAGGGAAAGAACACTTCGAGAAATTGTTGGAATTAAAATGAGAAGGTAAAGAGGAGTTTGAGAAGAGTAATATAGAAATGAACAATGAAATTATGAGCACAGAACCTATAGAGATGGATGAATTGGAGAGAGCAATGAGGGGAAAGCGCTAGGACAGGACGAAGTAACTAATGAAATGATAAAATATATGGGAGAAACCGAAAAAGTAATTTTACTTCAGTTAGAGAATAAAATACTGAGAGGCAATAAAATACCCGTGGATGCCAATTAGCGGTAATACTTCCGATATTCCGATATTCCGATAAGAAGGGAGACACAAGAGATTGTGAAAAATAAAGAGACATATCCTTACTGAGTTCAATCGAAAAGATATAAGAAAGCATATTAACGGAAAGGTTAAAAGCAAAGATCGAGAAGGACTTGGATGAGGCATAGAACGGATTTAGGCCAGGCAACGGAGTAAACGATGCAATATTTATATTACAACAATTAATTGAGAGAACAATAGAGACAGATGAAACCATATACGTATGTTTTATAGATATTTCAAAGGTATTCGACTCAGTAAATAGATGGCAGATTTGGACAATACTCGATAAATATACTGTAAATAAGGAAATAATTAGAAGTATCTCAAATCTCTACTCGGAAACTACAAACTATATCCGAGCTAAAAATACTGTATCCCAAAGGTTTGCAACTGCATCTGGAGTGAGACAGGGAGGAACATTAAGTCCCTATCAGTTTAACATAATAGGCGTGATTATTAAGAAGTGTAACAAAAGAATAAAGAATACATCATGGGGATATTTCAATCTAGAAAGGGTAGAAATTAATCATTTGGCTTATGCGGATGATATAGTACTGCTTGCGAAAAGAGAAAAAGACCTACAGTATAACTTAAATGTATGGTACGACGAGCTGGGTGAAAGTCAACTGGCAATAAGCCAAAGTAAAACAAAAATAATGGTGGTATCGAGAAAATGTAAATAATGGTGGTATGGTAAATAATGGTGAAAAGTAAATAATGGTGGTATCGAGAACATAGGAACTAGTTTAGAAAGCACAGAGCTAGAACATGTTAAATAATTTAAATAGGAATAGCAATAGCGAAAAATGGAAAGGTAAAAATAGAAATAGAAGAAAGATTAAAAGCCAATACCAATTATATTATTCGGTAATTAAGAAAGTATTTAACAAGAGATAAATGAAAACACAGACAAGTACATAATGCACATAATATAATATCCCAACCCTAATATAGTATCCCAACTTTGACATATGGCTCCGATATGTGGAAGCCAAACATCAGAGGTGAAGAATGCAGGCCTGTGAGATGAGATTATTCAGAAGAATTATAGGACTAACGCTGAGGGATCGCGTATCAAATAAGGAAATTAGGAAGAGATTGCGGGTAAAATCTGTAGAAGAAAGGATAAGGGAAAATGCATTGCGACAGTTTAGACATGTATGCAGAATGCCTTGCACGAGACTGTCCAAGAGAGTGTGGAAGATGAGAAAAACTGTATGAAAGTATCTTAGAGAGGTGGGTCTGGACTGGAGCGGGTCCGAGGAACTTGCGAGAGATAGAGGAGAGTGGAGGAAGAGAGTTACAGGTGATTAAAAAACTCGACACTGCCAATGACCGCTAAACGAGTATAGATCATGATGATAAAACCATTTTCAATAATAACTATTTGTTTTTATTTATTATTCCGGATACATACCTAGCCACCCTCGTATATGCTTCAGACTGCTTCTGCATGCACCATACTTCCCGAATTTAGCTCTCTGCGACTGCTTTCTCTTCTGAAATTTAAAGAAATGGCTCACTAAACGGAGATTCTCCTCAAACTGAGGATATTAATAACTTGGAACGTAATATATTGAATTGCAAGGTGACTAATTGGAATTTTGAATCTCAAAAATGTTGTTTGCTTTGTCGAAACGACAGCTTTTCAAACTACTTTGTTATAAATTCTTTTATATTTTTATTATGAAATACATTTTTTTGATAAATTGTAACAATTGCAATTATTCAGTTTCCAGTAGTCCCCAGAAAAATCCAGTTAAAAAAAAAACAACTATCAAATATATACTAAATTAATTAATAAAAAACTCGTTAATGAAAAACCATATATATTGAAAGACAAGTATGCGCTTAGTTACTTCCACCAAACATTTAATCTTCTCGTTGATTTTTTGCCATGGGAAAAAAAGGATGACTGGAGTCGTTCTTCTAACATTTTAGCCCGAATGTTATCTAACGCCTCGCCGAACTCAAACAATTATATCATTTTCGCGGTCCATTAGGCAAAAATATCCCACGAAACACAAAGACGAACGCATTATTGCTTTTTTCCTCCCGCTCCGAACGCCAGCTTCCAAAAACCAACAAGCGATAAAAGCGCAATCTTTCCCAAGCCGACAAAAGACAAATACCTTTTGATATTTTCCCTTCTGCGGCAAGATGGGCGCCCCATATATTTTTAGAATTTTGTCGACTTATAATAAATACATCATTTTCAATACCACAGCTTCGCTTTAAATCATGCCGTTCAAACGGAATACGAAAAAGTAACGAATCCGTAAGTGCCTCGTGTTTCTTATACCATTTCCTAGAATGTTTGTAACGGTTTGTAAACGCTTGGGAGGGAAAAATATAAGAGAATAAATTGTGCATTACAAATGGAAAAAATATGATAAAATTATTTCTGGAGGAATTTGATGTATTGGGTTATTTAAAATAGTTCAGTTGTTTTTAAACTGGAAACTCGTCAATGGTTATTTAACAATTGGTTCTACTCTAAACTCAAATGGATTTACCACTAAAACACATTTTTTTTTAAGTTCTCTATGCACGTTTCGCTAACCATGTTAGCATTATCACAAGATAATTCAATCAAATTTAATGAATGAAGCATGTAAAAATCATGTACCTAAGGAGGCGTGTTAAAATCATAAACCGTGAAGTGAACCAAGCTTTAGATTAATAATCCAATAAGTTATCTGAATGGAATAGGTCATGCATCACAGTTTATGGCTTTCTTACATTTTGCTATTTGAATGCTTTAATATGCTGCAACGCCCTGTTATAATTTACACATTTAACAAGTCTTAAGTTACTAGTATTTAGATTTTAATCAATATATAGTGCACGTAGGGCAACACAGGATTTGTCATTTCTAATGTAGGCAATGTTTCCTGTAGATATTTAGTTTGCCTAATGCACCTTCGATCGAAATTTCGATTCAATTTCTTACCAAATAACTGCTCCTTTTTCAAATTCAAATAATTGGTTGAAATGATTTGCTGCACGAAATCGCGGTATTTCAGTCAACAGAACCACAAAAATATGGCTTAGCTTACTAGTTAGTAAAAAATACCTAACAACATAATAAAAACAACCGTTTTTTTTAAGCATTTACTTCGTCACATTTTTAACAATCGTATACAAAAATATAAAAGTATGTGCATCAGTTTCTGTGTTCAAAATAATATTTATATATGTTTAATTTTTAAATTAATATATCCATTATATAATAATACTTATACATTTTGAACAACAAAAATTTCAAGGCACTAACATCTCCTGCCAATTCCTATTACTAAAACAACAGTACATTTTACGTATTGATGAAGGAAAGAAGTTTGGACTTTGTTTTAGGGTGTGTAAAAATACAACAGAAACGTTTAACTGATTTAAACTATCGCAGCAATAAGTCGCAAGGAAAGTTTTAAAGTAGTTTCAAGATTTTGCATTAAAAATCGTCGAACTGAAAAATTAGCTCGAAAAGTAACTGAAATTATTTTTGAACAAACATCGTGTGTTCATGCAGAAGTCCTCTGGTATTCCTAAATCCTGACTGCGACTTTGAAGGAGTTTTGACGACTCTGTATTAAAAAATAATAGACTACCTTATATTCTATATTAATAATAATTATCTTAATAAAAATGCACGAACAATATTGAAGGTTAAGTTGCAAAAACAATAGAATTAAAATTTGGTTTATATTGAATTAGTAGTTACAATTGTTTATTTCACCAGTGAATGAAAGAATAATATTTTTGAAACTTCCCCTAATTAACTAAGATGTAACATAGAAAAATATATGACCTAATTAACCAATATTTATTGCAACTTTAATAAACCACCCCACTGAAAATGTTTTGTAAACTATATAATTTATGTTTTCATTGTGCTGTAAAGTGAAAGAGAGTAGAAGATCGGGCAGTCGCCGCTGTATTGAGCGAAACGTAATGTCTTAATTTAAAATGTCCAATCTGGGTGACACGCCCTGATTAGATAACTTCAATTACTTTCGTTTGACAACTTCGTCGCGTCGCTACATTCTCCAGTTTTCAGTCTCCACTAAAAATGGGAAGGAACCGTTGTCGATAAGTTCTGAGACCTGAACTCGATACGATTACGTCAGTTTGCTTTCTATCTGTATTTTTCAAGAATCAAAGCATTTTTTTTAATAAACATACTCTTATTATTTATATTATTTCTTTTTAACAAGAAAATGTATATTCTTAAAAAATAACATACATCAACCATTCCTGAATATCACTTATTGATTATTTTAGACAAATACAAATACCAAGCAAAATAAAAATCAAATAATTAAAATATTCCCAGAGGTTTTAAATAATATGAATATTTATCTCACCCCTCACCATCTCACAGCGGCCCAAAAACAACAACGTCTTGATAAATCTGAGCAATGTTTAGAGATGTTTAAGCGAAAGAAAAAAAAAATCCATGCGGTATGTGACAATGGATAAAATATGGTTCCATCACTACACTCCGGAGTAAAATCGGCAGTCAGCTGAGTAGATAGCAACCGATGAAACCGTGAAGGACGAGATAGCAAAAAAGGCTCTAAATGAATAAAAAAAGTACTGTTTCACCAAGTTAACGATGGCTAAATTACATAAATTACGTATTCTCCAGATCTGGGCCCACCGAATATTTCCTGTTCTCAGACCTCAAAAAAATGCTCGATCGAAAGAAATTTCGTTTCAATTAAGAGCTAATTACCGAAAATGAAGGATATTTTGAAGGCAAAAAGAAATCATTCTATAAAAAGTTAAAGAGATGTAAAAATGTTAGAAAAGTGTTGGAATGATTGTATTGCTCTTCAAGGAGAATATATTCATGAAAGAAATTTGCAAAAAAGTATGTTTTATTTGTCAAACCGGGGACCTATTGACCGATGTGTTATTTACTGACAAATTTGATGAATAAAATTAGAGTTTGTTATAATCACTTTCTGCCCAAAAGACTAGAGACATCTGACCACGGTCATTTCTTGTACCTATACCATACTTTCCCACCACTCTCCGCAGACGATTGTTAGTTCTGATACCCATTTAAGTATTAAATCACCTACAACCGAGCAGAATTTCTCAATTAAGTACTTTTTTATTACAGTCACACAGTTTTCAGTAGAATATTTCAATATTTTGTCATGACGTGGTAAAGGTTGGTAGATTGCATATTTACTGGTGTACCATGCGCCACCACGTATCTCTCGAGACCGGTTTCTAGCCTTTCAGCCGCCATCAGCCGAGCTTCAGATAAACGCAAGAAAAGCAATTGGGGGAGACGATTTTGAGGGCGGGTTGTAATAGCACACAACTCGCGTCAGTTGCCGCCATGGCCAGTTGACATAGTCTGGCCCCGATCGTCGCTCCTAATGGCTTTCCTTGCGTTCATCTGGAGCTCGGCTGATGACCGCTGAAAGACTAACAACGGGTCCCTAGAAATACGTGGTGGTGCATGGTGGCAGTGGGCAGAGACGAGCGGTGGCACCACGTGGAGAAAGGGTAAAAAATTTGTGTAACATTTCCCTACAAGATCCCGTTACGCTATCTAACGGACATACGTAGAACTATATCTGAGTTTGCACGCATATATATATATATATATATATATATATATATATATATATATATATATATATATATATATATATATATATATATATATATAGATATATATATATATATATATATATATATATATATATATATATATATATATATATATATATATATATATATATATATATATATATATATATATATTACCGCTCGTCTTTGCCCAACTGCCCCCATGCGCCACCACATATCTCTCGCGACCGGTTTCTAGCTTTTCAGCCGTCATCAGCCGAGCTCTAGATAATCGCAAGGAAAGCAGTTGGGAGAGACAATCGGGGCCAGGCCATGACCGGGGTCAGGCCATGGTCATTTTGATGGCGGGTCATAATAGCACACAACTCACGCCATCATACAGCGAATACTCGTAGTCGTCAGGACTGCCCATAACATTCTGCCTGCAACCTCAGGTATAGTACAAGGTATGCCCACAAGATAGAGTAACGGAATATATCTTCCAATTTAGGCCACAAAAAATTGGTTATCATCAACGTGTCCCTCTCGTCGGTGACAGTCATGATGACGCCAGTTTAATTTTGGAAGACGTATGACCTCGCCGGATCAAAATCCACACCAAACAGTGATTCTTTCTTGATGCATTTGCAACTGCTGGGTCTCATGTAGATTGTTATCTCCCCAAATGCGACAATTTTACTTGTTGGCATAACCATTCATCCAAAAATGGGCATCGTCATTGAAGATGATTTTCCGTCCGAAGTCAGGGCCTACTTCCAACTGCTCTACAGCCCAGTCAGCGAATGCTCGACGCCTGCTTATGGTCGTTTATCTTCAGTTCCTGAGTCAATTAAATTTTGTACTGGTGCGCGCCCAAGTCGCGAAGCAAAATTCTTGGGCGCGACGAGGAATTAACTGCCTCGGGTTATCCTTCACTTCTTCACTGCAGCAACGTTTTCTGCAGACCTTGCATTTCAACAACGTAAGGGTGTTGTTTGATTGTTTATTGAACCAGGTGATTCAAGTTTGTCCACCAAACAACAAATATGGACTCAACAGGACGATTGTGTGCAATTGTGTCCAAAATTGTAAAAGTCACGTAACGAACGGAAGGTAGCTCAAACTGAGCACTCATTTTAGTAGTAAAATTTAATGACTTGCACGCATTGCTCAGCACTGTAACTTTCCAGTTACTATAACCTCCCAATTTGATAACTATAGCTTCACCAACAAGGCCGCTATACAGTGTAAAAGTTCGAACGTCGCTATTGGGAACCACAGTATATATTTTACATCGAGCGAAAAAAAGTATTTGTATAAACCGATTTTTCTCAGTTTCCTTTATTTTAACACCTTTAATCTTTTTACATATATCTTTTTTACTTTACATCAATACAAATTATCTATTATAAACAAAATTGTACTACAATTACAACAGAATATAGAGTTCAATAAATAATAGTTCATGAAATAATAATTGTGTACGAGACAAAATTGTTTGAACACGCAAAAAACTTTCTAAAAACAGTAAAACAAAAGTTTCAGTATTTTTTATTGTATACAATATTATCTATGACACTCATTTAGGCATTGATTATTGTATTTTTTTTTGTTATATCATTTCATAAATTTGTGATCTTTTGATATATTTTTCATCCACTACATATCATAAGTCCTCAATAGTATCAACATCCGGTCATTGAGAAGGTGTAATTAACCTTTTTTTGACATTGTAGAACAACCATTGTTTCTCTCTTGCTGGAATATGAGGAAATCCCTGGGTACTAATTTTGAAGCGCATACGAATAAATTTTCTAGACGTAAATTCCATATATTCCTATCCCATCCAAGATTAGACAATGTCAGGTCCCAGCTAAAGATAAACACCTCCAGACCATAATATTTCCACCATGATTTTTTACTGTAGGAATGGTATTTCGATGATCCAACCCCAGCTTATTTTTGCTTCACACGCTTTTATGGCCATTGAAAGCAAAGAAAATAAACTTGTTTTCGTCAGTTAAAATAGCCGATTCTCAGATTGACATTAACATTAACATTCCTACTAACATATACATTAACAGACATTATCCCTTTGAAACCCCATGTGCATAATTATGTACATATTTTTCATATATTTTTTTCTGCTTCACAAACTAATTCTATAGTATTTAGACGAAAAGTACAGTAATTCCTCGTCAACCACGATTTTAATTATGCGCGGTTTTGTCTTGCGAAATCGCCTAGACTAAATTTTCAATTTATGTAGCAACGTGGTGCGTTGTCGTCTAATTTTTCAGGCATTTGCATAGTTTGTATGCTTCATTATTCAAACGAAATTGGTGATTAGCGAGAATATTGACATTTTCGTGAGATCAGAGTTTAATGCATGCTCGAACATTTGTGCCTCAAACCGAAAGATCCGTACCAGGATTTAAAACTGCAAAGGATAGGCTTACTCTTCTCTTTCACTCCAATGCTTCAAGTAACCACATGATAAAGCGACCGGTTGAAATAGTATGGACATATCAGTAGACTCCCACCGACAAGACTCACCAACAGAATTCTTACAAATTACCTTTCCCAGATCAGCTCTGACTTGTGTGATTCACGGTACTGTTGACTTGACTCTTTGTATGTATGTAAGAATTGATATCATCCTTTGGAACCCTTGCCATTACCTTCTCTAGGGTTGCCCAGAAGGTCTCTGTAGATTTGGAGTCTTTCTCCGTTTGTGGGAACATGTACGTTGATTATGGTGTATTTTTTATTGACGCACTGTATGCGCATTGTCATTAGTCTATTGTTTAAGGGGATGATTTCCTTAATAGAGTTAACTATCCCTTTGTGTACCATAAAGGCCATGCCCAGAAGCGGAGCGATTTATTTGTCTGTACTGCTTTTGTATATGCGATAGTTCCCGTAGTCCACCGTGTCCTCATCCGTGATGCGTGTTTCTTGTAGGGCAAGCACAAGTATATTTTGCCTATCAAGTTCTGAATTTAGGTTGTGAAGCTTTCCTGGTTGGATCAGCGTGTTGATGTTGAAGGTGCCAATGTATGTAGTTGTTTTGTATGGACATTTTCCGAAAAGCTCCGACTTTTTTTAATATCGTGAAAGTTCAAGTGCCCCAGAATCTGAGTACCCAGTTGCCGTCTGTCGACGGGTGGATTGGTTGCCAACTAGGGTATCATTGGTATTACTTGTACGAGTCATGGTTGTCAGTCAACTGGGAGTTTAGAACCAGGGATTGTTAGTTCCTGGAGCGTAGTATACAGCCGCATCATCTGGGTGTATAGACGTCGACCAGGTTGCCGGTGGCTGCCACTGCAGATGCGACCTGGATTTTTTTTTCTGCCAGAGCCCTTTAGCCGTCTGTTCCACAAATAAACGTTCGGGTTCAGCCGTTGACCGCTTCCTGCGACGTGGACGAAGGGTTGGGGCTTTAGGAAGCTATTGTCCAAATAGTACATATTTGTTTTATTTTAGAAATTAAATATGATTCAGAAAATGAAGCACATATAGCTGTTTTACTGGATTTTCTAGATAATTCATCCAATTTTTGAGCGACAATGAATAAGGGGAAAAGGAAAATGATTTCCAAACTCCTTCACCAGATATTGTTCCTATAGGAGCAGAAAAAGTTGGTCCAAAAAGTTTCCCATTAGGACAATAAAGAGTCCCATTGGGACAATGAAGAGTCCCACTGGGACAATGAAGGCATTGGCCTTTGGCGTTATTTGCAGGAACAGTGAATGAGCGAAACTTCAATGATATAACTCAAAAGGATTAAAAGTAATTTTTATAATCATGTTATATTCTGGAATGAATTAGACCGAAGCAATGATGAGTCGAAAGTACTAGGTCCGTCAGAGTATTTTCAAAAATATATAAATGGTGCTGAGTTTTAAAAAATGGCAAACTTTACTAATATATATGCCCATCAAAAAAACGTTCATTTCAAACCAAAGAATTGACTCGAACTAAAAAGTCTATTTGGATTGCACATTGCGGTTGGCTGCCTAAAATTTCCAGAAGTTCGGCTGTTTTGGGATAAGACCTTATGCATAAATCTCTTTTGAGATACAATGAATAGAGACAGATTTTTCCAACTTCGAATGAATTTACACTGTGTCAATAATTTGGAGAATCCAGAAAATTGCAATGATAAATTGTACAAGTTACGCCCTCTTAATGATAAATTAGAAATCGTTGCGCAGAATTATATTTGGAAGAAAATTTATGCATTGAGCAAATCGTGGTGTTATCAATCAAACAATACACAACAGGTAAACCAACCCCCTGTGGTGTAAAAATATTTATTTTATATGGAAGAACTTTTACCAATGGGTTTCTACTGGTTTGGACATAAACAACCTAAAAACATTTGGCCTTGGAGCATCAGTGGCCATTCATCTTTCAGAACGAATACAAAAAGAAGGTCCCAAATTGTATTTTTAAAATAATTTTTCATTATTTCAAGTTCTGCAAGTTCTAAAGCATAAAAAATATATGAAAATAGAGATATTGCATTAGTAAAATGGATGGATAATCATACACTCGTACTCGTTTCGAATGTAATAGGTGTTGTGCAGGAAGACGTGGTTTCTAGGTGGAATAAGGCCGACAAGTACGTGGATGCTGCAAGGTCTGAAATTGTAAAATTATATAATCACTCAATGATTGGGGTTGATTTACTCGATCAAATGATCGGATTATATAGAATTTATATTCGTTCTAGTGCTATTTCATGCAGTTGACTTGGGTGTTGTCAAGAAATCAGGCCATGTTCAGAAATAGAATACGATTCCATAGATCAGCTGCCACATCTTGATGACAGTAAGGAAAGAAAGCGGTGCAAAAATGACAAATGTAACAAAAAAACGCATTTATTTTATAAGTGTCGGGTACATTTATGTATAAAAAACGAAATAAACTGTTTTGCTATGTATTACAGAAAATAATGTTCGTAAATGTTTATTTAGTTTCCTAATTAAATATTTTTAATACATATGTAATATTTTTATGCCTATTAAAACATTTTGTACATAATTATGCACATGATTGAAAAAAAACAAAAAAATAAATTTTCTAACTAGAGCCTTTATAGACACAAATTAATTATTAATTACACCGAAATATTTTTTATCGCACTTAAAAAAAAATAGGTCTCAAAGGATTAAATACAGGTAAAATAAAGAAAATTGTATGCGCTCCAGTGTATGCGCTCCAGTGTATGCGCTGTTTACTGTGAACTGCTGATAATATGCCTGATATAACCACTAAATATATTTCTTAAATCATTTACTAAAAAATTATTGAATATTTTCATTTATCAGAAATAAAATTATTAAAATATATAAAGTTATAAAATGATAATTGCCTAGAACTATACATTAAACTATTACTGATTGTTTAGCAATGCATAAAAGAAATAATTACGATTATTGTTATTTAGAGTCTTAAATCTGTTTCTCGTATTGAATACGCAAAAGAAAATTAATTTTTATCGGGTACATTTTTCACCATAAACGAAATTTAATCCTCACTCCTAATACGTTTCCTCGATCCGAGTAAACAAATATACACGTCCAAATCCATTTATTACAAAACTAGACCTAGGCCATCCCGAAATTACCATTAAAACGGCATTAAAATTCTGAACGCCTCTAAAACAACAAATTACAAATCCCGAGCGCCGATTTAGTGCGACGACCCTCGCTGTTACGTCGGCAAAGGGAAATCAGCACGGCTGGTTGCATAATTACGGGGGCTTATCTTATCTAATCCCGAAAGCCATCTTGTCAATGACGAGGCATATCGGTGCGCTGAAGAAGATGCAGACGCTTGGGAAAATCGTAAATGTCCCACGCTTTCCGGTTTTTGATGAAGTTGCGCCGAATTTGCCAACTTCGAGATATTGGAAGAGTTAAATTAGAGAGAATGAGGGTATTTTGGAGATAACTGAGTGGCGGAATGGTCGAAGTTTATTTTGAAATGACTCGATACAACGATCTACCATTTAAAACATTAAGGAATATTGTTATTAATTTTCTAATCAACATTAAAAAAAAATAGTTTATCTTATTCACAGCATTTGTCTGTAGAATTGAATTGAAACAAGCCAATAAAGGGTTCATAACTGAATTTATTGCAATAACATAGAATACTACACTGAAGCAAATCAAAACTTAATTTCAATACTTTTAATATAAAGAGTTTTCCAATAAGGGTGAGGGAACTTTGAAACATAGTAACAAGAACACTGCTTGAAATATAAATATCCTTCATAAACTGAAAAATACTACATGATTTGGGCCCATGCAAATCCTTAGGTAATTCGAGAGATACCTTTTCATCTTCTGAAAATTGAAGGTGTAATAAGATATTTTGAAGACGATGATAAAAATCGTGCTACTGTTAATGGTGAATGCTAGAGCAATAAGCTAACAGCATATATTTAGCTTGAGAATCGATTTATTGCAAGTAAAGTTCATTGGACGCGTTATATCGTGAAAAGTTCATGTCAACTGACCACCAAGATTATGCGTAAATTGGGCCTCCAGAATACATTCCACCAAGACGAACCCGAGGAGGACATTTGGACAACATTATTTTCAAAACATAATGCCACTATATTTTCTTCAAGATAAAATAAAAATTACCGGATTATCAGTTGTATTATGCCTCCTATGCTTTTAGTTATATTTAAGTAAGACCATCAAATCTCACATTGAGTTAACATCCAACACCTACACCTGCATATTAAACTCTCTTCAAAAAACTAAGTACTAAATTATTTTCTGCAATGAATTATTTTCTGTATTAAACCATAAATTATTTTCTGTACCACATAAAAGTGGAAAATTATTCTGCATAGTCATTCAATTCGATGCGCTCTCTATCTTCTATGAAAATCCTTGATCTTAACATGCAAATGTAATACATGAAAATATTTTGAAAAAAGTTTCTACTCTCTATGATTAAAAATATAAAATTAGAAAAAATTGCCCGTTTAATCATCAAAAATTGCCCGAAAATCCATTATTACATATCAATAGAACTTAAATAAGAAGATAAATAAATTTACTGCATAAGGTAATGTTCAGAAATTTTAATATATTAACATCCGTTATTAATTCATAATTATATAAAACAGTGAACAGGACATTTACCGTAGGTGGAAAAAATCTAATGCCATATTTAATCGAAGGCATTAGTGAGATCGGTGGTCTGATGAAGGGAGGAATGTCCCGCTCGAAAGCCGAACTGCTTGTCCAGGATAATATTATTACTATCTGTATAGTCGTTAAGAATTTGGAGAATCGCTTATTCTAATTCAGAACCGCAAAGTAACGAAAAACGTTTACATTGGTAAACGACAACAACTGATACTAGATCTATAGATCCCTCTACTTAGAAAAAGGAAAGGTAATACGATAAAAGAGATAACTTCCAAAAATATAATGTTAAAAGTGGAAAGTATTAAAAATGATAAGGTAAACCAGAACTGACTACGGAACAAGGAGATGACCGTTACTAGGTTGACGTTTGTAATTTCTTTTTGTACTCGTCAAGAAATGCTTTGAACTGGTCATTTAGAATCTGAACTTTTAAGTCAGAGGCTCAGCTTTATCACGTTTCTACACCATCCTCCAACTTCAGAGGATAGTTACCTTAGTATTGCCTCTAGACGGCAATCCTTGAATCAGACATGTAAAATAATGATAATTGAGAAATGTTCAATCCGTGACCTTCTAAGTCAACAAACAAGTGTCGAAGAGCCATTTATCTGTTACCTGTTACCTGTTCTAAAAAAAACTAGGGAATGATCTGAATGAAGCTCATGCAGCTACCTTAGATTTGCATATTAGGTATAAAGGAAGGGGAACCATTTGGCTTAAAAATAAACCTGAAGAAGAGCCAGGTTATGTTCAACAAATTTTCTAAAAACAGAAGAATATCTATTTTGAGAAGCGATTTAGAGAGGGTGGACCGCCACATATATCTTAGACAAAGGATTTCATGAGGGTGATACTGTCGGAAAGTGACAGACTCAACATAGTGTTTAAGAACAAACTCCCACTTTGTTTCAAGAGGAAAGTGTTTGATTAGTGCGTGCTGCCTGTTCTGACATACGGAAGTGAAACATGGACAATCACAATCAATTCAAAAACTTATCATCATATATCCCGTTTATAGCGCTATCCGCCTTTGGGTTCCTAATCGCCAGTTATTTCTATCCTCCCAGTCATCCTCCGAGAGATTCCTTGCCGACATAGCTTTTGTTATTCCATGCAACCATGTTATGGGCGGTCTTCCTCTTTTCCTCCTTTCCGTAGGCATCCACTCCAGAATCCTTTTAGGTAGTCTTTCCCTTGGCATTCGCCTCACATGTCCATACCAGCCTAGTTGTTTCCTTTCGATGTCATCAATTATTGTGTGTTCTACCCTCATTAAATTTCTGACGTCCTCATTTCTAACATGTTCAAGTCTAGATTTACCTGCCGATCTTCTCCAGAAATCCATTTCCACTGCAAGTAGGCTGTTTTTTTGCTTGTTTGTCAGCTGCCACACTTCCGAGCCATAAATCAGTGTGGGTTGTAATATAGAGTTATAAATTTTCTTTTTTGTCTGTGCTCTAATATTTTTTTGCCATAATATTGAGTTCAATGCTCCGATAACCTTCTTTCCCTTTGTTATTCTGTCTTTTATTGTTTCGTTGTTTCGGCCAGTCTTGTTGAGTCTTGAGCCCAGATATACGTATTCCTCGCAGCACTTGATATATTCGTTGTCCAGAATCAGATCTTCTGGTAGTTGTTCTTGTCCAATGTTCAAATATTGTGTCTTCTCTGTGTTAATTTGCAATCCCCATCTCCTGTATTCTTCGAATAGTTTCCGCGCCATATATTCCAGGTCTTCCTTATCCTGGGCGATCACCACCTGATCATCAGCGTAGTGTAATGTATATAGAGTTGTATCCTCTATTGTTATTCCCATGCCATTACACTTCCGTTTCCATAACCTCAGCGCTTCATCGATGTATATATTAAATAGGGTAGGTGACAAAGAACATCCCTGGCGTAAGCCTTTAGTTACGTTGAAGCCTTTTGAAAGTTTATTACCCATTTTTATTCTAGATGTTGTGTTTCTATAGAATTCCTTAATGGCATTTGTAATAGTCACATTAATATTAGATTTCTCTAGGACTTCCCATAGTTTCACAATAGGGACCGTATCGTATGCTTTTGTTAGATCTACTAGAAGTAGGTGTACATCTTGTGACCGCATTGTCTTCTTTTCAATATTTTGTGTTAGGCAGAAAATATTGTCTATTGTTGATCTACCTGCCCTAAAGCCGTTTTGTTCTTCAGATTCGTAGGGATTATATTCTTCACATATGAGATCCTTTAATATTTTTCCATAAAGTCGACTTAATGTACTCGTCACCGTTATACCTCGATAGTTGTTGCAGTTCTTTTTGTTGCCCTTTTTATGTATAGATGTAAACCAGCCTTCTTTCCAGCATTGTGGAACTGGTTCCCCATTTAAACATCGGTTGAAAATTTCTGTCAGGATCTTAAAAAGTTGTTCCGTTCCATTTTTTATTAGTTCTGCAGGGATACCTTCCGGGCCTGCGGCCCGACCATTTTTTAATAAGTATATGGCTTTCTTTGTCCTGTCCAGATCAAGAGCTATGGGTTCTCCAACAATTCGGATTTTCTTGGGAGACTTGTTCATATATTCTGTTCTTTGCTCTGTCAGAAGTGATTTATAGTGCTCCTCCCATTGTTGGGCTGTAATTGGGTTTATATTTATTTCATTTCTCGTTTGTGACCTTAGATTCTTTATAAATCTCCATGATTCACTAGATTTACGCCCACCTATATATCCATCTAATTCTTGGCATTTGTTTTCACAAATTTGATTTTTTGCTTGAACCACAGCCTGTTTGAATATCGATGTAGCTTCTTTGTATTTCTGTCCGTCTTCTTGCCTCTTTAAACTCATCCATTTTTCATGGAGCTTTTGTTTTTTGTTCTTCATTTGTTGTAGTTAATCGTTCCACCAGTACTTCCTAGCTTTGGGATATGTTTGTTTAATTCCTAGGGATTCTTTGGCTGCTTGGTGTATTCCTTCTGTTACATTTTTAAGTAGACATTCAGTTGAACTATTCTCGGGAACCTTTATTAATCTTCCATCTAGTCTATTCTTATATAAGGTTCTCGTACTTTCATTTTCCAGGCTTGATACATTGTATCGAGGATCTGTATTGCTTTCCAGATTTTCATTTTTAGGTTGTCGATGGCTGTTTCCTTTGGTTTGCTTATATATTGGTAAAATTATTTTTCCTTTTAGGAGATAGTGATCACTTCCGCATTCAGCTCCTCTGCATACCCGGACGTCATGTATTTTAATACTTGATTTTTGCTTGATAATTAGATAGTCAATTATCGACTTTAGGTTTCTGGTCCTTTGGATCCAAGTATATTTGTGGATATTTTTATGTGCATAAAAGCCATTCGTTATTGTCAATGATTGATGCTGACATAGTTCAATCAATCTTACCCCATTATCATTCAGTGTCTCTTCTCCATGAGGTCCAACCACTAAATTCTGTGTTTTCTTTCCCGTTCTGGCATTTATGTCTCCGAGTATTAAAATCTCTCTAGAGGGTCCTATATTTGATATTACGTCCTCCAGTTGTTTATAGAAATTTTCCTTTTCTTCAACTCTCGCGTCCTCATTCGGGCCATATACCCCAATTATCGACAATTTTATTCCCCTCAGGCATACATTTACTCTTAATATTCTCTCGTTCACCGCTTCCCACTCGGAGATATTCTTTTTGTACCTTTTGTTAATAAGTAAAGATACTCCTCTCTTTGCTCGCTCTTCCTTTTTTACGCCGCTATATATATGAATATAATTTCCGCAGGCCTGTGTTCCTTGTCCTTTTTTCTTTGTTTCCGAGATAACTACAAAGTCTACCCTATGTTCTCCCATTATATATATATATATATATATATATATATATATATATATATATATATATATATATATATATATATATATATATATATATATAGGATATATATATAGGATATATATATATATATATATATATATATATATATATATATATATATATATATATATATATATATATATATAGGAACTAACAATCCCTGGTTCTAAACTCCCATTGGAAACACTGGACCTATAAGCTTATAAGCAAGCATGGCTCGTGCAAGTAATAACAATGATACCCCAGGTGGTAACCAATACACTCGCCGACAGACGGCAACCGGGTGTTCGGATTCTGGGGAATCTGGACTTTCAAGATCTCAAAAAAAGTCGGAGCTTTCCGGCAAATTACCACATAAAATACCTACATATATTGGCACCTTCAACATCAACACACGCATCACGGATCAGGACACGGTAGACTATGGGAAATATCGTATATTCAAACGCAGGACAGACAAACGAGTCGCCAGGTGCGCTCCGCTTCTGGGAATGGCCTTTGTGGTACATAAAGGGATAGTTAACTCTATTAAGGAAATCACGCCCATAAACAATAGACTAATGACAATGCGCACACAGTGCGCCAATAAAAAATACACCATGATCAACGTACATGCCCCCACAAACAGATAACAAGAGAAACCCCAAGTCCACAGAGAAATTCTGGGCACCACTAGAGGCTGGGCACCACTAATGGCAAAGGTCCCAAAGGATGACGTCAAAATTTTACTGCGCGACTTTAACGCACAAATCGGTAGAGAATAAATCCATCAGAAAACAGTAGGCAAATTGCCCGGTCATAAATTTGCCAATAAGAACGGCATCGAACGGCATCGGCCATCGAACTGTGCCAACAGAATAACCTTAAGATCATGTCAACATCCCTCAGAAAATCTCCACGAAAACAGAAGACATTGGAATCGCCTATACAACAGATTGGAGAATTCCAGATAGACCACGTTGCGATCTCATACCCATAACAAACAGAGATCCAAGATGTCCAAGTCCGCAGGGCCGCAAATATTGATTCAGACCACTACCTAACACGAATCAAAGTCAAGTTCACCCCAAGGAGAATTCATCACAAGAAAACACATTTACAGAAATTCGACACAAAAAAGATCAAGGAATCCAGCATAACGTAGGAATGGGAAAAGGACCAAGCAGATACATGGAAAAAATTCCACAAAAAAATACACAAAAAGCACAGGAACTGATCCCATTGAAAAAGAACACAAAACACCCTTGGTGGGATATTTATCTGACCTCCTCAATTGCCCCGAACGCGACACAAGATTCCCCAAGAAAATTGTATCTATACTCACTCAGAATCACCACCATCAACACAGGAAGAAATCCACGGGCTCATACGCAAACTAAAGAATACCAGGACATCCGGTGAAGATGGTATCACCACGGAACTATTGAAAAACCTCGGACCAAATTCACTGCAGGAACTTACGCAAATTATCACGAACATTTGGCAAACAGAAAAAATATTAAAGATGGATGGAAATGTACTCTTACCCACCCGCTGCACAAGAAGGGAGACAGAACAGATGTGAACAACTACGGAGGAATCTCCTTATTACAAGTCACTTACAAAATCCTCTCAGCATGCCTTCTTCGAAGAACACAAGAACAATTAGAATACAAAATTGACGAGTACCAGGCAGGCCTTCGCCCTGGTTGCTCATGCACTGAACAAATATTTAACTTAAAAACAATACTCAAATACAAAGCTATCAGGAACGTCCCAATAATCTGCACGTTCGTGGACTTCAAGAAAGCATACGACTGCATCGACCGAAAATCTCTATTCAACATCCTAGAAGAACAAGGACTCGACCTCAAAACACTACGATTGATCAAGCAGACACTGACTGACACAATCTCTAAAGTGAAATTTATAGGACAAATTTCCGAACCCTTCCTGATTAAAACTGGAGCACGCCAAGGAGATGGGTTATCCCCACTCCTCTTCAACCTGGTCCTGGATAAAGTCATAAGGGAATGGGAAAAAGAACTGAAAAATCAAGGACACTGAAAACCAATACGACCCGGACGATCCAAAAACAGCATAGAAATATCATGCCTGGCCTTCACAGACGACCTAGCCATACTCGCAGACAATGAAAAAAGAGCAACCAAATAGATCGAAGACCTCAAGGAATGTGCAGAGAAAGTCGGCCTACAAATATCCTTTCAAAAAACCGAATTCTTCTGCTCAAAATTAAATGTCCAAAATTTGAACACCAAATACGGCAAAATAAATAGGGTCACTCACTTCAAATACCTGGGCGAGATCCTCGAACCCACAGGAGAAGAGAAGATAGCACAGAAGACTCGATTACAGAAGATGAAGAGGGCATACGGCAAGACACACAATATCTACAATAAGAAATGCCTATACACACACGCAAAAATAAGACACTACAACATAGTAATCAAACCAGGGGAAATATGCGCAAGCGAGGCACTTACACTTCATACAAAAAGCGGCATAGAAAACATACTAAAAGAAGAACGAAAAATTATGAGGAAAATTCTCGGCCCAAAACTAACAGAGGAAGGATACAGACTACATTCTCGAAAGACCACAGAGAGAATGTCCAACGTAGCGACGGACATAAGAAAAAGAAGGTTAAAATTCTCTGGACAAATCAGTGGACTCCCACCGACAAGACTCACCAACAGAATTCTTACATACATACATACAAGGAGTCAAGTCAACAGTACCACAGAGATTGAGGATAGAAGAACGTACAGAAACAAAATATATATGTGGAACGTTGCATCAGAGAGCGGAGTCTCGAGGAGATCGGGAACAAAGTGGATGGAGGAGAGAAAGAGAATCCACGAAAATGAGTCAGAATGCTTTGCGTGATCCAACCGGGTCTATACGCACCTAATAATAATAATAAATATATATTAAAAAAAATAATAATAAAATATATATATATATATATATATATATATATATATATATATATATATATATATATATATATATTTTTTTTTTTTTCCAGTATACCCCGCCTAAGGTACTGGACGGGTCACGGGTGGTGGATAGTGAAAGTTCCATTAGATATTAATGGACAGCTGCGAATATCTCAAAATAAGCAGCCCCGAACCAAGGCAAAAAAAAACAAAATCCACTTAGCGTCTGACTTGTATCAAGCGGTTGAGTGGTCAGCGTCTGTTCACCAGTGGTGCGGCTGATATTTAAATTCTGGAACTAACCCCTCCAGTCTTAACCTCTGAACCGTCATGGTTCAAACCTTTAATTCAAAGTACAAGATGAAGCGTTCTAGTAATTACAAAATTACCCCAGGAGGTAGACAATCCTCTGCCAGCTTTGCTGGTACAACCGGACTTTCGGATTCTGGGGCGTCCGGGCTTAAACGCAAAATCTTTCAGAGGGAGTCGGAGACCTCTGGCCAACGTCTGAAACCAAAAACAAAAACTTTCTTTGGAACGGTAAATATCAATTCTCTCCTGCGTCCAGGAAAACTACACGAATTGGGGCGAACATTAAATCAGCAAAAAATCCAAATTTTAGCTTTGCAAGAAACCAGATTGACAGATGATAACACCTTGGAATTCGGCAACTACAGACTTTTTAAAAGTAAAACGGACAAAAGAATACTCAAAAATACACCACATCTCGGTGTTGCTTTTGCTGTCTCAAGAAACATTCTTGGTTCTATAACAAATGTCCAGCCAGTAAATAATCGACTTATGACACTATCCCTCAAGTGTGCTAACCAAAACTATACATTAATCAATGCACACCTCCCAGTTAATGAAGAAAATAAATCTAATCCTGAAAAAGTAAATAAGTCCTGGGAAATTCTGGAAAAGACTATCTCTAACATTCCCTCTAACCATATAAAAATCCTATTGGGTGATTTCAACGCCCAACTAGGGAAAGAAAAAAAGTACAGGAAAACAGTCGGCAGTTTTCCCGCTCATAAATGGACTAACCATAATGGTAGAAGATTGGTTGAACTATGTTCGCAGTTTAATCTAAAAATAATGTCAACCCATTTTAAGAAGAAAATATCAAAACAAAAGACCTGGAGGTGCCCAAACACGTACATGGGTGAATTTCAAATTGACCATGTTGCCATTTCGTACCCCAATTATAAAGAGATTTTGAATGTTCAAGTCAGGAAAGGAGCTAATATAGACACGGATCACTACTTGACTAGAATCAAACTTAGCTTAAAACCTCGAAAACTTATTCAAAAGAGGCTGCTAATACCAAAGTTTGACCCAACGAAAATAAAACCAGCCCTAACAGAAGAACTTGATAAACAACCAGCACAGAACTGGCAAGAATTGAAACAAAAAATTATTAAAACGGCCTTAAAGTTGGTCCCTTTACAAAAACGTAGAAAACATCCGTGGTGGGATGAAGTTTGCGAGCAAGCAGTATTAAGCCGAAGTAAAGCATTCAAAGATTGGAACAGTCAAAAAACAGTAATAAACTATAACATCTTTTTGGAAGTAAGAAAAGAAACATAGAAGCTAATTAGACAAACTAAAAGAAAATATGAAAACAATCAACTTAATGAAATAGAAAAAGATTTCCAAAAAAATAACACCCGAAACTTTTACAAAACATTTAAAACTAAATTAACAGGCTATCAACCGCAAAGTCTTTGCTTCCAAAAGGAAAACGGACAATTAGCTCTAAATAACCAAGACAATTGCAAAGAACTTGCGAAATATTTTGAACAAATACTAAACTGTTCTGAGCCCTTAAACAAATTAACAACACTAAAACCTAAACAAACAAACCCAGATTCATTACCACCGAATGGAGATGAAATAATTAGGCAAATTAAGCGTCTTAAAAATGACAAGGCTTCTGGTGAAGATGGAATCACTGCTGAACTTTTGAAATCCGCTGGTCCAGGTACAATCAAGGAAATAACCAAAATTCTACAAGAAGTTTGGCGAACCGAACGGATTCCGGAAGATTGGAAAGATGCTCTAATCCATCCACTACATAAGAAAGGAGATAGAACGGATGTAAACAACTATAGAGGGATATCTCTTCTCCCAGTTTGTTACAAGATTCTATCTCAATGTCTACTAGACAGAGCACAGGTACAGTTAGAACCTAACATTGGTGAATATCAAGCAGGTTTTCGACCGGGCAGATCCTGCCCTGAACAGATCCTGAATCTGAAGTTGATTCTAAGACATCAAAAACTGTACAATAAAAATCTCGTCTGTACATTTGTGGATTTCAAAAAAGCATATGATTCTATTGACCGCGAATCTTTATTCCGAATCTTGAAAGAACAAGGACTAGATCTGAAAACGCTGGCAATTATTAAAGCAACGTTAACTAACACAAGGTCAAAAGTTAAATTCATGGGTGAGATCTCAGAGCCCTTCGAAATTAGAACTGGAGTGAGACAAGGGGATGGACTCTCGCCACTCTTATTTAACTGTGTTCTAGAAAAAGTAATACAGGAGTGGCGTGAAAAAAAGTCGGCCCTGAATATTGACCAGCCCATTAAACTGGGGAGAACCAACATCAAAATTGATTGTCTGGCATTTGCTGATGATCTAGCAATTTTAGCTCAAGATGTATTAACGGCACAGAAACAGATTGAAATCCTAAAAGAAACAGCAGAAAATGTAGGACTCCAAATTTCCTTTGAAAAGACACAATACATGACCTGCAACAGACTAAGAACGCCATTTCTAAAAACAAAATATGGTAACATCAGACGAGTCTCTCAATTCAAATATTTGGGTGAAATAATCATGGAAAATGGGTTGGAAAAAGCGGCCAATAAGGGTAGATGTCAAAAAATGGAAACGGCATTGAGACTTACACAAAATATTTATAACAAAAAATGCCTATCTAAAAACACAAAACTGAGACATTACAACACAGTTATTAAGCCAGAATGTCTATATGCTGCAGAAACGCTCATTTTGAATAGAAAGAGGGACATCGAGGACATTGAAAAGAAGGAAAGAAAAATCGTAAGGAAAATCCTAGGCCCCAAACAAATAAATAGCACAACATACCGACTTCGAGAAAACGAAGAAATCAAACAATACACAGATATACATAGCGATATGAGAAAAAGAAGACTTAAGTTTTACGGACACATAAAACGGATGAATCCGAGTAGGTTAACTAGACAAATAGTCGAATTTTATGAAAATAGGAGTAAAGCTAAAGTAGAAATAATTAAATGGATTGCTGCAATTAAAGAGGACCTAAGGTCAGCAAATATTTCACAAAGTGAAATTCAGGATAGAGGCTATTTCAGACACAAGGTGAACGTTTGGAAGGTTGGCCAGAGAGAAAAATGTAGGAAGACTGGAACAACTTGGTCTGACGAAAGGAAAAAAGCTCATAGCGAAAGAATGAAATTAGTATGGGCACAAAGGAAGGCTAACAACAACAAACGCCTCTAATTGTACTTCGCGTGGTCCACTAGGGCCCATACGTGAATAATAAAATAATATATATATATATATATATATATATATATATATATATATATATATATATATATATATATATATATATATATATATATATATATATATATATATATATATATATATATATATATATATATTATTCAGGTATAGACCCTCGTGGACCACCTTGTGGTCCTCGTGGACACCTCGTACAATTAGAGGCGTTTGTTGTTGTTAGCCTTCCTTTGTTCTGTTCCAATCATTGAATGCTTTACTTCGGCTTAATACTGCTTGCTCGCAAACTTCATCCCACCACGAATGTTTTCTACGTTTTTGTAAAGGGACCAACTTTAAGGCTGTTTTAATAATTTCTTGTTTCAATTCTTGCCAGTTCTGTGCTGGTTGTTTATCAAGCTCTTCTGTTAGGGCTGGTTTTATTTTCGTTGGGTCAAACTTTGGTATTAGCAGCCTCTTTTGAATAAGTTTTTGACTAAGGTTTTAAGCTAAGTTTGATTCTAGTCAAGTAGTGATCCGTGTCTATATTTGCTCCTTTCCTGTCTTGAATATTCAAAATCTCTTTATAATTGGGGTACGAAATGGCAACATGGTCAATTTGAAATTCACCCATGTACGTGTTTGGGCACCTCCAGGTCTTTTGTTTTGTTATTTTCTTCTTAAAAAGGTTGACATTATTATTAGATTAAAATGCGAACATAGTTCAACCAATCTTCTACCATTATGGTTAGTCCATTTATGGGCGGGAAAACTGCCGACAGTTTTCCTGTACTTTTTTTCTTTCCCTAGTTGGGCGTTGAAATCACCCAATAGGATTTTTACATGGTTAGAGGGAATTTTAGAGATAGTCTTTCCAGAATTTCCCAGAACTTATTTACTTTTTCAGGATTAGATTTATTTTCTTCGTTAACTGGTAGATGTGCATTGATTAATGTATAGTTTTTGTTAGCACACTTAAGGAATAGTGTCATAAGTCGATTATTTACTGGCTGGACATTTGTTATAGAACCAAGAATGTTTCTTGAGACAGCGGAAGCAACACTGAGATGTGGTGTATTTTTGAGTATTCTTTTGTCCGTTTTACTTTTAAAAAGTCTGTAGTTGCCGAATTCCAAGGTGTTTACCGTTCCAAAGAAAGTTTTTATTTTCGGTTTCAGACGTTGGCCAGAGGTCTCCGACTCCCTCTGAAAGATTTTGCTTTTAAGCCCGGACGCCCCAGAATCCGAAAGTCCGGTTGTACCAGCAAAGCTGGCAGAGGATTGTCTACCTCCTGGGATAATTTTGTAATTACTAGAACGCTTCATCTTGTACTTTGAATTAAAGGTTTGAACCATGACGGTTCAGAGGTTAAGACTGAAGGGGTTAGTTCCAGAATTTAAATATCAGCCGCACCACTAGTGAACAGACGCTGACTACTCAACCGCTTGATTCAAATCAGACGCTAAGTGGATTTAGTTTTTTTTGCTTCGGTTCGGGGCTGCTTATTTTGAGATATTCGCAGCTGTCCATTAATATCTAATGGAACTTTCACTATACACCTCCCGTGACCCGTCCAGTAACTTAGGCGAAGTATACGGGATATATATATATATATATATATATATATATATATATATATATATATATATATATATATATATATATATATATATATATATATGTCGAAGCGCTTTGATGTGTTGCAAGACCAAGAGGAGATGGAAATAACAGATCAGTATGAAAAAATCATCGACAATGTGCTTGAAACGGCTGCTGCGATAGCACCAGCAGAAAAGGGTTTTAAACAGTAAAAATCTCCAATGAGACAATTGATTTAATGAAAAAACTTGCTGAATTTCCAGTAATTATTTCAATTTCACAGATTCATTATTTAGTTCGGATCTAATAAAACACTAATTCTTCTCTGTCTCCACTGTCAAACATTGTACTGCATTACTACTTTTTTCAGCAACTTGGTTTACGCTAATGTTCAATATAGTGCCCACATTACGACATACATGTGTTATCCGACCTAGATAGAGTGGTGGTCTATCTAGGCCGCGGTCCAAACTCGACAACTCTCCCTATATACAAATTTATAAATATATATAAATATATATATAAATATATATATATATATATATATATATATATATATATATATATATATATATATATATATATATATATATATATATATATATATATATATATATATATAAATATATAAATATATTTCTTCTTGGGACCGCATCCAACGAGACAACAGTAGTCAGGATTTATACACCCCCGACCGTTGGGTCCCACAATCTTATGTGGAACGCACAACAACCTACGCCTCCGCCATAATGAACATTGGTTAGTTGCTTGACCGGGAGGAAGCCCCACCTATTCCTGACATTGGAGGGCACATGTTTTGTCTGTTGGTGGTTAGACTCATCAAGGTACCGACATATGCTCTCTAGCCAAGAATAGGGAGTCCCTCTCCACAATTAAACAACTCACCCAACGAGAAGTCGGCGAAAATATGGGTCATCATAATCATATCATATGTTTGTCTTTCAAAAATCATATGTTTGTCTTTCGATCCAGTTGGCAAATACACAACGTTTTGAATTATCTAGTGGCTTTGGTTCCTGTGTAATATGAACTTTATATGCTTCAAAGCTAAATCCTTCGCCAAAATACGCCATGTTATGGATTCATTATCGAAAATTTCTCGATCATCACCAAAACTTTCACGCACCAAAACAATATGGTCTGGTTGACGACCACATATATTGGTCTTCTTTTATCTTTCACCGAACAAGTTTCTTGAGATTTTTGAACAATTCGATTGATAATTTTCTAAAAACATTTTTTACTAAACGTCCATTTTGATAAAATAATTCAACAATTTTAACGCGTTGTATTGTATGACACTCCATTTTTACAAATGTCATACATTACACTTCTGAAATAACACAACATTCACATTCACAAGAATTTAAAAAATCGTTCAATTTGAAAGACCCGTTTCATATATATATATATATATATATATATATATATATATATATATATATATATATATATATATATATATATATATATATATATATATATATGCATATATCATCATCATCATTGAGCCATTGTCGATCCACTGCAGGATGAAGGCTTCCATAGCATGCTTCCAAATCGCGCGGTCCTGAGCTTTCCTCTGCCATTCGAGTCCAATATACTTAATTACTTAATGATGTCATCGTTCCATCATGTTTTAGGTCTTCTTCTTGGACGCTTATGATCAAGTGGTATCTATCCTAGGTTTGCTTTAGTCCATCTGTCGTCACATCGCCTCACTATATGGCCTGCCCACCTCCATTTTAATCCCTTCACCTTTGCCATGATGTCACATAGTTTCGTCTGTTCTCTGATCCATGTGCAGGTATTTCTGTCCCGCTTTGTAATGCCAGCATACACCTTTCCATTCCCCACTGTTTACCCGAAGCCTTTCAATTGATTGTGATGTGATTGTCCATGTTTCACTTCCGTATGTCAGAACAGGCAGCACGCACTGATCAAAAACTTTTCTCTTCAGGCAAAGTGGGAGTTTGTTCTTAAACACTATGTTGAGTCTATCAAATACTTGCCAGTCACACTTAACGTGCCGTTCCACTTCGCGGGCGTATAACCTTCCATTGAAATATGCGGTAGGTAGTTTTTAAAATCTTCATGTGTTCCTTTTTTATGAAGCATAATCACTTCGGCATTTTTCCATAGGTTGGGTTTTTTACTGTTACACTGTCCTTTCCTGGAGCCTTTCCATTCTTCATCGCTTGTATAGCATTTGTTACTTCATCCAACAGGAGATCTGGCATTTGCTCTTCCGTGGGCACTGCTCTCAATACAAATTTCAAATAATAATACACACTTCAAATAACTTGAAATAAAATCTTCTGATAACCTCTAACATTTCCTTACGTTCCCTGCACATTGTGTCATCCTCACGCATTAAGGCATACATTTGTGTTCTTTTATTTCTCAGCTTGTGTTTTGCTTTGTTTATTCCTTTGTTTTCTTCCAGTGTTTTTTGCACTAGCTGCAGGTTGAACCGACGGGTTTCTTCTCGAAAACGTTTTGTAGGTTTGTACGTTTGTTTTTGTACGTTTTGTAACGTTTGGTAAATGCAAAAGTTCCTACCCGAAAAAATGTAGTGTTGTCGCTTAAGGTAAAAATATAAATGCTTGACCTCTTACACATTGGCGTTTGCATCCATATCACGTTTTTTTTTAAATGTCAATAAATCGTTAACTGTACGATCCATCAAGAAATCAGAAGACAAAATAAGGAATTTTACAGCTTCAACCTCGCTATCAAAACTTGTTTGTGATCCAAAATGGAAGTTGCATTAACATTCTGGATTAAAGAATGTAGTCAGAATAGAGTACCTTTTAGTGGTGCTATAATCCGTGAGAAAGCTAAGCGTTTTTACGCACATTTTAAAGAACCTGGTGATGAATATACGGATGGAGCATTTTAAGCATCGGATGGATGGTTCGATAAGTTCAAGGTGCGGCAATCACTGCATAACATCAAAATTGTTGGAGAATCTGCATTTGCAAACGGTCGACCGTGCAGATTAGACAGATCTTTAATATGAATATGAATGTTATGCAATGCTGGAAATATTTTGACATAGTAAAGTGCATTGTTAACATAAAAGAATCATGGCAAAAACTTAAGCTAAACACACATTATGCTGAAGAAAACTGCGGCCTGATCTAACTGTCGGTAATGATGAAGAATCCGTGTAAATTCAAACATTGACTGAAAACATTGTTCAAGTTGCGAATGGCATAGGACGAGATGATTTCGAACAGGTAGAATCAAGTGACATTCAAGAATTGCTTGAATCACAAGATGAAGATTTGACTGAAATTGTTTTTGACGAAATGTTTAATTCCCATTGAATTGAAGAGGAAGCCTCAACGAGCACTGAAAAGGTGACATTAAACTTAAAAAAACCTGAGTGAAGGTTTACGAATGGCAAGTGAGCTTTATAATTCAGCCATCTATGAAAAGAAGTCTTGTTTTTACAAGGCAAATTGTTAATGCCACAGCCGAATATAAATCCGAAATGAAAGACGTTTTAAAGGCGGAAAAAAAAAGAATAAATAAAAAGAAATAAAAAAATATAAATTCTCTAAACAATTGCCCAAGCCTGATAATGATTATTAATATTGCTAAAAAATCTTTTATTAAATTGCTTTTATTATATATTTTTCTTTTTATATTGTAACCTGAACATATGCCCTATAATCCCGTAGAAATTACCATTTTGTATTCACGGTTTCTGTATTCGCGGCATATTTACGGAACGTATGCCCCGCTAATAAGGAGCTTTGACTATGTAAGAGCTATGCCAGTAGCAACTTATAATCTTTCAATGAATCGAGTTGTTTAAATACAATAGACTCAGTACTGGCATGATTTAAATGATCACCTTGGTTTTGTTTATATTTATATATATATATATATATATATATATATATATATATATATATATATATATATATATATATATATATATATATTTATATATTTATATATTTATATATAGAGAGTTGTCGAATTTAGACCACCGCCTAGATTGGACCACCACTCTATATGTCTTAATGTGGGCACTCTATTGAACATTAGCGTAAACCACGTTGCTGAAAAAAGTAGTAATGCAGTACAATGTTTGACAGTGGAGACAGAGAAGAATTAGTGTTTTAATAGATCTGAACTAAATAATGAATCTCTGAAATTGAAATAATTTCTGAAAATTCAGCAAGTACATCAATACCCAATAACAGTGAACGAGGCAGTGATTCCGTTGTTTATATTTCTCAGGAGAAAAAGCGTAAATACTTTGAGGATATTCTTCATAAAATATCACCGCTACCAACATAAAATCCACAACCAGGTCCATTATCTTCTCGAACACAAAGAAGTATTGCTCAGAAAGTACAATATTAACTATTTATAACCTTCTGAGATTAAAATGTAGCATCGAAGAAAATATTAAAAAGACAAAACCACAAAATATTGGGAAGAAAAGAAGTGGCAAAAAAGAGAAGATTAAAAAAAAAACAACGAAAACTACATGGTTTTGTACCATATGTGATAAAATAAGGGAAGAAGAGATGATTTAATTCATTACATGTCACGCTTGAATTCATATAAAATGTGCTGGTGTGAGTACAAAGATCAAGAAGTATTTCTGTTTTAATTGTACTTAATGGTCCATTGCAAGAAACCGGTTTCCTTGGATGGACCGAACACTCAATTTTTAAAAATTAATTTCTTATGATAATAATAAGTAAAAAAATAAAATAGTTATGTTAGTCCAAAGATTACAATAGTACAATTATTTTCCACCTAAATGTTTTTATTAAAAATGCTTTTACAAGCTAATATGTCAAAAAATGTTTAAGTGGTCAAAATTCGGCAACCCTCCCCTATAATTAATATAATTGGGCGACTTTTTCAAACCTATGATAATCCAAGCAAAAATCCAACTGCTTATACAACATTTACAATCCAGTACAGGTATGTCTAAACAGGATTGTTTCGCTTAATCAGATCTAATCACTTCTAAGTTTAGAACAATAAATTACCTTTAATCAACATAATACATAGTTAAATGGCTATTCAATTGGTCTTTAGAGAACAATAGTGAAAGCCATTAATAATTAGCAGAAATTCAACTGGTTTCGGCATTGACATTAGAACAAAGAAATAGTAGGGACCCCAACTATTTCATTAACTACATTTTTATTTTGTAAATACTGTTGATACTAATTATTATTTAAACATGAAGAATTTAAAACGACTCGCCAAGGTGTAAGAGGTCAAGCATTTATATTTTTACCTTAAGCGACAACACGACATTTTTTCGTGTAGGAACTAATTTTCCCTTGCTTTCACTCGACATTATAAATCGCGAACAAAGCAGAAGAGACACGTAATATTCAGTCGAAATTATTGCGAGGCATGACAAGTTGAAGCGATAAAACAAAAGCTTCGACGCCGATCGTACGAAGCCGACTTCTATCAAAAGCCATAGCGTCACGCATAACTCGGCGGCGCGTACGGCGGCGACTTATTTGTCAAAGAACTTTCGGCCAAGCGGCAATAAAACTTGTTTGTGTATAAATACTTTGATTCATGTTTGTTTTGAAAGGTAACTGGCAAATAATGTATCATTAGTTTTAGATCCACGAATAAAGACATTTTTAGCCGCGAATACAAGTGGTCACAATTTTTTAATTCGCGAATACTGAAAACGCCAATAACGGAACCGTGAATAAGAAGCTTTGACTGTACTTATAAATAAGGGGTTGTCCAATAAGTGTGTTGGATTTTTAAAATGAGGCACAATGATAACTAAAGTGTTAATCAGAAAAAAAATTATCTTGAAGAACAAATAATGGCGTTATGTTATGAAAATAATATGGTTCAAATGTCTCCCTCGGATTATCTGGTTGAATGCATTCTGGAGACCCAATTTCCGATTACTCTTTTACACATATCGTGTGATATATTTTCATTAGTAGCCTCAATGTTTCATTTAAGGTCAAGAGTTGTTAGAGTTTTATTTCTGTAAGTCAGAGATTTAACATATATAATCCCCAAAAATAATTCAAGGACATGAAATCGCATGAACTTGGCCACTTGACATTACCATTTCAAGAAATTTTTCTTGCAATAAATGGATTGTTTCGAATCGATTGAAAGAAAACGATAGATGTAGGCAAAAAATTACCTACATCCTCAATTATCAGTTTAGGCCAAAGATATTTTATTAGAATAATCCAATAATATTTACCATTAACCGTAACATGATTTCCATTAATATCAACAAAATATTGATAAAAATATCACTCCTTCAGCTCAAAAACCCCCTCAAACAATGACTTTTTGAGATTGAAGATATAAATCCTCAATTACTTGAAGATTCATATGTCCAAATCCTGCAGATGTCTTTGTTCACAAACCCATTAAGCCAGAAGTGTTCTTCGTCGAAAAATATGATTTTTCCCAAAGTAGGGGTCGGCTTCAACTGCTCTAAAACCTCTTGTATCGAGTATTTTTCGAGGATGAATTGACACAATATGCTGAACACAGCTGTCAATGAGTGACATCAACATTTCAGGCAACAATGAAAATGAATTATTAATACTGTAGTATCACAAATATATTATGGCTATTTTCATTAAAATAGATCATATTATATGTAATGTCAGATATTTATGAAAAGAAAAATAGAAATTTAATCTATTTCGATATTGGTGGTCAAATAAAGAACTATATCTACTTATACTTATATTATTTCATTATTAGTTTTTGAATTATGCGATTAATTATTGATTGGTTTGTCCGTTACTTTGTGATAGTTGATTTTTAAACCGAATAAAACAAATTTGTTACTTTGTTATATATTTATAAAAATGACAGATAACAAAGTATTTTAAAAAAATTGTTTTATTCAGTTTATGTGAATAATGTTGTAATGTAACATTATGCCAGGTGTAACAGATAAAAAAAACATTCACTATACCCTAAATATTTTAAAATATACCATACTGAATGATTAGCAAATTAGCTCATTTTGCTCTTATATACTCTTACATACTCTCTGCCTTAGAGCATCAGTATCTAAGGCTATTTAGCGACTGGACGTGGGTTCCGAACCACGGTCATCAGCTACCGACAAACCCAGGCCAGCACCCCCCCCCCCCCCTCAGACTATCAGCCCTTGGCAAGTGATCAACGTAGAACACTTCTCAGAAGGCGTCCGGCCTTACCCAGCCTTTAACTGGCGTGACTAAGGGGTGATTCGTTGTCGGATTTTACACTCTTGCCTAGAAACAGTCACATACATTTAGGTGTGGATATGTGTGTGCGTGTATGTGTACATATAAGTGTATATATGTGTGTATGGAGTAGGAAGTAAGACGAACAGAAGAATTAAAGAAAAACAACCATCCGTGCACTGGAATCGAACCAGCTACCATTGGATTGCCAGGCGAGCGACTAACCCACTAGAGCACCGCGGTCGGCAGAGCTTATTTTAATTTTCTACACAATGATAGTCACATAGAAAGACCAATTATATCAATTAGCCCCGTTACAATTACCAAAGGATAAAGAAAAAGTTTTTTTTAGTAATTTACTTTGGTTTCGAAACTCTCTAATGCATCAACAGAAGACTAAACTCACGAGAGTTAGTAAAAAAACATGAAATTACTTACTGATGGCGGCCCACAGATTACCACGAATTCTAAAATTTGAACAAATCATGAAAAATCTGTTTTATTCTGTTTAGAATATATAGTATATAACCTATATAAACCAATATAAAAAATGTCCAAAAGGTAACATTTGATTAAAAAATACGTCAGTTTCTCTTCCGATTCACACTGGCTAACTAAAGTTCTTTAAGACTCGTTTGCCTCTCATAATAAATTAACCTAAAAAAACCATTTTTTTTGGAAAAACTTGCAACTGTGAATGGAACCTCGGTTCATCACTTCAATCAGGCTCAAATGCCAAAATCACGCTAATTAAAGCAAACAAGAGTACACGAGAATTTCTGGTAATCTAGGTAACGAAAATAATGGTAATTTGGAAATTATTTCAATTCTTCTCTTGGAACTTTTTTTGTGAAACACTAAACTTGAAGAGATTTACCACTAAACACCAAATCACTTTTTGGAACTTCTCGACGCACGTTTCGCTAACCATGTTAGCATCATCAGGAGATTGATTCTCAGAATCAATATCCACACCACACAATAAGGATATAAGCAGTCCTTCGTAAACTTCTCCAAAATTTCTATAATAGGCACAGCTTTGTCCTGAGCACTAATCGGTCTTCGCCTACGAGGCATTTTTAATAATAAAAAATAGAAAATACAAACTTTGTTAGACGATATTTCAAAAAAAAAATTATTCCGAAGATGCGACTTCCTTCTGCGACTAAAACAAATGTTATATACGTTACGGACCGCGCGCAAGTAAGTGATATATAGTCTTTTGTCTATGTGTTAAAGCTATAAGAGGCTACTAAAGATGGAAAATATTTGTGAAATAGATATAAGATGTTATGGCCGAAAATATATCAAGTGCGGTCGATTCAACACGGCGCGTCAACTTGAAGATTAAGAAGTACTTTTCTCAAACAAAAGAATCTTTGGAGAATACAGCTAAATATCTGAAAGTGGTAAATCTCAGAAATATCTGAACAGTTAAACCACATAAATTAAATCAATTATTTACAGAAACCTTCGGGATGAAATTTGAAGAGATTTACCACTTAACACCAAATCATCTTTTTAAACTTCTGGCTGCACGTTTCGCATACCATGCTATCATCAGCAGGAGATGATGTAATCTGATTTCAAAAATATTTGGCAAATTAATGAGGTCAATTGTATCAGCCAACATACAACTTGGCAAAATGGTTAGCAAAAGAATTTGAAAATCTACCAAACCAACTTTCCTGTTCTGTGATAAACTCAAAAGAACTCATAAAAAAGTCAAAAACACATATGTAGATGATTTTTTTGCAATTTTTAATTCAAAAAATGAAAACTTGGAAGGGTTTGTTAAGAACTTAAATATTAAATCCAAAGCTATAACATTAACCTATGAACTTAAGAATAATGATATATTACCTTTTTTTTTGGGTGTGTTTTAGTTAGTAAGAATAAAAATAGGTTGGATTTTGATATTTTTAAAAGAAACACCACCAAATCGAGATACATACAACGATTCGAATCACACCTTCCATAACAAGACGGCTAGTTTACATTTTATTGTAAGTAGATTAATCAACTTTTCTTTAAACAAAGATAATTATAATGATTAAACATCATTAAGGAGGTATCCGAAGTGAATGGTTATAATAAGAATATCATAGATAGATTAATTAGAAAATATAAGTATATAATATATAATAATTTAGAAAATTATTGAAAAAATCTTCGACTTTTCAAAAAGAAATGAACAAAAATAAATGGTAATACGGTTAATAAATATTATATGGTTAGTTTATAGTATACGGTTAATAAAAATAATGGTAATACGGTTAGATGCCCAATTAATTCAAGAGCTAGACGAGATTTTGACAAAAAGTGGACGTGAAGGTAGTCTACCAACCATATAATAAATTAAGAGATGTCTTGGGTAATCTAAAGGATAAAGTAGATCAACAAGAAAAATCGGGGATTTATAATATTTATTGCCAGATTTTTAAAATTAGTTGTCAATATTGTAATCGAAGTTATATTGAGCAAACTAAAAGATTCATATTAACCAGATATATACATATGTCCAAAAGTTTGGAATATTTACAAATAGGATCTCTATTTTTAAATAAAAATAACAAAAGCATTGTTTTGCTGATAACACAGGTTTTTCGATTTTTGCATATTCCGTTAATACTGGCATTTACACAATATTTCAGTTCTTTTTCAATTTTCAATCAATCCCAAAATGCCGAGAAACATGATATCACATTTTAACAGATCAACAGTAATGGTAATTGCTTTGCTACCACAGGCCTTTACTCAAAGTGATATCGCAGAAATTTTAGGTGTTTCCCACTCGATACAAGTGCTGTATCGAAAATTCATATAAAATTCCAAGAAACAAATAACGTAAAGAACCGTGCCAGAAGTGATAGAAAACGATGTACAACAGCTGCACAAGACCGGCCAATAATAATAATAATAATAATAATATTTATTTAGCACTTGGTTACTACATACAGTCGGTAATTCAATTATATTTGTACATGTCTATGCATAATATAAATATATCCAAATATGATCTGTTCTACAATAATAAAAAGCCAACATATACACACGTGTCCATACAAAATCAAACATATCTACCTATTTTTAACAACAAACTAACAAAAAAACCTATTTTGCCAAATAATATTTACGGATTCTACCTACAAACATTCCCAAACCCTCTATCCTTTTTAGCTCTGCTGGCAGACAATTGAACAGCCAAATGCCATTCCAAAAAAGCGATTTCTGCATATAGGTACTACATTCAAAATGTATATGTTAGATGTCAATGATATATCAAGATACATCGAGGAAGTTTGTTGAACTTGACGGACTAAAAGTTTTACGACAGACGATAATACGCAGAGCAGTAAATTTGCATCGCAGAAGACCTGTATGTATCTCCAAACTACCCCTTCAACAAAAAATGTAAGATTGCAATGGACTCGGGAAATGGTAGATCATAGTCCTAACTGGAATAACGTAATGTTCTCCGATGAACCAAGAATTGGCTTGATTTCTGATTTACAAAGAACATTACTTTGGATAGCGCCAGATCGACAAGGCCGACTAGAAACAGCTCAACTATGTATCCCTTTTGAAGGTGGGAATGTGATGTTTTGGGGTGATATTATGAGAGGTACACGGACACCTTTACTGGTCCTGGAGAGAATTGTCCGTCTGTTCCAAGGCGCAGTGGGCGACTGATTTGTTTTCATAGACGACAACGCACCTCCTCGACGGACAGCAGCAGTACAACATTTTCTTGAAGAAGCGGGAATAAGTTAGGGTGACCCAACCAAATTCAATAACATGAATGTTATTGAATATGCTTGGAACATACTGAAAACACGCATCAAGAAACCAAACAATCCTCCACTTACCCTGCGAGAACTAAAAGATGCTGCTCGTGATCGAATCGGAGATAATTTCACAAGTTCAAATTGATCATTTGATCGACAGCATGCCAAATCGCCTACAAGCGTGCATACAGACCGATGGAAGAAATACTGCTTATTAGTTTTATTGAAAGTTGTTCTTTTTATTTTTAAATTATTTTTGAAGGCAATTGGTACATTATAATTTTTTGCTTCCAAAATAATAAATCAATTTTAGGCACATTGGTCGAGTTTTATTTGGTACCAGTAAAAGTTGTAATAAAATGATAATTACGAAACGAGTAAAAGAAAAACTAAATGTCAATAAAAAAATTATTTTTTGAATATTTTTTGGACATATGTGTATAGAGCACATTACCTACATTAAATATGGGAGAAATGAAACATAACATTAATAATTTAAGATTTGTTAAAAGTGCAGATAATAATAGGGCATGAACATGAGGATAAAGATGACGATTATTTCCAAATACTACTTAGAAAATTAGCCTACCAATTACGAGTAGAAATTGAAGCCAAAAATGTTATTATTTTTATATAAACGTATTAATTAATTTTTTTTTAATAAAAAGTTCAAGTTTAGTTTTAAGTTTTTTTTTAAATAGTTCTCTTTTTCAATTTCTAAATTTGACATAAAAGATTTATATTTTACTTCTTTAAAGTATTTTTTTTTAGACAAAAAAGAGTTTTTGAAATGTTATTTTAAATTGGGTTTTTATAATTAATTTTAAATAAAGGACATATTCCATTCAGTCAACTTTTTCAATTATTAATGTAAGCCATAGTTAACTTCACGGTTCATGATTTTTCATTAGGTACGGTTACCATATATATAGCATAGTTTTGTTTTTGATTAAATCATTACCTGATGGTTCTAACATGATGAGCAAAACGTACGTTCGTGGAGAGAAAAAAGTGACTTAGTGTTTAGTGGTAAATCTTTTCGAGTTTAGGTCAGATAAATTAAACTTCAATTTTTTATTTTACTTGCAATTTTCATCAATTTTTTTAAAAACTAATGAAATTTTAATTAAAATTATTTAATTTTTTTTTTAAATATTTATATAAACCTAATTTAAAACAACATTTAAAAACTCTTTTTTGTCTAAAAAAATTAATAAGCTGTCTAAAAGACAATACATTAAAAAATTAAAATATAATTTTTTTATATCAAATTTAGAAATTAAAAAAAGAATTTGAAAAAAAACAAACTTAAAACTAAACTTTTTATTTAAAAAAAAAATCAAATAATACGTTTATGAAGGGTCTTGTCAGTGCCTTCATTGAGTACACATCTCTCTTTGAAGAGTGAGAAAGTGAGGTTAAGTTAAATAAAAGTGTGGTTAGGTTACGCAAACGTTTGTTAATCGTTTAGTGATCAGTGTCCGTTGTGTAATCTGTGAATTGTTCAAAATGGGCAAATCCAAAACATTTATTTCAGAGAAAGACCTGAGTAAGTTTAAACAAGAACTTGAAAGGCAAAAAACTGAATTAACAAAATGTCGGCTTGATTTGGTTGACCATGTCAGACATATTAAGACTCTGATATTAGAAAGACAAGAATTAAAAGCAGAAAATCTTAAACTGCTTACCAGAATTAAAGAACTACAATGAAAAGGCTCAAGAAACCACACTACCAACACCAACGTGTCAAACATCTCAAAGAAGGAGACGCCAAAGTCTCAGCCACGTTTCAACAGATATCCTCCCAATCGACGGCGACTTCCAAGGCAAGTCAGCCTGTGGAAAACCCGATTGACCCTCTTCTGTCTACTTCGGCCACCCAACCTGAAGAACCGGTCGAAGAGGCAGCAGTACTACCAACTGCTGCAACGGCCAAGCCAAAACCGATTATCCTGAAGGACAAATCAGTATTCCAAGAAGTCCTGAGCATCCTGAAGAAATCAAAAATAGCTGTCGGGCCAGCTAAAACGAGGCTAGACGAGGAAGACGGTGCCCAAAACGGAGTCCGATCGACAAGGCATCATCGACATTTTCGATAAAAAAGACTGTTCATATTCGACCCTAACTCTAAGTATCAGTAAGCTACACGTCCTTTTTAAGGGGGTAATAGAAACTTTATCAATTGATGAAGTCGGATCAGAGCTTCCGCATCAAGGCTTCCACCCGTTAGCCATTACGACATGGTTCAACCATCGCAGTGATTGTACCTCGCAGTGAGAAATCCATTTTAAATACAAAATACCTTTACTACCAGCCCGTCAGAATTAAGATACAGAAAAAGAAAATGAATACAGCTACGAAAAAATCATCTCCGCAACACCAGAATCAAGCGAAAAAACCATACCCGAATTAACTACCGAGCCGATGAACGGGAACCAAAGCTCCGCATCTCAAGCGGAGCAAATGCACCAGCAAGCAAAAGCAATGGCCGAGCTTGCATCCAAGCTCCAGAAAGTCTTGAATTTGATTCAGACTCAATTGAAACCTTTCCTCCAACATTAGTCAAAATATCACTAAAACTAACGCAAACAGAAGAATTGCAAAATCAACGATCAAGCCATTCTACTCCAGATACCCACCAAGATACGCGAAATTTTCTCGTATCTTAAGTAAGCACCGTTAAGTCAGTATTACGGGCTAGCGAGAAGCCCCCAACCAGTGTCAGCGTAAGCAGATACTTCTCGAACCTGAATAGAGAACTGGCAAAAATCTTAGGACTAACCGAAAACCGAAGTTAATAAAAAGAAGAATACGTTTATATAAAAATAATAAATCAAAGCTTCAATTTTTACTGGTAATTGGTAAGCTAATTTGAACGTAAAGATAAGTAGTATTTTTGGTAAGCTAAGTAGTATTTGGAAATATTGGCCATCATTATCCTTTAATAATGCAAAATTTTAATAATCTTGAAAACATTATTCGAATTAGGTTTCGAATAACAAGTACGAATAATTAACGTGGAAAACGACTAACAAGTAAAATAATGTGGACGAATAACGAATAAAAAAGTGATTCGTTATTCATTATTCAAATACGTTTTATTCGAATTATGCACAACACTGATCAATAGTGACTTACACCACAATAGAAATTTTCGGTCAACTTAATATCATAATAAAAATTTATATAAATTACCTCACCTTAACTAAAATATGATAAATAAAAGCAAGTTGATATATTACATTCCCCCTTAGCAAAATACACTTTCATGGAAATAAATGTATTGTTAACATCCTGAAACCATTGAGATATGAACATAATCCATAGTTTATAACCACCATCAATAACCTAAATACCAGAAGGAACAAACCAGTGTCTTCGACTAAGACAATGTCATGTCACTGTCCAATCTCCATTTAATTAAATACCGGTTTTCCAAAACACCTGGTGGCAGCCAGTATCTACTTCAAGCACCGGCTTAAACACTCATAGAAATGCATGCGGTGCCGTTCTTAAGCAGGACGCAGCGAGAAATGAAGCCATTTTAACCAAATTGACTTTTGAAATATTTCTATATATGATGTACATTGTAGATCTAATATTTTTAAAGAGATCATATTTCTTGTCGATTAGCATACGATAAAACAAAACATAATGATTTTATTAAGAAATGCTTTTATATTAGATTAAATAATTAATTCTTAGTAAAATATTATTAATCATATATTATTATTACAAAATTCAATTTGTCAAGGAAGTATCTACAATATAAATAATTGCTGTTTTATTCGGCTTAAATAATGAATGAAAAAAAAACAGAAATGTTTTAATAAATAATATTTTAAAATAAACTATTGTAGAACAGTAATGCAGAATTACATTACTACATTACTACTCCAAATACTATTCTACGGGACATTCGCTTATGCGACACTTTACGGGAGACGGTCAGTTTAGCGCAGCCTTGAATACTGCGAACGTCGGCCGCAGGATGGCGTGAGTTTTATTTCATTACACCGTCCATCTGATATGATCGATTTATATGATCATTCGTTCAGATGATTTTCAAGCTTTCAGCTCGATGGTTATAAGGATCGAAACCGGCCTCGGAAGACACTTGCTGACATGATGATGGCGGCTGAGGGAATAGGCGAAGCACCCAGATGGGACTACGAGTATATATATATATATATATATATATATATATATATATATATATATATATATATATATATATATATATATATATATATATATATACTCACAAGTAAAATTGATGGCATCATGACCAACAATAAAACAATATTTTGCAATTGTACTGAGCTTAACAATTTTAATGTTGGACGTGACCACCGAAAAGTACGAGTAACAGTTAGGATTAACTGTCGAAAAGAACGCGAAAGAATGGTAAGGTCAAAGAAGGGCAGGGTGGATTCTGGGAAATTGATGGAGGCCCCTCTCCATCAATTTCCCTATTAGCGATTTTGACATTGCTTTGTCGAACCGCTTTGCTGTGTTGCAAAATCTGGAGGAGGTGGAAATATCAGTTCAATATAAATAACTCACTCACAATGTGCTTCAAACGACTGCTTCAATAGCACCAGAAGAAATTTGTCTCAAACAGACAAAAATGTCCAGTAAGATAATTGATTTAATGAAGAAACGACCGACAATGAGAAATACAGGGAGTCTATTTGGCAAACAAAAAAGAAAGCGTATCAGAGAAGACACGTGCCGGTTCAAACATGCAGCTGTGCTAGTGCTAGTGCAGCTAGTGCAAAACCTGGAAGAAAACAGAGGAATTAACAAGGTTAAACAGAAGCTGAGAAAAAAAAGAACCCAAATTTGTGCATTAATGCATGAGGATGGCACAGTGTGCAGGGCGCGTGCGCAAATGTTGGTTATCAGAAAATTTTATTCCCAGTTATAGGAAGATCAGAACCAATAAAAAAAACAATACCCACGGAAAAATAAATGCCAGATAATCTAGTGGAGGAAGTAACAAATGTTATAGAATTGATGAAAAATGGCATAAGCTCCAGGAAAGGACAGTGTAACAGTCGAAATGCTAAAAGCTGGTGACCGGACGTTACATAAAACACTGGCAAAATTATACTCAAAATGCCTCAAAGGACAACAAGTACATGACTTATGGAAAAATGCAGAAGTGAACCTTTTACATAAAAAGGAGCACATGAAGATTTAAAGAATTACCGTCCAATAAGCTTCCTATCAGTAATGTACAAAGTTTTCACTAAGACAATATCTAATAGAATATTAAGAAAACTGAATGACGCACAACCAAGAGAACAAGAACAGGATTCAGAAGTGGATTCAGTACAGTGGATCACATCCAGGTTGTACATCAGTCCATAGAAGGCACAACGAATACACCATGTCATTGTGCTTGGCTTTTATCAATTACGAAAATGCATTTGACTCCATCTCAAAGCATGCCATAATAGATGCACTGCTTAGCCAGGGGGCAAACAAAGCATATGTAAACCTATTACGATCGATATATGATGGAGCTAAGGCGACAATTCACCTTGATCTTGAAGTGGGAATTAATATAGAACGAGGTGTACGACAGGGTGACGTAATATCGCCTATTCTTTTCTCAGCTTGCCTTGAAGAAGTATTCCCTAAACTGGATTGGGAACAGGATGGTGTAAAGATCAACGGTGCAAACTTAAATCATCATAGATTTGCAGATGGTATCGGTCTCCTTTCACAAGACCCAGAGGAGCTGCAGAGACGCATACAAGATCTGCAAAGGGCTGGTGAACCATTTGGCTTAAAAATAAATTTGAAAAAGAGTGAGGCTATGTTCAACAAATTCGCTGAGGAAAAATTCGGTTTTATTAAGGGATTTGGAGATTGGGCACCACTTTATATATCTTGGGCAGAGGACTTCAATGGAGGGGGACACCGCTCGGAAGATGGAACGGAGTCTTAAATGTGGCTGGCAGGCATTTGGAAGGCTTAACATAGTGTTTAAGAGCTGGCTCCCATCTTGCCTGAAAAGAAAAGTCGATCAGTGCGTCCTACCCGTTATAACATACGGAAGTGAAACCTGGACACTCACATCGCAATCAATTTAAAAACTTCGGGTAGCACAGAGGGGAATGGAGAGATGTATGCTTGGCATTACAAGACAAGACAGACAGCCCTGCGCATAGATCAGGGAACAAACGAAAGTGTGACATCATTGGAAGAGTAAAGCAATTGAAATGGAGATGGGCAGGCCATATAGCGAGGCGATGGGACGACAGATGGACCAATGTAACTATATTACAGGCCTTTAGGCCCACAGCTTTGTGATTATTTTCAATGTTGTCCTATCTCTGGTCATTGTTTTCCAATCCCTTAATCCCCTTCTCGCTCAGATCTTCCATGACAGTGTTCTTCTTCCTTGGTCTTTCTCGCCTTCTTTCACCTTGTGGTCTTATCCATGCAATCCTCTTCACCACTCTACTTTCTCCCCCTTTCTCTATGTGGGCCAGCCACTGGAGTCTTCTCGATTTTACTATCATGTTTATACTTGGATTCTTGAAAATACCATAAATTTCCTCATTTCTTCGTCTCATATACCAGCCGTCGACCTTTTCTCCTCCAGTTATCCTTCTGATTATTCTACATTCCCACCTTAACAGTCTCACACACACACACACGTAACATGTCTCACATCCATACAATGCAGTTGTTTTCAATAATTATACAATCTTAATTTGGTATTTCTGGATATTAATTTCGATCTTATTTGATGCTGCAGGGTCCTGTATATCTATTAGCTTCTTATGCTAGATCAATCTTAGGTCCATCTCCTCCACTTCTTCACACCTGTTTGTTATCCTTACGCCTAAGTAGGCAAATTCTTCCACGATTTCCACTTTCGAAGCTTTTTCTTGTGAACCTTCTACTATCATTAGTTTGCTTTTCTTTTGACTAATTTTTAAACCAAACTTGTATGCTGCGTCCACTAGCCTTTTTTGCAATTCTTTCTCATTTCTCGCAATTATTGCTATATCATCCGTATAACCCACTATTTGATGGCTTCTGTAAAGAATGTATCCTCTGTTCAGCTGACCAAATTTCCAAAACTATGTTGAATAATATTGTCGATAGCAGATCGCCTTGCCTTAGGCCTGCCTTAATCAGAAAATCTTATGTCGTTCCTCCTTTTACACCAACATTGGCTGTTGTTGATTCTTAAATTTTTTCCATAGCTTTTATCATTCTGGATCTCTTTACTGAACCTTTCGTCTTACTAAAATCTATAAACAGTACCATCGCTATAACTTTATATTCGAAACACGTTGTTAGCCCTTCTTTCATAACAAAAACCTCGTCAGTGCCCTTCCTAAAAAGCTTAGTTCATCTTCTGCAAATTTTACGTTTTCTGCCGCTATTCCATTCCTCCCTAAACTCTTACACTTTTCACGTTGCTTTATAATCTCTTCTACTTTTGTAGTCTTCTACAGTACTTCTTACTCTTTTGTAGGTTGCTCTATTTGGGCGTTTTCTTCTGTATCTATTACCAGTTTTTCATTTTCCTCATCAACATCTCCATTTACCATTTCCTCAAAAATTTATTTCTATCTTTCCTATCTTCTTTTTTCATCTCCTATCAAATTTCCCTCTTTATCTCTAATATATTTTATTTGATCTCATTTTTCGTTGCCTTTCTTCACCTCTCTGTAAAAATTCCTTGTTTCTTTCCTGTGGTAATAATTTTCTGTCTGCTTTACAATTTTCTCGTTTCTAAGTATTTTTTGTCTAATTATTTTCTTAGCTTTTGCTCTCTGTTCTGTAAACGCTTGTATATCCGCGTCTGTTTGTATGTATGCGCCATCTAGTGGCAATATCATCTACTAGAAATATATAATATAAAAGCTGTATATGTCATATATACAGCTTTTATATTACTATAAAACAAGACCTGCTAATATTAAATTTTATTTCAAGCTCGGTAAAACTTTTACAAAAATATTTTAATTGATGAAAAAAGTTTATGGTGATGATTGCTTACACCGTACACGTTGTGTTCGAATGGAATAAGCGATTCCAGACTATCCAAAGCCAAGCCAGGCAGGCAATAAAAATGACGATGTGTTGGTGGAAAAAGTGTGTGAAATGATCGCCTACGATTCGAATTCGACTGTAAGATGGATAGAGGAAGAATTAAATACGATCAAAGACATGATTTACAAAATGTTTACGAAATATTTAAACAAACGGAAAATATGTGCACGATTTGTTCTTCACGCCTTAAATGAGGAACAAAAATTGCTCGCGTTGAATATTATAAGGACCTGATTAAAACTGACTTAAAAAAATCTATGCTAGCATTGCTTAAATGTGTTCATTAATGCGGAAGAGATGTAATTTGAAAAAACAAAAATATTTTTGGTAAAATAACTAATTTATTTAAAAAGTTCCGTAATTTCATCATCATTCGTGTTCAACGAATCCAGGATTTATTTTCACAGCTGTTTCTAAATACATTGTTAGTTTTTGATCATCAATTATGAACATCGTTAAGAACTGCTTTCAGATTCCAATTTGTGAATCCTGTGGGCAATATCCCCAAAATGGTCACTAATAAATTGTAAGTGATTTCTGGCATAAGGCAGAGTTATTATTTCCCTGCTTTTCCTACAGTTTGAGCATCATCTTTCAACAAGTGTTGAAAAATTTGTTTCAACAAGTAACAACATTTTTCATTCAAGTCAAAATTACTTTTATAATACATCACTGCTAAAAGCCAGATACTCCACCTAGTAATAACAGTTTGGGGAAGTAGAAATGTGCCCAAAGGTCTCATTTTCCGGCACATTTCTTTAAAACTATTAATGCGAGCATGTAACTAATTTTATTTTTGTTACCTCACTAAGCAGGTTTTCAATTAATATTTCAATAATCAATTTCTGGGCAATTCACATGTTCTGTATAAACCATGAGCCAGACATATAAGATGTAGCATGTTTGGGATACATGATTTTAATTATCCGTCAACATTATCCAACAAAAAGTATATGTTTCTGGAAACAATGAAAGGAGTCTTTCCTTTGCTGTCTGAGCTGCAGTTTCATTGGTAGTTTTGGAAACAAATTTACTGCTGATTAAATAAGAAGAAGAAGAATTAGAAGGATTTAAGGGGCCTACTATGATATTTGCTACATATCTATCTCCTTTTCATATCAGTGGTTTCATCAATGTTGAACAATATTTTTTTCATTTCAGATCTTTGCATACTCTCCCCATAGTTTTACAATACTACACTTTGTCCATATATTTTTTACGAAGTGTTGTTTCGTCTGGCATTGACCTCTTAAAACATTTTTCTAAAAAGGATTTTACTGAAGGTCTGTTTAATTTATAAAGTAGAATGTCAGCTTTAATAAATGCTTCGCATAAATCCATATAAAGTTGTAATAGTCGAGTCAGGTTCTAGGTATAAAAATTAAAAATAGTTACATAATACTTAATGAAACATAAAGACAAAACATAACTTTAGGTATTGATGGTTCCGAACAGATGCCTTTCTTTTTAAATGATTGGCACCATTTGCATATCGTTCAATATGACATTATTTTATGAAAACAAATTCAACATTGTACAAAGTACATAATACATCGTTTTCCCTTTGAAATAAATAATCAGAATATAGTATTAGCCACTCTAAATTCAATTTCTTATGTGAAGGCATTATTAAAAAATTTGTTAGACTAGTTATTAGACTTAGACTGACTCATTCTATAGAAAAATGAATTCATATTAACTATAATTTTATCGTTATCTTTACTTCGTACTGTTACTTATTTATCATACAAATAAAAAAAATCGAATGTACTGAAACAAAATTAATTTTAAATATTTTGGCGATATAGATATTTTCAGAAATTTAAGTTATGGCCCAAGCCATTGCATGAAACGATTTATTCACTTATCTTATATAACAAGTACGGTCGCTAGTTATTACCTTCATAATTAAAATTACCATAGCCCTCTAGTGACTGTAGAAGCGAAATCCAAAAGTCAAAAAATCATACAGGATTCGTTCAGTCCTGTATGATTTTACGAGAGTTTTACCTGCATTAAGTAGTAAACGACGCTAGCATTTCATAATACATAAAATGATTATTAAAAGAGACTTGTTCATAAAAAGGTGGAGTTAAAATAGTTTTCAGATTTCGATGATTTGTTTTATTATAACAGATGAGACAAGTGTCATACTTACCGTTTAATAACTTACTTATAACTTTTAAATAAAACAAACAGTTTTTTTCAACAGAATTATTTTCTATGTTTATTTTGTCTTTAAATTTTGTGTAAATTATTTCTTGAAAATTATGTCAATCAAATTAATCATTAGCAGCAGTGCAACTTTGTGCCCTCTTTAAGATATTTTTCATAACCTTTGTGAACATATCTGGTGTTAATGCAGCGGTTTCAGCACGAATGTTATCATTGAGTTGCTGTATGGTTTATGTAAAAATTTTCCTTCAAAAATCTCCATAAAAATTAATCCGAAGCCATCAAAACAAGTATTATAATCGCTTATTATTGCCTATAAGCAACAGGTTAAACAATTTGAATCTTATAGGAAAACATGTGCAAGACATTTCTCAAAATTCGGAGTAAGCTGCGTTGAGAAATTCCTAATTATTCCGTACGTTGTCAAGTCGACATTTCTGGTGACTCCTCCACACTTTGCTCCACAGGTGCGATATTTTCACTGCTTCGGGCTGTTATTAGATCTTTGATGCGAGATCTATCGACAACTGTTCCAAATTCTTGAAATTAATTGAATAAATGATAAATTATCGTTTTATCGGTAAAGTACCCGTTAAGTTGCAATAATTTATTATTTTTAATATAAATTACAATTTCACTGTATTTTTTAGCTTGGGTGTGCGGTCCACTTTACCACGCACACCCATAAAGCTGGTGTTCAACCACCTCATCTTAGACACCTCTAGGCAAAGGGTGTTGCCACAATACAAAAGTAAAAGACAGCTCGCGCTAAAGCGGCTTGGAGGGTGACCCATCCTACGATAATAATACCCATCTCACAAGAGGGGGTCTTCTCTCTTCTTCTGAATACGGGTTTGACGTTCCCGAGGTACCCTAGTCATGTTTGTGATTGTATCGTAATAGTCCTATTTATTTGTAATCCTCCTTAAGTAAAACTGTCGTGCGACCCGTGAAGATGGCTGAGTAGTAGCTGGAAGTATCAGCTTGCGAAAGAAGCCTCCAAAATACCTCCCGCCCCTTTGGAGAATCTAGGGTTGCTGCAATAGCACTGTTGCAGTCGACATCCTTTCTTCCAATCTCGTGGGACTTACATGTCTATAAATATTACAACTTTCCCCCCATCTTCAGCGTCAAAAAAACGTCGCATTGCGTCTCCAGTTAGCAATAATAGTCCCGATTTCGACAAATACTTTATAATTAAAAGTCCTTTAGGTTCACAAAAAAATGTTTCACCATTCATTATCCATAAAATTATATTAGGAAGTGTAGGAGAATTGGGATAAAAGACGGAATCTTGTCAACCGGAGTATCAAACGCAAAACAAGCCAAGAGTATCCTAGATCTTAAAAATATCATACGCTGCATGTCACAGTTCAACCGCACAAATCTTTGAATTTTTGAAAGAAGTCATTTCTAGTCTAGACCTTCTAAATTGTAAAGAAGCAGAAATTCTTGACAACTTGAAACAATTCGGTGTTGAGGCGGTCGAAAGAATTCACACCAAAAAGTATGGTTTCGTCATCCCAACCAGTAATCTAATCTTAACATTTAGAAAGTCCACCCTGCCCGACAGAATAAAGGCAGGCTTTCTATCACTCAGAGTTAGACAGTATGTTCCAAATCCAATGAGGTGCTTCCAGTGTCAAAGATTTTGTCACATTTCGATAAACTGTTGCTCTTGCGGTAATGCCGTGCATAACGATTCCCATTGTTCTCCATCTCTAATATGCCCCATTTGTAAGGGTGATCATTCACCGAGGTACAGAGGTTGCCCAATTTTTAAAGAAGAATTCCAAATCCAGAGAATTAAAGTATCTGAAAAAGTCCCATATTTTGTTGCAAAAGCCAAAATTATAAACTCCATTCCATCCAATTCTTGTAGTTACGCAACCATTGCAAGCCGCAACAAAATCATGGTGTGTTTTTCTACGCAATGCAACTTCAATATTGACCTGAATCCTCCTAAAGCACTTGATAAGGTGAAATTTTCCACACCTCGTGACACCCTACCTCCTCCTTCCTTTCCCTCCATCACTCCTCCTAATATCCCCTCTCCCTCTCCTACTCCTTCCACCAAAATCCAATAAGCCCCTCCAAAACTCCTTTATTTTCTCCTCCTTCCACTCCCTGTTCTCTCTCTACTCCCTCCAACTTCCTCAAAATCTTCATCTCTCTACATCCCAATTCTCTAATAAATCCTTCTCCACTGAGGACATTGACCTAAACTCCCAGCCTCTTTCAAAGTCAAAAGACAGTAAATCAACTTCACGAAAACCTAACATTAGAAGGTAGTATTTAGTCCTAAAACAATCTTCAGGCTATCTGATCTCTCAACTTTATCATTCAGCCCATCAATACTTCAATGGAATATTAATGATTTTTACAAAAAATTCGAAGAACTGAAATTAATCACCTCATGATTCAAGCCTGCCATAATTATCTTACAGAAAATAAACTTTAACGAATATTTCTGTCCCAGTTTTAAAAACTATAACATAATAAGAAAAAACAGACAAACAAACCCTGAGATTTTCGGATGGAGTAGCCATATTGGCTCACGAGTTTCTAGACTTCCCTACAATCAAAATTGATTCTAACCCGGATATAATTGCAATATCCACCTATCTCTCAAAGAAAATCTCAATCTGCAGGGTATATATTCCTCCATCCATGCCCTTCTCCCTGCAAGATCCGAACAATATATTATCCAAACTTTCTCCTCCATTCATTATCTGTGGAAATTTTAACTCTCATAAATGAATATGGGGCTTCTCCAAAACAGATAACAAAGGATTAATCTTACAGGGACTTCCTAATCACAAATAACATTTCTCTCCTAAATGCTCCAGCCCGAACTCATGCTTGCCTATATACCCTTTCCTTTTCATCCATAGACCTTTCCCTATGTTCTCCAGACCTCTATCCTATCCTACAATAGAATATCATGGATGATTTACATGGTAGTGATCATTTCCCAATAAAAATCTCCACTATTCGCTGGCATGAATCTAAATTGCCCAGGAAAACCTTTAAACTTTCGCGACCACTACACTCTTCCCAATATGGCGTCCGTGGACGAAGACTTTGCCTTAGATGCCTTCGTCTCTTCAATAATGTCTGCTGCAAATTCTAGTATCCCTCACTGTAGTATCCTCCACCACAATTCCCCAGTCCTCTGGTGGAATGACGAATGCAAATCTGCGGTTAGGGAGAGAAAATCAGCCCTAAATCGTTTCAAGCAATATCCTGCTCGAGAAAATATCATCTATTTCAAAAGATGCCGAGCAAAAACTCGCAGAACAATCTTAAAAGCAAATAGAACTTCCTAAGCGAATTAAACCAGTTCCATAAACTCAACTTTGAACAGTGGTGAATTCTGGCAAAAAATTAAAAGATTTAGAGGTAGACCTCTTCAATCGATTCAGGGTCTAACCTGTGACGATCAGTGGATTTCCAATAGAACTAAAATCGCAATTTTTTTCGCAAAACACTTCTCCGCTGTATCGACGACTATCTTAGAACTTCCCAGCTAAATCAGAGGTCCTCACTAGCAATAAACTTTGATGTCGATGATTCTCTCTTTCAAAATTATAACCTTTATTTCAGCTTTGATAAGCTTTTAAATGCCCTCTCGAGAAGCAGAAACAAAGCTCCAGGACCCGATTCTATCTCAATACCAATAATCCGCAATCTACCCCGAGCGGCTCTAAATAAGCTTCTGGATCTATAATCCATTCTAATCTCTATCTATAAACTTGGCAAACACCATTCCTTAGCTGGAAGCTATGGTCCAATCTCGCCGAATGATCATCTAGGCAAAATCTTCGAAAGAATGGTTATTAATCGCCTAGCCCGGCACATAGTTCTATCAACTACTAGATCCACATCAATTAGTCTTAAGACAATCGGGATTCACTCTTGATCGTTTCATGGGTTTTCAAAATGATGTCTGTACTTCTTTTTAGAGGAAAAATCATCTTAATGCGGCTTTTCTAGACATCTCTAGTGCTTTCAAAACGGTATAGAGGCCCTCCATCCTGAACAGTCTACATCAGTTGAGTCTCAGCGGTCGCCTACCTAAATTAATATCTAACTTTCTCACCGACAGATTTTTCACAGTCAGGATTGATGGACATTGATCCGACTAATTTTTCCTACTTACGAGAGTTCTTAAAGACTCGGTGCTGAGTCCCACTCTTTTTAATATAGCTCTAAACAAAATCCAAAGATTCCTAAGTCCCACGGTCACCCACAGACTATATGCTTATGATATCCTATGATATTACTATTCCTCTAATACTAGAGTCTGTAAAAAAACCATTTAATCAAACATGAACTCTCTGAAAAAATGGTCCAACTCGACAGGACTCTTTTTATCTTCTGAAAAACCCTCAGCAGTTCATTCTGCAGAAGACGTAGTTGTCCCCGCTTACATATCATTACTCTACTGAACTAAATCATCCCTACAGTTGAATCTTATAAGTTCGTCTCACTTTCCATTACAGACTATCTTAGAAGGACCATATCCATTCGTTGAAAGCCAAATGTCCCCAGGATATGGGAATATTATAGATACTATCAAACAATATTTAGGGTTCGGACTACCACTGTCTCCTCAAACTATACAATGCCATAATCAGAGCCAAATTAGACTATGGCGAAGCACAGTCTTCGCTACAGTCCCTAAATCCTACCTGCGGTCCCTAGGCATCATTCAAAACTCATGCCTAAGACTCATAACTGGTCCTCCATTCTCCACTAGTCCAGTTTATAGTCTACACAGCATTATGAGTTTAGAGCCATTAACCATCAGAAGAAACTATACGGATCTCTGACACAGACCATTCATTCCAGGCCACCAGTCTTTTTTCCAACCCCCACCAATCCTTCCATTCCCGTCTACTCATAATCTGGCCCTAGATCCAAGACACCTTTTCCAGCAATTAACAGACGCGTTTAATATCCAACTACCTGCTACTCTCCCATTTCGCACTACTTTTTTCCTTCTTGGTTACTACAGCCCATCCAAGTAGATTTGTCCCTACTAAAATATGATAAGGAATCCATGTGTACCTCCATATACAAATCAAACATAAACATCTTACTCCATCCATGTCAATCAATATACACAGATGGGTCTAAATCGAACCAAGAAGTCGGCTGCAGCTTCGAACACGATAGAACCTCCTCAGGATTGAAACTGCCGGCCTCAACAAGCGTTCTTACTGCTGATCGAAAGATCCCTCGCTTATATCAAGTCAAATTGCCCAAATTCCTGGATCATATTCTCTGACTCCAATGCCCTTTCTATGATTTAAAAACGCTTTATTTCCCACCAAATTATTACACTAATTACAGACCTTGTAGAAGACATCATCGGCCAGGATTCTTCTCTTCTTTTCGTCTGGTTATAAGGGCATCAGGGGTAATGAGGAAGCAGATCGACTTGCAAAACTCGCAATTCAGCACAGTCTCCCTTACATGCGCAGTTTTCATCCGAATGATCATCTCTCTTTCGCGAAAAAATATACTCCATCGTTAATGTAATTCTATTGGGACAATCCCGCGAATCGTAATAAACTAAGAGTCCTTTTTCCAGCCTCCTCCAGAATGTTTAATAAATAGAAAAACCACAGTCAAATGGTTGCGACTCATGATCGCACATTGCAGATTTTCTCACGATTTCTTTTCAAAACGAGAGGGCCCTCCTCTCTGCGAACTTTGCCATGAGCTCTTATCTAACGCCGATTGCACTGCATTATCCCCCATCAGATCTTTCTTTGACTTGAATCAGGATCTTAGTCAAAATCTTTACGCCGCCAATATGTTCAACACATTCGCCTATCTGAAACAAATAAACTACTTCACCAAGATCTAGTCATTCAAAGCAATAATTACTTCAATATCTGTGATAATATACCTGTGATATAACTCATCTGTCATATCTCTACCTATTGTAATTCTAGTCCCTCTAGCACTAGTACTAAATTGAAGCTAAATTTTTTTGATCGCTAAATGATCCTGATATCGATGCGACCTTAATCCCAAAATTATCTCTCTAACATGGGTACCACGAAAAAGGGGAGCCCTACTGGCATGCCAGTACCTCTTCTTTGGCGTAGGCTGTGTCGAGGCAGCGGTTTCTGCGCGAACCAGATATTTGTGTGAGAAACCGAAAGGAGAATAGGAACGCCAAGGCTTAATCATGTATTCTTTTAGCATGTATTTATCCATAAAAAAGCTTGCACGTCCACACTACACAATGGCCAAAATCAAACTGTCCAAATATCACAAAAAAAAAATGGCGCCAAAACGAAATGGTATCGGGACACTCGCCTCACCCTTATATTATTAGCAACTTTTTTAGTAATAGTTACTCGGCGCCATGGTGTACATTTCTTTAAAATGATGTACATTTTATTAATCTTAATACATAGCTGTGAATATGTGAGTCAAGACAAATCCAGTTACTACGAAATGATCTACTACGAAATGAAAGTAATAGGTTAACAAGTATAAATTAATTATAACTACAAATAATTTTACACTGAATATCAAATGTCTTATATAAAATATCTATTGAAAAAATTATTCTGTTTTAATTGAAACGAAAACTAAAAAAATATTAATTTCCGAATAAACAAAAAAAATACTCAGGGACAATCCAGCATCATCCGCGATCAAACCAGGGTAGTATCCCCAGTCGTAATGTAAAACGGCCTAAACGGAATTGGAAAAGTGATAGCCGTTCGACGAAATAAAATTATTAGCGTTACGGGCCTGAGCCGCTATTATCGGAATATATTAAACTTGGCCAGATCCAATTTATTTGGGAATTTCAATTTGTACTGGAATATGTAGCGAAATTATCAATAAATTATCTTGGATATTGGACACCAATGTTCGAGCGATCTTTTCCGAAAAACGAAAACGTTGCTTCGAATTATTACAGAAATCTAACGCTGGTCCGCATTATTCATAAAAATAATGTCAAGTGAAAATTACACCAACTTGAATTGAAATGAACCAATTGATAAGTTTCCAACGGAAGACTATATTCCATATAGTAAACGTTAAGTGATAAATCTAATTATGTATTATTCGGTCTTTATTGCACATTTAGTGCCATTCGTTCGGGGGTGCTTTTTAGTATACGACGGTCGTTATAAAACAAGTATGACCAGATATGAAGCAAGTATGACCAGTTTACTAAAATGTTTATCTAGCATGATTCGTTAAATAGCGTGCTGCGAAGTCTCAGATGCATGCCTTTCGTTGCTTCTTTGTGGCGAACGACTGAAGCAAGCAACTTTTAACATGTTCAAAACTGAAGTTCAAACTATTATAAAGTATTTTGCTTGACAGGATTTAACCCTGACGGACATATAAAAAAGTTAGAGTACGCTTTAAAGGATTTTTCCGTTTCTTTTTGGGAAAGTAAAAAAAATTAAACGTAACCATACATCCACTGAAGATTATGAAAGCTCGTGATGCTCAAAAACCACGATCATTGACAAAACCGTTACAAAAATCTACAATTACGTTCTACAAAATCGTTCATGACCTTGCTGATATTATAAACAGCGGACAATAGACATGAGTTTGATACAGAATTTATAGTGGAAATTCCAAAATATCTCGATCTTCAATGCATGCTCCCACGGAGGCAAAACCAGAACAAAAAAAAAATTGCATCAACCTGGAAAGAGCTGGTGCCCAAATACGGCATCAAGACCATATTGAGATATTTTCATAACAAAGTTGACAGGGAGGAGATCTACCAACCAACAATAGGAAGATATAGTATACACCCAACGCCTAATAACAATGGAATCAAAACAACCGATTTTGCAACATCTAGGACGTTCTGTCAAAAACCCGAGATAGTCACATTTTCAACCAAATTGGGGATGTGTTCATTGATTTGCGACATTATCATAGTATACTTGAACTATGAGAACTATGAGTTTCAGATTCTGATCACTTTATGCTAAAAATAAAGTTCCGAGAAATTAACCGAAAGAATTAACAACGAAAGAACACAGAGGGGACAATATAACAAAAAGTTTCAAATTGAGAAACTGGAAAGTAAAAAATGAAAGTACATTGAGGCAGTAGAGTATAATCTTAGGACCATAGACGTAATAAATACAGTTGAAAGCAAGTGGCAGTGTATTAAAGCAACGATGAAGAAAGCAGCACAACAGACGCTTGGTAGTAGGAAAAGAACAGATCGAAACGCATGGTTCAACATCGAATGAAAAGTAGCTATTGGGGATATAATTTGAGCAAGAATATAGCTTCTGCAGAGGCCAACAAGAGTAGAGAAAATGAAGTATTCAGAATTGAGAAGAGTAGCCCACTGAATATGTAACCAGAGAACAGAAAAGGTATGTCTAAAAAATTTGGAAATTTGGAATTGGAAAATTGAAACTTGAGATTGGAAGAAGCATTAAAAACATTGATATACTAACTAGTGAATAGTTAAATACTAACAAAAAGCAAATGAAATCCTAGATCGATGGAAATAATACTTTCAAACAATGTTAAATCAAGTTCAAAACTATGAATGTTATATTGAAATATCAAGAAAATATACTGTAGGCGCAGAAGTTCTACCACTACTTCTCTAGACGAGGTCGAAGTAAGCATAATAAGGATGCGAAGAACCAGAGCATCTGGCATAGATGACATCCCCGCGGAGTTAGTTAAAGAAGGAAATAAAATGTTAATAGAAAAGTGTATCCAACTAATCAGACTAATATAGGAAAAGGAGAAATGCTCAAAGAATGAAAAATGGTAATTATCTGCCTTATCAAAAAGAAAGGAGATTAGTCCATGAAAATTACAGAGGAATATCTTTGCTTTGTGTCGGATATAAAATACCAACAGAAATTATAAAAAGCAGGATTAAAGAGTAAGCAGAAAATATTTTGCAAAAATATCAGGGCGGTTTCAGGAGGGGCAGATCAACTGTTTATACAGAGCGAAATATTAGAAAAAGCAGTTGAGTACGATACTCCTATCTTCCAGATATACGCGGACTTTAAAAAGCGTATGACAGTATCAACAGGAAAGCTCTGCATCAGATGCTAAGGGATTTTGAAATACCTGAAAAACTGGTTAATTTAATCAAGATGACGGTGCTAGGATCAGTAAATCAAGTAAGCATTGCAAGAGAACTTTCTGATGAATTTTAAACAGCTATTGGATTTAGGTAACGGGTCGAATTGGCAACTACACGTTATAACCTTTCCCTTGAAAAAGTTATAAAGGATACGGAAATTGATTAAAGCGACACTAACACAGAAGTACACAAGCACATCTAATTTGATTTGCCGCCGATGATATCAGCAAATAGCAAGAACACTGCAAGATATGTGGCAATCCTTCCAGGAAGTACAAGAGAATGCCATGAAAATTAGTTTACAGATAAACCAAGCAGAATGTAAACTTATACCAGTGAAAACATGTGGATGTATTGGATAGAAGTTCAGTAAGTTTAATTAATAACATAAGCATCAAAGTAGTGTTAGTTATCTGGGCCTGACAACAGCCTGCAATCTGAGCCTACAATGAACAAAACAACCTTGCTAATCTAGTAAATAATTGAATCACAGCGGGTTACAGGGTAAATTATAGATATAGCAACTTAAAAAAATCAAGAGTAGTCAAACTAAGAATCTATAAAACAATGCCGATTGTAACATACGCATGCCAAGTTTGGATAATGACAAAAAAAGAGAAGCTGTTATTGAGATTAGAAAGAAAATATTAAGAAGAATTTTTGGGAAGAATGGCTGGGTTAGTGAGGAAGATGAATGAAGAATCAGATACAGTCACGAAATTAAGGAGAATATAGAGATATGGACATAATAGAACATATTCAATTGCTAAGTTTAAGGGCATGACGTGCGCATGAGCGAGGAAAGCGTTCAGAAACGAATTTTCAAAGGAGAAATAAGGACGCGAAAGAAGGCCAGACCGGAACAAAGATCTACAACTACAGACAACGTACAAAAGTCAACAACGTACAATGTACGGAACTTGAGGAGGATGGCAGAATACAGAACTGTCCGTGTGTAATCGCCTAATTAAAGTACCCGCGATTTCTTCCCCTTCCCAAACCTAAAGAAATGGTTCACTGGACGAAAATTCATTTTAAATGACAAGGTAAAAGCTGAAATAACCGCCTATTTTCTAAAGTTGGACAAGACGTATTGTACTAACGGTATTCAAAAGTCGTTGATTTAAGTATATTGAATTGCAAGAGTGCTTGGTGTCTTATTGGACTTTCATTGCAATTAGGTATAAAATTGATTTTGCTTTTGGCGATATAAACTAAACGATATTCTATATTTTGATTAATCTGACCCATCAATCGAACATCAGCTTTCTAAAGATGCCCGGTAGTCGATCTGATGATGTGGAAGAAGTTTCAATACAAACGGCTCTTAAGTAAAAAAAAAACATAATAAAGTTAAGCATGAACGCGCAAACATTCACCATTTCATTAATAAAACATTCAAATGGTCAGGTTTGTTTGAATGCAGAAACGTTTGATGTTATATACGTATTCAATTTGTTGGAAATAATAAATTATACATCATATATTTTTGACGAGAAATTTTAAAGAAACCAATTTTTCAAAATTAATTTCATAAGTTCTATAATACGAAATTTAAAAAAAGTATTGAGACAGTTAGCTTTTTCTTTGGAAGGGAGGCAGGTCAACGTCTGATGCATCTCCAGTTTAAGTTGAAACTCGTTAGAGTCACTTGATGGTCCGTAGCAATTCTATTCGTGCACCGCATTTTTTTAGTGTATTCTGAAAATGAATGACAATAATTTCGAGCAGCGGTGTACTATCAAATTTTGTTTCAGACTTGGGCACAGTGCTACGCAAACATTAACAAAACATCAACCGGCCTATGAAAATATTGTTTTGTAAAAGGCCCAGGTTTTCAGGTGGTTTTCTTCATCACTAGTTCATTGGTCAAAATTTGGTGAACGCTTGTCTGACTCAAATTCAACTCTTGAATCACTCTGACTGTCAACCGACGATTAGAATCTTGGGCATTCCGTGGACATTTTCACTTCACTTCTTGCAGTTGAAGGCATTCCGGTATGAAGTTCATCTTCAACACCTGGATCCTTGACGAAAGACTGCTTCCATAGGTATGTTGAAATTTTGAAAAAGTTTCGGTTGCACTATGTCCAAGTACGCAACAAATCAGCACAGTTGCTCTAAAAATCGCAGTAAAAATTCCCGATTCACAGAAAGAATTCCTGCTTAGCCTATCTGACTCTAGGTAATTCAATCTCGTACTAAATATGCATCAGATGTTGGCCTGTCCCCACTACAACGAGGAAGGCAATAATGTTGCCAAAGACGCTACTCCACCAGTTTTTTTACTTCATTTACACACCTCATATTCAATTAATGTATAGCTACTTCAGAATTAATTTAAAATATCATGTTAATTGATCGTGTATTTATACAACTGATACAGAACCAACATAACACTGGTTACATGAAATTCATAGCCTCATAAAGAAACAATTTAAAAATGTAACGAGTATCAACTAAACGCTAAAACGTAAAATTAGTAAAATAGATTCGGGGTCTTATCATCGAACATCATCTTCGTATACAAGGAAAATTCCTGAGACGCGCAATACTTGTAAAAGCTGGCGAGCTACTGTCCTCGCGCCGCAATTACATCCAAATTTCCGACTACACATAACAAATACACAGTTACTTCTAACAATGGCTCCCAAATACGAAGCCCGATATCAGAATAACAATCGTTGCCGGTGTTCTATTCATAGAGAACAATGAACAAGGCTACAATTTACTATTAATAACGTTACAAAATGAAAAAAAGACATCGCTCTAAAACCGAATATTCGGCAAATAACAAATATTTCAATACAAAATGTTATAATTAAATATTTATTGAATCATTGCCTGTCAGTAAATGAACTAACCCCGTGTTTAATGAATATAAACCCCCTATACGTATATATATATATATATATATATATATATATATATATATATATATATATATATATATATATAGATACCGAATATTTTAGTTACCGGTCATTTCAGAAAACGAACATTTTAGAAACCGTATCAAACTGAGTTGTTTAGATTAGGAAAGACCCTTTTCCCAATTTAGGGGTTGGCGTTTTAGATCAATCCACGACCTGCGAACTAACTGCCTCTAGCGAACGATTGCCATTGCAGTAACCAATAAAAAAAGAAGTTACAATATATTATATACATTAATATATACGAACATTGAATCAGCAAAAAATCCAACATTTAGCTTTACAAGAAACCAGATTGACAGATGATAACACCTTGAAATTCGGCAACTACAGACTTTTTAAAAGTAAAACGGACAAAAGAATACTCAAAAATACACCAGATCTCGGTGTTGCTTTCGCTATCTCAAGAAACATTCTTGGTTCTATAAATAATATCCAGCCAGTAAATAATTGAATTATGATACTATCTCTCAAGTGTGCTAACAAAAACTATACATTAATCAATGCACAACTCCTAGTTAACGAAGAAAATAAATCTAATCCTGAAAAAGTAAATAAATCCTGGGAAATTCTGGAAAGGACTACCTATAAAATTCCCTCTAACCATGTAAAAATCCTATTGGGTGATTTCAACGAACAACTAGGAAAACAAAAAAAGTACAGGAAAACAGTGGGCAGTTTTCCCGCTCATAAATGGACTAACCATAATGGTAGAAGATTGGTTGAACTATGTTCGCAGTTTAATCTAAAAATAATGTCAACCCATTTTAAGAAGAAAATAACAAAATAAAAGACCTGGAGGTGCCCAAACACGTACATGGGTGAATTTCAAATTGACCATGTTGCCATTGCATACCCCAATTATAAAGAGATTTTGAATATTCAAGTCAGGAAAGGAGCTAACATAGACACGGATCTCTACTTGACTAGAACCAAACTTAGCTTAAAGCCACGAAAACTTATTCAAAAGAGACTGCTAATACCAAAGTTCGACCCAATGAAAATAAAAACAGCCCTAAGAGCTTGATAAACAACCAGCGCAGAACTGGCAAGAATTGAAACAAAAAATTATCAAAACAGCGTTAAAGTTGGTCCCTTTACGAAAACGTTGAAAACATTCGTGGTCGGATGAAGTTTGCGAGCAAGCAGTATTAAGCCGAAGTAAAGCATTCAAAGATTGGAACAGTCAAAAAGCAGCAATAAACTATAACCTCTTTTTGGAAGTAAGAAAAGAAACATCGAAGCTAATTAGACAAACTAAAAGAAAATATGAAAACAATCAACTTAATGAAATAGAAAAAAAATTCTAAAAAAATAACACTCGAAACTTTTACAAAACATTTAAAACTAATTTAACAGGCTATCAACCGCAAAGTCTTTGCTTCCAAAAAAAAAACGGACAATTAGCTCTAAATAACCAAGACAATTGCAAAGAACTTGCGAAATATTTTGAACAAATACTAAACTGTCCTGCGCCCTTATACAAATTACCAACACTAAACCCTAAACAAACAAACCCAGATTCATTACCACCGAATGAAGTTGAAATAATTAAGCAAATCAAGCGGCTTAAAAATAACAAAGCTTCTGGTGAAGATAGAATCACTGCTGAACTTTTGAAATCCGTTGGTCCAGGTACAATCAAGGAAGCAACCAAAATTCTACAAGAAGTTTGGAGAACCGAACGGATTCCGGAAGATTGGAAATATGCTCTAATTCACCCACTACACAAAAAAGGAGATAGAATGGATGTAAACAACTATAGAGGGACATCTCTTCCCCCAGTTTGTTACAAGATTATATCCCAATGTCTATTAGACAGAGCACAGGGACAGTTAGAACCTAAAATTGGTGAATATCAAGCAGGTTTTCGACCGGGCAGATCCTGCCCTGAACAGAACCTGAATCTAAAGTTGATTCTAAGACATCAAAAACTGTACAATAAAAATCTCGTCTGTACATTTGTGGATTTCAAAAAAGCATATGATTCTATTGACCGGGAATCTTTATTCCGAATCTTGAAAGAACAACGACTAGATCTGAAAACGCTGGCAATTATTAAAGCAACATTAACTAACACAAGGTCAAAAGTTAAATTCATGGGTGACATCTCAGAGCCCTTCGAAATTAAAACTGGAGTGAGACAAGGGGATGGACTCTCGCCACTCTTATTTAACTGTGTTCTAGAAAAAGTAATACAGGAGTGGAGTGAAAAAAAATCGGCCCTGAATATTGATCAGCCCATTAAACTGGGGAGAACCAACATCAAAATTGATTGTCTGGCGTTTGCTGATGATCTAGCAATTTTGGCTCAAGATGTATTAAAGGCACAGAAACAGATTGAAATCCTAAAAGAAACAGCAGAAAAGGTAGGACTCCAAATTTCCTTTGAAAAGACACAATACATGACCTGCAGCAGACTAAGAACACCATTTCTAAAAACAAAATATGGTAACATCAGACGAGTCTCTCAATTCAAATATTTGGGTGAAATAATCATGGAAAATGGATTGGAAAAAGAAGCCAATAAGGGTAGACGTCAAAAAATGGAAACGGCATTGAGACTTACACAAAATATTTACAAAAAAAAATGGCTATCTAAAAACACAAAACGGAGACATTACAACACAGTTATTAAACCAGAATGTCTATATGCTGCAGAAACGCTCATTTTGAATAGAAAGAGAGACATCGAGGACATTGAAAAGAAGGAAAGAAACATCATAAGAAAAACCCTAGGCCCCAAAACAAATAAATAGCACAACATACCGACTTCGAGAAAATCAAGAAATCAAACAATACACAGATATACATAGCGATATGAGAAAAAGAAGAAGTTTTACGGACACATGAAACGGATGAATCCGAGTAGGTTAACTAGACAAATAGTGGAATTTTATGAAAATAGGAGTAGAGCTAAAGTAGAAATAATTAAATGGATTGCTGCAATTAAAGAAGACCTAAGATCAGCAAATATTTCACAAAGTGAAATTCAGGATAGGGGCTGTTTCAGACACAAGGTTGACGTTTGGAAGGCTGGCCAGAGAGAAAAATGTAGGAAGAGTGGAACAACTTGGTCTGACGAAAGGAAAAAAGCTCATAGCGAAAGAATGAAATTAGTATGGGCGCAAAGGAAGGCTAACAACAACAAACGCCTCTAATTGTACTTCGCGTGGTCCACCAGGGCGAATTCCAGGAAATTCATACGTGAATAATAATAAAAATATATATTAATATAAATATAAATATATATATATATATATATATATATATATATATATATATATATATATATATATACATATATATATATATATATATATATATATATATATATATATATATATATATATATATATATATATATATATATATATATATATATATAATTTGCCATTGTTTTTGTTAGATAAAGATTAAGCTTATTTCTTTTCTTTTAAAATTATTAATCGAAAAGCACAGATTATTAAGAACACGCACTAGCAACTGAGGCTAATTATCTACTAGACCTACAGCCTGTACCGGTACTCCGTATCAATCAAATAATCAATAGAGCAACGAATTGTTATGAAAATTTACTTGAAAGTTGTAAAAACCGCTACTGAAACTTATAATTTATTGAAAGAAGTGTATGGTAATAAATGTTTATCGCGTGCACCTGTTTTTGAGTGGTTTAAGCATTTTCAAGATGGCCAAAAAAACGCTAAAGTTGATCCACGCCCGGGTAGCCCTTCTACGTCAAAAACGGATGACAATATCGAAAAAATCAGTAAACTGGTTCGATCTGAAAGTCGGTTAAGTATTCGTGCGATTGCTAAAACTATAGGAATTGATAAAGAATGCGTACGGCAAATTTGACATAACGATTTTAACATGCAAAAAGTGTGTGCCAAAATGATGTCTAAAATTCTCACGTTTGAACAACAAGAAGTTCGCAAAAATGTTTGTACTGACACTTTGAATGTCTTGTTCGCCGGATCTTGCACCGTGCACCTTCTATCTGTTTCATAAAGTGAAATCTGAATTAAAAGGAACAAGATTTGAGTCTGTTGAAGCTGTGAAAGAGAAAGCGGCACGCGTTCCTAAGGACCTGACAGAAAAAGACTTCCACCACTGTTTCGAACAATGTAAGATTCGCATAAAGCTTTGTAGGGATAGAGGAGGGATGTATATTGAAGGTGATAATAAGTAAATATGTATGAAATCAAAATAAACTGTTTCACAGTGTCAGTCTCGTTATTTAATAATCATAACTCGCATGTCACTAATTTCCAACATATCAAATAATTTAATCAAGGGCCAACATTTTATATTTTTAGTTGCACAAAATGAACCACACATCTTATCAACAGTATCTACGCCACCTTTCGTTTGGTTATAAAATGGTATGATGAACAGTTCCATTTTGTCACCAGGTTTTGGATCCGTTTCTTCGGATCTATTTTGCTCAACCATGTACGTAAATTGTTGAAACTAATATAAACCTTTTTCCTTTTTTTTGAACATATGAGTTTTATTGAAACTAAATAAACTTGTGCAATAGCTACTTCCTCAAAATTGCGTAATATTAAAAAATTACAATAATCACGAACTCGGGCACAATGTATCTCACAGAACAAAAGGGTTAGACATACAAACACCCGGCGACTGAATCATTCAAACACACGTGTGACACGTGGAAAGATACTTGAGAGTGGGTATTTTTCTCTCTGAAGACACAAATGGAACAATTTAATATTTTACTACTGCGTCTAACAGATCGGTTGCGCCCGATGGAAGGTAAATTTATCCAAAGCATTATCATTAACAAAATTATGGTTACAAAACACGTTTTAACTAACAAATCATTTTGCAGAAGCAATGGTACAAAATAAAATTTCTATGTACATATACAGGGTGTAAGGGATAGACTTTCGTAAATTCACACAACGATTCTTCACATCAGTTTAAAGAAAAAGGTTCCAAGGAAAAGTATCCAAAACCTAAGGGTTCATGAGAAAAAAAAATGTAAAGTTACTAAATCATCAGTCGAAAAGCTATGAAAAGAATTAACATTTTAAGAAAATATGTGGAAAAGCATATTTGACAAATATTATTTTGTTATTAGTTAACGAATAAGCTACAAATAAATTAATGAACAATGTTAAAAAAAAATTCAGCCCTGAAGGATGTGGCAACTTCAGCCCTTCAGCCCTGAAGGTGTCGCAGTATTGTCATGACAAAAATTGTTATTTCAAAATTGCAGCAAAAATTATATTAATGTTTCAGTGCGTGCATTTAAGTTCGATTTATAACCCAAAAATATATTCTACGCGAATATCAGAATATGCTTCTGGTTTACGGGGCACTGTCCAAAATTCCGAAGGAGCTAAGCGTATTTATGAGTAACGATACACCAGAAGGACGCAACCAGACCGGCAGACATTTTTCCAAGTTCATTAAGGACTTTTGGATACATGTAATGTGGTTCTAAAATTTCAAGAATGTGGGCAACAGCCCGAAATCAGCCCTGAAGTCGAAAAACAAATTGTACATCTTGTTGAAGAGTATTCAACCAAAACTACTCGAAGTGTTTGTCAACAAGTTGAAGTTTCCTATTGGATTGTATATGTACAATGTACAATCTATGGATTACTAAAAGAGCAATTACTCTACTTATCATGTAGAAAGCACTCTTATCCTGTGATTTTTCACATTGCCATGAATATTGTGAATGGTTTATTGGCAAAAACCAAAGGAATCGAACTTTTTGCTTCTTTCACGAGGAATGGGGTGATCAATATTTTGAAGAGTTAATTTAATAAAACAATGAATCATGTGTTTCTCAGTGTGACGTGGGTCGTTTAAAAAGTGCGATCGTTTAAAGATGCGAAAGAAGTATTTTCGATAAAGAAGGTTTAAAATGTTTTAGGGCTATTTAGCGACTCGACCGACAGCTTAACGTGGGTTCCGAACCATGGTCATCAGTTACCGACAAACCCAGACCAGCACTCCCCTCAGGCTATCAACCCTTGGTTATGTCATTACCCATAAGTCTATCAGGAAGCCTACCGACTGGCGAGCGACCAATGTAGAACACTTCTCAGAAGGCATCCGGCCTTACCCAGCCTTTAACTGCCGTGATTGAGGGGTAATTCGTTGTCAGATCTTACACTCTTGCCTAGAAACAATCACATACATTTAAGTGTACATCTGTGTGCATGTGTGTGTATGTGTAAATGTATAGGTGTGTGTGTGGGCTAAAAAGTAATACGAACAGAAGAAAGAAAGAAAAACAATCATCCGAGCGCTGGAATCAAACCAACTACCGCGCCTATTGCTGTTTCGGGACAGCGGCGAGAAGCCACCGCCTTACCGTCGCAGCCAACATGACCGGCTGTTCGATAAAGAAGATTAAAATGTGAAAAAACCAACTTTAACATTAAATGAGAATAACAGTAACAAAATAAACCAAATGTATGCGGAAACTTATGGAATAAATGACAATATAAAAAATTAATTTAATTTTTAAATAATATCTTTAGAAAGCAATGTAACAAAAACTGAATTCCTATAGATCGATGTAAGCAAAGCGAAAATAGACGACTGCAATTTGGATACATGTTTTAAGGAAACTTTATGTTCAAAAAAAACTGCAAAAATACTTGGTTAAATTTAGGAAAGTACTTTTCCTTACACCCTGTATTTAACATTGTTCATGTTTTGAATTTTTAACTATAGGTCGCAATAATTTTTGTCAAAACGTTCTTAAATACGATTTTAATTTATTTTCAATGAAATTTTATTTTATTCGTTTTTAGAATTGTAACGAAAATTTTCAAAAAAATGCTTCAAAGAAATTTTCTAAAAATTTCTTTAATCTCTAATATTCCCTTTGACTTCGAAACTGATGACGATCATCCATTACGAATTGCTGATGATCATTCAATACGAAAGTTATTTTTATTTTCCATATTAAGTTTTTTAAATTTTTAATTGGAAAGTAAAAATATCCACAATCCCAGATATAAAGTTTTCTCATTATTTCATGTATTTGTGTGGAAATATTGAATGTATATGTACTAGAAAACAAAATGCAATACTATGAAGAACTTATTTTACTGGAATAATTTTGTAATTTTTATATATACCATGGTAGGATTATGTAATGATAAAAAATATAGTCCTTTATAAAATATACCTTAGTAAAGATATAATCGTTTTTGTGCAATTCTTACGAAAATACGAAACATTTATGGGACAAGTTAAAATCAAAATTGAGAAACTATTCACTGACACAATCATAAACAGTACACACATAAACATTTAATATAATTACTGATAAGACATATATTCATCTAAGCTATAAAAACTTATAAGCTATATAAACACTTATAAGAAACTCGTGAACCAATTTCTTAAACTCATTTTGAATATGTTTAAACGTTGGGGTAACTTATTGTACAATTCTACACCTTTCTAGTATATATTGCCTTCAACGATCTTACGTGAATAGATGGGTAGAACAAGATCATCAGAGTGTGTCATAATAATGAAAATCACTACTTTTTACAAAACAGTTCGCCTGACGAAGATAAGATGATTAAGTGATGACGAAGAGATTATTACATTGTTTAATAACTGGATGAGATACAACTAGTACTGAGACCCAGTCATCATTCGAATTATTCTTTTTTGAATTTTGAATGCGCATATTAATTGTGGCAACCGACCCAAAAACATTAAACCATATCCAGCGGCTATAAAACTCTGCATAGTGATATAAATATATAATCTCAGTGGTAACCTATAGACATAATATAACACAGCAGCTAACTTTTTGCATCTATATGTTCATCCCAGCAGAGTCATCAAAAGAAATATCCAAAAATTTAGTGGCTAAAAATAATCATCGCCATAATCTTACCGGTGGAAAAAGAGCCCCGAAATTGTACCTCAAATAAATAAAATAGAGATGCAATACTAAAAAAAAACATTTTTCTTTTTATGTATTTAACATTCTACTGGCGATTCTCTATTGATGCGCAACAAAATAGATCAATTTTTAAAGCAAATTGTTACAGGTGATAAAAAACTAATTATGTATAATAATGTTAAGCCTAAGTGATCAGGATGTTAGCGCAGAGATGCCCCTTCAAATAGAGCAAAAGTCAGTTTACATCCGAAGAATGTTATACTACGAGGGTTGCTATTTATGCGCCGGAATTGGAAACAATGACATATACATCGTAAAGTTTGATATTGTTGACTGTATACGTATTCAGAACGTTTTATAGTACGGACGCTATTTGTATTGTTTAATGACTTAAAAATTTCATCTTGAAAATGAATTGACATGTGGCTACAGTGCCACTAGAGAATCGGAGAACGGTCGATTCCGATTGCACCAAACCTAACCTAACCTAACCTAATGCAACCTTTTGTTTGCTAGAAGTTTTTGAAAAAATAAATAAAACGACGCGAGTTCTCACACATCGGACCGAACAACTCAATATTTGACAGGTCAAACTATTGATAGGTCATCCGCTGTACAGTCCTGATTTGGCACCCAATGATTTCTTTTGGTTCCTTCGGTTTCTTTCTGTTTCACCCGTCAATGAGGAATAAACCACGTGGTCAACGATTTTCGATGCTAGAAGAACAGTTTCTTACAATATAATAATAACTTTGCCACAGCTATTCAGAGTAGGGTACTAAGAGCAAATAATTATGAAAAATGCATATTACACATGAATGTACTCAACAAGTGTAGGAAATGCGATACAGTTGCAGAAACAATTGAACACGTTATTGGTGGATGCCCTGTTTTTGCCCACAATGCCTAGTTAGGCCCGCATAACCAGCTGGCGAAAATTATACACCAGCAATTGGTTTTAAACTACTTGTTATTAGATAAGACAACCCACTAAACTATAAGTACTCCCCTTATCCTGTACTTGAATCACCGGACACTATTCTTTACCGGGATCAATTACAACAGTTCGAACGCTTGATTATCAAGCATGCTAGATATTATTTTAATTAGCAAAGAACAGAAAAGGGCTTTCATAACTGACCATGCAGTACCACTCTTTCACAACCTTAGAAAAACTGAACTAGAAAATATGAGAATCTAGTATATGCCCTGAAAAATCAGTGTAAACTACATAAGATAGGGGTGCTGCCTTTTGTAATATCCACCGAAGACTTAATAAGCAAAACCTAAAATGACTTGAACTCGATTGCCTTAATGGAACAACGAACAACGTGCAGTGCACTTATATACTTGCAACATGGTTCCTAAGATTCTAATCTAAATGGGAGGGAGCTGAATTGCTATCTCATCTAGCAATACAACACTCACTATGTATGATAATAATAATAATAAACTATATTATAGTACAAGTATAAGAACATTAAACATAGAAAGAGTAAATTAGTTGTTATGCTATGTAATACTTATTTGATGAATACTATAAAGTAAATCCATCAGGAGAAATGTGTAAAGATTTAACTCCATAAGTTTAAAACGTTAGTTTTGAATTACAATCAATGGCGGTGTTCTTACAATGAATCAGAGCCATTTGTTATACCTAACGTTGCACAATGAAAAACATTGTTTTAAAAAGGCATCGTCGGCAAATTCCAATTGTTTTAATTCACATTTTTATTAACTGGTTCTATTGACAATACTTATCGATAAATAAAAATTAATTAAAGGAATGTTTACAATAAACAAGCTCTGACTGCATTATATTTGCTAATTTAGCAGTACCTTTCGCCCCATTGATAATTAATCTACTATCTAGGAAATACACATTATTACGTTAAAACATATTTTAAGCAATATTTATTACTAACATGTACGACGGTTGTTCAAAAAATTCTCGGCCTAAGAAAAATTTTTTGAGATTGTAACTGTAGATATAATTATTAATATTGAAAGGAAATTGAACTATTAATCTTGAAAGGAAATGAAAAATTAGGGAAACACTGGAAGTACTGTGTATAAAGTGTACTGGAAGTAATATTGTCTTTGTGCGTGCCTATATTTCATTGACATGGAACAGCTGATATCGTATCGTAAATATGACTTTTTCTTGATTCAGCTAATAATATCGCTTTCAAAATATCCTTCCTGCAAATATCAAAGGAAAAGGCAAAAGAGTTACGAATGTCATTTAAAACGTTCTAGACCTGCTAAAGAAAATACATCTCTCTGAATTTTTAATAACTTCAGTCTATTGTAATTTGTAACTCAACTCTCAACTCTGTGTCAACTCTCTTTATGTCAACTCGACAAAATAATCGGTTGTTTCAGCTTTATGCTCATATAACGAAGTGAATCTTTGTCCAACAAGTAATTTCTCTTCAGGTTTGGGAAGGCAAAATAATCACTAGGAGACAAATACGACAAATGCGATGTATGTCAAAGTACTTCGATGCATAGGTCATAGAGCTTTACAGCAACAGTCTCAACCCTGTGAGCAGGCGCATTATCATGGTGAAATAATACTTTCTTTTTGACTAGATGTATAGGTTTAGCCTAAATAGCACCCTTCAATTGATCCCGTACTAAATCAATTGAAGGGTAGTGAATTTCATATGAAAACCACCACAAACACTCACAAAGAAAGATATTATAAAATATAGCTTAGCGCATACAATAATACCTTAGCACATTTCGGATACCAAGCCAAGCAGAAGAAGAATTTGGGTTTTGCGACATTTAAGGCAGTGAGAGACATTGGTCTCGATATGTCTACTTGTACATCAAATATAATGCATTGTCGAATTACACGCTAGTAGGGATGAAACGATACCACTGAGGTATCGATACTTTTACTCGATACCGCATCAGTCGTAAAGTATCGAGAGCTACTCGGTATCGAATGAAAAACATCCATACTTACTCGTATCAGTCGATTTTTTCGTAAAATTAAAGACAAATTACAGCAGTAAATACTGATATTATGTTTATTGATAAAAACAAAAATCAAATAAATCTAAGAAAAAAACTCGGTTTTTGAGGTGCTCCCCAAAAATAGTTATTTTTTAAGGTGCCTTTTAAACGATTACTTGATGCAGTGACTGTGGCGCCAGCTTTGGAAAACAACCTCTCACAAGGTACAGAGGTACCGACAATGTGTAAGAACATTCGCGCCTGTTTATGTAACGTTGGAAACATGGGTTTTAAATTCTCTCATTCTTCTAATGGATTGGCTTTTAATACACTGGAAGGAATAGCCAAATACATATACACCTCATCGGTTTTTGAGTTAGTACGTCGCCGCTTTTGGCCAACTGCTAGTTGTTGTGGTGCAACAACTGTGGTGCTAGTTGTTGTGGTGCAAACAAAAATCAAAATCTTCGATGGAGGTTTCTTCTTTAGATCCACTGGTTGAAGTTGTATTATCTTCTTTAACGATGTTTCTAAATTTTTGTATCGCCCTCCCACATGAATTTACATCTTGAAAATAGAGGTTTTTGAAGCGTGGGTCTTTAAATTCACTGAGACGAAATATATTTTTTACATTCAGCCAATAGCTTGTTTTGCAACTGAGTGACACATTCTGTTGATGAAGAAAATAAAATGTCTTTAGCTGCGATGTGGGGTAATTTATCATAGGTATGATTTTGGATAAGGCGGCATAATTCTTACCGGTAGATTCTCTGATGGCAAATTGCAATAGTTATAACAACTGTGGCAATGGCAATTTATCTGATTGTATAACACTGTTTTTTAACCATTTTAACAATTTCTCTAACTTTTTTCAGAGAAACTATCAAATTTATAGCATGTGCAAAACATGGCAGATATTTTGAATCACCCAGTCTTTTCACTGTGGCAACTATATTAGCACCATTGTCTGCAACAACGCAAGTAATTTTAGGCAGTGAAATATCCCAATCTTTTAGAATCAACAAATCAACAAATACATCAGAAATATACTCCGCTGTATACTTCCGCTGTAATATTAGCGAAAGTATTTCCCTCCCACATAATAACTTTTTCTCATCTTTTTTTGTGAAATATTGCCACACACAGTAGTCAGTATATTTTACATTAAACTTAAGACAACAGAACACTTCGAATCGCAACAATTATGTTAACAATAATAAAAAAACGGCTACGACAAAATCAGAGGTTAGAGTTAGGATTAAATCATTGATTGACGAATAAATGACGAAATAAATATGGCGGCTGGCGGACTGTTTTTTGAACTGGCTTATACATTTTTTATGTCTTAAATTTCTAATATCTATATTGTGGTCATGTTCGAACACAAGATTTTTCATTTCTCCCATATCTAATGTGGGCAATGTGTTCTTTAAATCTCGTTAATATGGATCTTTTTGTTTGCCCAATATACCTTCCATCACAATCTTGACAACTAATTTCGTAAATCCCCGACTTTTCATGTTGATCTACTTTATCCTTTGGATTACCCAGGACTTCTTTTCGCTTTATCGTTCAGCTCGCTTTATCGTTAGATCAACATTTAAATCATCAGGAAAATGATGACATCATGATATTTAAATTGAAACTGTAAAATTGAATTGATAAACGTATCAAGTGCCAACTAAACTATAAAACATAAATCAGTAAATCAAATTCAAAATCATGCCGCCGTACATCATCTCTCTGGACAATGGAAATTCTTGAGACGCTGAATACTTGCAAAAGCTGGCGCGATACTGTTCCCTCGCCGCAATTACATCCAAATTTCCGACAACACATATACAAATATACAGTGACTTCTAACAAAAGCAACCAAATACCAAAAGCCGATAACAGAATACCAATCTCGAGCAGTGTTATATTCAATGGTAACAATGGGACAGAGACGTTTATTAACGCCAAAGTTACAAGACGAAAATAATTTCGATTCAAAACGGAATATTCAGCACATTGCTAAAATTTAAATAAAAATTTTATAAAATTTAAATGTAAACGTTTCAGATAAAAATATAAGATTACTGATGCCGAATTGTTAAGATATAGAAACTCTAAAATAGTTCCGCTGATTATTTTCACAATGTTTTAACTCAGTGGGTCTTAAATCCATCTATCAAACTATTTCTTTCGCACCTTTAATTACAATGCATGTACCGTTTGATAATTAATTTTGTTATCAAACTGTGCAACAAACATTATCAAAAACAACGCTTGAAAATTGTCGAAAAGTAATTGAAAATCAGTGTTCGGTGGCACGGGCGCAGCCGGGGGGGGGGCACATAAGGGGGGGGCAAATAAGCCAAATATTACCTAATATTATACCGAAAAAATACGAGGAGTGAAGAGAGTTAAATTATTACATTTGAATTGAATATATATCCGAACTAGTGGACGTTGCGCAAGGTAACGCCATCTCTTGTCGAGTAGTCGAACTATTTTGTATCGTATGGAAACTTTGCGTTGTTTCTCGATTATTCGCAACGCCCCTCGGTCGGAATGAGCGGAGCTTTGTGGAATTTTGTGGTAGTTTCTGGACGGCTACTACTGGGCTGCTATATAAGCGGCGCGTGACCGCGCTTACGGCAGTATTGTTCCATGCGAACTCGAAGCGAATGTAAGTGAAAAGTGGTGAACGAATAGTGAAGAGAATTAAGTGTACCGTGTAAGTGAGTAATTTTAGTGCAGTGTTATTCGGTGACCTTGTTAAGGATAGATACGTGAATCATTATTACTGTCGAAAAATGGAGGGGAAAAAAAGGAAGGGTGATAAACTAAAAGGTATGGACTACTGGAAAAAGTGGTGTAGTCAAGGGGTTTCCAATAAAAAACAAATTTGGATTTAGCTATCAAAGCTTCAGCTACCTTGCATGCTGATAAGAAGACTGTGATGACAAGCGGGCCCTCGACCTCGATCTCAATCACAATACCGAATGTCGAAATCGATGCCATGTCGCTAGTGCCCTGTTCGATACCTTCAACTGCCGAATCTACATCTAGTCTGCAACAGGCCAGCTTGCCTGTTACCTCATCTTTTACAACTGTAGCTAAGTTGGATGTTGATTTTTACGCGAATCAAGAAAAAATCTTGGATGAATATTTTAAAGTCCAAATTTTAAAAACGCCATGGAACCCACCCAGAGATTATAAGTTTCCTATTTCCACAAAACCAAACTTGCGCTTTCAATTGAAATGGTTGGAGAGATTCCCCTGGTTGTCATATTCGAAATATAAAAGTGGAGCATACTCCAGAGTTTGCGTGGTAATGGGACGTTCGCTTGATGAAGGTAAAGGTGGTCATCAAAGGATCGGCCGAATCGTTACCAAAGTTGGTAACCGAACCTTTTTGTAAGTGGAAAAATGCCCTCGAAATATTTGAAGCTCATGCGAAATCGGGATACCACAAGCGAAATTCAGAACTGGCAGATAACTTTCTAAAAGTAGTGTCTTCGCAGGCTTTTTGGGTCACTGAACAGCTGCCTTTTGAAAAAAAGAGACAACAAGAGGAGAATCGAAAGAAACTAATCCCTATCGTAAAAGCAATAATTTTTTGCGGCAAACAAGGCATCTCTTTGAGAGGTAAAATCGATTAGGGGCGCATACAAATTACACCATAATCACCAGAACCTGAACAACCACTACAGAATGATGGTAATTTTAGAGCCCTGTTGCGGTTTGCGGTTGAGTCTGGAGATAAAGATCTGGCTGAGCATTTGAATACTTCACAGAAGAATGCCCTGTACACAAGCCCTCAGATCCAAAACGAAATAATTGACATTTGTGGTGAATTAATTCAACATAAAATAATTGAAGAAGTAAAGAAAGCCAAACTATTTGCGATTCTGGCTGACAAAACCACCGACATCGGACGTGTAGAACAAGTCTCGTTATGTCTTCGATATGTTGATTTTACAGATAATAAACACCATATACTTAAAGAGATGTTCCTTGAGTACATTCCAACGGTCGATGTTTCAGGATCCGGTCTCGCAAATCTTATTATTACAGCTCTGAAAAAGCATGGACTTGAATGTTCTCATGTGATTGGTCAAGGTTACGATGGGGCTTCAGCTATGAGTGGGTATTTGCACGATGCCCAAGCTTATGTTCGCCAAGAATGCCCTCTTGTTCTTTATGTACACTGTAGTGCACACTCTCTCAACCTTGCTATTGCTGATTCATGTTCATTAGCAAAAGTCCGAAATTGCATTGGGATTGTGCAGTCTGTTGGTTCCTACTTTCGACATTCTGCTCAACGCACTGCTTTGTTGAAAGAAAAAATTCAAGAGCTACTACCCATCGGTAACCAAAAAAGCTTGCTCTCCATGTGTGAAATACGGTGGGTCCACAAACATGAAGCTATTATAAGATTCAGGGAAATTTATTTAGCGATTGTGAATGCTCTCGAAGAACTCCAATTTAATCACAATAAGGAAACATCGCAACAAGCCGCCCAATTGCTAAGTACACTTCGATCTTCGGATTTTGTGATGTATTTAGTGATTCTTCAAAAAGTTATGAGCTATATATTGTCGTTATCAAAACAATTACAGACAATTGACATCGATCTTATCACGGCATTCAAACATGTAGATGATGTTATTAATGTCTTACAACTGCTGAGAACCAACACTGACGTCGAATATCTTCATCTCTATGAAGACGCAAAGGTTTTACTGGAAGAAAATGGTAGTATACTGCGAATGCCACGCGTCGTCGGAAGACAATTAAATAGACCGAACATTCCTGCATTGGATGTATGCACGTATTACAAAATTAATTTGTTCATTCCATTTCTTGATCATACAATTCAACAATTGGTTGAAAGGTTTACCAAACATCGTAAAGTAGTATCAGCATTATCTGGTGTGCTACCTTCAAATTTTACAGCCAGTTCTGAAATTGAAGAAGCAATTTCCATGTACTCGTCACTGCTTCCCGAAAGCAACATATCAGTGGTTAAAGCAGAACTTGAAGTATGGAAAACAGTGATGACAAGTATCTCGCCTACCCCGAAATCTAGTTTGGAATGCCTAGATATGTGCGATAAAAACCTTTATCCTAATATTTACACATTACTACAAATCTTGGCTACCATTCCTGTATCCACTGCTACCCCAGAAAGGTCTTTCTCGAGCCTAAGGAGACTGAAAAACTATTTACGAAACACTACAAGTGAAAACAGACTTAATGGTTTGGCTCTCATGAACATTCACTATGGAACAGAAATTCATACAGATGAGGTAGTGGATTTATTTAAAAGAAAAAGCCGAAGATTTCTTCTTTAATGGTTTTAGATTTAGCGCAGAGGAACGAAATTAATTTAACCATTTCATTTAAAGTTAAGAACTTTATAAATATCTCGTAATTTTTCCGATGAATATATAGATATTAAATTTCATGTAAGTATATTTTTGTTGTTTTATTTATTTCAAACTAAATCCCCCCCCCCCCCCCCAACTAAATCCTGGCTACACCGGTGTTCTGTGGGCAAAACTTATAGAGCGCTTCGTGAATTTTATGGTGCACATAATCACCCACCTAAGCCATGTATTGCCGAATGTTTGATAAATTCCAAACGCTTTTCACGCTACTCGATATTAAAACAAAAATATCGAAGAAAATATCGCCGCTGTTGCTGACAGTGTTGACGAAGATCCAAATCTATCGCTGTTCGCAGGAAGTTCGGCTTTCTTATTCGACTACAGAAAAAAATTTGCGGAAGAATCTTGGTCTGAGGCCTTCCAGCTTGTCCAGAACTTAAGCCACAAGATCATCATTTGCGTCGAACATTCGGGAATAGGCTCAAAATAAATTGCAATTTGATCTACAATTCAACCGCAAAATTTTGTTCAGCGACAAAGTTCATTTTTGGTTATTTAGCCGAATACGATAATAAACAAAATTACCGCATTTGGAGTGAAAATGATCTAACCATTACCGAATTACGAATCCAGAAAAAATGCACCGTATGGTGCGGATTGTACACCGATGGCATCATGGGGCTTATTAACGCATCATTAACGCTTTTAGATTATTTTCATTGAGGTTATGTCGATAACTTTGGGATATGCCAATAAATCAGCAACTATTGACACCTCAGAAGCCAACATAACTCGGCTTCGTGCTATTGAAACCCTATAAAAGAGGTAAATCAGGAAAATAAGTTAAATGAAAGAAACTCAACGAAAATAAAATATGGTGTTTTGCTCTAAAAAATGTTTTACTGTAATAAATGCTGGAGAGGCGGCGCCCCAACGCCTTCCCTCACGGGCCACCACTGCTTATTTCCCAATATCTCGACACGAGAATATTTGTTTTGAACAGCCTATAATTTATAGGTTGTTCAGCTTGTGCTATTGTTTTTGTGATATTCCTATCAAATTTTCCTGTTTGGCCAAACTCAATTTCTAAATACGTGTATTCTTTGCATGAGTTTATTTCAACTTGGCCATCGGGAAATTGTAAGATATATAAGCATATTCTTCATTCATTCATTCATTCTTTATCATTCATTCTTTAACCACGAATATTTTTCTAGTTAGATGTTATCAATCTTAATTCGTGATGTTGAACCATCCCGTAGATCTTTCAGTACTTTTATAAATGTGTATTTAATGTTAGTTTTCTCTAACTATTTTCATAATTTCTTTATAGGCACTCAGTGGTAGACTTTTTGGAGATCAATTGGCATGCGTTTCTTGATTGGTGTTTGATCCTTTTCCAATTAATGGTTTTAGATCAAAACATTATCAGTGCACGATTTTCCAACTCGAAATTTCAACTGTTCTTCATCTTTTTTTTTTCGCGATATTCAAATTGAATTAGGTCTCATAGAGGCGGCTCAAAATGCTAGTACCGAAATACCTATCTTCCACTCTTTTCAAATAAGTGCACCATTTAGATACTGATTTATACGCCATGTAAGTTTTTAAGTAATAATTTTTGCTTTGATTGTATAATAATCTGATCTACAGATGCAACATAAACTTATGAAGATATGATAAACTTGACATAAATTTAGTAATTTTTTCAATTAAAAACAGTACAACAATATAAATATCCGGTAAAATAATCAAACGTATCCCAAAACAAAGTTCCTTTTTGATATAGCGATATAAATAAAAAAGTGTCCATCAAAAAACCTTTATTAATAATAATTAATTATTGAAACATATATTTTAAAAAAATACTTGTAGTATCATGCAAACGTAAGTATCATGCGTAAGTATCATGCAAAGTATCATGCAAACGTAAACCTTCAAGCTCTCGGCACTCATCTAAAAGAGTAGCAAAATTCCTTAGGGCAGCTCGGCATATAACCTCTGGAATGACTGCCATTTACTGTCGGATATTTTCTTTTAACTGCACCAAAGAACCCGGTATATTGATGTAAACTTTCGATTTTAGATAGCCCCACAAGAAAAATTCTACAGGTCTCAAATCAGGACTACGTGGAGGCCAATTTATGTCACTTCTCCTGGAGATCAATTTGTTTGAAAAAATTTCACGAACACGTGCCAGAGACGTGTTAGAAATGTGTAACGTTGCTCCGTTATGCCGAAGCCATGTTCTTTGGCTCTGAATTGACAGTAACTGCGCGTCCCCTGCCGTCTTCAAAAAAGTACAGGCCGATTATTCCTCGCGTTGACATTGCAGTTCATACAGTGACTTTAGACGAATGCAGGGGTTGATGCTTGTGTTTCGGGTTCGCTGCACTCCAGTAACGACAGTTCTGTTTATTTACATGACCATTAAGATGAAAATTTTGTAAAATTCTCGCACACACAACGCACGGTCTGCTCCCGAGAAACGCTCCATACCGACTAATTTCTTAAACGCGTGGCTTTCGATTGACATACGCCCCGAGTCCCTCACCGTTGTTAAATTTACACAGTGAGCCAGTGAATTAGAAACTTTCTTATGGGTCATCTTATATTATGAATATAATTGTTTCTTCAAGAGTAATGAAATACACTCCCCAACACATAAAAGAGTGATGTCTGCGATATGTGTTCTTAGGTAATTTTGACACGCAGAAGCCGGTGTTGAAGACGAGTTTAATAAAAAATTAACTAATTAGAAATGAATCGGAATATAACACAATGGAACGCTAAGGCACTCTATATGATAAAACAAACAACAATGGGAAAAAAACAATTCGCTGTGTGCAAGGACCTTAAGGTAAAGAGTGCAAGGTTCCCACCGAAAAATATCCATAAGGAAACATGATCGATATACAGTAAATCAAATGGATGAGGTCATAATAAACAGCAAATCTTACTCAAGTGTGCTTGACGTGAGAAGCTATACAGCTATACAGCATCATCAGACTCAGACCACTGCCTGGTAACAACAAAAAGATCTGTGTCACCAACAAAAAACAGCAATCAAGACAAAAAATACGACATTGAAAGACTTAAATCAGACGAAAGTGCTAAGGAGAAATACCAAAATAGAATAAATCAGGAGTTAAAAAAACCCAAAACATATAAAGCATCAGCAGAGTCCGTAGAAGATAGATGGGCAACCATAAGCTCTGTTATAGAAACATATATGTCACGAAGGAAACATTTGCTGCCCAAAATTTAGGGATAAACAAAAAAAGCGACTGGTACAAGAATGCAGAAATGCGGTGGAGAATAGAAACTGCCCAACTCTTGCGCATACAAATATACACAACAGCTCAAAGAAAAGAATATAAAAAACTGAGAAGGGAGGTGAAACTTGAAAAAGAGAAAAGAAAGGAGGTGAAAAAGAAAAAAACCGGAGAAACAAGAAAATGTTACCAGAACATTAAGGCAGTAAACAACTTTTACCATAGAACGACCTTGATCGAGGATGCAGATTGCAAAATTTTAACCAACAGAGAGCGTACTAGAGCCATGGAAGACATATTTTAAACATTGTTAAACGGAACCATACAAAACCATAAGACCAGGCCACCATGTATGCATGCTATTGGCAGAAGTGCCATCGTTGAAGGAACTAGAGGAAAGTTCAATGCAACTTGAATGTAATAAAGAATGAGTTCAAGCCATTCATTAATTAATAGGCAATGTTTGGAATAATAGGCAGATGCCTGTAAAATTGCAGCAGGCTGTAATATCCCGAAGAAGATAAACTAAAATGCGGGAACTATCTCGCATGTCATTGATTTGCATAAGTTCTAACAAACGTAGTAAGGCAGAGGATAGCACCATATCGAAGAAGAAAAAATATCAGCTAGGGTTTAGAAGGGAACATTTAACAATAGATCAGTTGACGCTCAACAGTTGATCAGATAGTCCATCAAATAATGAAGAAAACAACCGAATTTGATACTCCATTATTCCAGATGTTCATAATTTTCTGCCAAATGTACAATCGCGTACAAGGAGCAGTAGTATACGAGGCCATGGAGGAAATGAGAATACTAGCAAAGCCAATTGGCCAATACTACAAAGCCAATGTTTTATTCCAAAACAAAAATGCAACAATCCATCACCATACTTTTATTATTTTCAAAACAATGGAAAAAAAGAATTTCGTGTGTTGATTATGCATTGCTTTTTGATGAAGAAAGAAATACTGTTGAAGCAAAACAGTTTCTTGATAAACATTACCCGGACTCTGCCCCAGGAAAATCAAGCATACTTGATTGGTATGCCGAATTCAAACGTGGCGGTACAAGCACCGATGATGCTGAACATTCTGGACGTCCAAATGAGGTGGTTACATAATACATCAAACAAAATCACAAAATTATTCTCAAAGCCGTAAAGTAAATCTGCAGGAGATAGCTGATATTATGAAGATATCGGAAGAAACTGTTTACACCATTTTGCATGAACATTTACGAATGCGTAAATTGCTATTGAAATGGGTACCGCGTTTGCTCACAATGGACCAAAAACAACAACGTATTGATGATTCTGAGCAATATTTGGATATATTTAAGCGAAATTAAAAAGATTTTTTCATGTAAACATGGATGAAACATGGATACTACACTCCGGAGTCAAATCGCCAGTAAGCTGAGTGGACAGCAGCTGGTGAAAGCCGTCCAAAGCAACCAAAAACACAACTATCGGCAGGCAATGTTATGTCCTCTGTATTTTGGGATGTGTATGGGATATTGCTCATCGATTATCTCGAGAAAGGTAAAACCATCAATAGAGAATATTACAATTACAATTATAGCGTTATTGGTGCGTTTAAAGGACGAGATCGCAAAAAATGCTCCAAATGAACAAAAAAGTGCTGTTTCACCAAGACAATGCACCGTGTCACAAATCGATGGCAACGATGGCTAAATTGTATGAATTGCACTTTGAATTGCCTCCTCGTTCAAAAAAATGTTGAAGGTCATTTTGAAGGCAAAGAAAAATCGTTCTATAAACAGGTGTAGAAATGTTAGGAAAGCGTTGAAATGATTGTATTGCTCTTCAAATAGAATATATGGATGAATAAAGTCAATATTTGCAAAAAAATGTTATATTTGTCAGAACGGGGACTTATGTTCACATGTATATTTTATATTTGTATGCATATTTTACAGAATTAAATGATATTCTTTAATTTCATGTTTCCTTATATCTGCATCATCTTTATTTTTACACTGACTCTATACTATTTCATCGCCGCATTGCCATTCCCTTCTCAAAGGACTCAAAGCTGGTAAAACCATTTTAACCAGTATCCAGATTGTGCTTCTTTCTTAATTTTGTCGTTTTGTATTTTATTAATCTCGTCGATCGATCCTATTCGAGACTCTTCATCGATTAAACCTTACATATCTATTATGTATTAAGGCTACATACCTATATATGTCATCGAGTTATTGGTACCAAATTGCTTTATTTTCATAACTGAAGGTCAACTGATCAAACTCTGCATTCTAGTCCCATATTTACGTCATTTTCAATCTGGTTGTTCCAGTATGCTTTCATTATTATTTATTTTATTTTCTTAATTCTTACATTCTGAGTATTTGAGTTTTGAATATTTTGGCTCTGAATTTTGAGAATTTATGCTCATTCCGATTCTACTCCATAAGTTGTCCATTCAGCACTTATTTCTGAAAACCCACCTTCTTATTTGCTTTTGCTAGAATTTTATTCATGTATTACTATATTTTGCTTTATAAGCTAATGTTTAACACGAATATCATACTTATTTTAATAAATAGTATCACGTAAATATCACATGTCACTTAAACATCGGACGTCGTGATAAGATCTCAAGCCACAATGCCATTCTCAAAAAGCAACAGTACGGTATTGGCAAAATTTTCGGGTCATTTTGTTTTCGAAGAAGATGGAGCCACAGTAGCCGTTAATTCAACTTACAACGTAACAAAGTTTAAAAACTTTTTCAAACCAGAATTTCGCAAATGAGGAATCAACTGGAGGGATGTGTAATTCAACAAGATGGATTCAATGCTAATACGGCCAGATCCTTCATGAATTTTTAATCAAGTAGTATTTTCTGACAGCAATTTCTAGCAATTTTTCAGCAATGTCACGTATTCCCTTCAATCACCGACACTTTCCCTGTGTTACTTTTATCTTTTGGGTACTTAAAATCAGAATAAACTTTCGAGAATAGTTCTAAAGTTGTGTCCGTACAAATGGCCATCACATGAATGCCATTATTTTCCACAATTAAGCATTGAAAATAGCATATTACACTCATCATTTTAATGCTAATAAATATTTCTATTCAAAAAAATAATGGAGTCATGCTTATTTGAAAAAAACGCCCGTTTCCCTTGGACCACCTTGTATAAAAAGGGAAAATAATTCTAATAATAAGTCTTTTAGTACTTTTATTATTTCTTTGGTCTCTGCCATTGGTTTTGAATTAATTCGTGTTTTAATCTGTTTTTGTAGTAATCGTAACGATTATTTAAAACGAACTTAATTTTCTAAACTAAATTTTCACAACACACATACAAATACACAACCACTTTTAACAATAGCAGCCAAATACGAAGCCCGATATCAGAATAACAATCGTTCTATTCAATGGCAATGGACCAAGGTCATTTATAGTCGATAATGTTACAAGTTGAAAAAATATCGCTTAAAAACGGAACATTCGGCAAATTCCAAATGTTTCAATAGAAATTTTATACGATATTTTCTTTTAAATATTTCTTAGTTAAAAGTCGATATAGAGAAGCTCTGTATGAATTTTTCTGACTATTTATTATAATTATTTAAGACAACAGCATTTATGTTTTTAGAAATATGTATCAATTATAAAAAATAATTAATTATATAGCATCTTAACTAGAAGGTCGTCTAAAGTTTAAAATGAGGCACAATGATAACTACAAGGGATAACCCGGTAATTTTTATTTTATCTCGAAGAACACGAAGAAACTAACGACATTATGTTTTAAAAATAATGTCGTTCAGATGTTCACCTCGGCTTCGTTTGGTGGAACGCATTCTGGAGACCCAATTTTCGATTACACTTATCGAGTGGTACATTTTCAATAGCGACAAAAAATAATCCACGAGCGTGAGATCGCATGATCTTAGTGACCAATTGACATTACCATTTCGCGAAATTACGCGTCTAGAAAATGTTTATTGCGATAAGTCGATTATCTGACTAGATGTAGGATGATTGCGAATTTCATCTGATTAGATGTAAGTCGCACCGTCTTGTTGAAAAAAAAACATTGTGTATATCAACATTTATCAGCTCAGCCCAATGATATTCTATTAACATATTCCTACAGCGTTCGTAATTTACGAACGAACCGAGGAGGAACATTTGAACGACGTTATTTTTAGACCATAATGCTATTATTTGTTCTTCAAAATAAAATCAAAATTACAGGATTATCACTTGTAGTTATCATTGTGGCTCATTTTAATGTTCTAATACTGTTCTTGGACAACCCTTTAGAATGAGTTAGAGAAAAATTTTATTATCCCCAAATTTTGCATTTTCTCAATTAGTCAATAGTTTTCTACTCACTGCTAAATATCTGAAAGAATTTTCCCAAGTGACTATAATACGTATCAGGACTAATTGCCTATATTTGTGATAGCATGGAAGCAATTCAATATTTCAAACATTCCTACCAAAATCGAAGTAAACTACTGTAGATAAATGTTTATTGGCTTCTGAGTTGTAGATTATTAAAATCATTTTTGCAACATATTAGCATACAATATACTCGTGTAAAAAATATATGTGATAAAATTTAGAAATTCCACTTGGATTTCATACAAAAAAAAATAAGATGCCACAAGGAGCTATAGATGGCTTCTTGTTGCAGGGCATTACTCTACGTGTGCTTTAAGTTCATTTAGTGTACTTACCGACCGAAGTAATCGCTTAATCGAGTTCAATCAATGTTATTCTATACATATTATATCGAGAAACAATTTACGGAGCTCCCTGGCCATTTTATTGTCGCTACAGCAGACTCTTCTAAAAACTGCATTGTTTGGCGAAGTGTATGTAGAGTGACGTTATCTTGCTAAAACGTTGTATCTTGCCAACAACGTTGCATAACCGGCTGCATTTAAACTTCTTCTGATGGCTACTAGCACAGACAATTTCTGGAGTGATATCTGAGTGTTATTTAGGTATTTCCCTTTTACTCCAAAATTGTCTGACCTTTTTTCCATGATAACCACCTAAACAAAATCCAAACTAATCACTAATGTAAATAGCGTTCTATTCCAGCTGCCATTCAATTCTAGATCAATATCGATATAAGTAACGAATCTTGTAATGCACTGTAATAAGAAGCATCCAATGAGAGAAGCACGCATCCCCACCTCAAGTAAATGTGGATTATTAATTATTAATGTAATGTACGTAAAGTCGCCACAAAAACATCACACACTTGCCGAATATTTGCATGTCTATTTCCTACAGCAAGAAGTATAAGATATAATTCGTCATTTTCTTGCACACTTCCAAGACAACCAGAATTTCGTACTCATGCATAATTCTGATCTTCAAATTACCTTATCCTCATCATCTCATATTGGTAGCAGCGCGAAGCGAAATCTTAAACCCGCTTGTTTCATACCAAAAGCTCATCCTTAATTAAATTGGATTTAGTTCTTATTGCCAAAATCTCATTTGGCATTCTCAAGTGTTCGCCTCGAGTAAAGAGTCCAATCTTTTCGACTGAAACTACCAGATACATGAAGTGAGAAGTTAGCAAAAATTTCTACAGCCCTTAGAAAAAATGGATACGCAGAAAACTGCATTAGGACGACCACTCACCGCTAGAAAACCCAAACACGAAGAACAGCAGGGGATCAAGAACCAAATGCACCAAAGGTCCTGCTACCATACGCAAAAGAAATCACGGACAGGATAAGCAGACTATTATAAAAACACAGGATCAGAACAGCAAACATTCTTAAAAACCCCAAGGACAAAGTCAGACTAAAAAATCAAGGGGTGCCTGATCCGTGGGGCGCATGATCGTGTTCCGACTGTAACAGAACATACATATGACAAAAAAAAAGATAGATCTCGGCCAGAATACAAGAGCATTAAAGCAACTGAAAAATCAACAAACCACTTCCGCTCTGTTCCAACACAAACAGGATATAAAATCACTTTTGAAGGAGCAAAAGAAATAGCCAATATTGAAAACTATAAGGTCCGAATAATCAGCGAATAAAATAGAAGAAAGGGGTGAGCTAAATACACAAAACGACGCTCACAATTTTTCAAAAGTTGTCGCTTGTGGAGAAAAAGCAAAATAACAAAAAATAACGCTCTGTGACGAGGAGCCAAGGGCCGCGATCAACTCCGAAATACCCCGATACAACACAACAGCACAACAACCCGTGCACCCCAGTTGGACTCATCACTCGAAGCAAACAACACTTGAGGTACGGTACCCTGAATAATTAAAAAATGTGCCTATATTATTTTATCAAGTCAAAAAACGGAAGGGGGTAGATGCCGAGAGTAGATTTTTTTAAAGTGGGGCGTAATAACGTAAAGTTTGGAAACCACTCGTTTAAAGTAGAACACTTATAACTTATATCTGCTCCATATGGCACTCATATAAAAAGCTACTACATCATCCCTAAGGACAATGAAAATTCCTAAAACCCGTAAAATTTACAAAAACTGGAACGATACTGTCTCCGCACCCTAATTGCATTCAAATTTCTGGCAAAAATAGCGACCAGATACAAAACCTGTTATCAATATAACTATCCTTAGTTGTGTTCTATGCAACGACAACAATGAGTGGAAGCCATTTATTTTCCTTTGCGTTACAAGACATAAAATATGACAAAATGAAATATTCCGCAAATATGGCATGCTAAACTTACCATCTTTCTGACGTAGTAAAATGTAATTTTGTTTCGTTTAATATTTGCATATTTCTTAGTACTAATAAATACAGCTAACTAACTGGTTGAATTTTGGGTTATATGAAAGACAAGGTATATTGCAATAATACTTAATTAACTATTCACAAAACATCTTTGACATTATTGCGGAATTGTGGCCATTAGCAATGTTGTCTATTTGGCTATTATTATACATATATTACGATTAATGACAGTATATCTACTCTAAACTAAACTACTACATACGCTTTCAACGCGATACACATATTTCAATGATTTTCCCACATTTTTATACCTTTCTTGTCTACCCTACCTCTTTGCCTGCAACAAATTTTTAATTCTGGAAACAGATAATATTCTCTAGAAATCTAAACTGGAGAATATTATGGAAAAAAAAGCAACACGATCATCACTAGTGTGAACAGGTAGATTACCTTGAAGAAAAAATAATTTTCTTTGCCAAATGAGATTTATATATTTTTCTCTAATAGCTTATTCAATTTGATGAAAAATGGCACAGTAATAGCCATTTTCCATTTTTCATGAACAATATTCTATATGTATCCCACAATATAGTAGCCACAACTTTCTTATCTGATTATAATGTTTTCCGGCGCATTGTTCGCCTTTCACCAACTTACGTATATTGTGCAAGTACACACTTGCATTGTGCAAGTGTTTCCTAATTCTCGTATACAGTAAAAACTCCGTTTCATAAAAAGTTTTTAATCGAAGAAAAAATTCGTATTATCCCGACTAATATTGTTTTCAAATGGCGGCATGTTCGTGAACGTAACACCTATCTGGCATATTTTTTCATAAGCTAGTGTTGATGCAAGATATATCATAAATGTTCTATTCAAATGATTATGATGTCAGCATTTTCATCCAACTGCTCTTAACGATCATTTATACCAATATCATTGATCTTTTCTATAATTTCTGTTATTGCCACCTATTTTAATCATCCAATTCGTTCATCATCGAAAACACCCGTACGGGGAACGTTTAAATTCACCAAATCAAAAAAAAAAAAAAGTTGTATACATGTATACTGATGCAAACCCACCTAAAAGGTCATCCATTTCTTTTAGCTATTGGCAATAGCGATAATACATTTCAAATAGTGTTAATACATTGCATTACGAATATGACATTTTTTCAATCTTCACAAAAAATTTGTTGAATAAAAGTTAAATTATAGATCAACTTAAAAAATTAAATGGCTCTTAATGAGATTGCCTTTTCAACATAAAATACTATAAATTCATAATCGCGTTGTATATGTGTCAATATAGGAAGATGTTTAGTTCAAGAAGCACAAACTTCAGGTTCTATATTATTTCGTAAACCTTAAAAACACAGGAAAATTTTTAACACAATTGGAATAGAATAAAAACAGAATTAACAATTCAAGAACTGAACTCATTAGATATATTATACGAAATAATTAAACAGTAAACTCATTAGATTTACCACTAAACACCAAATTACTTTTTTAGACATCTCGACGCGCGTTTCGATAACCATGTTGGCACCATCAGGAGATTATTTAATTTATTTTTAAAAACTAGACTGGTTTTTTTATATGACAACCGTACCTAATGAAGCATGCAAAATCATGAGCCGTAAAGCCAACCAATCGTTACATTAACAATTGAAAAAGTTATCTAAGTTGAATTCATCAATCTATATACAATATTCTTATTATAACCAATTTCTTCAGACACCTCCCTAATTAATATTAACTCTTTGTTAGAATTATCTTAGTTTAATGAAAAATTAATTAATCTCACTACCATAAAACTTAAACGAATCATTTTATCATGGAAGCAATGATTCGAATCATTAGGAATGTTTCTCGAAATGGTGGTGGTTTTTTTAAATATATCAAAGTCTAACCTATTTTGATTGCTCATACTCACTAAAACATCCATATATGGTAATATATTCTTGTTCTCGAGTATATATGTAAATGCTATGGTTTCGGATTTACCATTTAAGTTCGTAACAAAATCTTCTTTCTTAAGTTTTCATTTTTTCAGTCGAAAATTCAGTACAGTGATCTATTGTACTCTCCTTTGATTAAACCAATTCGTTATAAGTGTAGCCGAATGAATGGGGACGTTATCTTGTTGAAACACTGGCGAAACTTCACTAAGTGACCTTTTTTGTAGCTATTACGTCCAAACCATGACACTTCCTCCTCCTATTTACTGTCTTGATAAAATGCTGTCTTCCTTCCTGAGTTCATGGAAATAAACTTCTGGCGAGTATTTAACACTGGTTTCATTTTAAATGTTTTTCCTAGAATATTTTTAGACTCTATTAATATTCCTAACTCTTATTTGTCTTTAGCGTCCTCAGTGCTCTTGCTCTTGCAGTCTAACAGGAATTCACTGCAATTGTTAGAATGATTCCTGCAAGTGGCTTTCTAATTGATCGATGAGGTTCATATGTTTCGCCAAACTGAATGAACTTGGCAGCCAATCGTTTAAATAGGCGACCTATAACCCTTCACCTCATCCATGCACATGAAACAAAAAAAAAATCCTATTTCTTTTTCTGAAACGCAACTCTTTTTTCCCATAGTGAGGTACAAATGTATCATTTTTGCATACACATCCACAAGTTTAAACTGATGAATAACTGAATTAAACTGATAAATTGTGATAAAACCTTAAAAGAAATCGTAAATACAAGCATATATGTCTAGTATTTTGTTGCCCAAAAAAAGAAAAATAATATTTACTAATAATTGTTTTATGTTCTTAGGAAGGTCAATTAATCTTTTCCACTTTCCAATATTTTGTCTTGTATTTGAAATAAATAAAACGACACTTAAAAACACTAGAAAGTATAATAAACCTAAACGATATTATTTTTTGTTAACTAAACGATTTTAAAATATGCTCGATTTTTTTTTCATTTGTCTGTAAAAGGTATGATGGAAATCAGGGTGCTTCTTAAAAAATTGCCCACCATATGATAATTCCTGGAGTCATAGTTGCATGCCGTTTTAATACAAAAATTGACCTTCACCTTTTACCCCGAAAACTTTTGACCCTTCTACGTCTATTACGATCATTTAAGCAATCTAGACGCATCACTGCAGTCACTGGAGTCTGATTTCAGATTCTGTTCAATTCTAGCACGAAGCCATTCTAAGTGATTAATCATGTGGTGCGCTGTAAGAGGAAGCACCCACACAGAATGGTAAGCGCGTAACGTCATTGCAAATAAATGTCGATTAACAGTTATCCACGAAATAGTTTTATGGATAGATACAACAAAAACATTAGGCACTTCTATAGGAAAGTTTCATGTCAATTTCGTACAATAAAAATGCTAAGATGTTGCTCGTCATCTCCTTGAATCTAGGTGAACCAGAAGCTTGTACTCGTGTAGTATAACTCTGATCCTCAAACAATCTTATCCTTTTTCATATAATGGTAGAAGCAACAATGTACAATCGTCTCGCAATTTCATCATTTTATTTTACACCGGTAGCTCGCCCCTTGACACAAACTCATGAGATTTTAACACTTTTAGCAGAATCACTGATACTATTTAATTAAATCTTCTTTTTCTTCACGTGCTTCTTTGCACAACAGTCATGTTCAATGGAAAGTCATTACATTTGCGTCCTATTCGAGCACCTACTTCTTCCAACGTTCTCTATTTCTGGTTTTATTGGTTATATATTGCAGAGATGAACCAGTTAGGTCTTTAGATTAGTCTATACATATTTTTGGAAGTCTACCGCGTGATCTAGAACCTCCCCGTCCTTGTACCACCAGTCTTTCTAGGTTATTGCCATCCCCGCGTTCAATAAATAGTATCCTCCCGCCCGAGCAATTCGGGTGTTAAAAAATGTTATCGTATCACAGAATACATAACAGCACTGGATAGAAGACATGGAACGGCAATCATCCTACTCGATGTTGAAAGAGCTTTCGAAAGGGTATGGCACGATGGGTTTATCCACAAGATAATTGAGATGGGCTTCCCCGAGTAGACTGCCGAGTTAATTGACTCATACTTAAGAAAACGCAGTTTCTCTGTGAAAATGGGTGAGGTCAAATCAGCTTGAAAATAGATTGAACGGTGCTAGCGCCTCACCTGTATAACATATGCATTAGTGATATTCCGAGGAGGAATAACACTGGGTCAGCCCTGTATGCCGATGATACAGCCATAATGGCCAGATACACGATCGGATCAGGCTGTCGGATACGTTCAGGAACACTGGAACGATCTGATGGAATGGTTGATCAGAGAATTGAAAAAAAAAGTTCTACAGCACGTCATAGAAAGACATAACGAATACAGTATGGCACTGTACTTAGCTTTTATCGATTATAATAATAATAATAATTTGCTGTATCAGTGATTACAATACAAAAACTAAAATATACAATAATACAATTATAATAATTATAACAAAATACAAGTCCATTATTATACACTAACATCTATTAATGATACGCAAAATGGACCTGAAAGCAATTAAAAAAGATCTAGTCCAATTCTATTTTTTTTAATTGAAACATAAGAAATAACCGAGTATATACAATGTATCTATAATTTTTACAATTTATTGATCAATATAGTATATAGTATAGTAAATGAGTAAACAATAACAGTAACAGAAAAAAAACACCATCTGCTCACAAACAGAAAAAAGAAACCAAACAATCCATTTCTAGCCTTTTATACTCTTTAGTTTTGATGCTGGAGGTTACATTATCCGATGTTCATTTTATAGTGATATTTAAACGAGTCTGATGATAATTTCTTAAGTTTGTGCGAAACATTGTTATAAAGTTTATAAATATTATACGTAAACAATCTCTTTAAAAAAATGGTAATCGATATAAAGGAGGCGATATGAAGCCCCCCCCCCCCCCCCCCCAAAATTCAAATGATGGACATCGGTTCGGTACGTTAATCTGTCAATGAGATATGGAGGATATATATTAATTATTTTATGAAACAGAACGATCGTGTGCACTCTTCGTCTTTTTGCCATAGAAATCCGGTGAGCTTCTTTTAATTTGTGTATTATGAAGAATGCAGAATTCTTGTCTTAGGTATATATATATATATATATATATATATATATATATATATATATATATATATATATATATATATATATATATATATACCTAAGACAAGAATTCTGCACTCTTTGTATACGAGCAATATTTCCTTGATCTAGACACGGATCATACACTGCACCGGCGTAATTAAAACATGAAAGGTCCAGAGAGGCCGTCAACTTGGTTTTTAATGTAGTAGACAAAAAGTGTCAATATGGATATAGCATCGTTAAATTAGTATAGGCCTGCTTAATACACTGTATAATAATCTGTAGCCGAAACCTTATATCTTTGTCAAAACTTAAGCCCAAATCAATAGTAGCACACAATATATGAATAGTGTTACTGTTGCAATCATCCTGATCAGCGGATAAAATTATATGATCAATCAATGTAGTACTAGTATTGGAACGAAAATAATCTGTTTTAAATTAAAGGTTTCTAAGCGATCAATGTATTTATCAATAAATGAATTTGATTATAACTTATTTATATTCATATCACCTCCGCAAATAACGTTCGCACATGCAAGTTTAGAAAACCGATTTTCAAGAACACAAGAAAATTATTGTAATTTGTATAACCTGGAGATCTGTAGAGGGAACCAAAAAAGTAGGTATAGTTGTTTATATATATATATATATATATATATATATATATATATATATATATATATATATATATATATATATATATATATATATATATATTAATCCATATCTCCTCCAACACATCCTCACGTTCAGAAATAACTGCTCATATTTTATATCTTTATTCACATATAAACCAACCCAAGCCCAAACGCTTTTTATGCAAGAAATCATATCCTTCAACCTGAAAAACATCATCCAATATACCCTCCCCCATTTTCGTCTCCGACAGTCCCAATACATCATATTTATACGCAAAAAGAAGACTCTTAATTTCTGTAAAGTGCCCAGATAGCGTTCTTATATCAAAAAATGCAAATGAAAATTTCCCATCTTAATAATACATATAAAAATATTTACAATATACCTATTAAGTAAAAAAAACAAAAATACCAAACAACCTAATAGACAGAATAATCTAAACAAAATAAAAAAAAAAGAATTATATAAACAAGAAAAACAACGAACAACTGATCAATAAAAGAGCACTTTTGATTCCGCCTCAGTTCCTATATTATAACAATTTCCTGTATATCCTCTGCAGATTTCAAGTTAATAATCTTACCATTTATTTTAGTAAAAATATTACCATGCTTTGTCCAAACTTGTTTCCATTTTTTTTTCTTCCCAACAGCAACAATTCCCGCTTGACCTTTGTAAGTTCCTCATTTAATACTATTTTGCTCCCTTTGAACCTTTTCCTCCTGACCAATACTTTATCCCTCTCTTTTTTATTATCAAAGCTGACCCTAATTGATCTAGGATATTTCATTTCCTTTGTACGCTTTCCTATTCTATAACAGTTCTAATATTTATGTTTCTTACTTCTAATTTAGAGTGTAAAATATCTTTTATATTTGCCTCCAAACTGTCATCACTTTCCTCTGGAATTCCATGGATTCTACATTGATTTAATTTTGTATTCTGCACCAGATTAGTAACCCTTCCTTGGAGTTCCTGATTTTCATCGTTCATCATTTTTATTTTTCTATTACAATCATTCAGTCGTTCTGTTAATAAATTAATCTTCTCCTCGATTTTTTGATACACTCTGTCAGCTACCTTGTTTGCTAGTATGGTTAAAAATCCTCATCGGCGAGCAATTCCGATAAAATATCTTTAAACTCCGCTTTTTGTCTTGCTGTAAATACCATTGTTAATATCGATATGAATGAATATCAATGGAAACAAATTTCTTCTTTGTCGTACATTTTAAATGTTACGCACAAATATAATGTTTGCTTCTTTATTTTTTTCACTTCACTTTTGACACTCTAATAAATGAATATAGAGGTTTTATTAATATTTGTCGACTTTAAATTCTTCAAATTTTAGAGACCGGACCGGAGACCGACACACACGTTTACTCAGTTAGACTACACAGTATTAATGAATTGAATATGAAAAAGCATTTGATTCAATTTCAAAGCAGGCCATAATGGATGCATTGTTTAACCAACGTGTAGACAAAGCCTATGTAAGCCTATTAGGATCGATATATAATGAAGCTACAGCGACAGTCCACCTAAATGATCTTGAGGTTGAAATTAATGTAGAGTGGGTTGTACGGCAGGGTGACGCTATATCGCCTATTACTTTTCTCAGCCTGCCTTGAAGAGGTGTTCCGTAATCTGGACTGGAGGCAGGATGGTATAAAGATCAATGGTGCATACTTGAACCATCTTAGATTCGCAGATGATATCGTTCTTCTTTTACACACCAGAGGAGCTGCAAAGACTCATACAAGAGCAGCAAAAGGCGGGAGAACCTTTTGGCTTGAAAATAAACCAAAGGAAAAGCCAGGTCACGCTCAACAAATTTTCTGAGAGCAAAAGAATTTCTATTTTAGGAAAGGATTTGCAAACTGTGGATTACTACATATATCTTGGGCAGAGGATTTCAATAAAAAAGGATACCGCCCGGGACGTGGAAAGACGTGTTAAATATGGCTGGCAGGTATTTGGTAGAATCAACATAGTGGTTAAGAACAAACTACCACTTTGCCCGAAAAGAAAAGTATTTGTGTATCAGTGTATCCTGTCTGTTATGACATACGGAAGTGAAACCTGGACACACATCACAGAGAAAAATGGAAAGATGTATGCTTGACAACAAACAAAGGGGAGTAACATCATTGGAAGAGTAAAGAAATTGAAATGGAGGTGGGCAGACCATGTAGCGAGGCAATAGGACGAAAGATGGACGAGGGCGATCCTAGACTGGATACCGCTTGATCGCAAACGTCCACGAAGAAGACCGGAGAAGACATTATTAAGTATATTGAACCCGAATGGCAGAGGACGCAATGGATTGACACGGGTTGATGATGATGATGATGATAATGATGAATCGAAAATTACAAAAACATCATCCACATATCATCTAGCCACACACTGGAAAAGTAACTGAATTCAGAAACTGTAACTGAACCTTCGCCTTAGTTTGAAATTTGCTCGTGAATAATGTTTTAGTGAACAGGAACTATAAAAATAGATTATATTTTGATATGTTTAGAAAAAAACACCATCAATTAATTGGTGGTGGTTTTCCTATCATTATTTATCCTAGCACATTTATTCCTACTGATTTGCATCATAGCCTCCATAATAAGATGGCTAACTTGGATTTTATGGTAGATAGATTAATTCATTTACCTTTCAATAACTATAAATAGTAACTATAAATATAAATAATAACTATAAATATAAATATATATAATATAATAATAACAAACAGTTAAAATTAATAGGGAGGTATCCGAAGTGAAAGGTTATAAGAATATTGTAGAAAGATTAATTAGAAAACATAAGTTTAGAGAATTATTAGAAGAAACTTCAACTTTTCAAAAGGAAAAAAAACAAAAATAAATTCATGGTGATACTGTTGACAAAAGTTGGAAAAAATGATGAGCATTAAGGTAGTCTACCGACCATATAATTAATTAAAAGAAGTCTTGGGTAATTCGAAAGATAAAATAGATCAACATGATAAATCGGGGATTTATGAAATTAGTTGTCAAGATTGTTATCGAAGGATTTATATTAACTAGGTATAAAGAATACAAGGTCCAAATTAAATATAGGGAAAATTTAAAATCTTGTGTTGCCCAACATGCACTCCAGCATGACCATAATATAAATACTAGTAATTTAAGACTTGTTAAAGTGTAAATAATAATAGAGCTTTGGATGCGTATGAAAGCATTCAAATAGAAAAATGTCAGAAAACCATACACCGGGATAAAGGACCTGTTCCATTCAGTCATTAGATACGATTGTCATATAAATAGAGGATAGGATTAGGTCAAATCTTGTCCTGATGATGCTAACATGTTTAGCGTTATAGCGTCGTTAAGTAAAAAAAATTATTTGGAGTTTAATGGTAAATCTCTTCGAGTTTAGAAATACAAATGTCAAAACGCCTTATATATTTACTATTCAGCAACAGTCAGAATTTACGTAAGAATCATAAAGAAATCACTAAGAACAGATTGATTTTATATATCGTAAATAATGGTATAAAGAATCAAATCGAAAATATCTTGAATAACTCAAATAAATTTAAAAGTTAACGAGAAAATGAAAACTCGGAAACGCAGTACGAGGGTTGTATGATAAGTACCTGGCCAGTATATTTTTATGTGAAAACATTTATTTTATTTTTTAACGTAATAACCTTTCAATTCGATAGACTTAGTCCGACGTTTTTCTCTCTTTTGTGTCCCCTCTAAAAAATACGATTGCTACAACCCTTCAAAATAAGTGTTCGTTGACAATTCGTGACTGTTCTTTGGTCTCTAGTATGCTGTGATGAATCCAAGTTTAGTCAACAGTTATGAACCAAAGCCAAAAAACATTTCGATTGCGTTTTATCACCGCTAAACATTCTTTTGAAGTTGACACACGTGTATGTTTATTGCCAAATTGTGAGCAATCGCGTCACCCATCTTGCGGAAAGCTTTTTCATATCCAAATGAGTTGTTAACATATTTTGCACCCATTCAGTTGTGATGCGCACAGTCTCAGCAATCTCACGCACTTTCAATCTCCGATCGATTATCACAATCATGGATTTTTTTAATTATTTCTGAAATGGTAACCTCATTTCGACGACCTGGACGATCTTCATCAAAAATTATTGTACGGCCACGTTTGAATTCAGCTGTCCAATATTTTATGGTTGATAACGAAGGTGTAGAGTCCTCATAAACTTCGCTGAGCTTCGTTTTAATCTTATCATTTGTTTTCTTTTTCAAAAACAAGTATTTTATAACTGCTCGATATTCAGTTTTTTTCATTGTTATAAAATCACAAAAGTTGTTACTAAAACTAAACCACATAGTGATTTGACAGTTTGACAGTGTTGTAATGAAAAGTTATATTTACAGAATATCAGTATCACTTTTTAAATACTAGTACTGCCACCTCTGACCTAGGTCAAGTATTTATCATACAGCCCTCGTATAATAGCATACATCATCTTTGTAGGCAATAAAAATTCCTCAAATAGACAATGCCTGTAAAAGCTGGGGAGGTATTGTTGACAGGCCGCAATTACACCCAAACTACCGGCAAATTATTTACATATCACAAACTACATATACAATAATTTCTAACAATTGCAGCCAAATACGAAATCTGATATCAGAGTGGCAATCGCTGGCGAAGTTTTATTCAGCTACAACAAGGGCAGGGCCCATTTATTATCCCTATTAACATTAAACACAAAGAAAAAAGTTTTAAAACGAAATATATAGAAAAATCAAATAGTTTAACGTGCATTTTATATGATGAATTAATTAACAATTTTCTTATCGATAAACACGACTATTTCAGTTCTTATATTGGAATATTCGATATGACAACTTATTTCAAACATATAATTAAGGATCACCCATTAGTTAAATAGAACAGCGTCACCGAATATTAGTTTTAAATCAGATATATCTTTGGTGACCATAGCAGCCTGAAATTTGAATGAAATTGCTGTGCGGCGATCGAATCGCATCAGCTTTTACAAGTATTGGTCGTCTTTAAAATTTTCATTGTCCACGAAGATGATGTACGGCCGCACGGTCCCGAATCTGATTTGCTGATTGACGTTTTACGGTTCAATTGGTACTCGTTAGGTGTTCCTTTTTATTCTTTACAAAACGGCCATATACAGCATATGCAACCAGTATCACGTTAGTTTTTTGTGGATTTCTGGTGATTCTAACATTAAGTTAACTTTAAAGCAGATAATATTAGTATTAGACTGTTGAGCTTTACTTAATATATGTTAACTGATAGATGGTATAAATCTATATCATCAAATGATAATAAACGTCCAACATTTCAGATAATTCAACTAGTGAATTGATCAGTAATATTTATTATAGTGTTATTCACCTTAAATCGTTATATCTTTATTAACTTGTCAAGACATTGATCGAAAGAATTGGTCAATTTGGTCTTAAAGAATCTCATTCTGGACTAGTTGTACCTCATGCCTTAAAGTTTCCGATGACTTGAGGGAGACTCACTCAGTTCAGGAATTGTTTATAAATTCCCACTCATTCTCAATTGGTAATAAGTAAAAAGTAGCTTCGAGGATCTCTAAAGCCTCCTTTGCTATATGGAGAGCGTGTATTGTTTTGCTGAAAACTGAACCTTTGGGCAGTTAAATTACAACAATCATGAAGTTCCATGACTTACTCTATATCACTAGGCAGTCCAATTATTTTGGAATGTTCACCAAATTGAGTCGTATTGCCGTAGGCAATTACTTTAATAATATTCAAATAGAGAGAGATCTAAACTTATATAAAATACAATATACAAATCGTATATGTCTGAAAATAGTTTCGTTTATAAAGATTATTACATTCGTTTATAGAGCTCGACGTCGGCAGATTGCTTTTAGCCGTGAGCTACCGAAATTGTCCACGAGAGCTACCGGTAGCTCGCGATCAACGGGTCGGCGAACCCTGCTTTAGACCATCGTTTCTCAACCTTTTTAGTGTCGCGATCCACTAAATAACCAAAAAGTTAAGTAAAACACGTTGCGACCCCTTCTATACAATATGTTAATTTGACATTTATCAAAGTCCGTTAACCCCATTACCACGGCAACGATTCGTCCTATTTTTAGTATCGTGATTTATAAAGAAAAGTTTTATTTTTAAATGGTTTATAAACTCCTACGAGCGTATTCACACGCTAACGAATGGTAAAAAATAAAACGAATGGTAAAAAATAAAACGAATCATCTATTGGCCGTTACACTTATATCGAAATACCGCATACAGCCACAAATACCGAACTACAAGACTTGTGTAACCCCTTGTTTGTATAATACTTTTAGCAGTTCGAACCAATGCCCTGCACTTGCACGTATTTGTAAAATGATCGGCCGGCAAAGGAGATGGATCCGTCCCGAGCGCCTTTAGGCTGGTTGGTACAAGTTATGCGCTTTGGTAATAAAAACAAAGGAACGAGACGAATTGTACAATAAAACATATTTAAATATGGATTAATTACCTTGGATGACAAGCCGCAATGTGTTTGTTATCAAGTCATATCCACGGAAAGCATGAAGCCTTCAAAATTAGTTCGATATCTGGAAACTAAACACCCGTTTTTACAAAACAAACTATTAGAATTTTTCACTGGTCTTGAAAAATCAACAAATTGCTATCAAGAAATCAAGCCGTAATGAAACACATAAAGCACATAACGCATCTTATTTGGTAGCATTAAAAGTGGCCAGGGAGTCTAAGCAGAGCTCATTTTACCCGCTGTCATTGATATGGTCAATGTGACGATAAGTCCGGAAGAAGCAAAAAATTGAAAACTATACCACTTTCAAATAACACAATATCGAAACGTATTCATGAAATGGAAAATTAAGTGATTTTTTTTGCTATTCAGTTCGATGAGTCAAAAGACGTGTCGAAGTTGGCGCAATTTTTTTGTTTTGTCCGATATGAATGCGAGGGATCAATTAAATAAAATATGTTATTTTGTAACGGGCCGTAGTTTGGAGACCCCTGCTCTAGAGCAAAGGTCTCTAAACTACGGCCGGCGGGCCAAATCCGGCCCACCAGTGTCATCAATCCAGCCCGCGACTAGCGAATTTAGCAAGCGTATGCTCGTTTAGGGCGCGTACTCGGCAACTAGTTTAGAAATTATAGATAATGACAGGAAAGTTAAAACGGCTTTAGCCCTTGGAACTTACTGGAGTAATTAGTATGGCGCCAAGGCTGGAAAGTTTGGAGATCCCTGCTCTAGAGAGTGCCCGACCACACTAAATGGAAATAAAAAATAAGTAATCGCAATTTGTCACTATACATAACCTAATTGCATTCTATATCCGAAGCAGAATGTTGGTAGCACCACTCCAGGTATCACGTTGATGCTCAGCAGTAAAAATGATACCAATTGGGGTCGATATTAGATCAACCTTCTTCGGCGATATAGAGTTCGTATTCCCATTAGTCTTCGATGCTCTGCAAATCATTGGCTTACAACTGATCTTATAATTGCAAAATATTTTTTTTTTAATTTTAGGTGCCAATCCATGTTTTGTACGGGTCCGTCGTTTTAAAACGGTATGTAAAATTCTAATTTAATTTCTAAATTCTTATAAAGCATGAAATGATACTCCTGATCCCCACATCCCGATTAAATTTAAAACTATTGTAATAAAATTGGAATATCAGATATTAAAAATTAAACAAATCATTGTTGGCTATAAAAAAAACCTTCCCAACACCAATAAAAATAGAATTGTTTTATACTTTTGACTTGATAAACCCTTTCCAAGAAAAAACTTCAGTATTCCTAAATATACTGTTATGTTTTAAATTTCTCTGTATTGTAGTATACAGTATTGTATTGCATGAGTTCATTGTAGTAGTACAGGAAATTAGAATGTTTAATCCTTAAAAATATCATCTTACAAACTAGAGACTAGATTCAAGGTAGCTTCCAATTCCAAGGTTCACAAAGATTGCGTCTCTTAAAAAAAACTGAAAATACAATTTTAGCCTCTACTACATTTTGAATTTTTTTTTTGTTTTGTATAACAGGTGGATTAAAATATATTTTAATCCAAATTGATTACAATTAAAATCGCAAATAATCTTTGTAACATACAGAATATAGTTTCAAAGATACAACACTTCTGGTCCTTGACTCAACAATGCTAACGATGAATGTTATAAAAGTAATATTATTATGTAAAACCAACATAAAATGTTCACCTTCACTTGCAAAAATATTCGAGATAATTGTGGAATACGTGGCGTAATTCCCATATTCGAATTTTTAACTCATTGCGGCTTACCACAAAACACTAAATCACTTGTAATAATTCCTCGAAGCGCGTTTCGCTAACCATATTAGAATCATCAGGAGATGATATTAATAGACCGAATTTGACCCCCGGTCCACGGTTGTACACAATAAAGGAACGCGTCGACGCCTTGATAATACGGATAATTTATTCTACGCTCTCAAAATTCAACCAAACGCAAAAAAATGCTTTTCCGAGTTGTTTAAGAACTAACCATCAGTTTTGCTTATCGAGATATTCTGTAGATAAAACGACCGTCCAATATAATTTGTTTAACTGTCTCAATAAGGCGCTTCCTTTTAATTTAACCTTACCGAAAAAATTGTAAATGTCGCATAACTGAAGATTATCAAATACTAGCTGACCCGACATATGTTGTCCTGTCCAAATTTCAATAAATTTGTTTGTGATCTTTTTGTGAATTTGTAAAAAGCTATAGGAAATGTGTAAACAAGTAAAAATTTGTTAGTTTTTCTGTTTTGTTTTGTTTGTCTTCTTATACGATTATTTAAATTAATTGTCGCGCGATTGGTTTCTACTGACCGATGATGTCTCATTCGATGTATATCATCTTCGTTTGCATTTTCTCTTTCTTCTTGGGTACGTCCTGAACTTCTTGGGTACGTGCTCTTCGCGTTGCTCTGCAGTTCGATTAGATCGAAACTTCGTTTGGTTTGTAGCACTGCGAGTACTTCAACCTAAATTGCTCCATCTTATTGGCGGCATTACAGTGCGATTAAATTGTGCCAATTCAATTTAATTGTATCGATTGCGACACAATGTGCGATGCCGAGAATCACAATTCAGCTGAAAATGGACAATGGATTCACTTTGTTGTTACTGTATAACCGTTTGTCACATGAAAACTGACCCTATTAACGATTGCAATGAACTTACAACAGAATCACAATTCAACTGAAAATAAACAACTCAATTAATGTTTTGTCACTATATAACCGATTAGCTTGATTCACAATTTGACAATCAGATATAAAACGACATTTCCGCATGTAGCGAAATAAATTGGAATAGAAATAAAAGAACTACATTTGTTGAACAGATCGCAAAACAACACAAAACCAAATTAATTTTATTTTAATTTAGGCTGGAATGCCTTTTTCCAAATTTTTCTCCAGATCTTCCGATTTTTTTTTCAATTGAACAATTTATTTCCATCCAGGGAGCATAACGAACAAAACAAAAAAAGAATCAACTAAATATGTCGTTCCTATCGTTATGATCGAGAGTGCATATAAAAATTATAATTTTTGTGGTTTGTTCGGATTTTCCGACTTTCCTTTGTGATTGTCTCGACTTTTTATTCCTGAGAACTTTTTCAAGACCATAACGAACAAAACAAAAAAGAATTACGCATATCCATCGTTCGAATCGTGAGTTATGGTCTTGAGTTCATAAAAAAATCCCATAGAAAAAACCACTTTCAGTTTTTCCAGAACTTTCCAATTTTACAGGCAACTTTTCCATTTTTTCCTTCCCTAAAATCCTTATTGGAATTATTATGAACATTAAAAAAAATTAGCCAAATCGGTCCAGCCGATTCTCAAGTAATGACGAATCAAAGATGATTTCGCTAGTGATGCGCTTATCAACGAACTGCATTTAATTTTTATTTATATAGATTAAACTTATGAAGTATTAATTGAGCATTTGGTTCCAACACTTTCGACATGAACGTCCTCCAGTCTTCACTAAACTTTTTGAATGACTTTTCCATTTATAGGCCCTTTCGGAAAGATTTTGTTTCGTATATATTACCTTTCAGAAAAACAAAACATTAGATTAGATCAGATGTTTTTTGTATTTTCATTGTTACCTCCTTTAACTTAATTCACATCTAAATTTGATCTACTGTTACTAATTGATCAATACACATCTTATTCTCTAAACAAAATTTTACAACCTAGTAAAACTTATTAATTATTATTATACATCATTAACCTAAAATTTCGGATAATTTCTTATCGAATAGGCTTTATCTTCATCATTAAAAGTAATCAGAAAATCTGTTTGCAATGCCGAGAGAAAGGTTCAATAATAATCAGCAAAGAAATCAGATTGTGTTTGTAGAAAAATCCCCTTGAATTAAATATTCATAAAGAAGTTTCCAATAGAAGAATTAATTTGAAGGAATAATCCGTCATTCCTTAATTAATTAAGGTTAATTTGAAGGTAATCCGATTATACAGTCAACTACTACATATTCAGTAAAGCATACTGAATGAAGTCAATTTTCACGTTGCCCACCTTAAAGATAACTCAACCTTAGAACCATAAAGAACTTGGTCAAGAAGCAACGTGATACAGGTTGATCTGCTGTGTATGATAGTCGCCTTGTTAATTCAAATGAAATGCTAACGAGTACCAATTGAACGTTATAACGTCAACGAGCAAATCAAATTCGGAACCGTGCTGTCGTACATCATCTCCGTAGACAATGAAAATTCCTGAGACGAGCAATACTTGCAAAAGCTATCGAGATACTGTCCCTGCGCTGCCATTACATTGAAATTCCCGGCAACACATACAAATACACAGTCACTTCTAACAATGGCGACCAAATACGACGCCCGATATCAGAATAACAATCGCTACCGGTGTTCCATTCAGCTTCAACAATAGGCCTGGGCCATTTATTATCCCTAACGTTACAAGGCAAAAAAATATCGCTTTATAACGGAATATTCGGCAAATTCCAAATGCTAGAATGTGATATATTTTCACGTTAGTGAATAGAGTTATAATATGTTCTTTGAGTTAATCACATACAACTTTGATATAAAAATTAAGTCGATCAGAAACATCATTCATGTCGTTTTTTATACACATACTTAACATAATATCTAATAATATCAAAAATACGAGGGTCCCTACAAAAGCTCAATAATCGGCCAATCCTGATTGATTGGGAATTTAACTCATACTATTATTACTACCTACTCCTACATACCTAGAGTTTTAAGTTAACCCATAGGCCTATACGTTTCCACGTACCGGACTTTTGAAAACTCAGCTATGTAAGTATTAAATATTATTGGAGCAAGCGGAAAACCTTACGGTACACCCGCTTCGATATGCTGAACGTTAGAAAGTAAGTTATTGACTAATACCTGGAACACTAAATCGATGCGAATGCCAAATCTTAGCATATTGACAATACAACCCACGTATGACATCCTCAGCCAGCTTCAGCCCTACGATGAACAGTGGCGTGGCCAGCGCGAAAGCTAATCTTTCTATATATATATATATATATATATAAATATATATATATATATATATATATATATATATATATATATATATATATATATATATATATATATATATATATATATATATATGTAGCTTCAAATCGTCCAAACTTAGGCACCAACTATAAGCCACAGAGATGAATTTTATGATGATGTGACCCAACTTTTAGACAAAGAGAAGTGTAGGTATAAAATCCAGATGGGCGACTTTAATGTCAGAATCGGAAAAGCAAGAACTGGTGAAAATGCAACTGGCCGATATGGCGGGTGACAATGGTGAGCGGGACAATAGATGTGACAGGCTGGTTGACTTTGCTAAAGGACAAGAACTCTATATTATGAATTCGTTTTACAAGAAAAAAATCAACAGAAAATGGACATGGAAAAGTCCATCTGGACTCATAAGTGATATTGATTACATCATGTCAAACGATTAGCATGGGAATGGGAAGCTGCTGGAGAGGGGCCAACATTTTCAAATTGTATTGGTCGAATCGATTTGCTGTGTTACAAAACCAAGAAGAGATGGAAATTACAGACCAATATGAAGAAATCACTAAAAATGTGCTTAAAACGGCGGCTTCCATAGCACCAGAAGATAAATTTTTTAAAGAGTTAAAAATTTCCAATGAGACCATTAATTTAATGAAAAAACGCCGGACAATGAAGAATGTAGACAGTCCTTTTGGCGGAGTAGAGTACGTTGAGCTTTGCAAAACTATAAGAAAACGTATTTGAGAGGAAACGCGCCGATTCAACATGCAGCTAATGCAAAAAACTCTGGAAGAAAACAGGGGAATTAACAAAGCTAAGCAGAGGCTAAGTAAAAAAAGGACACAAATGTTTTCCTTAATGCGTGAGGATGGTACAATGTGCGATGGTACAAAACGCGCCGATTCAACATGCAGCTAGTGTAAAAAAACTCTAGAAGAAAACAGGGGAATTAACAAAGTTAAGCAGAAGCTAAAAAATAAAAGGACACAAATGTTTTCCTTAATGCGTGAGGATGGTACAATGTGCAGGGAATGGACGGAAATGTTAGAGGTTGTCCGAAGATGTTATTCAAAGTTATATGAAGACCAGAATCAACCAAGAATAGCAATGCCTACTGAAGAACAAGTGCCGGATATCCTGGTGAAGGAAATGACAAAGGCTATTGACTCGACGAAAAATGGCAAGGCTCCAGGAAATGATAGTATAACTGTGGAGATGTTAAAAACTGGTGGTCGGACTTTACATAAAATACTAGCAAAATTATACTCAAAATGTCTCAAACAACAAGAAGTACCCAACTTATGGAAACAGGCAGAAGTGATTCTTTTACATAAGAAAGGAGCACGGGAAGATTTAAAGAACTACCGTCCAGTAAGCCTCCTATCAGTGGTGTACAAAGTTTTCGCCAAAATAATATCCAAAACAATACTAAGAAAACTTAATGATGCACAATCAAGGGAGCAAGCAGGATTCAGAAGTATATTCAGTACAATGGATCACATCCAGGTTCTACAGCAGACCATAGAAAGGCACAACGAATACACTATGCCACCGTGCTTGGCTTTTATCGATTATGAGAAAGCATTTGATTCAATCTCAAAACGGGCCATAATGGATGCATTGCATAATCAAGGTGTAGAGAAAGCCTATGTAAATCTACTAGGATCGATATATGATGAAGCTACAGCGACAATCCACCTTGATGATCTCGAGATTGGAATAAATGTACAGCGGGGCGTACGGCAGGGTGACGCAATATCGCCTCTTCTTTTCTCAGCCTGCCTAGAAGAAGTGTTCGGTAATCTGGATTGGGAACAGGATGGAATAAGGATGCATACTTAAATCATCTTGGTGCATACTTAAATCATCTTAGATTCGCAGATGATATCGTTCTTCTTTCACAAGGCCCAGAGGAGCTACAAAGACACGTAACTCTCTACTCTGGATTGTGTGCAATAGTACGGAAATTTTTTATTGCATTTCCTTTATCGTATTTGGATGAATTCCGTGCAGCGGCTAATTTACTGTCTGAAAAAAAGGAACAGACTTTACATCACTGAGCGTGGCGATTTAAGACTGATGTTAACGAAATTGAAACCCAATATTAACAAATTGTTAAAACTCCACCAGCCTCAACCATCTCATTAATTTCATTATTTCTTATTGATTTCTTCTCAATTATTTTTAAATTTAAATAAATAACTTATTACTACATTTGAAGGTATTTTTAATTAACAATTTTAGTTTTAGGAAGAAATTTGGAGACTGTGGACCACTTTATTTATCTTAGGCAGAGCATTTCAATGGACAGGGATACCGTCTGGGAAGTGGAACGGCATGTAAAATATTGCTGGCAGGTTCAACAAAGAGCAAACTCCCACTTTCCCTGAAAAGAAAAGTCTTCGATCAGTGCATCCTGCCCATTATGACATACGGAAGTGAAACCTGTACACTCACATCGCAATCAATTCCAAAACTTCGGGTAGCCGAGAGGGCCCTACACATGGATCAGGATTGTACCCGAATGGCAGAGGAAAGTCCAGCATCGTGAAAGTTGGAAGGATGCTGAAGAATGCAGTGGATCGACACGGGCTGATGATTTTTCTGGTAAAGGTGGTCCAGAAAAGTTGCGAACCTCTGTTCTAGCGAAATATTTTAACACTAGTTAAAATGTTTTTACTAGTAAAACTTATTATTATAGTATATTAACCTAAAATCGGATCAGTTAGCACATTATAGGCTTTATCAGGAAATCATCGAAGATACTCAGCAAGTTTGTTTATACTACCGAGAAAAAGGTGCAAAGGGAAACAGCAAATAAATGAAATAGCTAAGAAATAAGATGGCAAAGAATTAAATGTTCATAACGAAGATGCCAATAGAAAAAATGGTTTGAATGAATAAGTCGGTACTCCGATTATGCGATCAACTAATACCGTATTCAGTAAAACATACTGAATAATGTCAATCGTTGCCCATCTTAAATTTAACTCAATCTCAGAACGACAAGAAACATGATTAACGAGCAACGTGATATTGTTTGCTCTGCTGGGTACGATCATCGCGCAGATAATATAAATGAAATCCTAACGAGTATCAATTGAACGATATAACGGTAATGAGCATATCAGATTCGAGATCGTGCTGCCGTACATCATATCCATAGACAATGAAAATTCCTGAGACGAGCAATACTTGCAAAAGCTATCGAGATACTGTCCCTACGCTGCAATTACATTCAAATTCCCGGCAACACATACAAATACACAGTCACTTCTAACAATGGAGACCAAATACGACGCCCGATATCAGAATAACAATCGCTACCGGTGTTCCATTCAGCGGCAACAATAGGCCTAGGCCATTTATTATCCCTAACGTTACAAGGCAAAAAAATATCGCTTTATAACGGAATATTCGGCAAATTTCAAATGCTAGAGTGCGATATCTTTTCACTTTAGTGAATAGAGTTATATGTTCTACAAATTATATATAATATATGTAACGTATTTTTCTGTAATTTTATGAGAATTATATTCTCATCACTAAATAAGATATTTATCAATATGACTTTTAAAATAATGAAATATAATGTTGATAGATAAATTAAAAAAACTTATAATAACTACGAAACCCAAACCCGAAAAATACGAGGACCACTGCAAAAGTTCCTACAATCAACCAATCCTGATGATTTAGACATTTAGTTCATAATATTATAAAATAATTGATATTTTTTAGAGTAAATAGCATTGAGTGGTACTGTGTCTAATTTACAAGAAGGGGGATAGAACATGATGTGACAACTACAAAGGTATAGCATTGCTGGAAGTGGTATACAAAATACTAGCGACAGCAATCAAGAACAGGATAAGGGATACCTCGGAGGATCTAGTTACCAAAGCAACTGCAGGAAAGACACTGCCGACAATGGTAAAACATGAACATGCTCTTTATATATTTCCAACGGGCCTATGACTCCATTGATAGAAAAGAATTACTAAAAGCAATGGGAGAACTAGGGGTTAGTAGAAAACTAGTAGCTCTAATAAAAATGACTATAGAAAATACAGTCAGCTTAGTTAAAGTAAATGGCCAAACTTCAAAACCCTTCAAAGTAATATCGGGCCTCAGCCAAGGAGATCCATTATCTCCCTGCTTGTTTAATCTAGTGTTGGAAGTTGTGCTGAGGATAAGTCAGATACATAGAACAGGACTAATATATGACAAAAACACCAATGTCTAACCTTCGCCGAAAATGTAATTCAAAGATTAATGAGAGAAGCAGGAAGTTTCGGGCTCCAAGTAAATACAAACAAAACAAAATACATGAAAATGAGAACTAAAAAAGACGAAATGTGCAAGGAAGGGCTGAAAATTTAAGTAGGAGAAGAAACACTACACTTCGAAAGGGTTGATCGTTTTTGTTACCTTATCTCAACTATTACAGACAAACATGGAATGGACGCGGAGGTTTAAGCCAAAATAGCAAATTGAAATAAACGTGCAGCGATAGTGCAGAGACTCCTGAGAAACAAGAATATGTCAAGAAAAGCCAAAGCAAGAATTTATACAACAATAATGAGACCAGCTGTAATATATGCCGTAGAGACCTGAACCTTAACCAATAGCAGTGAAAGAATGATTTAGATGTGGGAGCGTAGAGTGCTGAGAAGAATATACAGTGGTACCAAGGAGGAGAATCAGTGGCGAAGAAGGATCAGTGAAGAAATAGTAACAGTAATTGGGGAACCCTCAATAACGCGGATCATCAGAGCACGGGGAATAACCTGGCTAGGACATATAGAAAGGCTACTAAAAGGCAGACTAACAAAATAGGTTGTGAACAGAGGAAGAGACGAGGGAAGAATGAAGAGGAGAAGGCCGAGGAGAAAGTGGCTACAGGAGGTGGTGGAGGATTTGGCCAAAATGGGTGTGATACAGTGTAAAAAAAATGTAAGGATACAGTGGTTTGGTGGCAGATGCTAAACCAAGCCAAAGGCCTTAACGGCCTGAACAGCTGTAAATATAACTATATATTGATTGATATATCCAACATATGTCAAATTGTTTGACTTATATAGCAATTACAAAAATAATGGAATTATCCACGTGAACATTTTTGTATCATGATATATATATATATATATATATATATATATATATATATATATATATATATATATATATATACATATTTGTATCATGATATATATATATATACATATATATATATATATATATATATATATATATATATATATATATATATATATATATATATATATATATATATATACATATATATATATATATATATATATATATATATATATATATATATATATATACATATATATATATATATATATATATATATATATATATATATATATATATATATATATATATCCAGTATACCTCGCCTAAGGTACTGGACGGGTCACGGGTGGTGGATAATGAAAGTTCCATTAGATATTAATGGACAGCTGCGAATATCCCAAAATAAGCAGCCCCGAACCAAGGCAAAAAGAAAACTAAATCCACTTAGCGTCTGACTTGTATCAAGCGGCTGAGTGGTCAGCGTCTGTTCACCAGTGGTGCGGCTGATATTTAAATTCTGGAACTAACCCCTCCAGTCTTAACCTCTGAACCGTCATGGTTCAAATTTTTAATGCAAAGTACAAGTGAAGCGTTCTAGTAATTACAAAATTAGCCCAGGAGGTAGACAATCCTCTGCCAGCTTTGCTGGTACAACCGGACTTTCGGATTCTGGGGCGTCCGGGCTTAAACCCAAAATCTTTCAGAGGGAGTCGGAGACCTCTGGCCAACGTCTGAAACCGAAAATAAAAACTTTCTTTGCAACGGTAAATATCAATTCTCTCCTGCGTCCAGGAAAACTACACAAATTGGAGCGAACATTAAATCAGCAAAAAATCCAAATTTTGGCTTTGCAAGAAACCAGATTGATAGATGATAACACCTTGGAATTCGGCAACTACAGACTTTTTCAAAGTAAAACGGACAAAAGAATACTCAAAAATACACCACATCTCGGTGTTGCTTTCGCTGTCTCAAGAAACATTCTTGGTTCTATAACAAATGTCCAGCCAGTAAATAATCGACTTATGACACTATCCCTCAAGTGTGCTAACAAAAACTATACATTAATCAATGCACACCTCCCAGTTAACGAAGAAAATAAATCTAATCTTGAAAAAGTAAAGGGAAATCTTGAAAAAGTAAAGTCCTGGAAAATTCTGGAAAAGACTATCTCTAAAATTCCCTCTAACCATGTAAAAATCCTATTGGGTGATTTCAACGCCCAACTAGGGAAAGAAAAAAAGTACAGGAAAACAGTCGGCAGTTTTCCCGCTCATAAATTGACTAACCATAATGGTAGAAGATTGGTTGAACTATGTTCGCAGTTTAATTTAAAAATAATGTCAACCCATTTTAAGAAGAAAATAACAAAACAAAAGACCTGGAGGTGCCCCAACACGTACATGGGTGAATTTCAAATTGACCATGTTGCCATTTCGTACCCCAATTATAAAGAGATTTTGAATGTTCAAGTCAGGAAAGGAGCAAATATAGACACGGATCACTACTTGACTAGAATCAAACTTAGCTTAAAACCTCGAAAACTTATTCAAAAGGGGCTGCTAATACCAAAGTTTGACCCAACGAAAATAAAACCAGCCCTAACAGAAGAACTTGATAAACAACCTGCGCAGAACTGGCAAGAATTAAAACAAAAAATCATTAAAACAGCCTTAAAGTTGGTCCCTTTACAAAAACGTAGAAAACATCCGTGGTGGGATGAAGTTTGCGAGCAAGCAGTATTAAGCCGAAGTAAAGCATTCAAAGATTGGAACAGTCAAAAAACAGCGATAAACTATAACATCTTTTTGGAAATAAGAAAAGAAACATCGAAGCTAATTAGACAAACTAAAAGAAAATATGAAAACAATCAACTTAATGAAATAGAAAAAGATTTCCAAAAAAATAACACCCGAAACTTTTACAAAACATTTAAAACTAAATTAACAGGCTATCAACCGCAGAGCCTATGCTTTCAAAAGGAAAACGGACAATTAGCTCTAAATAACCAAGACAATTGCAAGGATCTTGCGAAATATTTTGAACAAATACTAAACTGTCCTGAGCCCTTAAACAAATTACCAACACTAAACCCTAAACAAACAAACCCAGATTCATTACCACCGAATGAAGAGGAAATAATTAGGCAAATCAAGCGGCTTAAAAATAACAAAGTTTCTGGTGAAGATGGAATCACTGCTGAACTTTTGAAATCCGCTGGTCCAGGTACAATCAAGGAAATAACCAAAATTCTACAAGAAGTTTGGCGAACCGAACGGATTCCGGAAGACTGGAAAGATGCTCTAATCCATCCACTACATAAGAAAGGAGGTAGAACGGAGGTAAACAACTATAGAGGAATATCTCTTCTCCCAGTTTGTTACAAGATTCTATCTCAATGTCTACTAGACAGAGCACAGGGACAGTTAGAACCGAACATTGGTGAATATCAAGCAGGTTTTCGACCGGGCAGATCCTGCCCTGAACAGATCCTGAATCTAAAGTTGATTCTAAGACATCAAAAACTGTACAATAAAAATCTCGTCTGTACATTTGTGGATTTCAAAAAAGCATATGATTCTATTGACCGCGAATCTTTATTCCGAATCTTGAAAGAACAAGGACTAGATCTGAAAACGCTGGCAATTATTAAAGCAACGTTAACTGACACGAGGTCAAAAGTTAAATTCATGGGTGACATCTCAGAGCCCTTCGAAATTAAAACTGGTGTGAGACAAGGGGATGGACTCTCGCCACTCTTATTTAACTGTGTCCTAGAAAAAGTAATACAAGAGTGGCGTGAAAAAAAGTCGGCACCGAATATTGACCAGCCCATTAAACTGGGGAGAACCAACATCAAAATTGATTGTCTGGCATTTGCTGATGATCTAGCAATTTTAGCTCAAGATGTATTAACGGCACAGAAACAGATTGAAATCCTAAAAGAAACAGCAGAAAAGATAGGACTCCAAATTTCCTTTGAAAAGACAGAATACATGACCTGCAACAGACTAAGAACACCATTTCTAAAAACGAAATATAGTAACATCAGACGAGTCTCTCAATTCAAATATTTGGGTGAAATAATCATGGAAAATGGGTTGGAAAAAGCGGCCAATAAGGGTAGATGTCAAAAAATGGAAACGGCATTGAAACTTACACAAAATATTTACAACAAAAAATGCCTATCTAAAAACACAAAACTGAGACATTACAACACGGTTATTAAGCCAGAATGTCTATATGCTGCAGAAACGCTCATTTTGAATAGAAAGAGGGACATCGAGGACATTGAAAAGAAGGAAAGAAAAATCATAAGAAAAATCCTAGGCCAAACAAATAAATAGCACAACATACCGACTTCGAGAAAACCAAGAAATCAAACAATACACAGATATACATAGCGATATGAGAAAAACAAGACTTAAGTTTTACGGACACATCAAACGGATGAATCCGGGTAGGCTAACTAGACAAATAGTCGAATTTTATGAAAATAGGAGTAGAGCTAAAGTAGAAATTAAAGAGGACCTAAGATCAGCAAATATTACACAAAGTGAAATTCAGGATAGAGGCTGTTTCAGACACAAGGTTAACGTTTGGAAGGTTGGCCAGAGAGAAAAATGTAGGAAGACTGGAACAACTTGGTCTGACGAAAGAAAAAAAGCTCATAGCGAAAGAATGAAATTAGTATGGGCTCCAAGGAAGGCTAACAACAACAAACGCCTCTAATTGTACTTCGCGTGGTCCACCAGGGCCCATACGTGAATAATAATATATATATATATATATATATATATATATATATATATATATATATATATATATATATATATATATATATATATATATATATATATAATGTAATTGCATATAACGACAATGCGTTGAACACAATTATTCGACTTTTGGTGATCAAGCAACATTCAATAGAAATATTCAAAACTGGTTTGTCGATTTTAAATTTTAGCTGTTGCAATGCTAATTTTAAATGTAGACGCACAAGCCTCTATGACATATCATATAAAGGAAATGGTAAAGATTGATCTGCAGGTGAGATTAAGGTACCCATAAACTTTGATATGAGGAGTTCAAATATTTGGTGATATGGTTTCGGAAACAGTCCGACAGCTGGACTGTATTAAAATTTTGAGCAAGGTCTACAGTCTAATTAAAACACACCAACAAATTCTACCTCCACGTCCGCGCCGTCTGTCCTGGGCCTGCGGTAACTAGATTATGATGTGCGGGATGTAACTAACGGAAATGGGTAAAGGCGAATCGCAGGCGATCTAGCTGATCTCCGAAATTGCACTCTCAATCACGGAACATTTTGAATAAGTTTTCCACTGCACAAATGAAGAATAACACTTCACCTTCAACTTATACTCCCTTTCAGAACGGATTTTTTTTCAGTATATTACCTTTCAGAAGTTTGTATAATCAAAAAACAAAAAATGTTCCTAAAATATGTGCATAGCTTAATTCTTATTTGTATTGTCATTGATAACCTTAACTTAATTTGCATCTTAATTTGATCTAAATTTAACGATCAATTATTGATCAATTTTATTCTTATTTATTGATCAATTGATAGTATTCTCTAAACAAAATGTTAAAGTCTAGTAAATCTTACTAATGTTACATCAGTTATCATATCATAGACTTTATCAGAAAATCATCAAAGATAAATGAGAAACAACAAAAAAATAAGATGGCAAAGAATTAAATATTCATAACAAAGATGTCAATAGAAGAATTGATTTGAATGAATAAGCCGGTACTCCGATTATATAATCAACTAATACCGTATTCAAGGAGTCATACTAAACTCAACCTTAGAACCATAAGAAACTTGATCAAGGAGCGGGATAAAGGCGGACCACAGGTGACTAAAAACTTAAAGAAAAGTCTCCAGTGCTCTAGGACAGGAAGGCTGGATGTGAGTCTAGCAGTCCTGCCCCGGAAAAAAATTGTTGCTACAAAATCTGAAACGCAACCTCGGATTGGATTGATTCAATATCAATAGACCCAACAACGATAGCAATACAACTTGGTGCATAACATATAAAAACCTTATATCAACCAGGAGCTCTAATTTTTGTACCATATTTTATAACTTCGAAACGTCGATTCAAATCACCGTTCTTAAATTTTTAACCAACTCTGACATGTTCTGTTATATCTACCATCTCACCAGGATAAACAACAAATGACATTTGTGGCATTACTGGTCTTTCAAAACTCATAAAACATCAAATATCTAATATGGAATTTATCCATACTTTGCTCTTGCATTCCTGACTATTTTAGGAATGGAAGGGTTCGACTATTTTTTTTTTTTAATTTAACGATGAGCATATTATGTATCAATATATTCAATTAGAACATAGATTATATTGTATTCAGTTCAATCATTGTCAGTGGATGTCGATGTTTTTTAAAATTTCAAGAGAACATTACTTTTGACACAACCTTGAAACTGGAACTTTGTCAACCAGCAGTTTGACTTCGCGTATATACCGATTGTTGAAGAATTATTGGTTTTATAATGGCTCAAATAACCCAACTTAGATATACATATTCTTCTGCATGATGGATATTTAAGGCCAGGCGGATATAAAATTGGTACACACGGTCCAGTCTGTTTGGGGTATTTTGGCGATTATCTTTCTCATGAACCTACACAGCTGTGTACGTCTTCTCACGTCATTTGGGTATGTCGTTTGCTGTCTTCTCTGATTTGGACACCCTTGACATAGACTTCTTTAGAAATGATTTTATTACGCCTTTATATCATCTTTTTGGACATCCCAGATTTAATTTGTTGTCCTTCAACTCGCCAACTCAACTCAACTCAAGATCTGCTTCGACACCCTAGTGTCTTGCATCCACTGACAATGACCTAACCATCTCAGCTGAGATTTCAAGATCTGGGATTGTGTATGTTTAAACTGCTAGCTCGTTCAAGTACCTCGATATTGATCCGATATCCTTGCCATTTAATTCTTAAGATTTTCCGGAGGCAGCCTTGATGAAATCTCTCAAGTTGTTTTATTTGCTTCCGATACAGGACCCATAATTCAGCTTCATACAGAAAGATGGAAATTATTATACCATCGTAAACACTGATTTTAATGTGTTCCCTTAAGTCTCAGTTACTCTTATTATCAGAAAATTAACACCAACACACGGTTATACACTTTTTAATAGTGGAGGGGAAGATGGGATGCTTGGAACAGCGTTCATAATCAGCAAAAAAATTTAGGGCAGCATATTAGACTTTGAGGCCATATCATAATGTACATGTCCCTTCTGAGAATAAGAGCAATGATATTAAAGAAGAACTTTATGATAAGCTAGAGTTAATATACAACAGCATCCCAAAATACAATATGAAAGTAATATTAGGAGATTTAAATGCCAAAGTAGGAATCGAGAATATGCAGTGGAAAGATCAGATACATGCAGAGAGTAATAAAAACGGAATTATGGTGATAGGGCTCGCACAGGAGAGTGACATAAGAATAATGAGCACAATTTTTGATCATAAAACAATGCATAAGGAAACATACGTAGCACCCGACAAATTGACCATGTAATAATAGAAAGAAAGCAGACGAGGAGTTATAGATAAAAAGATGTAAAAAAGTCAGGATAGATATAAAAAAGATATAAAAGATGTCAGGAGCTATAGATGAGTTGATGCGGACTCTGATCATTTTCTGGTGATAACGAGCATCAAGGAAGAGGTACCAACAAAAAGTAATTCAAAAATTTGATGTAAGGAAATTAAAAGATGACTCTAGGGACCGGCAATTTAAAGAAAAAATTACAAAAAATATTCTAAACAGACCAAGACAACATAGTAATGTAAGGGAATGGGAAGAGTTAGAAACAGGAATGAAGTGACAAAAATATCTAGGAATGGAGATGAAAAGTAACGGGAAAGGGTAGTTCGATGGAGAGTGCAGGAAAGCAATTAAGATGAGGAAAGTGGCAGGGAAAAAGATGCTGGAGAACCCAAACGATGTAACGAAAAGACAATATGAAGTAGCATGAAAAGTAGTGAAAAGTAGTGGCTATGTAGAGGCAAGAAGCGAGAACACACAGATAAAGAAGTACGACAAATTCAAGAAAGATATGAAAATAATGAAATAAGAAATTTCTATCAAAAAGCCAAAAATAAGAAAGAACCCTCTACAAAACAACCAAAGTAGCTTAAAAGCAAAGACGGGCGCTTAGTAGGAGATATCGAAAGAAAACTAGGCAGATGGAGGGAACATTTTGAAGACCTGTTAGAGAATCTGTTGAATCAGGTCATGGAAGTCCCTTCCGAAAAAGAAATAAAAGAAGTAATAAAGAACCTAAATACAACAAAAGCGCAGGAATCAATGACATAACAGCCAAGATAATTAAACACGGGAAAAAACATTATTTGCAAGATTATATGTACTGATAAAACGGATATAGGAGGAAGGAAAAACACCAAATACTTGGACGTAGACAAAAATATGCCCCATATATAAAAAACCATAAAACAGAATGCTCAAATCATAGGCGTATCACATTACTCGCACTCACGCTAAATATATTTAAATGGACAAGTGGGAGAATACGAAAAAGGGTTTAAAAATGGCAGATCTACTACTGATCAGGTATTCGTCCTGAAAATGATGCAAAACAATACAGTTAAGTTATTGTTCATCGACTTCAAACAAGCCTATGACTCAATCATAAGGAGGAAGTTGAACCAAGCATTAAACGTGCTCCAAGGAAGATCATTTAGATGATCCCCAGGAAGATCATTTAGATGACAAAGATAACACTAAGGAAAACAAAATACAGAGTGGTAGTGGAGGGGTGCCTTTCCACAGAAAAATTTGAAGTGAAAAAGGGATTAAAATAAAGAGATACCCTGTCTATAGTACTTTTTAATGCTGTACTAGAGGTAATACTCGGTGAAAGCGGAATAAGAGCAGGAGGAACAATTTACAATAGCAAGAGCCAAATATTAGCATACGCAGACGACGTGGTACTCATGTCAAGAAGAACAACAAACCTATCAAGAATTTTTAGACTGATTGAAAAATGTCTTAATGAAAATAAGACAATATTTCTTGAGATGGGAGAGGACGTGGATGATGGAGAACAAGTTATGATTAAAACGGACCAAAATAAACATTATAAATTTAAAAAGTCAAAGAATTTGAGTATTTGGGAGTTACCATAACCAGTAAAGGCGTAATAAATAAAGGAAATTGAAAAAAGGATGGCAAGGAGAAGCCAAGCTGTGGGAGCGTTACACAATATGCTTAGATCAAAAAAAAAATAATAACATAGTCAGCAAAATTAAGGTTATAAGGTTAAAGTAAATGTTCCAAGGAGAATTTATTCTCTTTGTTGGCTTCTGCCCATTACGGGCCATTCACCCTCTCATTAGGTGTGACGAAGGTTAGTCTGGCTTAAGCCAAAACTCCATCACTATTGTGCTAAAATGGGGTAAACTGATTTTAGTTAACGTCACACAATAAGTATCCAGGACGGACGAAAATTAAGGTTATACACAACAGTTATTCAATCCACGGTACTATATGGTTGTGAATATTGAGCAATAAACAAAAAATTGAGAAAAATTAAATGTCTGGGAGCGAAGAGTACTGAAAGTATATGGTGGAGTGAAAGTACAAAATACAATATGGAGAAGGAGAACTAATGCAGAAATTAAACTTCTATACGAAAAACTATCTATAGGTCAGATGGTTAGGTCTTCCAGATTGCGGTGGTCGGGTCATGTGTTAAGAATGCCAGAGAGTAGATGGGCAAAACAAGCTTTGTCAAGAGGAGATGGACAAAGAAAAAGAAGAAAACGACCAAGAAAGAAGTGGTTACAGGCATGTAAGAAAGATTTAAGTTCAGCAAGGGTAGAAGGATGGCGGGATGTAGCCATAAACAGAATACATTCTGTCAAAAAAGTACCGGTAATTGATCATTTGAAAAGCCCGCTTAAAGGCATTGTCAAAACAACTGTCCTCCATACTGACGCGGATAACGCGGTTTGAACGTCATCTGTAATTTAGTTTGGTTACAGTGCTCGATTTTGTCAGGTTATTTCAAGTATGTTTTGCGATTTTTACAACAAATAAAACCATCGAATAAAGAATTTGTCTTAGATTTTGCATTGCAAATGAAATTTCGCGTGTCGAGTCGTTGAAAATGTAGCAGAAAGCTTACGGTGAATGGACTTTATCAAAAACACGTGCATATGATTGGTACAGTGCATTCAAAAGCGGTCAAGATGTGGTGAAACATTTGCCTCGCTCTGGTCGACCATCAACGTGTTCAACTGAAGTTAACATCACTAAAGTGAAGGAAATGGTGACTAAAAATCGTTATTTAACTTTGAGAGAGATAGCCACTGATCTTTGTGTGTTGCACAAATCAATTCGTACATTTTAAGCGATTGTTTGAGCATGAAACGCGTTACCGCTCGACTAGTGCCGAAGGACCCTGAATTGTCTTCAGAAACTCAATCGCGTAAATGTAGCTGAAAACATGCTAGAACGAGTCAATTTCTACCTCACATTCATAAAACGCATTGTAATTGGTGATGAGACATGGGTATACGAGTTTGACATGCGAACCAGTCAACAAGCTTCGGAGTGAGTTCCAACTGAGCCGAAACCGAAAAAACCACTTTAAAGTCGATCAAAAGTTAAGGTTATGTTGACTATTTTCTTTGATTATCGCGGTATTGAGTACTCGGAATTCATGTCAGAAGGTCAGGCGGTAAATAAAAAATATTATATGAGCGTTATGCGACGTTTGAGAAAGCAAATTCGGCGAAAAAGGTTCGATTTGTGGAAAGAAAACTCTTGGATTTTGCATCACGACAGCGCACGATCTCACAAACCTATCATTGTGAGCGATTCTGGCCAAAAACTCAACAAACACCATCGAACAACTACAGTATTCACCTGACATGACTCCACCCGACTTCTTTTTCTTTCCAAAACACAAATTGAGCTCAACAATTGAAACTCAAACAAAAAAGAGAATTGGCAACCAGAACTGAAGTCGATTCCAGAAAATACGTTTAAAAAATGTTTTGACAATTGCATTATTCGTTAGCATGAGTGTATTAATTTGGAAGGGGCCTAATTTAAAGGCGATACAATAAATTTAGATACATAATAAACATTTTGAGTGTTATTGACAAATTCCCGGTATTTTGTTGACAGAATGTAAAATGGAAAAAAATAGTAAAGAAAGTCGAAGAAGACCTGTCGAGCTGCTTTATTATTATTATATATAACAAAAGGATTTTGCAAATATTCATATACAAGTGAAATAGAAGAATATTGCTTCTATATATATATATATATATATATATATATATATATATATATATATATATATATATATATATATATATATATATACACATATATATATATATATATATATATATATATATATATATATATATATATGGAAAGAAGCTCTAATCCATCCAATACATAACAAAGGAGATAGAACGGATGTAAACAACTATAGAGGAATATCTCTTCTCCCAGTTTGTTACAAGATTCTATCTCAGTGTCTACTAGACAGAGCACAGGGACAGTTAGAACCGAACATTGGTGAATATCAGGCAGGTTTTCGACCGGGCAGATCCTGCCCTGAACAGATCCTGAATCTAAAGTTGATTCTAAGACATCAAAAACTGTACAATAAAAATCTCGTCTGTACATTTGTAGATTTCAAAAAAGCATATGATTCTATTGACCGCGAATCTTCATTCCGAATCTTGAAAGAACAAGGACTAGATCTGAAAACGCTGGCAATTATTAAAGCAACGTTAACTAACACGAGGTCAAAAGTTAAATTCATGGGTGACATCTCAGAACCCTTCGAAATTAAAACTGGTGTGAGACAAGGGGATGGACTCTCGCCACTCTTATTTAACTGTGTTCTAGAAAAAGTAATACAGGAGTGGCGTGAAAAAAAGTCGGCACTGAATATTGACCAGCCCATTAAACTAGGGAGAACCAACATCAAAATTGATTGTCTGCATTTGCTGATGATCTAGCAATTTTAGCTCAAGATGTATTAACGGCCCAAAAACAGATTGAAATCCTAAAAGAAACAACAGAAAAGATAGGACTCCAAATATCCTTTGAAAAGACACAATACATGACCTGCAACAGACTAAGAACACCATTTCTAAAAACAAAATATGGTAACATCAGACGAGTCTCTCAATTCAAATATTTGGGTGAAATAATCATGGAAAATGGGTTGGAAAAAGCGGCCAATAAGGGTAGATGTCAAAAAATGAAAACGGCATTGAGACTTACACAAAATATTTACAACAAAAAATGCCTATCTAAAAACACAAAACTGAGACATTACAACACGGTTATTAAGCCAGAATGTCTATATGCTGCAGAAACGCTCATTTTGAATAGAAAGAGGGACATCGAGGACATTGAAAAGAAGGAAAGAAAAATCATAAGAAAAATCCTAGGCCCCAAACAAATAAATAGCACAACATACCGACTTCGAGAAAACCAAGAAATCAAACAATACACAGATATACATAATATGAGAAAAAGAAGACTTAAGTTTTACGGACACATCAAACGGATGAATCCGAGAAGGCTAACTAGACAAATAGTCGAATTTTATGAAAATAGGAGTAGAGCTAAAGTAGAAATAATTAAATGGATTGCGGCAATTAAAGAGGACCTAAGATCAGCAAATATTACACAAAGTGAAATTCAGGATAGAGGTTGTTTCAGACACAAGGTTAACGTTTGGAAGGTTGGCCAGAGAGAAAAATGTAGGAAGACTGGAACAACTTGTTCTGACGAAAGGAAAAAAGCTCATAGCGAAAGAATGAAATTAGTATGGGCTCAAAGGAAGGCTAACAACAACAAACGCCTCTAATTGTACTTCGCGTGGTCCACCAGGGCCCATACGTTTTTTTTATTATATTTTATATATATTTATATATTATAATTTATACATATTTATATATATATATATATATATATATATATATATATATATATATATATATATATATATATATATATATATATATATATATATATATATATATATATATATATATATATATATATATATATATATATATATATATATATATATATATATATATATATATATATATATATATATATATATATATATATATATATATATATATATATATATATATATATATATATATATCGCTTTCGGTGCTTTCGGTCTTCTTCGCGGACGTTTGCGATCCACGGTTTCCACGCGGTATCCACTCCAGGATTGCCTTGGTCCATCTGTCGTCCCATCGCCTCGCTATATGGCCTGCCCATCTCCATTTCAATTGCTTTACTCTTCCAATAATGTCAGAGACTTTCGTTCAGAGACTTTCGTTTGTTCCCTGATCCATGGGCAGGACTTTCTGCCTCGTCTTGTAATGCCAAGCATACATCTTTCCATTCCCCTCTGTGCTACCCGAAGTTTTTGAATTGATTGCTGCGATGTGAGTGTCCAGGTTTTACTTCCGTATGTCATAACGGGTAGAACGCACTGATCGAAGACTTTTCTTTTTAGGCAAAGGGGGAGTTTGCTCTTAAATACTATATTGAGCCGGCCGAATGCCTGCCAGCTTAACCTTAACTTAACCTGTGAAAATAAACCTGACTCTTTTTCAGGTTTATTTTCAAGCCAAATGGTTCGCCAGCCCTTTGCAGTTCTTGTATGCGTCTTTGCAGCTCGTCTGGGTCTTGTGAAAGGAGAACGATATCATCTGCAAATCTAAGATGGTTTAAGTTTGCACCATTGATCTTTACCCCATCATACTTCTTCAAGGCCAGTCGAGAAAAGAATAGGCGATATTGCGTCACCTTGCTGTACACCTCGTTCTACATTAATTCCCACTTCAAGATCATCAAGGTGAATTGTGGCTGTAGCTCCATCATAAATCGATCCTAATAGGTTTACATATGCTTTATCTGCACCTTGGCTGAGCAGTGCATCCATTATCGCATGCTTTGAGATGCAATTAAATGCTTTTTCGTAGTCGATAAAAGCCAAGCATAGTAGCGGTAGATGGAATTAAATGCTTTTTCGTAGTCGATAAAAACCAAGCACAGTATGGTATATTCGTTGAGCCCTTCTATGGCCTGCTGTACAACCTGGATGTGATCCATTGTGCTGAATCCACTTCTGAATCCTGCTTGTTCTCTTGGTTGTGCGTCATTCAGTTTTATTAATATTCTTTTAGAAAGAAAAAATTCTCTTTCTATATGTAGTGTCATACTTACTTAGCTTAACACACCAAACTTAGCTTAAAACCTCAAAAACTTATTCAAAAGAAACTGCTAATACCAAAGTTCGATCCAATGAAAATAAAACCAGCCCTTACAGAAGAGCTTGATAAACAACCAGCACAGAACTGGCAAGAATTGAAACAAAAAATTATTGAAACTGCCTTATAGTTGGTCCCTTTACAAAAACGTAGAAAACATCCGTGGTGGGATGAAGTTTGCGAGCAAGCAGTATTATGCCGAAGTAAAGCATTCAAAGATTGGAACAGTCAAAAAACAGCAATAAATTATAACATCTTATTGGAAGTAAGAAAAGAAACATCGAAGCTAATTAGACAATAAAAGAAAGTATGAAAACAATCAACTTAATGAAATAGGAAAATATTTCCAAAAAAATAACACCCGAAATTTTTACAAAACATTTAAAACTAAATTAACAGGCTATCAACCTTCAAGTTTTTGCTTCCAAAAGGAAAACGACAATTAGCTCTAAATAACCAACAATTGCAAAGAACTTGCGAAATATTTTGAACAAATACTAAAAGAGCCCTTAAACAAATTACCAACACTAAACCCTAAACAAACAAACCCTGATTCATTACCACCGAATGAAGATGAAATAATTAGGCAAATCAAGCGGCTTAAAAATAACAAAGCTTCTGGTGAAGATAGAATCACTGCTGAACTTTTGAAATCCGCTGGTCCAGGTACCATCAAGGAAATAGCCAAAATTCTACAAGAACTTTGGCGAACTGAACGGATTCCGGGAGATTGGAAATATGCTCTAATCCATCCACTACACAAGAAAGGAGATATAACGGATGTAAACAACTATAGAGGGATATCTCATCTCCCAGTTTGTTACAAGATTCTATCTCAATGTCTAGTAGACAGAGCACAGGGACAGTTAGAATCTAAAATTAGTGAATATCAAGCAGGTTTTCGACCGGGCAGATCCTGCCCTGAACAGATCCTGAATTCTAAAGTTGATCCGTCTTACATTTGTGGATTCGATCGTCTGTACATTTGTGGATTTCAAAAAAGCATATGATTCTATTGACCGCGAATCTTTAACGAAATTACAAGGACTAGATCTAAAAACGCTGGCAATTATTAAAGCAACATTAACTAACACAAGGTCAAAAGTTAAATTCATGGGCGACATCTCAGAGCCCGAAATTAAAACTGGAGTGAGACAATGGGATAGACTCTCGCCACTCTTATTTAACTGTGTTCTAGAAAAAGTAATACAGGAGTGGCGTGAAAAAAAGTCGGAACTGAATATTGACCAGCCCATTAAACTGGGGAGAACCAACATCAAAATTGATTGTATGGCGTTTGCTGATGATCTACCAATTTTGGCTCAAGATGTATTAACGGCACAGAAACAGATTGAAAACCTAAAAGAAACAGCAGAAAAGGTAGGACTCCAAATTTCCTTTGAATAGACACAATACATGACCTGCAACAGACTAAGAACACCATTTCTAAAAACAAAATATGGTAACATCAGACGAGTCTCTCAATTTAAATATTTGGGTGAAATAATCATGGAAAAATGGGTTGGAAAACGCGGCTAATAAAGGTAGATGTCAAAAAATGGAAACGGCATTGAAACTTACACAAAATATTTACAACAAAAAATGGCTATCTAAAAACACAAAACTGAGACATTACAACACAGTTATTAAGCCAGAATGTCTATATGGGGCAGAAACGCTCATTTTGAATAGAAAGAGAGACATCGAGGATATTGAAAAGAAGAAAAATCATAAGAAAAATCGTAGGCCCCAAACAAATAAATAGCACAACATACCGACTTCGAGAAAACCAAGAAATTAAACAATACACATATATACCTAGCGATATGAGAAAAAGAAGACTTAAGTTTTACGGACACATAAAACGGATGAATCAGAGTAGGCTAACTAGACAAATAGTTGAATTTTATGAAAATAAGAGTAGGGCTAAAGTAGACACAATTAAATGAATTGCTGCAATTAAAGAGGACCTAAGATCAGCAAATATTACACAAAGTGAAATTCAGGATAGAGGCTGTTTCAGACACAAGGTTGACGTTTGGAAGGTTGGTCAGAGAAGAAAAATGTAGGAAGACTAGAACAACTGACGAAAGGAAAAAAGCTCATAGTGAAAGAATGAAATTAGTATGGGCGCAAAGGCTAACAACAACAAACGCCTCTAATTGTACTTCGCGTGGTCCACCAGGGCCCATAAGTGAATAATAATAATATATATATATATATATATATATATATATATATATATATATATATATATATATATATATATATATATATATATATATATATATTTATATATATATATATTTATATATATATATATATATATATATATATATATATATATATATATATATATATATATATATATATATATATATATATATATATATATATATATATATATATATATATTTATATTTATATATATTTATATATATATATATAATATATATATATATATATATATATATATATATATATATATATATATATATAAATATATATTATTATTATTCACTTATGGGCCCTGGTGGACCACGCGAAGTACAATTAGAGGCGTTTGTTGTTGTTAGCCTTTGCGCCCATACTAATTTCATTCTTTCACTATGAGCTTTTTTCCTTTCGTCAGACCAAGTTGTTCTAGTCTTCCTACATTTTTCTTCTCTGACCAACCTTCCAAACGTCAACCTTGTGTCTGAAACAGCCTCTATCCTGAATTTCACTTTGTGTAATATTTGCTGATCTTAGGTCCTCTTTAATTGCAGCAATTCATTTAATTGTGCCTACTTTAGCTCTACTCTTATTTTCATAAAATTCAACTATTTGTCTAGTTAGCCTACTCTGATTCATCCGTTTTATGAGTCCGTAAAACTTAAGTCTTCGTTTTCTCATATCGCTAGGTATATATGTGTATTGTTTAATTTCTTGGTTTTCTCGAAGTCGGTATGTTGTGCTATTTATTTGTTTGGGGCCTACGATTTTTCTTATGATTTTTCTTTCCTTCTTTTCAATATCCTCGATGTCTCTTTTTCTATTCAAAATGAGCGTTTCTGCCCCATATAGACATTCTGGCTTAATAACTGTGTTGTAATGTCTCAGTTTTGTGTTTTTAGATAGCCATTTTTTGTTGTAAATATTTTGTGTAAGTTTCAATGCCGTTTCCATTTTTTGACATCTACCTTTATTAGCCGCGTTTTCCAACCCATTTTTCCATGATTATTTCACCCAAATATTTAAATTGAGAGACTCGTCTGATGTTACCATATTTTGTTTTTAGAAATGGTGTTCTTAGTCTGTTGCAGGTCATGTATTGTGTCTATTCAAAGGAAATTTGGAGTCCTACCTTTTCTGCTGTTTCTTTTAGGTTTTCAATCTGTTTCTGTGCCGTTAATACATCTTGAGCCAAAATTGGTAGATCATCAGCAAACGCCATACAATCAATTTTGATGTTGGTTCTCCCCAGTTTAATGGGCTGGTCAATATTCAGTTCCGACTTTTTTTCACGCCACTCCTGTATTACTTTTTTTAGAACACAGTTAAATAAGAGTGGCGAGAGTCTATCCCATTGTCTCACTCCAGTTTTAATTTCGGGCTCTGAGATGTCGCCCATGAATTTAACTTTTGACCTTGTGTTAGTTAATGTTGCTTTAATAATTGCCAGCGTTTTTAGATCTAGTCCTTGTAATTTCGTTAAAGATTCGCGGTCAATAGAATCATATGCTTTTTTGAAATCCACAAATGTACAGACGATCGAATCCACAAATGTAAGACGGATCAACTTTAGAATTCAGGATCTGTTCAGGGCAGGATCTGCCCGGTCGAAAACCTGCTTGATATTCACTAATTTTAGATTCTAACTGTCCCTGTGCTCTGTCTACTAGACATTGAGATAGAATCTTGTAACAAACTGGGAGAAGAGATATCCCTCTATAGTTGTTTACATCCGTTATATCTCCTTTCTTGTGTAGTGGATGGATTAGAGCATATTTCCAATCTCCCGGAATCCGTTCAGTTCGCCAAAGTTCTTGTAGAATTTTGGCTATTTCCTTTATTGTACCTGGACCAGCGGATTTCAAAAGTTCAGCAGTGATTCCATCTTCACCAGAAGCTTTGTTATTTTTAAGCCGCTTAATTTGCCTAATTATTTCATCTTCATTCGGTGGTAATGAATCAGGGTTTGTTTGTTTAGGGTTTAGTGTTGGTAATTTGTTTAAGGGCTCTTTTAGTATTTGTTCAAAATATTTCGCAAGTTCTTTGCAATTGTTGGTTATTTAGAGCTAATTGTCGTTTTCCTTTTGGAAGCAAAAACTTGAAGGTTGATAGCCTGTTAATTTAGTTTTAAATGTTTTGTAAAAATTTCGGGTGTTATTTTTTTGGAAATATTTTCCTATTTCATTAAGTTGATTGTTTTCATACTTTCTTTTATTGTCTAATTAGCTTCGATGTTTCTTTTCTTACTTCCAATAAGATGTTATAATTTATTGCTGTTTTTTGACTGTTCCAATCTTTGAATGCTTTACTTCGGCATAATACTGCTTGCTCGCAAACTTCATCCCACCACGGATGTTTTCTACGTTTTTGTAAAGGGACCAACTTTAAGGCAGTTTCAATAATTTTTTGTTTCAATTCTTGCCAGTTCTGTGCTGGTTGTTTATCAAGCTCTTCTGTAAGGGCTGGTTTTATTTTCATTGGATCGAACTTTGGTATTAGCAGTTTCTTTTGAATAAGTTTTTGAGGTTTTAAGCTAAGTTTGGTGTGTTAAGCTAAGTAAGTATGACACTACATATAGAAAGAGAATTTTTTCTTTCTAAAAGAATATTAATAAAACTGAATGACGCACAACCAAGAGAACAAGCAGGATTCAGAAGTGGATTCAGCACAATGGATCACATCCAGGTTGTACAGCAGGCCATAGAAGGGCTCAACGAATATACCATACTGTGCTTGGTTTTTATCGACTACGAAAAAGCATTTAATTCCATCTACCGCTACTATGCTTGGCTTTTATCGACTACGAAAAAGCATTTAATTGCATCTCAAAGCATGCGATAATGGATGCACTGCTCAGCCAAGGTGCAGATAAAGCATATGTAAACCTATTAGGATCGATTTATGATGGAACTACAGCCACAATTCACCTTGATGATCTTGAAGTAGGAATTAATGTAGAACGAGGTGTACAGCAAGGTGACGCAATATCGCCTATTCTTTTCTCGACTGGCCTTGAAGAAGTATGATGGGGTAAAGATCAATGGTGCAAACTTAAACCATCTTAGATTTGCAGATGATATCGTTCTCCTTTCACAAGACCCAGACGAGCTGCAAAGACGCATACAAGAACTGCAAAGGGCTGGCGAACCATTTGGCTTGAAAATAAACCTGAAAAAGAGTCAGGTTTATTTTCACAGGTTAAGTTAAGGTTAAGCTGGCAGGCATTCGGCCGGCTCAATATAGTATTTAAGAGCAAACTCCCCCTTTGCCTAAAAAGAAAAGTCTTCGATCAGTGCGTTCTACCCGTTATGACATACGGAAGTAAAACCTGGACACTCACATCGCAGCAATCAATTCAAAAACTTCGGGTAGCACAGAGGGGAATGGAAAGATGTATGCTTGGCATTACAAGACGAGGCAGAAAGTCCTGCCCATGGATCAGGGAACAAACGAAAGTCTCTGACATTATTGGAAGAGTAAAGCAATTGAAATGGAGATGGGCAGGCCATATAGCGAGGCGATGGGACGACAGATGGACCAAGGCAATCCTGGAGTGGATACCGCGTGGAAACCGTGGATCGCAAACGTCCGCGAAGAAGACCGAAAGCACGATGGATTGATGACATCGTTAAGTATATTGGACCCGAGTGGGAGAGGAAAGTCCAGGACCGTGAAAGTTGGAAGCATGCTGAAGACGCCTTCATCCTGCAGTGGATCGACACGGGCTGATGATATATATATATATATATATATATATATATATATATATATATATATATATATATATATATATATATATATATATATGGACTTAGTTGCTCTGAATAGGAGATTACTATGATGGATGAGTGATTATAAATATTATATATCAAAGAACAATAATTAATAGAATTATATAATTAAGTGTTAAAAAATCAAAATTGCGTAATATCGAACATTTCATCAATAAAGGGTCTCAGAACTTTAAAATCAGGCACAATGATAACTACAAGTGATAATTCGGTAATTTTCATTTTATCTTGAAGAACGAATAATGGTATAATGTTTTGAAAATGTCATTCAAATGTCCCCATCGGGTTCGTCTGTGCGAACGCATTCTGGAGACCCAATTTTCGATTACTATTTCGCACATGGTATATTTTAATGGTGGCCTGAATGTTTCATTTAAGGTAAAAATTTGTTGAGGGTTTATTTTTATAAACCAGAAATTTAACACAACCTCACAAAAAAGAATCCAAGGGCATAAGATAGGCATTAACATTAACATGTATGGTCTGACGGGATCTGTAACAAATCTTGTTGATTGTGAAATGATGTTGAACTAATCTTGTTGAAAGAAAACAATGTTTATATCCACAATTATCAGTTCAGACCAAAGATGTTCTGTTATAACATATTCCTATAGCGTTAACAGTAACACCATTAACAGTAACACGATTTCCATGATCGACTTCAAAACAATAAGGTCTCATCATTCATTCAGGCGAAAAAGTCGCCAAACAGTGACTTTCTGAGGGTAAAAAGCTAAATCCTGAATCATTTGCGCCAGAGCTGCGCTCCATCGGAAGAGATTTTTTTTTCCTAAACTGACGGTCGCCTTCCAACTCTTTTAGAGCCCAATTCATATATCGTATATCTTTCTATGGAGAATTAACAGAAAGTACTGAACACTGCAGTCTATGAGTGACATTTACATTTCAAATAGTGTTGGCATGTTCTTACGTTTCAAAGTTCTGACTATTATTTTTCTGATTTATTATTTAATTTCTAATGTTTTGCATTGTCTATAATATTAGAGAAAGCTATAAAACATTCACTTTTGGAAACTGGCTACTTTCCACTCCATTATTATGAATAAAAAATAGAAATAGATTTCGTTTAATCTTTCTACCTAAGGGAATTGAACCCTACGAATATATAACAGTCCCTGCGCTATTATTCTCTATTATTACAATACAACTAATATTGATCTTACCACCATTTGTTAATGCAAGTTTAAAGATCATAAATACTATAGTGTTTAAAGAAAATTAATATTTAATAGATAGTCCATAGTAAATATAATGTATATATTATGTATTTTAAGTATTATAAATGTAGCACTATATATAATAAAAATATGATTAGTTTGGGACTACCCATTGGAGTAAATCGATAAGTTGTTAGAACTTAACTGCATAATAAAGATTCGACACGAAATATAATTTATGGATATATGCAACCATCAGCATAAATATCTTTAAACTATATAATCATTAAATCAACTGCTGGGACATGATATACAAACGTCGTTCTAAAAGTTCTCGACCTAACACAGAGATAGTAATTCCATGTTACATCAACTGTTATAAAATGTCGAAAAACCCCAAATCACTTTTAAATAAGTCTAAACATTCTTAAGAAGTATTCATTCAAATGCGTTTTTGATCGACTGTTGAATGTTTTTTTCCTAGAAAAGTATTTAGTTTTGTGCTGTGGCAAATTGGGAAGTTGGACAACATCTTTAACTGGTATTCAACTGTCCAACTGCCCCTACATATTTAATGTCGATGCTAACTGCGCTTCAGGTGTCACTGCTCTTTGCCAATGGGACTTTCAAGGTGTTATTTTGAATCTATGAACTGTTCATCGAATTTAGTTATGTCTAATGAGTAGGTACCAGCTGGCCGAAAACCGTTTGCTGCTTTCTCTTTATTCCTAATGCGATTAAATGCTTTAGTGAAAAGTTCTATAACTTCATACTAGTGATCAATTCTTCTGTTAGAACATTTAGTGTGAAACACTAAACTTGAAGAGATTTACCACTAAACACCAAAACACTTTTTTATAACTTCTCGACGCACGTTTCGCTAACCATGTTAGCATTATCAGGAGATGATTTAATCTGATCTCAGATGAAATCATCTCCTGATGGTGCTGACATGGTTAGCAAAATGCGCGTCGAGAAGTTCAAAAAAGTGATTTGGTGTTTAGTGGTAAATCTCTTCAAGTTTAGCCATACTAGTGCTTCAGAAACCAGTGCCAGACTGTCAGTGGTAACGTGATACCGAGCTTGTTGTACAAGAAATTACCAAAGAACAACACCGACCAAATATAAGTTAGAAGACTTAGACAAAAACAAAACACTTTCATTGGGAAAAGCAATTGTTGCTTATTCTGTGCCGAAAAGTACTATACCCGGCAATCTCAAGAAAGGAATTATAAAGCAACCAAAATGTAGTAGGAAAGCTATTTTTTCTGATAATCAAGAAAAAGAATTGGAAGAATATATAATCAAATGTAGTAAACTTTTTTATGGGTTGACCATAGATAGCGATGTACAGATGGTACGGAAAATAGCTTTAAAATTTGCCGAAGTAAATAATTTAAAGCATAATTTTAACAAAACATCCCAAATTGCAATAAAAGACTAGTTCTGCGGTTTCAAAAAATGGTACCAAAATATTTCACTCAGAAAGGCTCAGTCAATTTCTATCAATAGAATAATAGCTATTAATGTAACGGGGTAAAAATATTCTTCGACAATTTGGAGGCATTACAAAGAAAACAACACTTTGGTGCTAATCATATTTACAACGTTGACGAGAGAGCGCGATTTTTAGCGCCAAAAAACAAGTCGGCATGGCAACAAGTGGGGAAAGAGGCACTACAACATCAGTTGTTTGTGCATTCACTGCTTCGGGAAAGTATGATGCTCCTCACATTCAAAAGAAAGCGTATGAATGTTCATCTATTGCGTTGAGAAAATCAGGATATGATAGCAGCAGTACGTGAATTGGGTTGGATTAATAAAATCCTATTCGTAGATTGGTTGCATCACTTCATCTCATTTGCTAAGTCATCTATTGAAAATCAAGTTTTACTTAGTCTTGACAATCATGACAATCATCACGTGACCCTTGTTTGCTATCTACTTGTCGTCCCATCGGATGCAACCACCGAATTTAACATATTTTGGGCCTCTCAAGACTGCATACAACATGAGTATGACTTCTACATGGCTTCAAATATACACCAAAGACACAGTATGAATTTATAGAACTTTTCACTAAAGCATTTAATCGCATCAGCAATATAAAGAAAGCGGCAAACGCTTTCCGGGCAGCTGGTATTTACCCATTAGACATAACTAAATTTGATGACCAATTCATAGATTCAACATCACTCCTTGAAAGTACCACTAGTAATTCGGAAAGAGCAGTGACACTTGCAGCGCAGTTAGCATCAACATCAAATGTGAAGAGAGAGTTGGACAGTTCAATACCACTTAAATATGTTGCCCTACTTCCAAATTTACCACAGCACAAATCTAAATACATTTCCAGGAAAAAACATTCAACTATTGTAACCAGTACTCCTATAAAAACTATTTTAGAAAAAAACAAGAACAAAAGGAAAATAACAAAGAAGGAAGAAACTCAAAAGAATGAAAATATGACTAATGTAAGAAATGTGTTAAGAATTTCAAAGATTTACAGAGGATAAATATGTATGCACATATTATAACCCAAAGAGAACATATTTTTAGTATGACTATTAAATATTATAATTTAATGCTTATATGTATGAATTTTAAATGTTAAATTCATTTTAAATGTTTTAAATTATCACTAGAAAATAAAATTATTTTATTAAGAACCACCATGAAATTCAATTAGACGTGAATAATTAGAACTTTAGGGATATGTCCGTTATGTACGTTTACGGATATGTACGTTTCGTACTCTCCCCCCGTTTTCAAAACTAAACTAAAAAATAAATTATATTAATTTGTAATATATAAAGTAACGAGTGAAAGTAAATATATTTTTTTGTATATGTCAATGATACTTACATTGTTGTCAATGTAATTTTTTAGTTTAGTTTTGAAAACGGGGGGGGAGTACCCTTCGAAACGTTAACGTTAAAAGTTTGTAAAATTTTGTATAACATTTTTATATCTTTAAAATTTTGTTCGTTAGGCAAATTTATTACAAAAAAGAATCACTGAGAAATTTGTCTCCGTTGGATTTTTTGTTTTTACCCAGTGATTCTTTCTTTAAATAAGAACAGGTATTTTTGATATTTTTTGAGTTTTAGATAGTGGCGAAAAATCCATATAAAGGAAAAAAAAATATTGGGCAGTAGTTTTTAAAATCATTCTGTGTTCCTTTCTAATGAAGAAGAATCACATTTTTCATCATTCAGCATTTTTCCATAGGCTGGGTATTTTTTTATCTTTAAGGCATTTTGGGTACAATTTTGCTAGTATGTTATGTAAAGTTTGACCGCCAGCTTTTAACATTTCAACCATTACACAGTCCTTTCCTGGAGCCTGACCATTCTTCATCGCTTCTATGGCATTTGTCACTTCATCCAACAGGTTACCTGGCATTTGCCCTTCCATGGGTATTATGGTCTTTGACTGGTTCTGACTTTCATATAACTTTGAATAAAATTTGATAATCTCTAACATTTCCGTACGCTCCCTACACACTGTTCCATCCCTTTATTTTTCAACTTGTGTTTAGCTTTCTATCTCCCCTTGTTTTTTGCACTAGCTGCATGTTAAACTGTTACTTCCATCTGTTACTTCCATTTATTATGGGTCTTGCAACACAGTAAAGATAATAAGATAAAGATAAATAAGACTAAATGATATAACCAAAAACCTTAAAAAGCGACAGGCAATAATTGTAAAAGAACCCAAATTAAGCTGCTCCAGCAATATATAAACAAGAGGTGAATTGACAGAAAAATCCAATTTATGTATTAAATAGGTCCTAGCCAATTTATATTCAATCTGATACTGGATAAAATAATAGAGAGTGTAAGACCGATGGAAGTATATAAATATGAAAAAGAATTTTATGTTACGCATACGACGCGATCTTAATTGAACTAAATCCTATAACAGAGCTATATGAACAGAAAAATTAAAATACCTAACTATTGCAAAAGAATATGTAAGATACAAACTCGAAATAGATAGTAAAATAAAAACAAAAAAAAATTGAAAATGGTATTTAAATATTTAGGGATAGAGCTAAAAAAGTAATCTCAATCTCAATCTCTATCAGGAGACCAAGTACAAAAAGCAGCAACTGCCTCAGGAGCAATAAAAGATATAATATGAACGAACAAACATAACCAAAGTCAAAGCTAGAATATACAAAATCTGTGTACGTTCGATGTTGACTTACGCTATCGAAACCAGAGCAGACACGAACAAGAAAAAACAAGTCCTGACCAAACAAGACAAAACATATGGGGAACATCTGAAATGAGAATCCTGACCTGAAATTGATAGTAGGGCACACAATGCAATATGATATAAGAAATATCATCAGACAATAAAATAAACCGAACATCGTAATATGGGGATAAGCACGAAAAAGAAATTGGAACCAACACATTTCCAAAATGAACAACAACAGATTAATAAGAGCCGCCAAGGATAGTAAAGCATAAGTGCCCAGACCACCAGGGAGACTACCAAAAATATGGAAAAACAGCTGAATATCAGTAATACAGGAAAAAAGAGGTCAGTAAATGTCAGCCTTGTAAAATAAAGGCCTAATGTAGAGAACGTAGAAAAAGTTCACATTTGATAAAAAACAAAACTCATGTCCTCAAACACAATAACCAAACATTTTAATTTCATATCCGAAACTGATTAGCCTCAAATTAATGCCAAGCCTGCCAAATCTGAATCTCATAATTTTTGTTAGCCTCAGATATAAAGAAATAACTGATTTAGATCGCTGGCAATATAATGCCTCATACACTAGACTATTTGATTAGAGGATTTTGAATAACATTAAAACTAAAAAAAATGCTTTAAAAACAGTTAGAAATATGAATCTCTTAAATTGCATGATTACAACAAAGCAACTTAATAGCATCCAGCATGGATATCTAAAAAAAAGACCAACAAAAACAACTTTATTTGATTTCACAAATGAAATACTGAAGTGACTGGAGAACAAATTATAGGCAAAAGAAAACAAATGTAATGAAATTCAGGACAAAACAATCGAAAATTAAAGAATTTGATAATTTAATATTGAGTAATATTACTTTAAAACGCATTAACATGCAACATTTCTGGGAGTGATCCTAGACTGTAATATGTCCTGGTCTTACCACATAGGACATTTACAAACAAAACTGTGCAAATATGTTTACAGTCTTCTTGTACTGAGGAAATACTTGGACATTGCTACCTTAAACACTGTGTATTTTGCTAATTTTGAAAGTCATATTAGATATGCAGTGATCTTTTTTGGGAGTAGCTATGAAATGCAGAAGCTTTTTATATGTCAGAAAAGAGCATTACGCAGTATGTTGAATATGAATCCACAGCAATCATGCAGGGGAAAATTTAAAAACAATGGTATGTTGACTCTTTCGACAATTTGTATTCAGGAATGTATACTGTTTTTCTGCAAGAATCTTGAGTTATTTACAAGCGGTAAACCCCAGACAATATATACTAAGAGAAATCTAAATTATAATTACCCATTGCATAAGATAACACTCACACAGCAGGGAGCATGCTATAACTACATAAAAATGTATAATCACCTACCACATTATGTTAAGGTTATCAGTGACATTGGCCAACTGAAAAAATGCTTGTTCAATTTTTTATTGCATTTAGAACCCTACAGTGTTGATGATTATATAGGATATCAGAACCAAAAGTAATATTAATGTAAAATTTTTGACACTATTTCGTTTTATGTATATTTAAGATACTTCTGAAATAGAGATTATTTATTTTTTTAATTTTAAAACAATTTACTTTATAAAGCATTTACATAAATTCCAAATACCAAATACCCAATACTTTATAAAGCATTTACATAAAAACTAAATACCCAAAAACTTCAAGAAAGTAAAAACTTATTTTTTTGTTCATGTCATCAGATAATTGCAGTAAAATCATACACTTTTTCGTTAAAAGCTTCGCTTAGTTTTCATTATCCCTCTATCTCTCTATATCCTATTTTCCTCTCCAGATTCCAAACTTGAACCGATATCTACTGCTAATGTCCCACCAATCAATTAACTTAAATGTGGAAAAGTTTCTTTTGTCCCTTAGATTTAATTAAGGACCTGGTAAAGCTGCGCCAGCACTGCCTAAGTTTTTACGTATACGACAAATTTATCTAAAAGAATTTTTGTAGAGAAAAACGATAGATTTATTCGCTTAAACGGAAATGTGTTAAATGATCCAAATTGTGGTAGTATCATGATTAAAATGATAATAGAAAGTCCTAGACGAAAATCAATATAAAAAAAGGAAAATATGATTTACGATACTTATTATTACTCTGAAGTTATCTAAAAATTATGATATCACAGTATAAAATGCTGGTATGCTGGATGTGATAAAAGGTCCATGCGTTGAGTTCCCGAAGTTTTTTCGTCAATTGCGAGTAACGTTACTTAGCTGCAGAGGAACCAGCGTTCTTTTAATCAAAGCCGGGTATTTTCGGTGCATTTATTTGGTCAATTTGTGTACGAATGTGTATTCATCTCAACGACTTTATTATTTCAACCAGCTCTAACCGTCGATTTAACTTATTTGACTATTGTCCTATATTTTTTACCAAGTTGAAATTGGGCGAATGAACGGTTCGCCATGCCTATATGATGCAACTCGTGTAGACTTCTCAATAACATCCGTTAATCTTTCCAAGAATATAAATATTAAGCTACTAACAATATTTAACCACTGATTATTGTAGATTATTTAGAGTTTTGCTTTTACGTCCAACAAATGGCACTGTTTTTAAAAAAGCATATTTTTACCTATTACAGGTGTGATATCTATATAATAGGTATATAAAAACACGCGCGTATTCGAATGCAACATTGTGCCAAAATTTCAAAGCAAACGGTGAAGAACCTGCGGAGATTTAAAATTTTGAACAAACGAACATTTACATTTTTATTTATATAGAATAGATAGAATAATAGTGGACCGAGTTGCTCAGATCAAGTCAAACAATCCCAAGTCCAGATAAAGCAGGAAGTTTCTCACGCCAGGCTACCAATATACGTACCTGATGTCAAAATTACTCAAAAAAGCTGTACCAAGCCTCGGAATGAAATAGATAATCTCGTATTAACCACGGCGAGAAATCTAAGAAATCAACTGCGAATAGTAACTTCGAATATAAGGTCATTAAATACAAAGATCAAGAACTGGTTAAAGAAATTAAATTAAAAATCATCGATATACGTGCAATTCATGAGATACGAAAGAAAGGAAAGGAACAAATTATATAAAATTTATATAAAATTTATATAAAATTTATATAAAATTTATATAAAATTTATATAACATTTATATAACATTTATATAAAATTTATATAAAATTTATATAAAATTTATATAAAATTTAAATAAAATTTATATAAAATTTATATAAAATTTATATAAAATTTATATAAAATTTATATAAAATTTATATAAAATTTATATAAAATTTATATAAAATTTATATAAAATTTATATAAAATTTATATAAAATTTATATAAAATTTATATAAAATTTATATAAAATTTATATAAAATTTATATAAAATTTATATAAAATTTATATAAAATTTATATAAAATTTATATAAAATTTATATAAAATTTATATAAAATTTATATAAAATTTATATAAAAATACAATGGAATCAAGAAAGAATTAATAGCTGAAGGAGTGGCTTTACTTATTCACGGATAATAAAGGAATCAAATCAAATCAAATATATTATAGATTGCCAATATACTACTATACCAGAAATAATTGTTATAGTAAAAATAAAATTCGATTCGATTTTCATCGGTCGAAATTCTACAGTTATGTTTGTTCTCAAACCCATTAAGTCAGAAGTGCGTGCTTTTCCTCGGAACAGATTTTTTCCTAAAGTGGGACTCGCCTTAAAACTGCTCTAGAGCCCAATTCGTGTATCTTGTATCTTTCCATGTTGAATTGACTCGATGTACTGAACACACTTCAGTCTATGAGTCCAGTCTATGAGTGACATTAAAATTTCAAAGAGTGTTAAAACTATTACGTTTCAAAGTTATTGAAAAACTCTTTATAATAGAATGCATATATGTGCTTCATAGACCTGAAAAAGGCATTCGACAGAGTCACACTAATGGACGTTATCCATTTATTACATAAGAGAAATATTGCCCTAATTCTAATAAAAACAATTAAAGATAGATACCCAAATAACACAATCGAAGCAAAGATGAACTGACAGATCTCACTAAGCGTGTACTGAAATAAGACAATGAGACTTTTAAGGTCATTTATTGTTCAACCTTAAAAAAAATATAGGGACTCGAAAACAAACAATTGAAAATCTTATATCAAACTGTTTATATTTTTTTTTGTTGGTTGCTTGACCGGGGACGAGCCCCACCCATCCCTTTAATGGATGTCATATGTTTCGTCTCTCGATGTTCAGACTCTTCAGGGCGCTGACATATACCATACCATCAAGAATAGGGAGACCCTATTCACAGCCAATAACCCATGTTTTTGGCGACTTCCCGTCAGATGGCATATATATATTGTATCAAAAATGTTCATTTAGACGAAGACGCAGGTTGTTGTGTGGTCCACATGAGATTGTGGAACCCAACAGTTAGGTGTACGATGACACCCAGCTACTATCTTCTCATTGGACACAGTCCAAGAAAATATATATATATATATATATATATATATATATATATATATATATATATATATATATATATATATATATATATATAGTTGCTGGATTTCTTCAGTAGCTACTAAAACAAATTTTTTTTAACGGCAATACCATATGTTTTTCACATAATTTGAAATTTGACAAATCTTAAAATTCGAAATAAAAAAAATTTATGTCATATTTCTTTATTGGAGTAGCCGTTTTAGAATAATTAGCAAAAACAACAAAAATATTCTGCAGTCGGCAGGAACTAAAAGAAGCTAGCTAGCTAGCAATATCAGGTCTTAAAAATTAAACAAAAATTTTGTTGTTTGAAAAGAGCCATCATGTACTGTCATTGTGTTATTTGAAAGCTGTTGTATTTGTGTATAAAAATAACGTTTTAATTCAGTTACTAAGATGACACAGTTATTTAATCAAAAAGAGAAAGTTGATTTTTTTTCATGTTGGCTTCACGATGCGTTCGCTGAATTCCACGCAAGGCATCCCGGTAAGTCTCTTCCAAATCGGGGGTTTTTAAGAAATTACTTAGTAAAACTAAAAACAACTGGTAGTGTATGTCCAAGGATTCGCAAAAGGCACAAAGAAGAAATTATTCTTCACAAGTCAACACACACAATATATACAACTTCAATATATTCAATATTCTAGATGAACAAGGACTCGACCCCAAAACACTACGATTGATCAAGCAGACACTGACCGACACAGTCTCTAAAGTGAAATTTATGGAAGAAATTTCCGAACCCTTCCTGATGAAAACCGGAGTACGCGAAGGAGATGGGTTATCCCCACTCCTCTTCAACCTGGTCCTGGACAAAGTCATAAGGGAATGGGAGAAAGAACTAAAAAATCAAAGTCCCTGGAAACCAATCGGACGACCCAAAAACAACATAGAAATCTCATGCCTAGCCTTCGGAGACGACCTAGCCATACTCGCAGACAATGGAACAAAGGCAGCCCCAACAGATAGAAGTCCTCAAAGAATGTGCAGAGAAAGTTGGCCTACAAATCTCTTTTCAAAAAACCGAATTATTTTGCTCAAAATTAGATGTCCACATGTGAACACCAAATACGGCGAGATAAAAAGGGTCACACTTTTCAAATACCTGGGCGAGATCCTCGAACCCACAGGAGGAGAGAAGATAGCACAGAAGACTCGATTACAGAAGATGAAGAGCGCATACGCAATACACTCAATATCTACAATAAGAAATGCATATCCACACACACAAAAATAAGACACTACAACACAGTAATCAAACCAGAGGTACTATACGCAAGCGAGACACTTACGCTCCACACAAAAAGCGGCATAGAACACATATTAAAAGAAAAAAGTAAAATTATGAGCAAAATTCTCGGCCCAAAATAAACTGACGAAGGATACAGAATATATTCCAGGAAGACCACAGAGAGAATGTCCAACGTAGCGGCGGACATAAGAAAAAGAAGGTTGAAATTCTATGGACATATCAGTAGATTCCCACCGACAAGACTAACCAACAAAATTCTTGCATACATACAAACAGTCAAGTCAACAGTATAAAGGATCGCACAAGTCAGAACTGATCTGGGAAGGGCACAAATGGATCCGACAGAGATTGAGGATCGAAGATCGTACAGAAACAAAATACATGTGTGGAACGTCGCGTCAGACAGCGACAAGTTTCAAGGAGATCGGAGACAAGGTGGATGGAGGAGAGAAAGAGGATCCACGGAGAGAGGATGAGAGAGGTGTGGAAGATCAGAAAGAATACTCAAAAATGAGTCGGAATACTTTGCGTGATCCAACCGGGTCTATACGCACCTAATAATATATTAATATATATTGTTTCTAAATCATTCCGGGTGTCGGCAACGCTGTCGGGCGTGGCTTTATTGTGGAAGATCAGAAAGAAAAAAGGGTCACACATTTCAAATACCTGGGCGAGATCCTCGAACCTCGCCGCCACGTTGCCGCGTTTCTTCTTTTTCCAGAAGGGATTTCCATAGTTCTGGAATGTTGCGAGCGTCGTTTCGCGTATTTAGCTCACCCCTTTCTTTTATTTCAAAGGCTTCTCTGATTGTTCGGACCTTGTAGTTTTCAATATTCGCTATTTCTTTGGCTCCTTCAAAATTGATTTTATGTCCTGTTTGTAGATAGTGCTGGAACAGAGCGGAAGTGGTTTGTTTGTTTTTTACGTTGTTTTTATGTTCTTGTATTTTGGCCGAGATTCGTCGGTTTGTTTGTCCTATGTATGTTCTGTTGCAGTCGAAACAAGATATGCTATATACCTCATGATTTTCCAGTCTAACTTTGTCGTTTATTTACGATGTTTGCGACAGTTTTGTGCGGCTTATAGGCTGTTCTGATCTTGTTTCCTTAGTAGTCTGCCTATCCTATCAGTGATTCCTTTTACGTATGGTAACAGGACCTTTAGTGCATTTGGTTCATGATCCTCTATTGTTCTTCGTGTTTGGGTTTCCTGGCGGTGAATGGCCTTCCTAATACAATTTTCTGAATATCAATTTTGTCTATGGGCTGTGGAAATTTTTGGTAGTTCCTCGCTTCGTGTATCTGGTAGTGTCAGTCGGAAGGATCTGGAAATCAAGGTGTTCTCTACTGCTTGGATTTGAGAAGGATGATGATGAGATTTAGCGTTGAGATATCGATCAATGTGATTTGGTTTTCTATACACTGTGTATTCGAGGGTTCCAGAAAGTTGTCTTGTGATGAGGAGTTCCAAAAACGGCAGTTTCCTATCATGTTCGACTTCGAGGGTGAACTGTATTCTGGGGTGGACATTATAAAGATATATATATATATATATATATATATATATATATATATATATATATATATATATATATATATATATAGTTTTTCTTATTTTTATTTAAAATTTCGGTCATGACTCGCCCTTCATCAGAAAACTGTTTTCCATTGCAGGTATTCCATACAGAATGTTTGTCATTATATTTTAAAAAAATGTTTCAAAGTTTTTATCACTTTATAAACACGTATAACGTTTAACTTTATAAACCCTAATGACACTAATCGACATTGAAAAAACATTTACTTGTAAATTTGTTTTTTATTTTTTGGATAGACTAAGAGGTATTAGCGACAGCAGCTCGACCCATATCAGGACTGTATCATTTGAAAATGGCTGACATTTTTTTAAATATAATGACAAACATTCTGTATGGAATACCTGCAATGAAAAACAGTTTTCTGATGAAGGTCGAGTCATGACCGAAACGTTAAATAAAAACAAGAAAAAAAAAAAACCTGGACACCATTCTTTTATTTGTTAAAATTTATACGGACCAATAAACCCAAGAAAATTAACCAAAAAATATAGGTCCAAGAAAATAGTTAGAATTATAATACATATATATAGTAAATAGAGTAGAGTGGGGCATAAAATATATCAATGAATTTTATCCAAGGACAGCAAAATCTGGCTAAAACTTTAAGAAAAATCGCGTATGAGTTTGCAGTTTTAAACCACATAAAAACCCATTTAATCCAAACTCAAAACTAGTTGGCAAAGATTGGACAAATAGTTTTTTTTTTTAAATACAACCTGTCATTGCGGACTCCTCAAGCCACTAGTTTAGCAAGAATGATGGGGTTTCACGAATTTCAAGTTAATTTGTTTTTTGAAAATCTATCAGAATTGTCCAAAAAATTTAACTTTCCACCAAGTGCTATCTGCAATATGGATGAGAGTGGCATTTCAACCGTTGCAAACAAAATACCAAAAATTATTAGCACGAAAGGCACGAAATTTGTGGGAAAAATATCTTCAGCTGAGCGTGGGAAATTAGTCACTATTGTTTGCGCTCTGAATGCGACGGGTAATTTTGTTCCTCCCGCAATAATATTTACTCGAAACAGAATGAAAAACGAGCTGATGGATGGGGCTGGACGAGAATCTATAGCAATGTGTTCGAACTCTGGATACATAAATAGCAACTTATTCATAGCGTGGCTTAAACATTTTCACTCCAATGTTAGATCAGATAACGAACATCCTATTCTTCTCATACTCAACAACCATTCTTCCAACCAACAACCAACTTTATTCATCTATTGACGATAACACCCCATAGCAGTCATAGAATCCAACCTTTGAATCGATGTTATTTTAATGCATTAAAAACATATTATGCAGATGAATGCAATAAATGGTTGACAACAAATGCCGATAAAAATATTACTCACTTTCAGGTTGCCAATATATCCAATAAATAAACATATTTTCTCAAAAAAGAATTTTCTCCCGCCAAAGCTCGCAGATAAAAATGCAAATGAAGTCAATCCCCAATTAAATAACAGCGATTCTGTTCACCACGCGACAATATCAGAAGAAACGGCTTTAACAAAAAATATGATGGTCAAGCAAAAACATTTAACACCAGAGAAGTTGGAGCCTGCATTAGCTCAACAACATGCAGAGAAAACATTAGTGTTACCTATGGATATAATTCCACTTCCAAAACGAAAAGATGGAACTAAGATGAACTAATAAATTAAAAGTGGAAGGTCTGGCTGAAGAGAAGTTGAGAAAGTCAACGCGTGCCAAAATAAAAAAAAAATACAGAGGATGCTAGTAGTGAATCAAAAAAGAAGGTTAAGATAAAGGGGAAACTATCTGATAATGTATGTCTACGATGCCATGAACCCTATGAAGACCCTCCTATTAAAGAATGGATCCAGTGTAAGGTCTGCAAAAAGTGGTGGCATAAAGAGTGTACGTCGTATAAGAAAATTGGGGATTTTCAATGCGATTTATGCATTTAAAGTGTGTGCGGATATTTGCCCCACATTAATCGGACTTTTGCCCCACATATAGAGCAAAAATCATGTTTTGTATGTTATGATATTTTTATTTATTAATAGATAAGTTTTTCTTGTTTGTCACGAAAATGTGTTGTTTTGCGTGGTAGTTGGATGTAATGTTATAAGTTTTATGAGTTCTTTATGTATTAAAATGTTTTTTTTTCGGGTTTGTGGATTTTATAATCATTTAACCATTAAGAGCGTCATTTTGCCCCGCTCTACTCTACAGATTAATTAAGGGATAAAAAAATAAGATATGATAATAAAAAATCATTTGTAATCGCAAATTAAAATTATTTTTAAATTGTAAATTGTATAAAAAACTTTTCGTCTGTCTACTGAAAATTATAAACACATCTTATTGAAAAAGATTCGTTCCGTGCAAAAGTTGTCCAGAATAAAATGATTTCTAAAAATAGCTGCCTTTGCTTTATTTTTAATATTCAATATCACGTGGTTTTGATTACCTGACGCTGTTTTTTAATATATATTTAATACGTCACAAAACAGAATTATAATTGTAAGGTTATTTATATTTCCTCTCGTCAAAATCCTATTTTTTCACGCGATTATGCTCAAAAATTATGACATAATTTCTTTAAAATTCAAAACGAATTTCATGTTCACTTACAACATAACTTTCCATTGGGGGCTGTATATCCCCCAGTGGGTGCTGGTCTCTTTCATTTAATAATTTCGGACGGACTGTTGACTGTTGGCATTATTTATGTTTTTCCTTAAAATTTTAGAATCAAACTGATGATTTCGGAATCGGATGTTATACAAGAAGTAAAAACGGTAAAAAATAGGGAAAGGTGTTTTTTGCGTACAGTTGCACAGCTAGAATGATTTTATAAATAGAGTGTCCAAATATTTTTGGGATCCACTGTATATAAAATAAAAAGATATTTAATTTTCATGCAAAATCATCTTCTTCTTAATGTAAAATGTTAACAATATCCTCATGACGGTAGAAGCATTATTATCCAGGTCGTCTCGCTAATTCAGAAAAATTTAAATCTACTTCTTTGATACCAACAGGTTGTCCCTTTTCATATTAGGATGATTGACTGAAACGATGTGGTGCACGAAATTATGGGATGTTAGCACCATTAACTGAGCTGCAAGAATACTGTTCAGCTTAGTAACATACAAAAAATATGTCACGATCACTGAGCGAACTTAACAAATTGATAAAACTCCACCAGCCTCAACTATCCCATTTTTTTTTTTATTACTTATTGATTATCAATCGTATTTATATTTTATAATTTTTGCCAAATGATTCTTTATTAAATTTGATAATATTTTTAATTAATTTCTACTTTGTCTTAATAGATAGATAAACAAATAAAATCGATATAGATAATGTGCAACAATATTTTTATATTTGGAATGTTTTTGTTCTTGTAAAGGGGGCGGTAGGCCGGAAAAGGTTGGAAACCTCTGACTTATAGAATATCCCGTAACAGCTATTGCAAGATATTATTTTATTCAATGAAAAACATTAGCAATGAGCAGTTTAACTAAGGAAAATTACCACAAGTTTATTGTTATGAATAAACTGGATGCTCTAACAATTAATAAGACATACGAAGTGTGAAAATAAAGTAATGAGACTGATTTCTTATAATTTTGTAATTAAAATTGCAATTCTACATAGTCATTCAAAATAGATACTTTGGTAAACCACACAGCACACACACGATTTATTCATAGCAATTCTGCATTCAAAGACTGAAATCGACTTCATGTGATCGATCAATTCTTCTATTGAAACCTTTGGTGTAAAATACTAAACTTGAAGAGATTTACCACTAAACACCAATTTTTTTTAACTGCTCGACGCACGTTTCGCTAATCATGTTAGCATCATTAGGAGATGATTTAATCAGTTAAAAAAAAAGTGATTTGGTGTTTAGTGGTAAATCTCTTCAAGTTTAGTTCATCTGATCGGTTACGGCCTTTTCAATATTGTTCAAGGCGCCAAAATGGCATCATTTGCGGTAAATTTGCAATCGTGAGAAAAGGAAAAAGTCACAAGGATTCAGCTTTGGTGAATAAGGAAACTACGCAGCTAAAATGATATTTTTATTAGCCAAAAACTTGTTAATTGAAATCGCTGTATGGCATTGTCGTGATACAGCACCCAGCTATCCTTGATGTTCGGTCTCACACGAATGATCCTTTTTCGAAGGCTTCAAAAACCTCCCGGTAAAAACGCCGGTTTGCCGTTTGACTTTAAGGTCACATACTCCTTACGGATGATCCCCTGATTATCAAAGCAAATGAGCTTTTGATTTTTGATTTGCTTTTTTACATTTTTTGGCCGTGGTAACGTTGGAGTATACTATTAATTTCTCAGTCGTATTCAAAAATCCAAGGCTTGTCACTAGTAATGACGCATTCCAAAAAATTAGAATAATTCATCCTCCGTTGTTTTGTTTTATATTGTGAAAGGTTTGAATAGGTTTCGGAACCATTTTCCCACAGATTTTCTTCATACCTAATTTATTAGTCAAAATCTGAGGTTGCGGTTGCCTGAGTCAAATTGAAGACCTTAAACCATCTGAAAACTTCGGTCCTTAACAAAACACTGTTTCTATAGGCATGTTGATATTTCACAAAAGTTTTCGTTACACTATACCCAAGTCTGAAAACAAAACTTGGCAGAGCATCGTTGCTCAAAATATTTGTTGAGACTAGACAAATCCGTTTCATAAAAAGAATTCCTACGGACCACCAAGTGACTAGCATTGAAGATTAGACTAAAACTAGCTCAAACTAGCATTGAAGACGCATCAGATACCTTCCTGCATACCCGCCAGTTGCGAAGCCAATAGTTTTGCAGGGTGGAACGTTACGCTACCATTCTGATTATTTTTATTTACACACTCGGTATTTCTTATTTCCTAAGCACAATGCTTGAAAGATATTTTCATAATAAAAAGTCATATAACTGTAGTTTTATAAAAGTAGAATGTCAAAAAGAAAAATTCCAGCGGAGATATCTGAAATTGAAAGTGTTATTCAAATTTTATTATATTGAAAAAATAAAGGAATCTTTTATGAGCATGATAAAAGAAGAACTCAAGAAAGATTTCTCAGCAGTTCACAGTACCAACAAAAATTATTAGAGTAAAATACTTACTACAATATATTAATTTGACGTGTATAAAAGTTTTGCATCGGCCGGTTAACTCGGCGACGATTCGTTCTTTTTTCAGTATAGTGATTTATAAAGAATGTTTTTTTTTAACACGCTTTTATTAGCTTCACCAGTATCTATATATGTAAGGGAATCTTTGAACATCCCTTTCACCCACTTCAAAACGTCAGATTAAATTGAAACTTTACAACTTATCAAGGACCGATGACAATACAATAATTTAATAAGTTCGCTCCATTATAGCTCCATTATATCCAGTAGGCGCGCAAATTACCCACTCCCGCCACGGGTAGGTAGTGACGAAAAATAAATAATAATTTTAAAAACTAAAAAACACGCTCTTATTGTAGATCGACCTAAAAAATTGAAAAAAATTCAATCAGATCAGATTGTATAATGAAACATATATAAAATATGGATTCATTACCTTGGATGACAAGCCGCAATGTGTTGTTTGTTCAAGTTTGTTGTCAAGTTCTATTTGTGGAAAGCATGAAGCCTTCAAATTAGTTCAGCATCTGGAAACAAAACATCCATGTTTACAAAACATACCATTTGAATTTTTCGAGCGTCAATCATTCGTCTTGAAAAATCTACTAATTGCTTTCAATATATCAAGTCGTATTGAGACAGCAGCATTTCAAGCCTCTAATTTAGCATCATTAAGAGTGGTCAGGGAGTCTAAGTCCCACGCGATTCCGGAAAAGTTCATTTTACACGCTGCCATTGATATGGTAATATTATATTATTATTGAAAAAGTCAATGCTTTCAATTTTGATGCATTCACATTAATTTCGGATTAAATTACCAAAAAGAGTTGGAGAGCATGAAAACGCATTTACGCGAATTGAAAATTCAGTTACTGGAATATTTTCGAGATAGCAACGATGATTTATCGAAAAGATGGGTTCTCAATATGTTTGATGAAAATGTTGTAGCTGCTGAATTGCCTATTGAGATTCACCACAACCAACTTCCAAAATATCGGCCGACAAAATTCTCTAAAACTAGAATTTTTAACTCAAGATTTTGATAAGTTTTGGCTTATACGACCATCTAAATTCGAAAACCTAGTAACGGAAGCTTCGAAAACATTAATCCCGTTCGCTACTTCTTACTTATGCGAAAAAAACTTCTCATCTATAGTGGCTTTAAAAATTAAATATATATAAATCGTCTAATATCACTGGAAAATAATTTGCTTATGTGTGTTTCAATGATGATCCACATATAGAAAAACTTGTAACTGAAAAACAACATCAACAGTCGCATTAAATTATTTCAAACAACTTTGGCTATTAGTTTATTTAAGTCTATTTTATTATGTTATTATTATTACCTGGTAATATTTAATTTTCTGACACGTGTTTTTAAATTAAAAATACTTTAATAAAGGGATATTTGGTATACGGGACTTATATGGAAGAAATTGCGATACCCCATATTCCTGAACGAGACGCCCCTAACTGTCGTAACCCGCAGGTTGAGAAATGATGGTTTAGATAAATAAAGTAGGTCTATAAATTATTATGTAGTTTTTTGTAAACAAATAATTAAACATCCAATATCGCAGAAGAATGGCCTTTAAAGTTCTAATCAAACAGATGATGTTTAGAAGATTAAAAAAGTGATAATCGAATTAAGACGAATCTAATAAATAAACAACGTGAGAAAGAATTTTCCAAACCAATTCACTAATAAGTCCTATGTAACGAGATTGTTTGCAGCATCATAATGATCACGAATCAACAAGAGATTTACGACTAAACACCAAATAACGTGTTTTTAATTTTTCAAAACGCGCGTTTCTCTAGCCATGTTAGCATCGTCAGGAGACAATTCATTCAATTAGATTGAATAAAATATTTTTGAGTTTAGTGTTTCACACTAAAGCTTACTATAGAAGAATTTTACAAATTTAGCGCTTGTTGTTGTTGAAGAGATACTAACGACAGTATTGTCAATCTAACGACCTTAAGACATAACTGAAGCCGGTGATATAAATAAACAAGTCCCAACATTTTTTAATTTGAGTGGTAACAGGTTATCAATTTCATGGTAATCGTATTTATGGACTGAAATATCCATATCGATATCCATTTTTCGATATTTTTATTTGTTTTCTCCCATGTTACAATTTCTGATATTTTCCTGATATTGTATTGTTTTCCGTTTGACGTGCCGAGATGGTCCCTGAACAATCCAAGGCGTTTCGAACATTATGGAGTTTCTGACATGGTCGAGATTAAAATGTTTCCGAAGAAGGACCCTTACCAGACGTTAACTGGACACTGGATCGGCTCTCCTGTTATTAGTCGACATTAATTTCCAACCGGATTGTCATCTGTCGGACAGTTCGATGGCCATATTGTCGTCTTAAATGACGGATTGAAATATTATTGGAAATCTTAAAGAGGCTTTCTTTTCCAAACTATTAGGTGTGCTAAAAGAAGAAGCTAATGGTACGTCATTCATTTTTCAGGTGACAATACATCATTTAGGAGATTTCAAAAAGGATTTATTTGACAGATAATCTAGTATTTATTGGACAACTGGACTTTTTTTTCGTCTTGACATATAAGAACCTGAATAGTTAATAAAAATAAGAAAATATTTATATTTCTATACAAAGACGTCTGTAACCTATAATACAATGACGACGAGGGTGTAACAAAAATATTTGCTTTTTCCCTTTGTTTATGAATAAAACATTCAAGGGTTGCTATTTATGTATCCGAAATTGGCAACAGAGGTGTTGCTAGGCGTCATCTGACTATACATTGTAAAGTTTGACATTGTTGACGGTATACGTACTCAGAACGTTTTATCATACGAACGCTATTTATGCTGTTTGAAATGATATGTTGAATTAATATGCTGACTTGAAAATTTCATCTCAGTCAAAAAATGGCATTAACTTATGACAATTTTCGTGCGATGATTTTCGACTTTCGATGTGGAGTATCTCAACAACAATGCATCGACCAACTCATTTCGACTTTTGGCGATAAAGCCAAATATATAACCACTGTTTATCACTGATTTGGTGAATTAAATCGCGGCCATCGTTCGGTCACGGTAGAATGTAAAGAAGGTCGTCCAAAATCGGTTGTTGTGTCAGAAAACATCGATACTGTGCGCGAACTGATAAAGCAAGATCGTTATTTGACATACCGAGAGATTGATCCTAGGTATTAGTATGACAAGTATACACAAGATTTTACATTAACATTTAGCCGTGAAAAAGATTTGTGGGCGTTGAATTCCGCATAATTTGAGGCTCGTATCGATTGGTGCAAAGAAATACCGAAAAAATACAATCATGATGCGTCAAAAGCCGTGTATAACAACTACACAGGTGACGAATCTCGGATCTATGCGTATGAACCCAAAAATAAACAGCAGTCGACTGTATGGGTATTTCAAAATGAGACAAACCCAACCAACAAAAGTTGTTCGCACAAGAAGTACTTCGAAGCAAATGGTAGTCTGTTTTTTTGGGATAAATGGACATGTGAGTACAGTGACACTAGAGAATCATAGAACGGTCAATTCTGAATAGTACACAGCCATTTGTTTGCCAGAAATCAGAAGTAGAAATCCAGGATCATTCTTCACCATGACAACGCGAGCTCTCACACATCGGGCCGAACAACGCAATATTTGACAGGTCAAAACATCGAATTCATCTGATTTGACAACCAATGACTTATTTTTGTTTCCGTCCGTGAAGAATAAACTACATGCAAAATGCATGTTTTGGAGATACCCCAATCGGAACGAAAAAGTACTATGAAAATTGGTTCAACAGTGTGCAAAAAGTGTATCGATCATCGCGAAGAATATTTTGAAAAACAATAATATTATTTCGGATACATAAATAACAACCCTCGTACTTCACTCGTCGGAGGTTTAATCCGATTCAACTTTTTGCTCCGACAAATAAACTTTTTGTCTACAGTAATAAAATGATTGCACTGCTAAATATCCAGTCAACTATTATAATAATTATGTTAAACTCAATATAAAATAAAAGCAATTTTAAGACATTGTTTTTCAAAAGGCTTCAAAATGACTAACGCCGCTCGTGAGATTTGCACAGTAGAGGGGGAAGGTGAAGCTAGGGAAAGATCAGTTCATCAACGGTCTGTTGATATCGAACTTTTAAGAGCAGTAAGGAAGACGTCCGTAAGTTGGGACAGGTTTTGTTTTTTGGCGATAGCATTCGACTACATACATTTTTTCCAACATTACATTTTTGCCAACCGCTACATTCGGTCTTGTAGTACGCCTTGGCTGGACCATAAACTGAAACATCCAATGGTTACATTTTGTGAGAACAAAGAGGTGGAAAAGAAAGCATATGAAAGCCGTTTTCTAATGCCAAGTCAATTGCTTCAATAGATAAATAAGATATATGATTATCAATAAGAAGCAGTGTCAGTTTGTCTGTCGATGAGTGGCTGTGTTTGATAAAATGCTTCATATATTTGACAAATTATTTCTGCTGTATCCAGCCAGATTCATTGCAGCTGGCATCATTTCCTGATGAGACATTATCCATGAAACAGCTTTGCATATTCTTCCTCGGGAAAAAGAAAGGAGGCATATAATTTCCGGCGGCATTTACGGCCAGCGCCATAGTTACCATAGTGCCACGTTCTTGTACAGCAGCTTGACCGGCTTTTTTCGTGCCTTTTAACGAGATAACTTCTAATTTTTGTTGTCCTCTCCTCCATATTCCATATGGATTGTGCATCAAAATGGTACAAATCAAAAAGCACACTTAAATGATCAAAAAATGGATCGACATTTTCCTTGCAGAAAGCCTTGATCAGGTTGAGACTTGTTTGTTCGGGCGTGCGCAAAGAAAGTTTTTCACTTTTATTTTTGTTTAACCACTTTTCTACTTTTTCTTACACTTTTTTGTTTTGTTATTTTCCTTTGTTTAATTATTGCTTTTCGTTTTCACTTCACCCTTAAAAATTGAACTGGCGTCAGAGCGAAAGTGAGGCTCCTTATCTACCCCCAGCTAGCCCTGAAGAAGTGTCCAGTGGTGGAGATAGAACACCTCAAAGCTTTGATTTGTTTACGATTTTGGAATGTTCTCGAAAGATTTCGAATGTCAATGATCTTATCGAATAATTCTTCTGATAGAATTTTATAGAATATTCGATATAAATCGATGGAAGGTTCTAGACCATTCGAGATAATTCTAGAAAATTTTATATACTTCCATGGAATATTTTAGAAGATTCCAGAAAATATAAGAACACGTAGTGTCCCAACCTACGTGCCTCAACTTTCCGAACTTACTTATCGTGGCAATTTTGAAATGACAAAAATTTTCCCTATGCAAAATATTGTCTAAATTCATTCAGGACTATAAAAGAGACAAAAAAATATAGTACAAATGTTATATCCACCTTTTTCTACCGATGAAAAAAGTTTACTTTTTTCACCTATGGGATATTTTCAAAAACATTTTATTTAAAAAATTTGTTGGTTTGCTTCGGCCCATACACAAGGAACAGGAGCTACCAAATCTTACTTCTATGAAAAGTTTGCTGGTAATGAATAAACAACTTGACAGTAAAAACATTGGTGTCCCAACCCATGAACTGTCCTAACCTACTGACGTCTCCTTACTAAGAATAGTAAGAGCAGTACTGTAGCTCCAGATTATTTTCTCCGTTCACAGACTCCGTTTGTCAGACATAGGAATGGTGCCAAAGAGCTGTAGATTTTTTTAAACAATGAATAACGAAGTAGCTCAAAAACTCAAGCACTTTTATTACAACCTAGTAATTTTCTGTAATAGAAATAAATATACCCCTTTAATTACTCATTCACATATTCGATATTTTGTCTATAGCTGTAACAATAATATAGTTTCAATGTATATTATTTTCACACATATAGTAACATTTCTGAACAGTTTTACATCTACTGTACTGTTTTTGTCTCCAACTTACAACCTATTTATATCTATAACCTATTTACTGAGCCGTGTAAACATTATGAAACCACAGCAAGATCATCCAAGCACAACAATACTAATTCAATTAATTAATTATTTATAGGCCCTTGATCAGTCCGTGATTTTCTAGCATTTTGTAATGTATCGGGTCTTTCAAATTGAGCGGTTTGTTTAGTTCTTGAAGAAAACACAGATGGCGTTGTAAATTTGCCTAGGCCTAAGTGTAATGTGACATTTACAAAAATGGAGTGATATACAATAAAACAACGCGTTAAAGTTGTTTAATTATTTTATGACAATGGGTATTCAGTGAAAAGTGTTTTTAGAAAATTACGTGATATTTACGGTTCGCACAATGGTCCATCTGACAGCACCATCAATCGAATTTCACGAAACTAGTTCGGTGGAAGATAAAAAAGAGCAATATATAGCCATAGTGATCGTTCATATTGATTTGATACGTGAAAGTGTTGCTGAAAACCCAGAAATTTCCATTACTCGACGTTTGCATTACACAACAATTTGGACTCAGTGAATCCACAGTATGGCGTATTTCACGAAATAATTTAGCTCTGAACGTTGGTTCAAATAATATAGGAATTAAAGCCACTGGATCATTCAAACAGATGAGAGATATTTTCAGATGAAGCACATTTTGCAATTGGTGGCTATATTAATAAACACAATTGCCCCATTTGGGGTGAGGAAAATCAACGATTAATCCATGAGAAACCTTTACATTCTAAACGAATCACTGTTTAGAATGTTGAGCCGTATTTCTTTCAGAATGCTGCTGGTGAAGCTGTAACTGTAAATGGTGTTCGATATCGTTAAATGATAACTAGATTTTTGTGGGCTGAGTTGTATAATATAGATCTGGAGAATATGTGGTTCCAACAGGTTGTTTTATTATTGTTACTGATTTAATGAAGAGAAAAATTTATTGAACATTGGAGACCGTTGGACTATTTTCTTTGGGGTTACGTGCAAAGCCAGGTCTATAGGAACAATTCACAATTAATTCCTGAACTATTCCTGAAATTATACGGGTCATTGGTGAGTTAGAGCACGGTTATGTCAAAATGTCATCCAAAATGTTGACAAAAGAGTGGACGTCTGTGGAGCTGCAAGAGGTGGTCATTTGGCAGATAGTGTCTTTCGTGCTGAAATGCCATGCACTATGCTTCAATTATCAATAAAAAGTTTTTTAAAATCAACGCTAATGATGTGCTTTATTCAAGAAATAAAAAAAGCCGCTCCATTTGAAAGACCCTTTACATACTTTTTTTTCTAAAATGATAAATGTGAATATAGAGGTTTCCAATAATAGTGACAGAACTTATAGCGGCAACACTGTTTGAAAAGTAAATGTACTTCATAAACTACTGTCTTCAGTACATTACGTCAATTCACCATAGAAAGTTACAGGATACACGAATTGAGCTCTAAGCAGTTGAAAGGCGAACCTCCCTTTAGAGAAAAAATAATCTTTTCAGACGAAACGCACTTCTGGCTTAAAAAGTTTGTAAACAAACATAACTGCAAGATTTGTGCCAATAAAAATCCTCAAGTGATACAGGAGTTACCTCTTTATCCTCAGAAAGTGATTGTTTGGTGCGGTCTTTGAGCTGAAGGGGTAATAGGACCTTATTTTGTTTGAAGTCGATGATGGAAAGCCTGTTAATAATATATTTGGACTGAACTGATAAATGTGGATATAAACAATATTTTCTTTCAATAACCCGGTGCGAACATATCTGGCCAGACCATCGATGTATTACATGAAAAGATTTGTGGACGCGTTATTTCGCAAAATGGTAGTGTTAACAGACCATCAAGATCATGCGATTTCACGCCGTTGGATTATTTTTAGATGGGATTATTTTAGTAGGATTATGTTAAATCTCTAGTTTACAGAAATAAACACATTGGGACATTTGACTGAACGCAACATCTTATTGAAAAACTCCAATGGTAAAGTCTTTCAAATTTAGCGGTTTTTTTAATTGGTGAATAAAAGACAGATTTTGCGTTGATTTCAAAAATCTTTTTATTGATAATTAAAACATTGTATGACAGTGTATGACAACAGTGTATGACATTTAACACGAAAAACAATATGTCAAATGACCACCCCATTAACCATTAACCATTAACCACCCATTAACGTCCAGTCTTTTGTCAAAATTCTAGATGACATTTTGATGTAACCGTCGCTCTATCTCACTAATGACTCGAATAATTTCATTCTTTAGTTCAGGAATTGATTGTAGATTGTTCTTATAAAACTGGCTTTTCATGTAACCCTAAAGAATATATATATATATATATATATATATATATATATATATATATATATATATATATATATATATATATATATATATATATATATATATATCTGTGTGTACATGTAAACATAAATGCGCTGTTGCCACATATTTGTTGTTGAACCGCGTGGATTAATAATAAGAAAGTCAATTCGTTACTTTTTATAAATAAATAATAATTTATTAATAATTATAAAGTTTGTTTTAGTATTATAAAAAATAATTTGTAGGAATACAAAAAAAAATTGATCATTTTTACTCATAAGTATCGCTAGTACTTCCTTAAATTTTGAACGAAAAATCATGAATTCTATAAGAATAGAAGAGCAAAGTGTGGATAAATTCCATATTAGATATTTTATGAATTTCAAAAATCATAACAATGCCATAGATGCCGTTAATGTTGTTTATTCTGGTGCCTTGGATAGCAGAACATGTTAGCATTAGTTTAAAAAAATTAAGAACGACGATTACAATCTTTACGACGGTAAAAATCTGGAAGACCTATTTAGTTTGATAAAGATCTGTTGTTGGCTGAAATTGAAGCTGACTCCCAACAAACATTAAAACTTAATGGGCCACAATACAACGGTGATTAAAATACTCTAAAATAAGTGCAAAGCGAAGGAATGTAGTAGGGGCCATATCAGTTTTGTTTATTCGGTTGAAAACAAAATTCAATATAAAAATTCGTAAAATTTCAATAAAACCCAAAAAGATTATTGTTTTAAATAATGTCCATTTGACTAGATTATTCGAAACTACTTATCAAGAAAATGTTCGATTTATCTCAAATATCAGTCCTTATTCTTGAAAGCAAATACCTTATTTCGCCCTTACTGAAATAAAGTACCAATGAACCGAATACGAGAGTCGTTCGGAAACTATTCAACCTGACACAAATTTTGAGGCAGTTTGAGCATGTAATTTTGATATTTGTCAAGTATGATTTATGAGATCTGGAGTTGCCAGATTTCAGATGCATGTGTTTGGTTTGCTTCCTTGTAACAATCGAGTAAAACAAACAAGGTTCAACATTTTTTTGAAAAATCTGTTTGAGCTGTTATAAACGAATTTGTTTTAGAGAATGTAACCGATATACAAAAATAGTTTTGAGTCCACTTTAAAGGATTCTCCCCCTTTGTATTCGAGAGTAATAAACCGCTGAACTCAAATGTGCTTTTAATGTGCGTTAAACAACTTTCAAAATCATCACAAAAATACACAATGTCAAATTATTATAAACTTTCGTAAATTTAACCAAAAATTATTTGCATCGTTTTGAAGTAAAACATTTCTTAAAACATATCCAAAATTTAACCATTTCGAAAAATACGATCGAACTTTTTAAAATGTTCTTAAAAATTAGCAACAATGGTCGTGTTTATTTCGGTCAGTTTTAATTACTAGCAGTAATTTTTCACTTCATAACATATTTTAAACGATTGTTTTTACATGATTAATTGTTTTAATAAATTAAATATTCAAAATGTCCAACATTTGAGTCTATATAAGACTGGCACAGTTCGAACCAGTTTTCCCAAAAACGTAGAAAAAGGCCTGGCATAAATCTAAGCTAATCGAGCAGCAACATACGTTGTCGCAAATCACTCTATCGCTTATTTGAGATTTAAACCAGATTTTTCATATGGCCTCAAAAGAAAAATCCAAAGGATAAATATTAGGATCTCTGACAGGCCAATGATTGGACCCATTTCTTCCTATCTATCTGTTTTCAAAATTATTATTTAAGAGCTCCACAACAATGCAAATAACACATATTCAAATGCAACTGAAGGAATACATATCCTAAAAAATTTTGCAACTTGTTTCTTAAAAAATGTAAATATTCCTGCCAATTTAATAATGGCCCTATAATGATCTCCCACTGTTCCCAGTGATTTCCCACTATTCCAGTCCATAAATTAATCGAAAATTCATGTTGGGATTTTTTTCTAGTAACTATGTGGGGATATTCATCTGCCTAACTGTGGAATTTATGAAAATTCTAAATCTCATTCTTCGTGAAACAAGGTTCGTGGGTTTATAAAACACTGGACAAAAAATTTGGATTCCTTTAGTTTTGTTCACACAATTCAATGTTTGCCTGGATGAAAAATTCAAGGGTAAGAGGACTTGTTCCTTTGGCACATGATAAGGGTAGAATAATTGTTCTTTTAGTGTTCTATGTATAATCTAATGGAAAACTCCAACTTGTCACGCAACACTTCGAGTACTTGTAATAGAATCCCTTTCAATAAAATCTAAAATTTGTTCTTCGAGTTCAGAACCGTTCTCGCTGCTGCCCACGTTCATAAAATGTCAGAACCACACTACCCATATCTAAAAGTCTTCTGGTTTTAAATAGAACTTAAATACATGCACTAATATGCGCTGAAATCATTTTTGTCGCAATTTTAAAATATCATTCTTTGTCTTTGATTCGCGACGTTGTAATATTGATTTTGGGTGATGTATAGCATAATTCTTAATAAAAAAAATGTTTTAACAATGTTCATTAGATTATTTGTAATTTATTCATTAATTAAAAACCAATCAACATTTGCCAAATATATTTTGCCAAATATGCTTTGCCAAATTTGCTTCAAATGTTAATTCTTATAATAACTTTTCGATTGGTGATCTAACAAGTTTGCAATTTTTTTCGCGGGAATCCTTAGGTTGTTGAATCCTGTTCTAAGGAACTTTTTTCTTTAAAATGATGTGAAGAATCATTGGTTAAATTTATCAAAGTACTTTTCCGTTGTAACATTGATTACAACATTATTTACATACAACTTGTATGTTCTAACATTGATTTTGGCTGATGTAGCATGATTCTTAATATAAAAAAAATGTTTTAACAATGTTCATTAGATTATTTGTAATTTATTCATTAAGTAAAAACCAATCAACATTTGCCAAATATTCTTTATCAAATTTGCTTCAAATGTTAATTCTTATAACTTTTCGATTGGTGATCTAACAAATTTGCAATTTTTTTCGCGGGAATCCTTAGGTTGTTGAATCCTGTTCCAAGGAACTTTTTGCTTTAAAATGATGTAAAGAATCATTATTTAAATTTATCAAAGTACTTTTCCGTTGTAACATTGATAACAACATTATATTCATACAACTTGTATGTTGTAACATTGATTTTGGCTAATGATTCTTAATACAAAAAAAATGTTTTAACAATGTTCATTAGATTATTTGTAATTTATTCATTAAGTAAAAACCAATCAACATTTGCCAAATATGCTTTAGCAAATTTGCTTCAAATGTTAATTCTTTTCAATTTTTGATCAAACAAGTTTGCAATTTTTTTCGCAGCAATCCTTAGGTTGTTGAGTCTTGTACGGAAATGTTTTCTTTAAAATGATGCGAAGAATCGGTTAAATTTACCAAAGTACTTTTTCTTACATCATGTATAAACATCTCGATAAGCCATTTCCACTGCGTTTTACACAATGATTTTTACATAAATGATACAATGAAATTTGCATTTTGAATATAAAAAGATTTCCGTTCGATGGCTGCCTCATTGTTTAGAGTCAACTAAATACAAATTCGAATGAAAACATCTTAATAGCGTTTGGACTTACTTAAACGCGATTTTCTTAATTTCTTTAACGTTCTATAAGAGTGGTGAAACATAGATTCACCATTGCACATCAGTGATAAAACAACAGTCCAACCAATGTGTGTGAGCAGATGAAAGTATGCGATAGAAAATGAAAACTATTCCATATATAGAAAAAGTTATGGGGCTCATTTTATACCTGGACTACTTGAAGAGTGTTATTCAGGCTAAATTTTCACATTTCGCCAATAAGAAATTGCTCCTTCACTACGATAATGCGCTTAAACGCACGTTTCGACTTGTTACTGTAAAACTCCATTAAAGATTAATTCCTCTTCCTAAACCTGACACAACGACACATTGAATGAAGATTCACTTTAAATGAGGTTAAAACTGTGACAACCGCTTATTATACAGATTTGAATAAATCGCATTATACTGAGCAAATTAAAAGGTTGAAACATTGTAGATCCAAATGTATTGATTTGCACGGTGACTACATTGAAAAAAAAATCTAAAAAATCATGCGTTTTCTTGATTAGACCGAGAAATTTCGAACGATCCTCATAAGTAAAAGTCAAATAGTGTAAAAACTAGACTGCTATGGTAGTCGTTTTATGGTGAATGAAATTGCACGTCTGTCAAATGGCACATATCACCGAGACGCTGGTGAAATAAACTATACCATAAGCGTGAAGACATTGTAACTGATGTAAACAATACAAAATTCCAGCGTAGCAGATCGGCCTGAACATGACTAATCTCCAAGGTCGGTTTCTTCGTCGTTACATTTTTTGAACCAACACACGAATTGAGAATTCTTCCTCTCGCAAAGCAAAATTTCCATACTTTTTTCAAAAATCTTGAACTATTATGAATTCGCATTAGTTTAATATGCATATTATTGAATGAAGGGTTGTCCGAAGTATGTATGAAGGGTTATCCAATGGGTGTCAGAACTTCAAAATGAGACACAATGATGACTACAATGTGATAAACCGATAATTTATATTTTATCTTGAAGAACAAATAATGGCATAACCCCTTAAAAAAATAATCCAAGGACGTGAGATCGCATGATCTCATGGTGGCCAGTTGACAACACCTTTTCAACTTTTCTTGGAATAATTCGATTGTTTGGAGAGATATGAGACAAATCGCACTTTCTTGTTAAAAGAAAACAGTGTTTATATCCACATTTATCAGTTCAGATTAAAGATATTCTGTTAACATATTCCTATAGCGATCACAATTAACATTAACATGATTTTATCACTATCACATCTGCAGCCCAAAAACCTCACTAAGCACTAACTTTCTGTGGATGAAGAGATTACTCCTTAATCACTTGAGGATTTTCATCGGCCCGCATCCTACAGTTATGATTGTTCGCAAACTTATTAAGCCACACCTTCGCTTCTGACGTTGTTTTCAAAACAATGTCATTATTTGTTCTTCATAATATAAAATAAAAATTACTGGATTATCACTTGGACAACCCTTTACAAATAAATTGGATGACGTAATTAAGTTCAACCTCATTTAAACTTGACATTTAAAAAATACCATCGACAAAAAAGAAAACACCACTAATATTCTTATTATTTCTATGACTTAAGAATTAAAATAATTTCAAGCAATTTAAATTACCTAGACATTTGACTTCAGAAACAATTATGACCTCTCCGAACTCAATGGAAATTCTGGATTAAGACAGTCTGGGAAAACTTTCACAAAAGTAAAATTGTTGGACAAAAGAGCAGCACTGTATTCGACACTGGCGTATTTATTTCAATCTAAATATAGTAGATAAGCGGAATTTCAACTCGTGCGGAAAATTTCGAGAAAAAAATAGCTGAACGGGATCTTCTGTTTAATCGAATGAAATTGCCAAAAATCGGACAGGCTCTAAACAAATTTCCGCATTAGTGGACAATATTTTAAATTCCATTAAAATGACTGTTTTATTTTAGCGATATTCACGGTCCGATCGTCGCCATAAATTTGGTTTGTGATTAATTGACACGGCAACTTACTGAGTCGTAACGAAGCAGGCTGTCCCACCAAATCCAGTACTGTATTTTTCGGACATGGAACAGTTTTTAACGAAAAAAAAAAATATCCAACAAGCCGACTTTTTTACAAAAATAAGGACATAACGTATATATATATATATATATATATATATATATATATATATATATATATATATATATATATATATATATATATATATATATATATTGAAAAACACTACCATAAAGAACTTAATTAACCCATAAATTCTGTATATCATGTCCATTCAAATTTAAATACATTTATTCAATGGAAAAAGGTATAACTTTTATATGACTTGGAATTGAATTATTTAGAAATGTTACTAACATTAATTTATCGTATAGCTTCATTCGCCACTCTTATATGTCATCCTAGATGTAGTTTAATTTTTCTGAAATAACTCTTCAATTTTTGGCTCTTCATAGTCAAATACTTCCCATCAGGAATATTTTAAAACGATAAAGCATTGTCATGTTACTCGTCATCACTTCTTTTAGATTAATTTCAACTCTGTAACCCAAAATTTCAACTGTTTTTGTAAAAATTTTCATTCACATTGAAGATTTGCCTATATCGATCCGCTGCTGAATGTAGGCTAACCCATTTCATGTCATAGCCATATATTAGGTGTTTTCTCATTCACTGGGTTCCTGTCCATTTCTTTATGTCATCTTTCCATCCCATGTTTGGCCTCCCTGAGCTTCTGCGTCAAGTCTTTGAGCGTATCTTTTTGCAAAACGCCATTTCTCAGCTCCATGGTCAAATACAGGAAAAATACACTCATCCTACAGTTTTCTCCTTAGTGTTTTGGGTATTTCTGTTGTTTGATTATTTTAGTTGTTTGATTATTTTAGTTCCATTTACAACTGCTGCCGTTTGAGCTGCACAATAGACAACTGTGTGCAGATCTTCGAATGAGTTGAGCATGTTGCCCGTTTCAGGAAAAATTTCTTCATTTAGAATATTAACGATCTTTGCCAGTCTAATGGTGGAACTTTGTTTTGGTATATAAGGCCTTGTTGTTGGGTCAGTTCCTAGGTATTCCGTATCATTTGAAATATATGTTTGTTCTGATATTCTATTGTTCTATTATTGATTATATTATGTGAAGCGTCGGTGGGAGTGATTGCTCCAGTATTCTGAATAATTCACTAATATGAGGGTCTATGGAATGTAATTCGTAAAACTGTGCGAGTACGTTTTCCGGAATGAGCTTATTTCTTATTATGACCCTTCTTTGATCAGATATACGTTGTACTGTTACTAGGATATCTGGATACTGCAAGGTAAATAACCTTTGAAGTTCATTCCGGTATGATGTTTGATGTGTTTCTAATTTTGTGATTTTGTAGAACGTACGCATGATGAATGTATTTATATCAAGTGTCCATTTCGTGCGTGTTCGTTTCCTTCCAGCCTGGGTGGTCGCAGATAGTAAAGGTTTACTAACTGGCGAAACACTTTCAGCGGATGCTGTTTGTTAAGATGTTGCCATTTTCGTCGCCATTCTTGTGGTGCCATAGAGTTGGGAGCCGCCACTCGCTCCAACCTCACCAACCCCGGACAAATCCTCCCGACAGTTCCAAAGGGTTCTTGTCCGCAAAACCCTACCGCCTTATATAATACTTTTATCTATTTCTTTCTCCATAAACATTAGTTTTAGGTTCAAGGGAAAAACGGTCACCCAAGACAGAGCCCCGAATTATCATGGGAAAGCTATTTACTACTGGAGGGCACTAGGTATCGGAGATATCGTTAGAGACACTTTAACTCAGTACCATTCAGCCCCTCGGTACGATGGATTTCCGATTGAGCTTGAGGGATTTTTTTAATCCAGAGGTTTACTCCTCTTAGCTCGTGTAAGTGTTGGCGCTACTCACCAAGTGGACTCTCCGCCCTGCCTCATTATTATTATTATCACAAAGATGATTCATCGATCATCTCAGCCTAGGCTGATCGGATTTACAATGACAAAATGAGAAAGCAGTTCAGCTCCTCCCATTCAGCTTAGTACCTTACGAACAATGTGGCAAGTTTGTAAGAGAACTGCTCGTTGTCCTACTGTGGTAATCGATTTTGAAACACCAAGAATTTTCAGATTTTTGGAAAAGGTTTTGCTTACTAGGCCTTCGGCGGATATAACAAAAGGTAACACCTCCACTTTCTGGAGTTTCCATTGATTTTACAGATCAATTGCAAGATTTTCGAACTTCGTGACATTTTCCATTTCAGTTTTTCTGATGTTATGAGAGAGTATTATTATCCTCGTTCTGAACTCAGCATCTCAGCCTAAGCTGGTCTATATTACAATGCCAAAATGAGAAAGCAATTCAACTCCTCTCACTTAGCATAAAATTTTACGAACAATGTGGCATGTTTGCAAGAGTACTGCACGTTGTCCTACTATAGCAATCGATTTTGAGATACTAAGGTTCTTCAACTTTTTTGCAAAGTTCTTACTTATTATGCCTTCGGCGGATATAATGAAAGACACTATCTCTACCTTATGCAGTTTCCACTGGTTTTTCAAATCGTACGCAAGGTTTTCATACTTAGTGGTTTTCTCCAACTCGGTTTTCCTGATATTATGAGAGAGTGGCACTGCGATGTCAATTATAAAAGCCCTTTTCTCGTTTTTGCTAATTAGAACAATGTCTGATCTATTATAATCAACCGTTCGATCTGTTGTGATTGGTCTGTCCCAGTATAGGATTGAATCAGATGATTCCAATACGGGAGAAGGTGAGTACTTATAATATGGAGCAAGTGCGTTATCTAATAGCGAATACTTTAATGCAATTTGCTGATGTATAATTTTCGCCAGCTGATTATGTCTTCCTAAATCCTCCTTAGGTCCTCCTTAGCAACCAACTTCATTAGCGTGCTGCTTGAATTAATAAAGCGTTCTCTCATCTTACTCTTCTGGTTCAGACAAAGGTTCTTAATGTTCACGAGGCCTCTGCCTCCCAACTTTCTTAGAATGTACAGTTGCTTTATAGAGGAATTTGGATGCAGACATCGGAATTTTGTCAATGTTCGACGTGTTAATCTATCCAGTCCATCAAGGTCTGTTTCTGACCATTTAACAATACCAAAGGAATAGGTCAGAGTTGGCACTGCCCATCCGTTGATCGCTCTAATCAGGTTTCCACTGTTCAGTACGGTATTTAAAAGTTTTGTAAGCCTCTTTTCGTACATAGTAGAAAAGTCTTGCTTCAACTGGCTATGGTTAAATGTCGCGTTTTAAGGTATACCTAAATATTTATAGGATTCTTCTGGTGCCAGTTGTTGTATGTTACAGAGTATTATTATTATTATTATTATTATTATTATTATGTATGACATTATGAAAACATTATTTATTGGTTTGTGTATTTTGAGTTTATTAATAGAATAAAAATAAATAAATAATTTTTTGTATTAGTACAATAAAAATTATAACTTAAATTTAATTATATATTTAATTCGATTTCACACTCACTGCCACTTTGATCTTCATTAATAATAAGTGGTTCTATATTATTAGTAAATGATACATAGGAATCTTCTATTTTAATAACATGGTTAATCGAAATTATCCAACTTCATTTGGGAATACTATCTACAACCTTCCTAATTAATGTTGCAGCACTTGCACTTAGAGTCGAATAAATTTTTTCTGCTTTAACATTAGATTTTACCTGATGACACATATGCTCGTAAGACGTAAAACCGTATATCCTATATCGGCAGCAATGGTACCACATCCATATTCCTTTTTAATATTAAATGTCTTTAATATTTCTAGATCACATTTTTTATATGTATTTTCGAAGTGTATATCGTTTTTTAACATATAGTTCTTTTCCTATTTAGTGTTATTTGCATTAAGAACTTTATTTTTTTGGCGGTTATGATAACTAGCATTGTCCATTACAATTACGCTTTCTTTAGGCACATTGGGCAAAAGCCTATTTATAAACCAATCTTCAAAAAGTTCTCCTATGGTGTCGTCATGGTAGTCCAAAGATGAATGTTTAATATTTTTAGAGGACAACCATAAACAATTTGCAACCCATCCATTCTCGGAACCAGCATGTAAAATTGTAATTATTTTTCCCTTGTTTGCTGGGGCTTTGGTTTGGCATTTTGTTGATGTATCTACCCATCCTTTTGCTGGCGTTTCATGTGTATCAAACCATATTTCATCAAGGTAGATAATGGAACGATTTTCTAATCTGTATTTTTTTATAGAGTTTAAGTAGTTAAACCGCCATCGTCGCAATCGTTGTGATTCCATTAATATTTGTTTTTTATCAGACAAAGCCACTAATATTTCTTTGATCCGCTGGCATAATAATAGTCAAATTACATTAGCTACCAACAAAATCGATGAACTTGTCAACAAAACTACAACATGCAAGCGTTACAGCCACGCGCGAAAACAAAGAATAACAATTTTGCAGCCTTCCTTAGTTCATGAATATAACCAAGGCATCCAGGGTGTCGATCAATGGCGTGGTCGCCAATAAATAAATATAACAAGCCGAAAAGAGTATTGGCACATCGTTCGCTTCTGCCTAAATGCATCCATCGTTAATTCGTAGATTTTGTTCCGAAATATAGAACCTTATATAAAACAAATTGATTTTATTAGGCACATTGTACTGCCAACACTTGTAACTCCAAAGCTGAGGGTTATTATGTCACAGAGGACCTCAAATGTTCCTGAACAAGTGAGGTATGATCGCCTGGATCATTGGCCGATAAAAAATTCCACTCAGCGACGATATGCAAGATGTCATAAGGGTGTGATTTTATATGCAGCAAATGCAATGTTGGACTTCAGATCGATTGTTTTAAAGCTTATTATACACACTAAAAGGGGTTTTAATTTTAATATTTTGCTCCGATTACTGTTCCGATTACTATTAGAACCTAGTGTATGAATATTTAGACTTGTCCTATATTCACCTTACATAAATATTTTTCGTGGTAACAACTTTTTTTTATTATTTTGGTATGTTTTTTAACATTGCACATAATTAAAAATATAAAAAGTGTCAGGTTCTCAGGGGTTAAGCAGTCATAGATCAGGCGCGAGCTGAACGTTCGGAACAGATATACATCGGTCATGTCGGATTTAGGCTGTAATACAATACTTTTCAAGCCATCCTGTGGTAAACATCCACAAAAGTCAGACTGCGCCGGCCGGCCCCCACCCAGTCCATGTCTAGATACCAGGTAATGGCCGAACCTTTGGTCTCCTTCACCTGTTTTTCGAACATTCAGCACGAGCCCTACTGATGACGGATTAAGGCCAAAAACCGGTCTCGGTAGACACTTGCTGACGTTTTGGTGGCGGCTGAAGGAATGGGCAAATTATACGTGGAGTACGAATTAATTTTCCTTGTTTTTGTAATAATCTCTACGGACCCACTATGCAACTTTTCAAGTATTACTTTTTTTATTACTCGATGGAAGGATTAAATCCGCATGACTGGGTTGCCACAGCCTCATGTATTATTCAGCAGGATATATGGATGGCCTAGACATTCACTCGAGCACCACTTACACCACTCTGTAGCATTTTACATGTTAAACAAAGATAGATGTATGGTTTTGGGAGTTTCAACCGTTCAAAAAAAAAACGTTTCAAAGTGAAAGTTTCAATTCTCATGATGCAGAGTTTAAAGAAAGATTGATTTGATCTCGAAGATCAACCTTCATTCTACCAGAAGCCAATCCGTCAATTTGGGCTCAAAGATTACACAGGCCAACAGTTGTTTTGGTGACGGGATACTTGGAGCTGATTTCATACGAATTTGATGCCCTGAATTCAAATATGGCATTGATTTTTGCCTAGGAGCTCAAATTTCTACGATATAATCCGGGGGACCGGGCGTCTTACAGATACTGAATCAGGATCAACTCCACTTGCTACGGTTGTTTCGACTGATTCCAGTAATATTTATTAGGCAGAAATAACAGTCATCAAGGGTGGTTTTAGACTTTTTCTCTTCCCGGTAGTCCAGTGTAGTAAATGTTCTGTATAAGTTTTATCCTGATCACCAAGCCTAACACCAAAGTATCCAAGATAAGCTCCCTTTGCAAAGTTACTAAAAGTTTTTCAATTTTCTTTTAAAGTGTACTCTCCGCATATGTAGCAAAACATATCAGGATGATTTACACAACTTCTTCTAGTTGCACTAATTTTATTTTTATTCAACACAAATACAACAATCTACAACACAGTACTTTTAAGGTTAACTTTATAAAAACACTTTCCTTAACTTTATAACAACACAAAGTAACCTTACCTCTAGTTCAAGCGTTGAAAATCACTTCAGTTACTGAAAAGGCAATGCTTATGTCACCTAGTGAATTTTCCTGGAACTAACTCAACGGTGGACTGACAATAAGGCAAATATACAGGAACCAATCCTTGTAGAATAATTTCAGCAGCCGTATAACAGCCGTACTTGAATGTATTGAATTGAAAAAAACAATGATTGATAAGTGGATGTACCTAAAAAAGTAGAGCTAAAATCAGTTCTAAAAGGTTTTTTCTCTGTTCTTTTCTTTCTAGGTAATTATTTGGCTTTAATATTACACAATCAGTTGTACAATTTCTTCCCGTTTTTTGGTACGACTAACCGACGCAGAAATGTGTACTTTGGTAAAACTAATCATTATACCTCAGACAAGATCCGAGCTTGTTTCCGATCCGTGATCCGAGCGATTCCATCGAAGAACGCAAAACCGCATACCTAGAAACAAACGAGAGAGCTCTGAGAACTAATAAAAAGAACTAGTACTGACATGGAATGAAACAATCCGCTGGTAAATGACTTCAAGCCAAACAATCCAAGAATTTTTATACAGAAAATGAACTCATAAATTAAAGTTACGCAATAGATTTTAACCAAAATCGCTCTATCTTATGACCACTGTTACCCACAATTTCTCCCTCCATAATTCTCCTTGATATCCGACTTTCTGCCACATATCTTGTTGTCCATCTGAGTTAATAAACCCCCACATAGTCTATAATATTCAGATCCTTGGATAATTGCTTGAGTTCGAAGTTATACCTGAACCTCCAATTTCCATTATCATTCTCAGCACCAAATATTCTCTTGGGTACTCTTCCTCCAAACACTGCAGGCATTTTGTTCTATTTCCTTTGTGACGGTCCAGGTCTCGCGCCCGTCAATGAATACTGGCCGAACAAGTGTTTTATCGATCTTAACTTTCGTATTCCTTTATATAAGTTCAGATTTTGTTAAATACATGGCTCTACGTTCCATTAGGAATTGCAGCCGCTAGATTCTTTTGAGCTCTAAAAACTCATTTCTTGTGGTGAGTTAGTCCACGTTCCTCTATTCTTGCCTTATTCTATCCTATTGTTTGTCCTTGCTTCTTCCGTTATTTTCTTCCACACATTTCGGTCCACTATATTTTCCCACCATGCTTGTATTTCCAATTTCCTTATGTCTTCCCGCACCTGATCCTCCCACCTACTTTTCGATTTTGTTACTCTCATAATACGATGTCTGATATATCATGTGATTTTTCCAACTGGTTTGCTTCCCACATAAGTAAATTCATTCATAACTTCAATGTTATCACTGCCGATTGTCCATTTCTGTTCTCTTCTATAGTCCTCATTTCCATCGCCTTTGTTTTGTTTATATGTATTTCTAGATCGGCTCTTTTGGCTTTCACTTTTATTTCATCATAGGTCTATCTTAATGATCTTTTCGATCTTGTTATTATGTTTAGATCATACCGTACTATATCCTTCAAAAGACACTAATGTGTATTAAATTCATGAAATAACAAAAAAAGAATAAATTTATGTTGAGAGGATTTTTTTGCTCCAAAGAAAACATTTCATAATAATCATATTTTAAATTTGCATCTCATTATAAAACAGTCATCCTATGTAATGATTTTTAATTTTACCCACTTTAATTATCAACTGTAAAATATAAATATAGGAATTTTAAAAATTACCTTCTTAACGAGTTATTGACATCCAATGGCGTACAAAAGTCTTGCTAACAACTAATATTACTTACAACTAATTATAACTCTTACTAACAACTATTATACACTCATAATTAGGAAGAATAAAATTTTCGATATCTATCACTTAACATTCGAAATCAAATATACATCGATGATCTAATCGAAAACAAAATAGATTAAATTCTTAACGCGGCCTTCTAAAAATATAGTCGTACACCTCTGGTAATGGTGAAGCCAAGTAGTCGTGTTATTGCTTTCGTCATATATTTAATTCACATCTTTTAAAGGTATAATTGTGTAAATTATTTTCTGATTATAAATAAAAAAATTAATATTAGGTCTTGTGATACAAAAGTATGTGTAACATTATATTATTATTATTTTTTATTGTGAAATTTGAGGTTAGAATGTAGATATCAAACAATAACAAAATTTGTTGTTAATTATTAGTCCACTAAAATTGATTTATATTTCTAAAATATATGTTGTTGCATTATAAATCTTACAGTTTTACAGTTTTTAATTGCTATGAATTTCTAGTGAAAATGCATCAATGCAAATTATTGTTGGATAACTATACAGGGCAATATTTTCCGGGTACAGCTATACAGGGAAGAGTTCTGCTTAATTTAGATACCGACATAACACTCAGAGGTATAATAGTAAATACTTAACTGTGATCTTACTAAATATTTTGGTTTATAGGCATTAGAGTAACCCTAAGTTGTATAGAGCACACTGAATGGCTTGGGACTGAATCTTACTATGATAGTGAAGCCAAAGAACAGAAATCAAGAACTACTCAATTCCAAGGGGATAATGACGTGTTGTCTCTTAGTCACTGGCTTTATGGGGATCGTAAGTAATATTTTATTGTATTCCCATTGATACTTATTTGGATTGTTTTAGAAAACACAACTACCAACTTATCTGTTGGACAGCACATCTATCCTTTTAATTTCCAACTGCAGCCAAATATACCCAGTACATACCAAAGTGAAAAAGGAACTATTTCATATAAGTTAATAGCCACAGTTGATCGACCAATGGCTCTTGATTATGAAGATACTATGGTTGTTGTAATTAACTCACCTGTTGATTTAAATACAATTGCCTCCTCAACTGACTTGGTAATTTTGTATTGAAAAAACTTACCATTCTTTCTTACACATGATACTTTTGATATTTTTAGCAACCCAGTTCATATTCAGACGAGAAAACTTTATGCTGTTGGTGTTGTGCACAGGGTCCGATCACAATGGATGTAGATTTATCAAAAAGAACCATAAGTCCAGGAGAACATATCGAAGTAAAGATGCAATTGACCAATATGTCAAATACCAATGTAGAAGGTGTTAGTCTGGAACTAAAGCAGGTTGGTATATAAAACCATATATCAATTCATATTAATGATACATACTCCAAATGTTGATGTTTTGGATGTTGTTCAGTGTGGGAATTAGGTTTTAAAGTATAAACTGATGCAAGTAAACTAGTTCAAAGTGGTATACCAAAATACTTACACTTAATTTTTTTTTAAGCATTCATCTGCAATATCAATGCAATTTTGTAACAAGTTAGGCCAAGGCCTACTATTAGAATTGTTCTAACCTGTTTTTGATGAACTTTTTCATTAATTATAAACTGCTATCCATGAAGCCTTTCCTTGGGACTATTGCAGATCTAAAAATTAAACATTGGTTAAATTAGAATAGATGAATATACAAAAATCGTATTACTAATTTTTTTTTTCTGGTATGACACATTAGCATGTTGATAAATTATTAGGTCGAGTCATGAATAACTTCCAATGCAACTGGGTAGAATCTATTGTTCATATCTATGAGTCACAAATGAGTCAGGATAAAAGAGTTTTGTTTTCGTTAAATAGATAAGGGTTCAGTTAGTCTTGTACAAGCTGTTTTGGTGTTAAGTCTGCTCTGACGGGCAAAAATCGAGCTTTCTTTAGACAGGATTATAACAGGTGATAAAAAATGGGTTACCTATGACAATATCATCCATAAAAGACAGTGGCCTGATAAGGATTAACCACCCCTACCAGATCCGAAAACAAACTTCCATGAAAAAAAGATTTTACTGTGTGTATGGTGGGATTGTCAAGATATAATTCATCATGAGTTGTTGAAGTCAAATTTAACGATTACTGTGGATACATATGTTCAGCAGCTGCAAAAAGTGAAACAGGAACGCCATGAAAAGCGTTCTGCACTCATCAATCGAAAAAACCTCATACTTTTACATGACAATGCAGAACAATATACAGCAAGGTTAACTCAAGAAAAAATTCTGGAGCTGGAGCCACATTTTACATGGAAAGAATTGATAAGCTGTCACTCTGGTCGCTTTTCGATCAGTACATGGTTTAAATTGATTATTTGTTGACGGTAACGAGCGGTAGTAACTGTTTCATCTGATTTCAGAAGCTCATGGACACCAAATGTCTTCTTTTCAAAGCTATTGTGTTTTGTGGTCAATGGTGATGGTTATTCTGGGTCAATCCATGATTTTCTGCATTTTGTGTTCTCGAAGTGAATCCATTTTTCGTCTGTAATCACGATCCGATGCAAAAAAGTCTTTCTTTCATGCCGAAAATGTAATACGTCGCACAGCGTTTTTCGATTTTCCATCTGTTTGTAGTTCAACTGATATGCATTTTCCTGCCTTCTGGATCTTTCCCATGGCATGTAGACAATCACAAATGGCTCGGCGACCAACATTTAACCTCTCTACCATTTGTTGTTGAGTTTAAATATCGTCTTCTTCCAACGATGCTTGCAATTCGGCATCTTCAAATTTGTTCGGTTTACCTGGACTTTCTTTGTATTTCAAGCCAAAATCACCACGTTTGTCGTCTCAATCAGCGCCCACAAACGTCTCGCGTTGGGGCATTGTCACCATAAGTTTCCACAAGTATACAATGGCTTTCACTCGCGTTTTTCTTTTGACTGAACAAAAAAAAGCAGTAGGGGCCGCAAATGCTCTTTATTTGGCTCGAAACTAGACATGTTTTCCACACGTAAAAATATGATGCTAACTCGAAAATCGTTTAAATATCAAAAGCGTTTTGAAAGGTACTGTCGTAGCAAAATGAGAGAGATTAAACTCTAAACAAACAATTGTTTCCAGCGCCATCTCTTAAAAAAAATAAGAATTATTCACCACCACACCTGGTATATGATAAGCGTACCTAATGAAGCGTGTAAAAACCGCGTGTCATTGCCGCGAATGTAACCAGAGCACATTAATAATTCAAAAAGTTGACTCTATGGAGTAAGGTTATTATACCGAATCATGGTTTTTTACATTTTGCTATTTGAATGCTATCATATTACATATGATAAGCTAAGCTGAAGTCTAAAGCCCTATAAGCCTTGTGAAATTCACGGTGCGTGATTTTTGCATGCTTCATTAGGTACGATAGATTACACATAATTTAGTTTTGAATTCGAATTTTTCAATTTAGGGTCGCATCAGCAACTGTGGCCATTTGGCAGCCCGTAAGTTTACTCAAAGGATATGTTTTGTCAAAAAAGGCGTCAGAATTACTGTACACTCAAAATACATAAAAAATTGGAGGTCCTATTATATATTTTTCTTATTTTCTCTAAAATGTCTGCTGAAGATCCAAAAATATATTGTGTAGTTCTACACACTACACATTAAATATTCTAAGAACTTAAGAATATGCATTCACTTTTTTTGCGCAGTGTCCAGATAAATCACAAAAACCTGATGCAACCTCCCAACTTGTATTAAAGCTAGAAGTTGTCTGACAGTGCCTGCAGTTTAAGAGAGTAAATGAGTATTGTAACGTATTTACCTGGTCAGTATTGACAAACTAGCAGTGCAAATAAGTATTCTGTGATATTGAAAAGCGAAGTGCATTGCCATTTCCTAGATCCAAATCATACTACTACTAAGCAATACTAGGTCCTATAACTAGCAGTGGAGATAAACAAGTGATTTTAGAGAGGGCCAATGATCAACATGCTTACATTGAGGTGGAAAGTCCTTCATTATACGAGGGGTCATTCGAGAAGTCATCTTGCAATTCAGTTCATTTGGACCAACAACGTAACGTAAAGTGAAACTTTGCAATATCAGCAAGCTCGTCTACCTTCAGTCTGGTATCATTTAATCCAACATTGTAAATTATTGTGTCGATCGTAGCAGTTTTTAGATATCTCAATTGCGTACGTCGCCTTCAATCGACGATCATTTAATACGACATTGTGACGATTTTGTTGGTCATTGCAGTTTTTGAATATCCAGGGCGCTAATTATTTTCAATGGATCTACAACTACGTTTAAATTCAGTAGCCCACTTTTTTAACCTCGAATACGAAGATACATTATAACCGTTAGAACTCCAGTTTTATTTATTTTTTTAGAAATTGTCATAACTTATAAAGTTCATTGTCTCAGGCCGAGAACTTTTCGATTGATCCTCGTATGAAGTACTTAATTTATTTATACACCTAATAGTTACCACTAAACAATTTTTTTTGTAATAAATGATATATTTTTATATTGCTTCAAAACATTGGGGAATGATTTGATTTCTATATTTTTGCTTTATTTAATTTAGATCATAACTTATAAAGTGACAGAGCCCAATAGAGAAGAAAAAGAAGACACGTCTATTCTGGTAGATTTGAAAGATGTTGGATTAGGAGCTCATGGCGAAAACACCTATTTGTTTAATGTATCTTTGCCTCCAAACGTTATATTACCAAATTTTGCACAGTGCAGGTTATTCAAAGTTGAATATCGATACATAGTAAGGGCTTTTTATTTAAAATAAAATTGAAATGTTCCCATATATATTCAACTTACAGGCTAAAACTAAACTTCCATCTGTATATAAGAATCTTGAAGTTTACATGACTCCTATTGTTGGACATATACCTTTAGCAACTCAGAATTCTGGTCAAGGCAATCTTTATCCGTCAATGGGCTGGGCAAATCCATCCAATCCAAGTGCCCCATCATTAGGTTTGTTTAACATGATTGATACAAAAATGAAATTAACGACAATTGATTTTCAGGGGACAATAAAGGACAATATGAAGGAAATACGGGCTATAACCAAAATCAGTTTGAACAACGTAAGTATAGATTATGTATTATATATATATATATATATATATATATATATATATATATATATATATATATATATATATATATATATATATATATATATATATATATATATATTATATATATGTTACATCTAATATTTTCACGGATGATAGATAATGTTTCTAAATCATTCCGGGTGTCGATCCGTTGATTCTGTGTAGAGTCACAGTTCACAGTGATATATATATATATATATATATATATATATATATATATATATATATATATATATATATATATATATATATATATATATATATATTTTCGAGTGTCCTCTTCACTCGAAGCGAACAGCACTTGAAAATGCCAAATGAGATTTTGGCGAAACGTCGTGATTCTTCATAGAACGAACGGATAGACACCCGGAATAATTTAGAAACATGAACATTTTTGTTAGGTACTTGCCCGAACAAGCCCCACCCATCCCTGCAATTGGAGGGCACATGTTTCGCCTCTTGCTGTTCTGGCTCGTCAGGGTACCGACACATGCTCTCCCATCAAGAATAGGGAGACCCCATCCACAGTCAGCAACCTATACTCTCGCCGACTTCCCTTCGGATGGCGTATATATGTAATGTTAGATTTCTTTGGACAGTTGGGTGTACTTGACATTCAACTACTGTTGTCTAATTGGATGCTGTCCAAAGAAATCTAATATTACATATATACGCCATCCGACGGGAAGTCGGCGAGAGTATAGGTTGCTGACTGTAGAGGGGGTCTCCCTACTCTTGACGGGAGAGCATGTGTCGGTATCCTGACGAGCCTGAACATCGAAAGGCGAAACATGTGCCCTCCAATTGCAGGGATGGGTGGGGCTCATTCCCGGGCAAGTACCTAATAAAAATGTTCATTTGGGCGGAGACGCAGGTTGCTGTGTGTTTCACATGAGATTGTGGAACACAGCGGTTAGGTGTAGTTGACTAGTTGCCACTCAACTACTGTTGTCTCATTGGACGCTGTCCAAAGAAATCTAACATTATATATATATATATATATATATATATATATATATATATATATATATATATATATATATATATATATATAATTTATTTATTTATTTATTTATAAGGTGATTTATATAAATATGCTTATTTGTTTGAAATCGGTTTATACATCCATTTCTCATTTGGTTCTTTAAGCAAAACTAGAAAGAAAATTCCATTGCGGGTCAAATCAATAACAGACCTTATGTTTGTTTAAATGATCATGTAGTGAAAGATCATCTGAATAAAGTCCTTCAACATTTCCGGTCCCAACACTTATATATAACACGTTTTTTCAATGTCGTTTTTAATACGTTCTCGAACGACCAATTTTCAGATCATTTTCAACCGATTTCTAGCAGTCTTGAATCAATTAAGCCAGTTAAGAATGTGTATATAGAAAGGCCATCATCTCCGAGGGTAGTCTGAAAAGTTTCGAGTCTCAGCATGAAGATGGCGTTACTCGTCAAAAATATTCTGGTAATATAATTGCGCATGCGTTGAAAGATAACTTTGAAGATTTCAGACATATTAGATGATCAGTTGTTTAACAGTCATTTATATCAGTCGATGTTAGTGTTTCTGTAAAGATGGAAAACGAATATTGAGCCGTCATTAAATTCTTGCATTTGAAAAGACTAGAATGAGACAAATTGAGAAGCCGCAAATTAAGGCCACGATGTTGTCTTTTAAATGCAAGAATTCAATGACCGCTCGATATTCGATTTTTCTATATTTACAGAAACACTAACATCCATTGACATAAATGATTGTTAAACAACAACTGAACTTCTAATATAGCTGAAATTTTCAAGGTTATTTTTCAACGCATGCGCAGTTATATTACCAGAATATAGTATGTATGTTTGCTTTTTTTAAATTACATATACCCTTAAGTTTCCTGGCGAGCTTCTCTTGACGGATTACCAAATCACGATTTTCTGTCCAGGATTATAAAAACAAGAAAAACTGATATAAAAAGTTCCTTTACACAATGGGCCTTGACAGGCCACTACAGTGGTCACCATTATGGGTACCATCGCCACGATGGCCACAGGGTTGGCTCCACACACTGGATGGTATATAGTTACTTTCTTTCCCTATACCGTGAATATCGAGGAAATCGCTGTGGCGTATAATACAAATTGATATCTAAATACAAATTTATTGGTTTTGGAAGGCAGCAACAATGTTAGTGGATAACATATGACAATAGCCGGCCAATGTTGGCCCAGTGTATGGACACTTCATGAATCTACTGCGCATTTTGTTCGCTCATGCTTGCCCCCTTTGATATGTGCCGCTCCCAAACCATCCTTCGCCATCACCATTTCCATCCTGTACCATCATCGGCCACTACAAGCCACGATCCCATCTCTACACAAATGTGATGGCTTGCTGTGGCCTATAGTGTAGAGGGGCCATAAAAAGGGATCCTAATGCAAAATGTACAAGATTGATAATTTAACTATCAAAATATTGAATTATTTCATATGTTGTTTCTTTATTAATTCTAACGTTTTCAATTTTGTTTTAGCTCCACCGTCATATGATAGCTTAAAATTAAACTAAGGTATGCTTCAAGTAATTTAGCTACCATGTTTTAATGATATACACAATAATCTCGAATAATATAAGTCATTTTTTAAACATATTTTATAGCAAAATTTTATTTATGCTAATTTTTTTATGATATTGCACAATTGATATTGTAAATACTATTTGTTGTTCTGTTAAATATATATATTAATACATATATTCATTTTTTTTTGTCTTCCTTTAAATATTCCGGTTCCCAACCTTAAAATAGCATGCTACCTAAATGTTCGTAAATGTTAAAATGGAACTGACTTAAGTGACAAGACAATGAAAAATAAATAATTTAAGATAGCACAACGGAAGTGCCACATGAGACAACGACAACAATCTTCTATAAGCGAAAGTATGCTTTTTAGGAAGACATGAAAAAAAAGATACGCCCCGAAAATCAGAGGTTAAAATATAACCTAAGTAATCCACATACATAATGTAGGAGGGCTCTATAAAATATTTCGTTATGAGTATATTAAAATATGCATTGAAGAAGCAATTTAAGTGTATGAAAAAAATTAAAAAACAATAACTGTATGATGGACTTAAGTTAGAATCTTCTTCCTGGGGTGCTAAAGACCAATACTAAGCATTGGCCTTCTTCAACCAACGTGTCCAACCGGATCGATGTATTGAATCAATCCAATCTGAGGCTGTGTACAAGATGGGCTAAGAAATAATGAGACTCGTGGCGCAACGTTCGATCTAGCAACACTGTTGACTTCCATTTTAAGGGATGGCAGTCCCATATCTGATGCGTCTTCGGCGGTTTTTTTTTTAAACACTTTAACAGGTCTATAAAAACAGTATTTTATCAAGGATCCAGGTTTTCAGGTGGTTTAAGGTATTCTCAGAAGGCCGAAGTTGACTGAAGACGAAACTCGCAGGTGAAGCACTGCAAGAAATAATGAAAATGTCCACAGAATCCGGAATATTCTGCGTTCTGATCGCTCCTTGCCGTTCTGAATGATCGGGCAAGAGTTCAATTTAACTCACACAATTGTTTATTTAATTTTGACCAATGAATTGGTGTGAAGAAAATCTGCGCCAAAATGTTTTCGAGAAAACTCACCAAAACCTTATCAAAACGACGATAGGAGGGAAACTGTCTTGACTTTTTGAGTCATGTCATTACTGGTGACGCATCTTGGATTTTTACGGCCAAGGCACGAAGATTCAACAAGATCAAAAAAAGCCGGAATCATCAAATTAAAGATATAAAGCATGCTGATTTGCTTTTTTGATAGCCAGGAGTTTGCTTAAAAGGAATTTGTACCTCAGTATCAAATGGTAAATCAGCACTTTTACCGAGGGGTTCTAGAAAGACTACGAAAAAGGGTCGTTAGTGTGAGACCGAACATCAAGAATACCTGAATGCTTCGTCACGACACTGCGTCTTGCCACACAGCGATTTCAATTAACGAGTTTTTGACAAATAAAAACATCACTGTGGTTCGCAGTCTCCTTATTCACCAGAATTTTTCTTTTCCCAAGACTGAGAATTCGCCTCAGAGAACGCCATTTTAAAACATTGGAAAATATTGAAAAAGCCGTAATCGACCAGCTGAAGGCGATTCCAGTATCTAGTAAGTAATATCTAGTTCCAGTAGCTATGAAGAGTGAACAAACCGTATTTAGCGCTGCGTGACTTTCCAAGGCAACTACTTTGAAGGAATTACATTTATATTATATAATGAATTAGTTCAGTGAATCAACCACAAGGTGATATTAATGTTGTTATATAAAATTATTTATTCTTATGTCTGTACTTGTGAAGTAATGTTAGTTACAAAATAAACAATTATATTTGTGAATTAATTATATTGTTGAATTTTGCTCTGACTAGACTTCTTCATTGCTATTATATTCTAAGAATGAAATAATAGGCTTATGTAAGCTAAAATATATTAAAATACTTTAGATTCAATTTTATTTAAATATCTGAAAATCAGACACGCTTATTATATTAAAATACTACTCTGATTACATGTAAAACGTGGCTGATGACGATTGAAGCCGAGTATACACGATTCAATGCGTCACCGACCCGAATGCGCTTGATGTCAAGTGGAGCCGAGTAAACCTGATTCAGCGTCACCGACCCGAGCATGACAGTTTACTTACGTTCACTCCTCGACAAAAAAACGCCTAAAGAAGTTTTCACTTCAAAAAATCAGGTTCATTACTCTGTTTACTCACCTCGCCTCAGGTTTCGGTGCAACAATTGTTTTTCGGGGTGGTACTGCTAAATACATGCTTAAAGATACAAATAATATAATAAAGCAAATCGACGATCCAATAAAGCAATAAAAGCAACTTTTGACATTTTCTGAACAACGGATAAAATTGAAGTTCGAGTTGAAAAATGAAATCCTTTAAAATACGCCGCCAAAAAGGCCTATGGTCGGCAAAATCATAAAATCGCCACACAAATCCACTATTATTGATATCCACTATATTAATGATCGCGAGTCTGCAATTTTAACAAAATTAACAATTTTTACGGCTTCTGACGGAACATTTTGTAAATTATCTGGCATATTTTTTATAGCAAACACATTTCTGTGAAGAAATCAGTGCATCCATTCCATATGTGGCATAATGTCACAAAACACAAAAATTGCGCCAAATTCGACATATCTGTTGACTCGTCGAACTGAATAGCAATAAATTCACTTGAATTAACCTTTTTAATTATTTGATCGTGAACATCATTGGCCATTTCATTAATACGTCTGGATATTGTGTCATTTGAAAGTGGTATAGTTTTCAACTTTTTTCCATCTTCCGGACTTATCACATTGATCATATCAATGGCAGCGGGTAAATGAGCTTCTCCGCAATCGTGTGGAGTTTAGACTCCCTGGCCGCTCCTAATGGTACTAAATAGGATGCTAAAGTGCTGCGGTCTCACTACGGCTTGATTTGTTGATTTTTCAAGACGAGTGATTTACGCTCGAAAAATTCTAATGGTTCGTTTTGTAAAGACGGGTGTTTTTTTTTCAGATGTCGGGTTATTTAGCAGGTCGCGACACTAAAAAGGTTGAAAAACGATGTTCTATTAGAACTGTGGTGTGTAAGAAATTATTTGAAGAGATTTACCACTAAACACCAAATCAGTTTTGCAAACTTCTCGATGCGCGTTTTGCTAACCATATTAGTATCATGAAGAAATGGTTCAATCTAATTCTAAACGGTTGTACGTTCTATTTAAATGACAAGCGTACCTAATAAAACGTAAAAATCATGAAGCGTGAAGTTACATAAGGCATTACATAGGCATTACATAAATAAGTTAAAAAGTTGGCAAAATTTTGAAAGAAGAAAAAGAAGTTGAAAAGATTGAATCTTCTGCTGATTGATGTTTAAAAAGAGATTTGGTATTTAGTTGTAAAGCTCTTCGAGTTTAAGTTTTTCATTAAGCAACACTGGTATTTAATGGGTTTACTGCCTATCTTGGTTTGGAATCATTTCTTGACATTTCACCAACGCGAAATGCTGGTATCTTCAGAAAAGTCGAAGTCTCTAACATGAAGTTAAATAAAGGGACTACGGAAATGTTGATAGGATTGAAATTTGTTATGGTAGTAAGGCAATTAATACTATTAATGATTTTAAGTGGTTTGTGATTGTAATGGTAGAGTCAGATAGACCCCTAACCTCTTTTAGCATTCAATTAATCCACAAGTGAAAGTTTATCATTGATTTTTATAGAAAAAAGTGTAAAAATTAATGTCAAATACTACACATCTAATGAATAAATTAATGACGTTTAAGAAACACTACATTACTTACATTACTTAGACAAGTTTTCTTTCAGATTGGGCACAACTTCTTCACAAAGATATTCCAAGTTTTAAAATTAATTTAACTGTTCTAAGAACATGAATGGTGAGCTTTCTTTTTAATTGCCAAATTTATTTTTCATAATAAGATTATAATGAGCGTCTAACGAATTTTATGTTACAAAAATATTGTTATGGTCACTTTAAAATGTTGTAGTTATAGTTAATAATGTCAATATCCAACAAATTTTGTTACATAATCAGGTTCTGAAGACTTGTGCTTTGCTAACTAACTAAATGTTCTGTAGTGAAACGCAAAAACATTTGAACATTTAAGATTGCGCTTTAGTAAAAAGCAAAAAAATCGCTGTTTATCCACGTAGGTGCTTTGCTATTCATTCCGTCGGCACCAAAACGCCAGTAGGGAGGCAGGTTTCTGGCCAATTTATATGGTCATGGCTTTGGTCATTCCATCAGCTGTTTTACAAGCATTCAGCTTAAACCCAACTGAAGTCATATTAAGCCGAGGTCATAATTTTTTTTTAACTGTTTGAATATAATGTTTTTTTTTCAGTTTTATCTAACTATATACCGTGTGTCCCAGCCAAATGGAATACATTCGTTAATAAATAAATGGCGGCGTGTTCGAAAAAAACGCTCGAACACGTCGATTGGTATTTTTAGATGCGCATTTTTTTCAACAAATTTTTTTGTATACAGGGTGTGTCATGTAACAGTGGCCAATACCAACTTTCTTATTTTAAATACAACACCCTGCTTATTATTTAAACCATTGATTTTTCAGGAAATTCTAGACATATTTGATGTAAAATATCCTAGACTTATCTTCAACTGTTTCGGAAATATTAAGTAATTCTTCGAACATTATCAGCAAATAGGCAAAGATAAATCAAAGGTTTCAAGATAATCAATCAGGTTTTCAAAGGTAGGTATTTGTTGTATGAAACGTCAAAAAAATCAAGGTGCCTTTTAAATTAGTTTTCTTTGACGTGTGTGATTCATTTGATTTAAACATGGTGTATTTATCAGAGAGTCATAAAGTAACTATCTTAATGATGATAGGTTATGGAGATAGGACACGAACTCAAGCCGAAGTTATTCGTCTCTTTAGGGAAAAATATCCTGACCTACCACCCATATCCCAAGGTACAGTAAGTAAAGTTGAAAAACAATTTAGAGAACTGGGACACGTGAGACAAATTAAGAAGGAAGCAGTGTCGTTGACCGATAACAAAAAATTGGATGTAATGCTTGCATTCCAAGACAATCCGGATACCTCAACTCGACAAGTTGCCTTGGAAAACAATGTTGGGCGCTCTTCGGTTGCCAGAATATTGAAAGAGAATAAAATGCATCCGTATAAGCTACAGCCTACTCAAGAGCTTAGTGAAGACGACTTCGACAGGAGAATGGAGTTTTGCGAACAAATGATGCACAGAATAGACAACAACCTTCTGAGAGTGGAAAACGTTTTATTTTCTGATGAATCTACTTTTACTCTTCATGAGCATGTCAATCGCCAGAACTGTCGTTATTGGTCGAGAGAAAATCCTCACTGGATGCGGGAAATTCACACACAAAGACCTGAAAAGATTAATGTCTGGGCAGGTATTATAGGAGATCAAATAATTGGTCCAATATTTTTCGATCAAAATTTAAATGGGGTAAATTACTTAGACTTTCTCCAAAATCAGCTCATTCCAAGTCTTATAAATTTGTACCCTAAAGAAGAAATCCTCAATTGCTAGCCGACACAATTTGGTTCCAACAAGATGGAGCACCCCCCCATTATCAAGTTAATGTGCGGGAGTACCTCGATAATGTGTTTGCAAATCGATGGATTGGTAGCAGAGGGCCACTAGAATGGCCACCTAGGTCCCCGGACCTCACTCCGTTGGATTTTTTTATGGGGATATCTCAAAAGCGTCGTATACAAAACCAAGCCACAAGATCTGAATGATTTAAGAGGACGCATTACCGACAGCATTAGGTCAATTAAGCCACAAACATTAAATAATGTCAGGAATCAGTTTTACTTGAGGTTGGGGTGTTGTCAGGACGTCCAGGGTTCACAATTCGAGCATTTGTTACATTAAATGTTTTAAATAAAAAATGTATACAAAAACTAAATAGTCTTGAAATTTCCACAATTTTGTTTACAGTGTTAAAAAAAGTGTAGTTACGCATTTTTTTTTACGGGGTGTGTCATGTAACAGAGGCCAATACCATCTTTCTATTGTGTGTTGTAGCAAATTTCTGTAATCAAATAATTTAAAAAAAAAATCAAAAATCAGTTAATTTTTGCAATAAATCTGAAAACACTTAATATTTCCGAAACAGTTGAAGATAAGTCTAGGATATTTTACATATAATAAGTCTAGAATTTCATGAAGAATCCAAAAATTAAATAATATACAGGGTGTTGTATTTAAAATAAGAAAGTTGGTATTGGCCACTGGTACATGACACACCCTATATACAAAATTTGTGTTGAAAAAAATGCGCATCTAAAATTACCTATCGAGGTGTTCGAGAGTTTTTTCGAACACGCCCCCATTTATTTATTAACGAATTTATTCCATTTGGCTGGGACATACGGTATAATTGTTTAGCTCTTAAATTGTATTTCTGTATAGTATATTACCTACTGTTAAATTTCTGTATATTTAAAATAAATTTGTTCATTCATCGCAAAGGTCATGACATGATTTGTGCGGCTTTAGGATATAATGCTGTTTCATACATTAGTTGTAAGAAGGAAATTCGTTAATCCTGAAAATGTTGACTTAGATTATGTAGAATGCTATCCAGGACTAGAAAAAAATGTATTGATGTGTCTTTCCTCTCCAAATTCAAGGAAAAAAATTTCCTGCATTAGATTGTGGCCTGTGACGAAATGTGGGATACGTCCACTCAACCAGTACCTACCAGATCAACCAGTACCTAAAGATCAAATATCCACGCCAAAAAGCGAATTTCTTATATCCCACGGTGTATATGGTCAACTAGTCACTGATGACCATTATCAGCAGCAACTCATTCGGCTTCATGACGTGCTAGAGAAGAAAATGCCTTACACTGGCAATGGAAGGAAGGGATTTCCATCTCTTCTGATATCTGCAACATCGCCTGTATGATAACCGCTCCGTATATCCTGAGGAAGTCGAAAAAGACTTTAATAACTTTATCACATCAAAATCAGCGAGTTTATTTTTGATCTGGGATTCGACAGTTGACAGCTTGAAACGGCGTTAAAGTTTATAGAAAGTGAAAAAGATTAGTTCAAGAAACATCGAAGGGAAGTTTGTAGTACTTTTTTCATAAATAAGTGTCAAAGGTATCGAAAGCCTATCATGTTCGGACCGAAAGCCAAACCGGTGGTTGGAAATTACTTCTTAATTCTCCTAATATTGGGCAATTAAAATTGACTCTAGTAATTTTAGTAAAATTCTCGTCATTATTAAGAATAAACTAATGGATCTCTCGGATGAAATTCTATATGGTTGCTCAACGGTTGTTGTTTAATGGTCGACAAAAGCATAGCTTATTGTTTTTGAACCATTCATCTTGAAAGTCAGGGTCATCTTATTTTCAAATGGCCGGGTTTGTAAACTTCAAGTGGCTTTCCAGAACGAGTAGTCTGTTGCTTCAGTAGGAGAGAGGTTCCCAAGATAATTTTTAATCCCATTGTTTTTATCATTGTTTAGTATTATTATCATTATCAGTAGCTCCGAATTCCGGCCATATTTTGTTTTCAATTATATTTTCTTTAATTGAGCTAGGTAGTTATAAGATTGGAGGTTTTAGTTCCCGTATGGGAGTTGATTCCCAAACTTGATGGCAATTGTTTCAGTAGAAGTTGTATGCTTAAAGTTATCAGACTTGGAAAATGATCGGGTATAAAAATTAATATCCGAAGAGTCCACAAAGCTAAGTCAATGGGATAACTTTTCACCACCACCAGAGCACGACAAATTTGTGAAATTTCTACAGAGACAGACGCGAGTACAACTTTGTGCCACTGGTAATTAGAGCAAACTTCGCTTTTTGCTCTAAATTACTTCTTGAACGCCTATTTTATTAAACTTCAATAATTTAACAAAATAACAAGCTGGTTCGTCTGACTGAAGAGACCTAGAAGATCAAAAGATCCCGATATTGGGAAAACATTTATCAAATATCACAGCCCATTGGATGGAGTTTTAAAATCGAGAAATTCGCAAATTGCAAAGTTCGTAAACCAAAGAGCGGATTTTGCTCAAATTTTCCAAGGCACGAAAGTTGTATCCGTGTCTGGCTCGGCCGAAGTTTCACAAATATGTCGCATCCTGGGTGTGGAAAATGTTCAGTTTGCGTTAGATTAACCGTATGAATTTCAGCTTCTCAGAGAAATTCGACTAAATTAAATTAACTTATCTCAAGGTAAATCCTTTGATTTATGAGGCGAACCGAGGTCGAAACAAGTACCGAAACATAACAGTTCGTTGCGAACTAAAACTTTCGGGAATTTCGAAGAACGCACTTCAAATCTTGACCTAAGAACCAAACAAACCAAAACCTGACCATTTTGCCAATCCTATCCGGCTTTGCGAACTTTGCAGTTTGCGAATCTTCTCTATTCTGAAACTCCATCCAATTGCACTAACTATCCGAGTGATAACTGTTTGTCCAATATCAATAGCTTTCGATCTTCTGGGTCTCTTCATATATATATATATATATATATATATATATATATATATATATATATATATATATATATATATATATATATATATATATATATATATATATATTTTTTTTTTTTTTTCAGAATCGATACGATATGTTTGATAAAGTTTACGTTTAGTAAAATAAATCTGAATATGTAAATAATGTAATAAAAATAATTGTTTTAAAATTAAAAATGAGATGTTTTAGTTAAGGACTAAAACTGTTTCAGACTATTATGAAAATTCCATTCTCTAATCGCACAGATTTCATTCACATTTTAAATACGATATAATAAGCCAGTTTAAATTGCGAAGATATTGTTTTGAAACGATATAGAACAACTCATAAATCGTAGTTGTTAGCCACTGGTATATCGTAATCATAGAATAAATTTATTGAGGGCGGTTAAAAACGGATAAAACGATTATGGGCCTTCTCTAGCTCTTCCAATGCCCAGTATATTATTATAATCCAGTACGCGAGCCCTAAATCACAGAGAATTTGAATTTAATCACGCGGGCCACGGCTTGGACCCCGTTAATAATTTGTGGTTTATTGGGTTTTTAATCTTTTCTAATGTGATACGGTACATGTTAGGGATCAGTGCGTAATACTTTTTTTATACAAAGAACGAGCAAGCCCAATTTGGCGAATATTAATTTTATTCAAAAGATTTCCAGGGTTAAAGTCATCCTGGTTTAATAACAGTATAGCTTAACAAAAAATCGGGCTTTTTAAATGTAAAAAATAGCAAATCTTAAAATATAAATATTACAGATTTTCCTTAATATATCATTTTGTACTACGAGGGTTGCTATTTATGTATCCGGAATAACGAATAAAAACAAATATTTATTATAGAAAATGGTTTTATAATTTTTTTAAATATTCTCCGCGATGAGCACTTTTTTCATTCCTATTGAGGTATCTCCAAAACATGCGTTTTGAACGCCTCAACCACTTCGTCTGGCATCAAAAATCATTGACCACGTAGTTTGTTCTTCACGGACGGGAACAAAAAGATATCATTTGGTACCAAATCAAGACTGTACGTGTAATGTACCGACCCATAAAAATATTGCATCATTTTTAAACATACTGTATATTTTCTTATTTTTGTTTTTGAACCATTGTATAAACTTTCACACGTTCACATTCCTAGTGCAATAACAGTTGTTTACCGCCCTTTTTACGATATTGTTTTGAACCGAATATAAACATAATATTTCTAATTGAATTTGTATTTGTAAAAAGATACGAAAGGTTGTAAACAATAACGCCTAAATAAAGCACTAACAATAATGTACTCTTGAAACTAATGTATAGAGAGGGAAAATACAGTTTAAAAGTTGTGTTCAAGCGGAGAACTTGGCAGTAGTAATACTTGAATAAATACAGCGATATTCGACAACGCTCCAGAGTTTTATTCCACCAAGACTATTACATACGACGGATGACCCATCAATTCAATACTTTGACCGATCAAATATTGAGTTGTTCCATCCGATATGTGAGAGCTCGCGTTGTCATGGTGAAGAATGATCCTGCGTGGCTGGTTGTTTTTTCTTATTTCTTCAAAGACTTTCGGCAAACAAATAGTTGTATACCATTCAGAATTGATCGTTCTACGATTCTCAAGTAGTACTGTAGCCCATTTTTCCAAAAAACAACAGGCGACCATTTGCTTCGCAGTGGTTCTTACGCGAACAACTTTTGTTGAGTTTGGCTCATTTTGAAAGACCCATATAGTCGACTGATGTTTACTTTCGAGCGCATACGCATAGATTCAAAACTCGTCGCTTTTGACGCACCTCGATTGTAGTTTTTGAGCATTTCTTCGCACCAATCAACACGAGCCTTTTTTTGAGCGATTATCAAATTATGCAGAATCTGACGCGCGCAAATATTTTTCACGGCTAAATGTTCATGTAAAATCTTGAATATGTTTGTCATACTAATGCCCAGGGATGCATCCATCTCACGGTATGTCACATGTCGATCTTGCTTTATCAGTTCCCGAACAGTATCGATGTTTTCTGGCACAACAATCGATGTAACGTCTGAATGATTGTGGCGTGTTCATATATTTTTTTTCTTTATTTGGGTTTTTCGCCACTATCTAAAACTCAAAAAATATCAAAAATACCTGTTCTTATTTAAAGAAAGAATCACTGGGTAAAAACAAAAAACCAAACGGAGACAAATTTCTCAGTGATTCATTTTTGTAATAAATTTGCCTAACGAACAAAATTTTAGAGATATAAAAATGTTATAAAAAATTTTATAAACTTTTAACGTTAACGTTTCGGAGGGTACTCTCCCCCCGTTTTCAAAACTAAACTATAAACTAAATTATATTAATTTGTAATATATAAAGTAACGAGTGAAAGTAAATATATTTTTTTGTATATGTCAACGATACTTACATCGACAACAATAGATTTTCATGACAGTGACATACTACCAAAAAATATATATAGGTATGTTTACTATGTGATTGTTTATTGTACTGATTGTGTATTCAAATATTTAAATGTGTTTAATTGTATTCTTTAAAATCGGGAACCATATTGAATTTAAATCTACCGACGGCATAGCAATACAGTTATTTTTATTAAAATTAATTATAGCGGTTTCTTTTAATCTTCTGTATTTTGTTACCGATTCTTTTAATACCGTTTTCGAATTATTCCAATTGATTTTATGACCCGATTCCCATGCGTGTTGACAAATTCTAGATTTATTAAAATCACCCTTTCTAAGAAGGTTTTTATGGCCTTTTAATCTAACATCTAACGGTCTAGATGTCTCACTTATATAGAATTTGCCACATTCGCGGGGAATTTTATAAACCACATTTTTGGTATTTTCTTGTATATTGTTTGGTTTAGTCTTTGTTAATAGAGATCTAAGAGTATTTTTTGTTTTAAATATCGTTCTTATGTTGTATTTATTTCCTACTCTTTTAATTGTGTCAGAAATACCGCGGATATAAGGAATTGTGAGGTTAATTGTTTGAGAGTTATTATTATTGTTATTAATAACTTGTCTGTTTTGTCTAGTATCAAAATTTTTAAACGATTTATCTATAAATTTTTTTGGATAATTGTTTTTTATTAAAATGTCCTTTATGTGATTTGTTTCTTTTTGTAGTGTATCACTGTCGGTACAAACAAGTTTTGCTCTGTCATATAAACTTTTAATTCCTCTTATTTTGACCGATTTTGAGTGATTTGAAAAGAACTTGAGATACCTATCTGTGTTTGTCGGTTTTCTGTAAACTGTAGTTTTTAATGTGTTGTTTTGTTTTAATATTAAAGTGTCGAGGAATGGCAATTTATTCTCTCTCTCCATCTCTAAAGTAAACTTAATTGTAGGCTCTCGAGAATTTATATCTTGTAAAAAAATATTTAGATCGTCAATGCTATGTGGCTATATAGCAAAACTATCATCAACATACCTAAGCCATATTAATGGCTTTTTAAGAGATTTATTTAATATGTCATTCTCGAGTTCCTCCATAAAGATATTACTCCTCAAAGGAGAAAGAGAACAACCCATTGCCATTCCGAAATTTTGTTGATAATAATAATTTTCTAATTGAAAATATGTGGTTTTTAAGCACAGAGTTAATAATTCCAAAATTGTATTTATGTTTAGTTTAGTGCAGTCTTTTAATATTGTGTCATGTTCTAATCTCTTCCTAACTATTAAAAGTGATTTATCAACTGGTACATTAGTAAATAAACTCACCACGTCAAAACTAACCATTAAATGTTGGTTTGGAATTTTAATGTTCGAAATTTTATCTAAAAAATCTGAAATATTTTTAATATATGAATTTGTTCTACCAGAAAGTGGATTTAAAATGTTTAATAAAAATTTTGCTAGATTATAACATGGGGAATCTATACTACTAACTATAGGGCGAAGTGGTATATTAGTTTTGTGTATTTTTGGTAGACCATAGAAAGAAGGTGGTTTACTATAATGTGGTGTAAGTTGTGATCTTTCTAGATCTGTAAATTCACGTTTGTGTTTATATAATGTATTGTAAATTTGTCTCTCTATTTTTAATGTTGGATCTGTAGGTATTTTAGTATAATTTCCCGCATCAATTAAAGTTTTAATTTTGTTATATTCTATAGTATCCAGAATTACTGTGGCGTTACCTTTATCTGATGGCAATATTTTAATAGATGTGTCTTTTTTTAATTTATCTCTAGCTAACCTTTCCTCATGGTATAAATTTGATTTGATTTTAAATTGTTTTTCTAAGATAAGTTTTAACCTAATTCTGTATTCATTTGCACTTTCCAAAGGTAATTTTTGAGCAACAGACTCTACTGCCGAAATATGGTCTAATTTAGGAACATCTTTCGATGTAACACTAAAATTTGGTCCTTTAGAAAGTACATACTTTTCAGAATCAGATAATATTTTATTTGAAAGGTTAACTACACTTTTATTAACAAAATTTTTGTCTGTATGTGTATTAATGTGATTTGTATGTGTTCCATGTTTTTCAATAATTAAATTTTTAAATTTTGGATATTGAAGTGATATATGTAACTGGAATAGACGCTATTATAAATGTAATTAAAATCTACTTCAGTTACTTTTTCGTATATTTGTTGTAATGTATTATCAATGTCAGTCTTTAATTGTTGTTTAGTGTATATGTGATGTTGGATGCAATCTCTTAAAAGTGCTAAACTAGCCCTATGTAAAATATATATGCTTCTGTTTGTGTTATAAGGTATACGTAAACGTAAACCTTTTGGTATTATGTCACAATCTTTACATTTGTAAAGAAATGTTAAACTGTTTTCAGAATGTTGTAGTTTAATATATTTACTTTCTAAATATCTAAATAAAAAACATATCTCAGGCCCATACCTGTAATCTAAGTAATGTCTGAATGATTGTGGCGTGTTCATATATTTTTTTTTTCTTTTATTTGGCTTTTTCGCCACTATCTAAAACTCAAAAAATATCAAAAATACCTGTTCTTATTTAAAGAAAGAATCACTGGGTAAAAACAAAAAACCGAACGGAGACAAATTTCTCAGTGATTCTTTTTTGTAATAAATATGCCTAATCGCGGTATTTCTGGCACAATTAAAAGAGTAGGAAATAAACACAACATAAGAACGACATTTAAAACAAAAAATACTCTTAGACCTCTATTAACAAAGACTAAACCAAACAATATACAACAAAATACCAAAAATGTGGTTTATAAAATTCCCTGCGAATGTGGCAAATTCTATATAGGTGAGTCATCTAGACCGTTAGATGTTAGAGTAAAACCTTCTTAGAAAGGGCGATTTTAATAAATCTAGAATTTGTCAACACGCATGGGAACCGGGTCATAAAATCAATTGGAATAATTCGAAAACGGTATTAAAAGAATCGGTAACAAAACACAGAAGGTTAAAAGAAACCGCTATAATTAATTTTAATAAAAATAACTATTGCTATGCCTTCGGTAGATTTAAATTCAATATGGTTCCCGATTCTAAAGAATACAATTAAACACATTTAATTATTTGAATACACAATCAGTGCAATAAACAATCACACAGTAAACATTACCTATATATATATTTTAGTAGTATGTCACTGTCATGAAAAACTATTGTTGTCAATGTAAGTAGCGTTGACATATACAAAAAAATATATTTACTTTCACTCGTTACTTTATATATTACAAATTAATATAATTTATTTTTTAGTTTAGTTTTGAAAACGGGGGGAGAGTACCCTCCAAAACGTTAACGTTAAAAGTTTGTAAAGTTTTTTATAACATTTTTATATCTCTAAAATTTTGTTCGTTAGGCAAATTTATTACAATAAAGAATCATTGAGAAATTTGTCTCCGTTTGGTTTTTTGTTTTTACCCAGTGATTCTTTCTTTAAATAAGAACAGGTATTTTTGATATTTTTTGAGTTTTAGATAGTGGCGAAAAACCCAAATAAAGGAAAAAAAAATACAACAATCGATTTTGGACGACCTTCTATAAATTCGTCCATGAGCGAACGACGATCACTGTTGTGGTTTTAGATAGTGCTTCAACGTCAAAAGTCAAAGTAAGTCAATCGATGCACTGCTCTTGAGATAATCCACGTCGAAAGTCGTAGTAAATCATCGCACGAAAATTCTTACCAGTTAACAATACCATTTATTGACTGAGATGAAATTTTCAAGTCACTAAACAACACAAATAGCACCGCTATAACAAAACGTTCTGAGTATGTACGCAGTCAACAATGTTAAACTTTGCGATGTATATGTCAGATGACGCCTAGCAACACCATTGTTGTAAATTCCAGATACATAAATAGCAACCCTCATTAATTTCTGTAATGCCTTACAATAAGTGGTTGTAACCTGGTTAAATTTTCCTCAAAGATGACAACGTATATATGAAGCAAACCAGGGATGAAGTTTCCGAGCAAGCAGTATTAGCCTGGAATAAAGCATTCAAAGAGTGGAACAGTCAAAAAACAGAAAAAAACTATAACATCTTTTTGGAAGTAAGAAAGAAAACATCGGAGCTTATTAGACAAACTAAAAGAAAATATGAGAACAATCAGTTAATTGTTCTTTCTAACGAAATAGAAAAAAATTTCCAAAAAAATAATACCCGAAATTTTTACAAAACATTTAAAACTAAATTAACAGCAAATCGCAATCGCAAACTGCAAATCCTTATTCCAAATCTTGAAAGAACAAGGACTAGATCTGAAAATGCTGGCAATTATTAAAGCAACACTAACTAAAACAAGATCAGAAGCTGAATTCATGGGTGACATCTCAGAGCATTTTGAAATTAAAACTGAAGTGAGACAAGCGGATGGACTTTCGCCACTCTTATTTAACTGTATTCTAATATGGTAAGAAAGTATGGAATTCCGTAAGTATGGAAATCCGTTCTGAAAAAAGAAGAAACGCGGCAACGTGGCGGCGAGGTAGAAAAATCAATAAACGGACGCCCGACAGCGTTGCCGAGCGCCGCAAATAGTCCCGAACTACCCCGATATAATTTGCGCAGTCGCCGGCCGGCTATAAAAGGCAGCACAATGACCCGTGCACGTCAGTTGGACTCTTGAGTCGAGGTGGACCACTTGAAAATTCCAAATGCGATTTTCGCCGAAACGTCGTGACTCTTCACAGCATCGGAATGATTACACCCGGAATGATTTAGAAACATATATATATATATATATATATATATATATATATATATATATATATATATATATATATATATATATATATATGTATTTGTATATATATATATATATATATATATATATATATATATATATATATATATACATCGCTTCAACTGGATGGCCTACGTTTCGTCTCTCGATGTATAGACTCTTCAGGGCGCCGACATCTACCATACCATCGAGAATAGGGAGACCCCATCCACAGCCAACAACCCATGTTTTTGCCGACGTCTCGTCGGATGGCGTATATATGTAATGTTAGAGTTTCTTGGACTGCGTCCAATGAGACAACAGAGACAGCAGACAACTGAGTGTCATCATACACTCAACCGTTGGGTTCCACAATCTCATGTGGAACACATAACACCTGCGTCTCCGCCTAAATGAACTTTTTTTTTCTTGGGTGCTTGACCAGAAACGAGCCCCAGCCATCGCTTCAACTGGATGGCATATGTTTCGTCTCTCGATGTACAGACTCTTCAGGGCGCCGACATCTACCATACCATCGGGAATAGGGAGACCCCATCCACAGCCAACAACCCATGTTTTTGCCGACGTCTCGTCGGATGGCGTATATATGTAATGTTAGAGTTTCTTGGACTGCGTCCAATGAGACAACAGTAGCTGAGTGTCATCATACACTCAACCGTTGGGTTCCACAATCTCATGTGGAACACATAACACCTGCGTCTCCGCCTAAATGAACTTTTTTTTTCTTGGGTGCTTGACCGGGAATGAGCCCCAGCCATCGCTTCAACTGGATGGCATATGTTTCGTCTCTCGATGTACAGACTCTTCAGGGCGCCGACATATACCATACCATCGAGAATAGGGAGACCCCATCCACTGCCAACAACCCATGTTTTTGCCGACGTCTCGTCGGATGGCGTATATATGTAATGTTAGAGTTTCTTTCTTGGACTGCGTATATAGATATATATATATATATATATATATATATATATATATATATATATATATATATATATATATATATATAAATTTTTAAATGATATATATTATATATTTATATATGTATATATATTTAAAGGAATTACGAAAGTGATAATTAAAGTTTCTGGCAGGAGTAACAGTTAAAATGTCTTAACAGTTAAAAAAAAAACCGCGCAAAATTTCGAAAAATTACAATATCTGAAATATTTCGAAAACCAAATAAAATTTGATTATACTAGAAAAGGAACCCTGTGTGAGCTTAAAACTATATACCCAGTAATTGTATTCTACAATTATTATTACAATTATTTTTCGAATATGTGGGGAAAAAAATAAGGACCCGGCATGTCTCTTAGTATTAAACGTAAGGTCAATCTTACACTGTCTTCGTAATTTATATTTTTACGTTGCTGTTTGGTCATAAAACCTGTCTGAAGCCGAACGGAACGCATCGATATAAAATCCGTTGCCAAAGCTGAAGTGACACAAGCAATAAACTTCAGCATTATTATTGCAACGATCGCTCAGCAAAACTCGAAGTATAAATTGAGCAATAAGAAAGTCGAAAAACGTTTGCCTCCAATAAATACTTTAAAATATCCGATTTTCACAACTTAGTCTTTCCTGACAGTTCGATGGGTTTAAACTAATGATAGTGTTATTGATTTTCAAGTCGGAATTCATACTATTGCTCGTTTCAATCGGTGTCCCTAATCCAAATATATCCTCCCGTTAAAAAATTACTGTTGCTGTTATTCCCTTTTCACATTGAATGAGGATAATGGATGCAGTTACCTACAGTAGCTCATAGGAATTGATAAAATGTTTAAAATTTGTATTGCTTTCCATATCTATTAGGTCTAGCCATAAGTAATATCGTTTTTTGATAATGTACAAACTGTTATTTTATTTAGGAGTTAATACAGTTTTAATCTAGAATAAACTGTTATGGAAATCGATATTAACAATAGTTTCCCATCACTCTGACGAACTTTCTATTTCCTGTTAACAAAATGAGGGTGATTTTGAAGTAAGATATTCTTCCAATGCAATTTTGATAGCTATTGCAATAAATATTTTTCCCACAAAGGAAATGTGCGTGACAGTGCGGCATCTGGAGAATACGTTGGCTGAGGAAATTCTTCCCAACCTACTTCTTTGATTTTTTCTTGTGTGATTCTGACACTATGAGATCTTGCATTTCATGCTACAAAATAACAACTTTTCATCCGCCTTGAAAACGATGGACATACAGGGCAGGAATGGACAAGATTCAAAACCTCATAATGAACAATGAATCTCACAATGAACCGCATCCATTATCCTCATAGTGATAGTTACAGCTTTTTGTGTTATTAGTAGGCAATACGGCCAATGGTTGGTTAACACCAGGCAAAGGCGGGTTGTCCTGGCTTTAACCATTGTTTTTTGCTTATGTGAATTGCTCTGCTCTATAGAATCCATTATCTATAGAATACAATCATCTCCAATAACAATCTGTTGAAGAACAGAATATCTGTCTAATCTAAACCAAAGTGCACTGCAGACAGTTACACGTTCCATATATATATATATATATATATATATATATATATATATATATATATATATATATATATATATATATATATATATATATATATTTATATATATATATATATATATATATATATATATATATATATATATATATATATATATATATATATATATATATAAATATTTATATATTTATATATTTAATATATATATATATATATATATATATATATATATATATATATATATATATATATATATATATATATATATATATATATATATATATATATATATATATATATATTTATATATATATATATATATATATATATTTATATATATATATATATATATATATATATATATATATATATATATATATATATATATATATATATATATATATATATATATATATATATATATATATATATATATATATATATATATATATATATGCGTAGGCTGACCACAGGACTTAGATAAGTTTAGACTTAGAGCACATAGACATACTCTAGATTTAAAATTCGAATTAATTTTTAAACATCCCTTACTGGAGTGATACTCTACATGTCATAATTTTTAAAGATCACTTACTGGATTGGAGAGGTGGAGAGTTACGAGAGTGATACTATACGAGAGTGATACTCTACATGCCATTATCCTCTAGTTATACCAAACGCTTAATGCTCTCTGGGCAGATTGCAGATCTGTCTAGGAGTTATAAAAAAATATTGTTTTCAACTGAAAAGTGATATAGCACCAAGATGTCTTCTCTTTGTAGTATGTTCCTTTGTTTTAAACACCGTTGTATTGTGGACCATGACATTGTAAGCTTTGTACTAATTCCTGGATGGTTTGTTTGGAATCCGCTTCAGTTTTCCAGATTTCATACCATCGCCGTTCTTAATTTTTTTTTAAACTACCTCTCTAATCAGCTATCCAAGGCACTTCAAATTTCAATTTCGTATGCTATTTATATACTACTTTTTGCGGGGAAAAACCATCGTACAAACCGAAGAAAACTGGAAAAGTATTTTGGAGACTGCTCTTTCCTATCTTATGGTTCATATGTAGTTTATTGAATTTCGGTGCCCCCATTCAAGATGCCCCGTTGAGGAAAACTACTACTGAGGAAACAGTCGATAAAATCCATGAGATCGTTTTGACCTCTCGCAAAGTGAAGGTTGGAGAGGTTGTTGAGATAATGAACATCTAAGACAATTCCGTACGCAGCATTCTAAGCAAACATTGCTGCCTGAGAAAATTATCAACACGATGGCTGCCAAGTTTACTCATTGCGTACCAAAAAATGGAATCAAGTGAGCAATTCCCAGCGGTGTTTAGGTTTGGACATGTATAAGCGAAATCCGAAGGAGTTCGTGATTATCGATGAAACTTGGATGCACAGCTACACATCAGAAACGATGATGTGTAGTTGTAAATTTTACCCAGCGAACTTATCCCAAAAAACGCGAAGATGCTTCCATCGACCGGAAAGGTCATGGCCGCCGTTTTATAGGATTCGCAGGGCATTATCTTCATCGGCTATTTGGAAAACGAAAAGGCAATCACATAAAATTATTATGCTGCATTACTGGTTAAATTTCACGAAGAGTTACGTTACGAATCTCCTACTTGACAACTCAACTTGACAACTCAACTTGAAAACTCCTACTTGACAACTCAAGGCTCCTACTCATTTTGCCTGAGGTTACCCCTTGTCCTGGAGGAGTTTTGTCTATAGCTTCTTGGTAGCCCATGACGTCCGACTTGATCGATTTTTAAAAGAAATATTGAAAGATTTCAGGAAGTTAGTTAAAAATTTTAGTCCAGAATCGAGCCGCAAGATCCAAATTCGGCGAACTGGTACCATAGAAGATCGCGGTTCTTAGCTGGTTTTCTTGGCATGGAAAGGGACTTGGCTTGGGTGAACGTTGGAGGCTTCGACCCGTCGGTGGTGGATTTTAAAGGAAGGAATATTTCCTTACTGGTCTTGATGCTGGAGGAGTGGGTCTAATTGTGATTGAATTAGACCCAAAACCATTTGAAGTTTTCTGGCAAGTCCCACCATGACTTTAACTTGCTATAGGATTTGTTCTGTCTGATCGACAGATGCTTGCTGGTCACCCAAGTATTCCTGCTCGGGTGTTGATATTGGTTTTTGATGGTTTTTCTTTACTTGATTCTGAGGACACGTTTGTGGTTAAGTATTAGTAGCTGAGCTACGCGTTGGTTTTTTCTTCTGCATTTCTATCCTTACGGGCTGGTTGCAGATTTCTTTTGTCTCGAGGATGGGTTTTTTCAGCTTCAGCGTCATCCAGCTTCATTGCGATCGGCCCGATAATCTCGTTGTTCTTCTTTAGGAAGCGCATGACTTCCTAAAATACCCACTTGCCTTGCAAAACAATCGGCTTTGGTTTAGTTTCAACATCAGTGGATGGTGCTGGCATTTTGTTACTTAATGATTGAGCCATCTCTGGTAATTTATCAAGTTTGGGGGTTGGAGCAGATGAGAAAGTTCTGCTTCTCCTTCTTCTTGACCTGGCAGACACCAACTGGTATCCATCCTTATTGGAGATTTCTAGCTGAGCTCTCTCTTCAGGATCCGAATAAATCACGATGGCTGGTGGTGTGGTGTGCGGAGTATTTCATGTTATTGTTTCGACCTCTGATGCTTTCGAACTGGGCTTTCTTCCGAAGTATTGATTGATTGATCGAAGTTGGATTTTAAGATAGCCCTCGGGCTGCTACTTATTTTGCCTGCTGTTGGACCTCGAAACGGGGTTGGATTTTCTGCGGTTTGGGGGCCTTTTGTTGACCCAGGACTGAAGTAATCGAACCAGACCCATTGGTTGTTAATTCCGAACATCGGATATATTAGGTGAACGAAATACCGTAACGCCACCTAGAGGTTGGCGTGCTTGCCGATCCTTGCGACCCTTGCGGGATAGGTTTAAATAAAACAGAACCAAAATTATGTCTACTTGGTGGTACTAGTTATCAATATAGTTTGCTTCTCTTTTATTTTTATTTTTGGTTTGAAAGTATTATGTCTTAACCATTCACACTAATTGACTGGTGTGTTTTCAATAACCAATTTACTGTTAAATACCTAAAAATTAATCTTCCAACAAGGGTGACACATTTCAAGCATCTTACTGATATTGATGTTATCAGATCGCAGTATCGAACGGGGTGCCAACATCGAATCTGAAACTGTCTTTAGAAGTGCTCATTGCTCAATTTGAAAGTTTGCTGCAGAAGGAGCTTATTTCATTTTAATAAACACAAAACTGTAATTTTTCTTTTTTAATTTGGTTTTTAGACAAAGTGCAAATTTTTCTTTTGTACCTAATCATAATATGTAATCATGAAAGTTCATAAATATTAATCTTCCAATGAGTGTTGAGTGTTAACTTTTCTCTCAAACAGCATCCCAATATTCAGCTTGTCGTGATTGCGTTACCGAACAGGGTGTCAAATTAGGATCTGTAGGTATTACTAATTTGCCATATCTAAATATAAATGTAGTTATAGTATCGGCGAATTAAAAATAAAAATCGCTACCCACAAAATAGAGTTCGACTGGAAGCGTTACTGTTCCAATTCACGTTCGGTCTCAGCTGATGCATACAATGCAAAAACGTCAGTCACGTCCCAGAAGAGAAACCGATCCGAGTGACACCGTTTCCCCGCTAAGCCGAGGGACTTCGAGTGGCACCGTTTTGATAGGGTGCAAATTCCTGTCGTGAATTTAAATTAACTCCATAATTTATGGGCTTCGAACGTCGAGAGACCATATTGATTTTATTTTCATTATCGGAAGACCGTATTTTTGGATATCCCAAAAATGTGTGTCACCGTCATGACCCGAAAGACGTAAATGCGCGATTACAATTAAATCTTTATATACAAGCTTATTTTTCAAAATGTATGTGTTGTGTAATTACTTGATGGGCTGAAGTTATTGATTAGTTGCATTAAAGCACTAAACTCAAAGAGATTTATCATTTTTTTTTAACCACCAAATTAGTTTTTTTTGCTTCTCAACGCGTGTTTCTCTAACGCTGTTAACATCATCAGAAGATTCAATTTCTGAGATTGAATAATCTCCTGATTATACTAACATGGTTAGAGAAACGCGCATCGACCATTAAAAAAAATGATTTGGTGTTTAATGGTAAATCTGTTCGAGTCTAGTGTTTCACACCAAAGGTTCCAATAGAATTAACATTAGCATTAAACCAGTTAACTATTCGACTCAAGATATAAAAGGTCGTCTAATAAGAGTAGCATTAAAATGAGGCACAGTGATAACTACAAGTGGTAATCCAATAATTTTTATTTTATCTTGAAGAACAAATAATGGCAGAATGTTCGATTACTTCTTCATACATATCGCATGGTATATTCGCGATTTTCAATGGCGACTTGAATGTTTCATTAAAAGTCAAGAATTGTTTGGAGTCCCATAAACCTGAGATTTAACATAACTCCACAAAAAATAATACAAGGATATGAGATCGCATGATCTTGGTGGCTAGTTGACATTACCATTTCGCAAAATAACGGACCCAGGAAACTTCTTTTGCAATAAATCGATTGTCTATATCTACATTTATCAGTTCAAGCCAAAGATATTCTATTAGGATATTCTTATATTTTATCACTTTTTCAGTCCAAAAACAGCACCAAACAGTGACTTTCTGATGATGAAAAACTTCTGAATCACTTGAGGATTTCATGGCCCAAAATCCTACATTTATGATATTATATTATTGTTCAAAAACCCATTACAACTTCTCTAGAGCCCAATTCGCGAATCTTCGACTCAAATGAAATGGATTAACACAATGTACTGAACAAATTTACAAGTGATGTCACTATTACGTTTCAAAGTCCTGAGACTCTTATTGGAAAACACTTTATAATGATAACAATAACTTATTTCAATATATTATTTTTATACTGGAAATGATGTATAAGAAAGTTATATGTATATATATATATATATATATATATATATATATATATATATATATATATATATATATATATATATATATATATATATATATATATTCAGCACAATGTACTGAATTTACAAGTGATGTCACTATTACGTTCCAAAATCCTGAGACTCTTATTGGAAAACACTTTATAATGATAACAATAACTTATTTCAATATATTATTTTTATACTGGAAATGATGTATAAGAAAATAAATATTTATATATATATATATATATATATATATATATATATATATATATATATATATATATATATATATATATATAAATATATATATATATATATATATATATATATATATATATATATATATATATATATATATATATATATATATATATATATAAATATATATATATATATATATATATATATATATATATATATATATATATATATATATAAATATATATATATATATATATATATATATATATATATATATATATATATATATATATATATATATATATATATATATCCCCTTTGTGGATCAGACCTTGACGTGGTAAAGGGGTTTGAGTAGGGCAATGAAGCATTGAGCTATGCCGTCTGGAGTCTATGCTCCTGGGAGGGTCACCCCTGGCGGACAGGTCAAAGCGGAGGCCTCAGACTAACATGATCCAAAATCTGCCAACCCGCATTGGACCAGCGTGGCAGATTACGGTCCATACCTTCAACATGGTATTTCAATATGTTGAAATATGACAGTACAACCTCAAACACGGCTCTCAAGACCTGCCCCAAGGCAGAGGGTGCTAAGAATCATCGGGTTAGATCAGGCTGCCATTGGACTTTTGACATTGTAACGTTAAATATACGGACTATGAAAACAGAGGCCCGATTGCAAGAACTGTTAATCGAACTTGACAACATACATTGGGATATTATTGGGCTCTGTGAAACACGAAGGAAGGGTGAAGAGTTAATCAAACTGGAACCAACTGGACACGTACTCTACACTCGAGGTACGGAAAATGGCCGATGTGGCGGAATAGGATTCCTCATCAATCGAAAGCTGAAGGACAGTGTGGTAAAATTTGAAAGTACATCCGACCGATTAGCCCAATGCGTCATTCGGATCGATACGGGCTGCTGATGATGATGATGATGATGATGATAATATATATATATATATATATATATATATATATATATATATATATATATATATATATATATATATATATATATATCCACTGCAGGATGAAGGCCTCTTCAGCATGCTTCCAACCTTCACGGTCCTGGGCTTTCCTCTACCACTCGGGTCCAATATACTTAACGATGTCATCAATCCATCGTGCTTTCGGTCTTCTTCGCGGACGTTTGCGATCAAGCGGTATCCACTCCAGGATTGCCTTGGTCCATCTGTCGTCCCATCGCCTCGCTATATGGCCTGCCCATCTCCATTTCAACTGTTTTACTCTTCCAATGATGTCACAGACTTTTGTTTGTTCCCTGATCCATGCGCAGGACTTTCTGTCTCGTCTTGTAATGCCATGCATACATCTTTCCATTCCCCTCTGTGCCACCCGAACTTTTTGAATTGATTACGATGTGAGTGTCCAGGTTTCACTTCCGTATGTCATAACGGGTAGAACGTACTGATCGAATACTTTTCTTTTGAGGCAAAGTGGGAGTCTGCTCTTAAATACTATGTTGAGCCTACCAAATGCCTGCCAGCCACATTTAACACGCCGTTGCACCTCCGTGGAAATCCTCTGCCCAAGATATATAAAGCTGTCCACAATCTCTAAATCCCTTCCTAGAACTGAAATTCTTCTGTCCTGAGCGAAGTTATTGAACATAACCTGACTCCTTTTCAGGTTTATTTTCAAGCCAAATGGTTCGCCAGCCCTTTGCAGTTCTTGTATGCATCTTTGCAGCTCATCTGGGTCTTGTGAAATGAGAATAATATTATCTGCAAATCTAAGATGGTTTAAGTTTGCACCATTGATCTTTACACCATCCTGTTCCCAATCCAGTTTACGGAATACTTCTTCAAGGCCAGCCGAGAAAAGAATAGGCGATATTGCGTCACCCTGCCGTACACCTCGTTCTATATTAATTCCCACTTCAAGATCATCAAGGTGAATTGTGGCTGTAGCTCCATCATATATCGATTCTAATAGGTTTACATAGGCTCTCTCTACACCTTGGCTAAGCAGTGCATTCATTATCGCATGCTTTGAGATGGAATCAAATGCTTTTTCGTAGTCGATAAAAGCCAAGCACAGTGGCATGGTGTATTCGTTGTGCCTTTCTATGACCTGCTGTACAACCTGGATGTGATCCATTGTACTGAATCCACTTCTGAATCCTGCTTGTTCTCTTGGTTGTGCGTCATTCAGTTTTTTTAATATTCTTTTAGAAATTATCTTAGCGAAAACTTTGTACATCACTGATAGGAGGCTTATTGGACGGTAGTTCTTTAAATCTTCCTGTGCTCCTTTTTTATGTAAAAGGATCACTTCTGCATTTTTCCATAAGTCAGGTACTTTTTATCCTTTGAGGCATTTTGAGTATAATTTTGCCAGTGTTTTATGTAACGTCCGACCACCAGCTTTTAGCATTTCGACAGTTACACTATCCTTTCCTGGAGCCTTGCCGTTCTTCATCAATTCTACAGCCTTTGTTACTTCCTCCACTAGGATATCTGGCATTATATATTGTTCTTCCGTGGGTATGCTGTCCCTGACTGGCTCTGATCTTCATATAACTGGGAATAAAACCTTCTGACAATCTCTAACATTTCGGTACGCGCCCTGCACACTGTGCCATCCCCACGCTTTAAAGCATATATTTTCGTTCTTTTGTTTCTCAGCTTCTGTTTAGCTTTGTTAATTCCTTTGTTTTCTTCCAGGGTTTTTTGCACTAGCTGCATATTGAATCGGCGCGTGTCCTCTCTGATACGTTTTCTTATAGTTTTGCAGAGCTCAATGTACTCGACCCTGCCAAAAGGACTACCTGCATTGCTCGCCGTTTCTTCATTAAATCAATGGTCTCACTGGAGATTTTTGTTTGTTTGAGACATTTTTCTTCTGGTGCTATTGAAGCAGCCGTTTGAAGTACATTGTTGGCGATTTCTTCATATTGAACTGATATTTCCACCTCCTCTGGATCTTGTAACGCAGCAAACCGGTTTGACAAAGCAATCTCAAAATCGCTTCCTCTCTCCAGCAGTTTTCCAGAATCCACCTTGCCCTTCTTTGATCTTGCCATTCTTTCGCGCTCTTTTCGACAGTCAATCCGAACCCTTGCTCGTACCATTCGGTGGTCACTTCCAACATTAAAATTGTTAAGGACAGTACAATTGGTAAATATTGTTTTATCATTGGTCATGATGTAGTCAATTTCGCTTGTGAGCCCAGATGGACTTTTCCATGTCCATTTTCTGCTGATATTTTTCTTATAGAATGAATTCATAATATAGAGTTCTTGTCCTTCAGCAAAATCAACTAATCTGTCACCTCTATTGTCTCGCTCACCAGTTGCATATGGGCCAGTTGCATTTTCGTCTGTTCTTGTTGTTCCAATTCTGGCATTAAAATCACCCATCAGGATTTTGTACCTACATTTCTCCTTGTATAAAAGCTGGGCCACATCATCATAAAATTCCTCAATTTCCTCATCTTCATGGCTAATAGTTGGTGCATAAGCTTGGACGATTTGAAGCCTAAACTTTTTATTCAGCTGGATGACGCATTGGGCTAATCGGTCGGATGTACTGTCAAATTTTACCACACTGTCCTTCAGCTTTCGATTGATGAGGAATCCAATTCCGCCACATCGGCCATTTTCCGTACCTCGAGTGTCCAGTCGGTTCCAGTTTGATTAACTCTTCACCCTTTCTTCGTGTTTCACAGAGCCCAATAATATCCCAATGTATGTTGTCAAGTTCGATTAACAGTTCTTGCAATCGGGCCTCTGTTTTCATAGTCCGTATATTTAACGTTGCAATGTCAAAAGTCCAATGCAGCCTGATCTAACCCGGTGATTCTTAGCACCCTCTGCCTTGGGGCAGGTCTTCCCGCTGCCGTAGGTAGTTACCCCTTGGCCTCCGGGGAATGAGGGCCGTGTTTGAGGTTGTACTGTCATATTTCAACATATTGAAATACCATGTTGAAGGTATGGACCGTAATCTGCCACGCTGGTCCAATGCGGGTTGGCAGATTTTGGATCATGTTAGTCTGAGGCCTCCGCCTTGACCTGTCCACCAGGGGTATATATATATATATATGATAAAGTTAAAAAGTATTTAAACATTTAAACTGTATTATCACATTTTATATTTCTATAACAACACAGGTCGACATGATTTTTGTGACATTGATGAGAATGCTCTTTTTGCGTTTCACTTAGATAGTTATTAAAACACCTTTTCACAGAAATGGCCTGGCACTTGCCTTTTTCAAGTACCTGCTTCTCCTTTATATCATGGAAATATTGGAATTATTTTGACTTTAGACTAGATAATGTAGGAATTACCACAAGACCATAGAAGAGATATTTCCACAGTATTCTACGAACCTTTAAGAACAGTTTTATTGTTTTCTATAGTTTAGTTCTTTCTGTCTCGTTTACCATACAATCAAGTATTTAAGTCGATTTTATATGAAATGGCAAGTTCTAGTTACCGGTTTTGCAAAAATCCAGCTGATAATTTTTGTTGTATATGCGGACGATTTATTTTAAAGTTACAAGCTAGATATATATATATATATATATATATATATATATATATATATATATATATATATATATATATATATATATATATATATATATATAAGAGGAAGTTAAAGAGGAAGTTAAAGAGGAAGTTAAAATCACATATATTTTAAGTGCCAAATTGGAGATCAAGATAAAAGTTGGGTTCCTCATGTTCGCTGTGTGAGTTGTCAAGTAAATTTAGTGGAGTGGATGCATCGCAAAAAAAAATTCTGTCATTTGCTCTTCCTATGGTGTGGAGAGAATCGACTATCCATGAAAGTGATTGCTACTTTTGTATCACTAAAACAAAAAAGGATTTAAAAAAAGCAAAATGACAAAAATTCAGTATCCAAATTTACCTTCTGCACTTAGGCCAGCTCCTCATTGCCAGGAACTGCCGATACCGATTGCACCTTTAAACCTGGACAACATGTTTCCTGGTGATACTAATTCTTCATCAGGATCTGATCCACAAATTCCTGAGAACACCAGTTGTGACCCAACATTTTTAACAACTAGCACTGAACCTCACTTAATAACTCAGAATGAATTAAATGATTTGGTACGTGAGCTAGGATTATCAAAACAAAAATCGGAACTTCTTGATTCCAAACTTCAACAGTACAACCTGTTAGATAAAAATGCAAGTGTTTCACTTTACCGAAAACGGAATGTAACACTTTCGCGTTTTTATAAAATGGAAGCATAGCTATATGTCTGTTGTGATATTGAAGGTATAATGAATGTGCTATATATGGCTCTGGAATATGGAATATGTACCTTCCGAGTGGAGTATTTTCTTAGATTCGTCGAATACAGCCTAAGAGCAGCCTTGCTTCATAATGGAAACAAAACCCCCCTGTGAACGGGGGTTGTAAAACCCTCGTTGTTGAGACCAACAACGGGGGTTTTACAAAGTATTGTAGTTTTTTGTATATATGCCACCGTAGAGAACGTTACAGTAAGAAAGATTGACCTCATAGAACTTCTTTTGAACCTGGTACTTCAAACATAAAATATGCCCCTCTTGTTAACCCAAAAAAGGTGCTTCTTCTGCGTCTCCATATTAAGCTTGAACTAATGAAAAACTTTGCCAAAGCCATGGACAAAGAAGGTAATGGTTTTAAGTATCTAAAAGAAATGTTTCCTCAATTAAGTGATGCAAAACTAAAAGAAAATATATTTATTGAACCTCAAATAAGGAAGCTTCTAGGTGATTTCCGCTTCAAAAAAATTAAATGAAAAAGAATTGGTAGCTTGAAAGTTTTTTGTAATGGTAGTGAAAGAATTTCTGGGTAATAAGAAAGATAAAAACCTCATAGATGAACTATTAAAATTCTATAAAAAAATACTAGGGTGGCGTATGCCCTTAAAAATTCATTTTTTACACTCCCATTTCGATTTTGTCAGGAAGATTTAGGTGCAGTAAGCGACGAACAAGGAGAGATGTTTCACCAGGACATCAGGACGATGGAAGTAAGGTACCAGGGATGCTGGAACCCGTCTATGTTGGGTGACTACTGCGGATTTTTAAAAAGAGATGATGCTACAGAACACAAGGGGAAAATGTGAAAGTCTTTGCGGCGGTGTGACATCTCATGTAATTTATTTTTTATTCGCATAAGTGTAATGTCTGCATAGATTTAACACGTTTTACATGTTTATATTAAATAAATATTAGATTGTAAAAATATGTCGTCTCCTTTTTTCCCACCACCGACCCCCTGTAACAAAAAAACTCTACGTGTTACAGTAATTAGTTTATCATTTTTGGATTTAGGACTGCAAAATACTTGATATACGCCTATTTTCATCAATGTTACCTCAAAAAAGTTTAAATTTGTTGACCTATGTAATCATACAAAGTATGTCGAAACTTAAACGGAACTTAAAAAAACAATTAGTTATTTAAGCAAAATTATGTTTTATTCAAAATACATCAAATTTTGCATCAACACACCGCTGGACACGTTCAACCAATTTCATGGCCAGCTTGATCAACCAATTTCATGGCCAGCAATTTCATGCCAGCTTTCAATAACAGAAAATAGTCACACGGCGATAAGTCAGTCGAATAAGGAGGATTTTGAAGTACACAGACTTATTTATTAGCCAAAAATTCACGAACAGCGACGGCCCTTATTTAATGTGTGAGGAACAAATAGAGCACAGACTTTCCGTTTGTTTAGATCCTTTCTCAAAATTTCGTGAATCCTGTCTTTAATCGTATTTAATTCTTCCGCTATCCATCTCACAGTCGAATTCGCATCGTAGGCGAACATTTTATGCATTTTTCCCACTAACTAATTGTGATTATTTTTTTCGCCGGTCTGGCTTTGGGTCGTCTTCCAAAATATCACCACCGTCCTGGAATCGCGTATACCACTGGAACACTCATGTTTGGGAGAAGCAATAATCATCATAAACTTTTTTTTCATCAATTCAGATGTTTCTATAAAACTTCAAATATATCTGCTCTTTTTTCTATCGTGTTTTTGTGATCAGCTGTATGTTTAATATACAGCTTTCAGATTATATATTGTTTCAATAGATAATGCTAGAAATTTTCTTTAAATTTAAAAAGTTTCATAATTTTTCTAACATACTGTGTATATAAATCACCCTTGGGAAAAAATCACTAGTATATAAAGATCATAATGTTCAATGAAAATCTATAATAATTTTTAGTAAGACATAAGAAAGATTAAATTTTATGTATGTCTGGAGGGTTATTCAAAAAGTTTTCTTCCAGATAAAGAAAGCACAAGATTTTTCAGAGTTTTTTTTATATTCGTAGTCACCGTGCAATTTAATAAATTTGGACAAACGATTTTTCAACTTTTTAATATCATTCCTCTTCATCCTATGGTACTACACCTGTGGTGCCTTCATTTCTTTCAACCCTCGCCTCCAACCGGATCGATCTCCAGCACTCCCTTGTCAATTTTTGATGTGTAGTAGTTCTTCAACATCTCTTTTTACATTGTTCTGCCATCGTGTCTTTGGTCTATCACTTTTTCTTTTACCTCCTCCATGATTGTCCTTGGTACTTGATTTTCTGACATTGTAGCCGCATAATAGTAGAGAGGGCGGGGTACTGGGACACTTTAAGGCCGTTTTGGCCATGCAAAAGTGGGGCCCGGCAATTTGGGGTGAATTCTCCGCGAGTGGTTGTTGTGGGGCCCTATTCCACATGGTGTTTTCTGGTGGCCCCATTCGTCATCGTCGTCATCGGTCACCTGACCACCAAACTGTCAACTGACCAGCAGAGGGCGCAGTAGTGTAACCGAGGGATAAACCGAGCCTCGCCTCTCCTGAAGGGTTGGAAAGGGTGGCAAAAACGCCTAAATGGGGGCTAGTTTTTAGGGGTAGTTTTAGTATGACAAAATAAAAGTATAATGATGGTAAATGGGTCTTAAACGTACTATATATGAAAAAAAGTTTTGTACTGCAGCGGGGTTTGTGAACCAGGTAACGTTCGCACCAGAGTCCAACGCCTTAACCTATGTAGTTAAACTACTTACCATCGTAAAATATCTATCGCTAAGTATTCAAGCGGATTTCTAAACTGTTTGTTCTTTTATGAATGTGTCTGTTTCTGTGTTTAAGGAAAATTTATTGGGTTTGAAATTCGTTGGGAATTATAAATTAAAACTTATAAAAATATTAATTTTGTTATGAATACATTAAAATAAGTAAAACATACCAAAAGACAACAAATAAACAACAACATTTTGACTTTTCTTCTTCTTCATCAACACTTAGACCTTCACTGACTGCATGTAGAAACAAGTAATTTTTTTTTATTGTGGTGAATAGTAGAGGAGAGGGATTATACAATATTAGCTTTATCAATCCAGCTGTTATGTTTATCACTAAAGCCCAACCATTTGACAAACACTTTATTGTTTTGTCTTTTTAAAACTTGTTCAACTAAATAGACATCATTCAGGTTTGTTTTTTGTAATTGTTCCTTATAGAATGATCCTTCTATAGTTTCATTTTGCATGTCTCTTAGAAGATATGTGGTTGGATTTGTTAGTTGAATTTTTCTAATAATAAGTATTTATTATCTCTGATAATAGAGATAATAGAGATATCTCCCCAACTGGTTCCCAGAGATACCTCTCTGGAAACCAATTGTTGTTATATTTCTTATCAAAAATTCCTCGAACTTTTGAAATCCGCACATAATCTCCAATTTTAAATTTCGTATTTAAATCAGATATTTTAATGTTATTGTAAACTGAGTCGAGAATTATATTTTCATTCTTGCTATTAACATCAACTGGTTTCATTTTTATTGTTCTATGTAATGAATTATTATAACTATGAACAATTTGTGGGAGTAGCTTAAGCCATTTATAATTTCCTTGTACATTAAATTCTTTCCACATCCAATTTTTCAATGTTCTATTTACTCATTCTACAATAGATGCCTTCTTCTCACTAAAAACATTATAGTGGTTCACCTTATATTTTTGAGTAAATTTTTCAAAGTCCTTGTTAAGAAATTCTTTTCCCATGTCTGTTGTCTCGACCAACTGAGTCGCTAAACCCTCATATAATCTACAATATCCAAATATTTGTACAATTGCTTGAGTTCAAAGTTAAACCTGATCCTCCAAATTCCATTGTCACTCACGGCACCAAAAATTCTTCTAAGTATATTCTTTCAAATACCCTCTTTTCTTTTCGTCCATTCTCTTGTTTTCTTTGTGATGGTCTACATCTCACAGCCATAAATGACTACCGGCCGAATGAGTGTTTTATAGATCCACACTTTCTTTGAATAAGTTTATATTTTAGTCAACTTTGTTACCCTTCATAATACGATTCCTAAATCTCCTGTGATGTTCATAACTTCAATATTATCATCGCCAATTATCCAGTTCTGTTCTCTGCTTGGATTGGTGGTTCTTTTTTCAATATTGTTGTTTTGTCTATATTTATTTCTACACCGGCTCTTTTGGCTTTCACCTTTATTTCATCATGTTAATATGTTTAGATCATCTAAATATCCTAATATCTATTTTTCTTTATTTACCATTGTTTCGTTTACATCTATATCTGTTTCACTAATTACTTTGTTCTATATTATGTTAAATAGAACTGGTGCCAATCCAGCCCCATGGCACAAACTTTCTCCGATCTCAAATTTTACCGTGGTGCATTGTTAAAATTTTACTTCCGCCTTGAAATTAAGCATCGTTATCCGGGTTATTAATGGACCTAGATGGTACTCCCATTTCCTCCATGGAACGCGGTTGTATGCTTAACTAAAACCTATAAACATATGTAATAAAGGAGTATCAAATTCGGTTGTTTTCTCCAGTGTTCTGCGGACAATGACCAATTGATCTATTGTTGAGTGTCCTCCCTCTTCTAAACGCTGCCGGGCATTCGCTCATTCATTTCTTTGCCAGACATTCGCCCATTCTATGTTTGTTAGAACGTTATATGTTATGCAATGCAATGATATACAAAGATAGTTCTCAGATATCACAGAAGGTGATAAAATGCGATATTCTCCTTTCGTATGAATCGGGTACATTACCACCTGCTTCCACCATATGCTCATTATTACAGATGTTGATGGATGAATTACTTGAGATAATTCTTTGCCTCCAAGCTTCAGTAGTTCTGAAGACATGTTGTCTATGCGCGACCTTTATTACGTTTTAGTTTCATAAAACTTCTCTCCGCCTTCTGCAGTGATGACACTTCTACCAATCGCTGGGCTACATTCATAAATAGTAATCTATCATTATCATCTTGTCTGGTGGTTCCATTTAACAGTGTTTTAAAAGATGTGTCCATCGCCCTAATATGATCTTTATGTTGGTTAAAATTTTACCATTTGCGTATTTCATCAAGATCCTTTTAGGGTGAAAGCTTTTTAGTGCCTTAATGTTCTGGTGGAATTTTCTTGGTTCCTGTTTGTCTTATGCTACTTGTATCTCCTCTATATGCGTTTTTAGAAACTCTCGTTTTTTTCTCTTGCAAACATGTTCGGCACGTTTCCCTTTTCAATTTATCGTGCTGTTTTTGTGCTGTTGAAGGTGTATGCACTTCAATCGAGCAGAGTTTCTATTCTCCACCACATTTTTGCATTCATCGTCGTATCATTATCTTCTTTTGTTTTTCATTTCGAGTCCCAATTGTCTCCTCCGAAACTTTTTCTGTTACAAATTTTATTGTTACCCATCCATCGCATACCGGCTGTGCTACGGCTCTGTAAGTTCCTGGTTTCTTTAACTCCTGTTTCATTCTACGTTGGTATTTCTTCCTAGCGCTTTCGTTTATTTTTAATGTCGTAAAGTTGTAAAGTTGTAAAGTAAGTTGTTTGTCCTAGTCGCTGTGTCTCTGTTGTCATAGATCTTTTGCCATATTTGTGTTACTACCAATTAGTAGTCGGACTCTAATGATACTCGTCTCTAACTTATAAGGTTAAGCACACTTCATTGTGATCTAGTATTTATCATAACATAATCTGTTTGATTTGAGGTATGTCCATCAAGTGACACCCATTTGACATCATTTATAGATACATCTATAGATAGATTTATAGATACATATATATACATCATATGTGATATCATTTATAGATATTTTTTCATGGAAACGTTGTACTCATTACCCTAAGGTCCTTGTATTGTATTTACTTTCCCCATTATCATTTATGTTATCACATAGACTACTCTTGTCAACTATAGGGCTATATTCTGATTATTTTCCAATTAAGGCATCATATGAATATGAATGGCTCCCTTAGATTTAAATTAATTCCATAAAAGAGTAACGAGACAGGTTTATAATATTCCAGGTCATCAAGTTATAAAATCTAAACAAAATTTAATTGTTCATTAACATTCGAGGCACAGAAAAAAAATATTATGATAAAATTATTCACCTATACTCTACATTGATGCTCTGTGTCTCCCGATTCAATTTTTGCAGATCAGTTAAGAAAACACACAAGTCGAATATGACTACCAGACTGATGAATATTATATGGCTAGAAACCAATCTGATTCTACACTACACCAGTTATATTACATACCCTAATGTTAGGGCAATCCATAACTTCGTACGTTTGTTTTAAAATTATAGTTAATTAAATGATTTGATTCAAAGACATCTGGCATCATCGCCGATATTAATCGCCATATTCGCTAGATTAGGAGTCGCCCAAAAATACAACATAAACACAAAATATGTGTAGAGTGCTAGATATAATATAAGTTTAACTGCACTCAGTTCTTACAGTACGTAGTTTGGCGTTGTTTGAATACTAAATTTCCTAAAGCAGATAACAAATCGGAGTTTACTCTTTTAACATCCATTAGCTGGCGTGTATTCTTCTGTGGTGCAACGCAATGAGATAACGCAACCACACTCCAGACTGACCAGGAGGCGGAATGTATCTGTTTCTAGGTCTCGCTTCTTAGTACTGATAAACCAGTTGTCTCCAATGGATTCTGTTGAAGGCAGTCACCTTCCATTAATTAGTACCATTAACGCTCTTTAATGATTCATGGGAGTACCCTTATAACGGAGTTTCTGACCTCCTTGCCTACGTTCACCTGAAATCAGTTCACCATATAACATACACTTTTCTAGACATTAGTCGTCCAGCCTGACCAAATGCCCCGCCCAACGCAAACGCCCTCTCTCCATGAAAACCTCCATCGACAAACAGCTCGCCGCACTTGAAGAACTTACTTATTTGTTTTTTATGGTACCATCTTATCTGGTACCAGATATACCATTATCTGTCTCAGATGATGTTGCTGTGTAATCTCAAAAATCTCAGGTGTTTTCTCTGGGTACCCACGATTTATATCCTACGGTACGATTACAGGTCAGTACACAGCCACCTTTACCCTCAAGGACAGATCATAATTTTCGAAAACTCTATATCGAAGTTTCGAAAACTCTGTTGAAGAACAGCTAATTCGGTTCCGGATTTCCGAATCCAGATCTCCTCTAGAATTAAGGAGATTACCCAGGTAGCTAAAATATTCTACTGATTCAAGTGGAGAGTCAGATTCATAAATGTTGCTGGTGTGAGGGGAGGAACTACCACGAACAGAGCCATAATTTTAGTTATATTTATGTCAATTTTAAGGCTTAATACTTCATACTCCCGTATATATATGTATATATATATATATATATATATATATATAGAATATGTTGAAGCGTAATATGATCGTGTGCTATTATTAAGGTACAATAATCCACGTATATGAGTTTTGTGATATAGTGTATTCGAGTTTTGGTTTTAAGGCGGGACGAATTTAATAGGCTTCCATCAATCATATGGCGTATCGCAAGACATCTATTCTCCAGCTTCCTGTCAACGATAATCATCAATGCCGTTATAAAGATGTTGAATAAAACTGGGGCGATAAAGTAGTTCCGCCTGACACTGTAGGCGGTTTTAAAAGGAATTGTCATTTTACCATTTTAAGGCAATACAGCTCTGTTATTAACTTGAAAGCTTTTACATTTGTTGATGAGTTTCTGCCACTCATAATCAGCCACAGGGCATTATCAACAAAAACAATATGCATATTTTGTTGTTCAATAACTTTTTTTTGCAGTCGGTGGATGCAGAAAACCATGTTCACGGTTTATCGCTTTAGTCTAAAGCCACTCTGTGTATCCGGGATAAATTGATTTATATAGGGAAGTAATCTGGTAGTCATTTTAGCAAGTATTTTACCGGCCTCTGCTACTAAGGATATACTCCTATAATTATTGCAGTGAGCTTGGTCACCTCTCTTTTTGAAAATGCGAATTATAATGGCATCTTTGAAATCTTGTGGCACCTTCTCCTGCTCCCATATAAGGTCAAACAATAGTTTAACCTGTTTTGTTTTTTTAGCGCTGCAGTCGCTGCTGCTATTTCGTTTATATTGCTATTATATATTGTTATTATTTTCGAGTTATATTGCCGTAGCATGTCAAGTGTTTCCACATTCACTTGCAGTAAGGAAGTAGTGTTCTAAATCCAAACCAAATCAGATCTGCCTTCAAAGATCCACTATACATATAACAACCCTTCGGAAACCCTTTCCTGCAGAACCCTTTCCCGGGTACTTTTCCTTCAGAAAGCTGTCTCGTTTAGCTGGTTTCACTACTAACCATTAATTTTGTTTGTCTAGGTTATTGAAGTTCACTTCTTTTTTATCCAAGTCATAATGCGGTAAATAATACATGTGAATAGAAATGTAAAATTATCGTACCAATGATGATAATTAAATATGATAAGATCAGATATTCTGCGAGTCCTATTTCATAAATTGTCTCCAACAGTTTTTCAGGGTTTGAGAATCCACCAATCCAAATTAACTTAAACATAACTGATTTACAATTTTATTCAATATTATCTCATCTTTATTAAATTTGTTGACTGGTTTATGCTGCATGAATCTGAGACATATATTCGTCTTTCGCTTCAATTATATGTTGCCCTTCAATAGAGAATGGCAAGCAGAAATTCAGTCTCAATTTTTTCTCCATTCACTCATGCTGCATCTATACATTGGCCTTGCGTACCATTCCAAGTTAACGTTGAGTGATTAATTCCAAGAATTTCGTCGATCTCTCGAGTTATTCTATATCGATCACTTTCAATTGGCACCAATATTTATCAGCCTCGTCCAGAATGTGGTGCATTCTACTTACAACACGTGGAATCGTCAACGGTAGCCTCACTGCACACATAACAAATCTTTTGCATCTGTAAAGCATTCTTGCCTTTTCGGAAATAAAAAGCATATAACAAGATTTAAAAACACAACCAAACAACACAATTATTTCCCAAGCACCCACTGAAATTCCTTCTCTCAAACAATATCAAAATTTTACAGGTGTGAAGTAGATATCACTTAAATTTTGCGTTGCAAACACCGCCAAAAACGGGACGACATTGCATCAACTCAATAATATCAATAGGTGCCTTTTAAAAATATGACAAAAAAAATTTAAAAAATTATAATTCGGAATAAACGTAATTGACCAGTCGTAATTGTAGTTAAAGCCTAATTAAATAATGTCAATTCGATAAAATTTTACAAAGGTTTTTCATTTTCAGAAAAAAATCAAACGCAATCACAGCTACAATCTTAATTTAATATCTTGTTAATTATTTCTTTATATGGTGATCTTATTCAAAACCTCATTTTAAATATATTCCTGGTAATGGAATGTTTATTAAAAAGCAATCATTCTCGACTTTCACTATAAACATATGGGTTGTCATGAAAGCTTGAAGAATTTTTTTTAAGAGAAAGAGATACGCAAATAGTTTATGTAGATATTTATTTAGTCTATTATGTAATTACAATTATTATTTATAAATTTTTACCAACGTCCATAATGCCTTTTTGCCAAAAATTAGTACCTTTATTAAAATATGGAAAAGTATCTACAGATAGTTTTTCACCTCTTCTTCCATTTTAAAAGATTTTTAACAATTTTGCAGGGAGCGGAATAGATGCGTACGAGGATGCGATGTCCAGTGAGTAAGGTGAATTTTTTCAACAATATTTGCCAGGTCATGATTGAAATGTGCGATGCATTGTCATAATTAAATAAGACGCATTTCCTGTTTTGCTTATTCTGACTTTTTCTTCAATTGCTACCTTGAATTTAGTTGCGTGGAAGAAGCTCAAAGTGTATATGGTTCCTTTCAATACCACCGAATGCAGAGCATAATTTTCCTCGAATGAAGGTTGACTTTCGCCATATTTAACCGCTGACCATGACAACCCCAATGTTTTTTTTGTTCCACGTTGTTGTACACTTTCTACTTTTCATCACCAATTACCACCTGCTTCAAAACATCGAACCTTAGATTTCTCAAAGGAAAGATCCCACAAAGAGATTCAGTCCAGCAGATTTCGCCAGCAAGTTCGTGAGCCTTCCGGCCTTCCAAGTCAATATCTATCATTGAACCGACCAAACCAATTTTGCATCATGGTCTCCCCAACAGAACCCTCTTTAAAATAAAAAAGCATAATGTGGAATAAATGCAAGTTATCGAAACTGATATATTCAATTTTAATCGACTTGAATAACTGGAAGCAAACAAGCCCAATCTGAAAGTTAATATTGTAAATACTGGAATTAAGAATAAGTAAATAAACATTACTAATTCAACATACATTTTTGATAAATTAAGCATTAAATTATTAAAAAAACAATTAATGAAAAGGCCTACTTATTTTTAAACAAAGGAAAAAAAAACGAAAACGTTACATGGTAGTATAATTCATGTGGTTATTTCTTTATTCAAAAAAAAATTATATCATTCTACTGAAAACATGTAAGATTTCTTTTACATGACAATGCGAAACATATTTTAATACCAGTAAAGAACGCACCACTTCACCAGGAAAAGAAACGCTTTGAATTACTTCCACATGTACCGTATTCGCCAGATTTGGCTCCCAGCGATCACTTCCTCTTTTCAAACTTGAAGAATTGATAAAAAAAGATCAAATCTTCACTTAATAAAGATTCACTTCTTGATGAATTACAAGGTGAGAATGCTGAAGAAAAAATCTGAATAATCTTGAGTTTTCTTTGTCGAGCGGCGATCATTACAGACGGCCCTTGTAAAAGAGTATATTGACAGGAAATTATTCGTATTTGAACTTATAGTAATTTAAAATATGTACATGTAGAAAAAATGATGAGATGAAAATAAAGTAACAAAGATTTTTTTAATGGTCCTCGGATAGTTTGAAATTTATTCTAGTAACGGACAGAGCATAAAGCTGGGTCCACACCAATAAAAATTTGTTTGGTTTTACGGGCTGAATATATTGTATGTGGTGTGCGTGCGTGGTAATGTAAACGTTGTGACACACAAATATTTTCCCCGCACAGTACGCACACGACACGCAATCTGTTGTCGGTTTTCTAGCGAACGTCAAAGGAATTTTTCTAGCGAACACAAAAGATTTGTGTGTGGACGTGTTGGACGTGTGGACGTGTTGAAGTGAAATGAATATTTTTATTATCAAAAAGATACCTAGGTGACGGCTATATTGAAATGTATTATTTCAGTAACTGATTGTAGTCAAAGCATGTCCCAGCATATTATTATGTTGAAGAAGAAGTAGCTGCATTCATAATAATGAATTTAATAAAAAAAAGAAAAAAAAAATAGAAAGAAAAGTCGTTATTGCATGAAGCATTTGTACTAAAACAGAAAAATATAAACTACAGAAAATAATTATAAATACTGATATATAAAGAACTTTATTTTTGACGCTTGTTGGAATAACCTTATAAACATCCCACTTTGTGTAGTAATTTTGCGTCGTAAGTATTTTCGCCGCACAATTCAACACACACGGAAATTTTTATTGATGTGGACACAGATTAAGCTATACAAATACTCTTCACTTACAAATCGTACTGACGTTAATGAGTAATAACCCCAAACCGACGGTTATCGCTTGCCTAGCGCTGACTAAGGCATTGTAATAGTATATAAGTAAAGAATTGTAATGTTAATGTTACTCAATATTATAGTGTCAAAGCTGTATTGCTGTTCATAATATTGTTTCATTAGTTAAGTGCCCTTATTGTAAAATAAAGTTTTTTAAAAGCAAAGTTGTCGGTCTTCACATTTAACTGGCGCTGCGAACAGGATAGTGTCATTCTGCCCTTTATCGGTTTACCGTTGTGCAGAAGTGATTTTCAAGTCTTAAGGCACTATCGAAGAAAGGTGACTATTCGAGATCAAGCTATCGTCTACCGTGTTGTCAGAGAAGCTATGGTCCAGTTCCTGCCTACCCCAGAAGACCAACAATTCAGACCGCCATTCAGTCACGCCTTTATAGGGAACCCTTTGGTTGTGGAACTAAACAGTATAAGCTTTATGGATCCATCCTTGATTATATTGTAAGTTAAAACTGAATTGCCATTTTACATATTTCTATGTGAATGTCTGAAACTTCTAAACAAAGATTTTATTGAATAATAGGGCAAAATTAGGATTAAGTGAAAGTCAAGTAAATACAGAAACAAGTTCAAACTCAATAAATCAAGAAGATTTATTAAACCTTTTAAGTAATTTAAGTTTAGATTCTAATATTAATTATACTAGTCAACCAATCATGGAAAATATCAGATTCCACACATCACTCTTGCCAACTTTTTCCGGTGCTCAAAGTCATTTGGAGAGTTTCTTAATTTCTATAGACGAATTTCATTATCTTTATTCTAGTAACGATAATGAAAATCTAAATAAAGTAATTTTGGCGGCGATAAAAGCAAAATTAGTAGATAATGCTAGAGAATTTCTTCTCTCAAGACCAGATCTGCATAATTGGCTCGAAATAAAAACAGCTTTAAGAGAAAAATTTGGCGATCCAATTACTTACCAAATTTTAATGCAGCAATTGCAATACATCAAAATAAATAAGAATGAGAACATCCTTAACTTCGAAGAAGACTTAAAGCATTTGTTCAAAGAATATTTTCAAAAATTCAGTGCGAAGTTCAAGATCAAAATTCAAAATTAATTTTATTTAGTCAAATACAGAAAACTGCCGTTTTAATTTTAACTGCAAATTCGCCACAAACCTTGAAAACAATACTTATGCTACAAAATCCTGATACACTTGATAACGCTTATACGCACGTTGTAAACTTTAATATGATAGAATCGCAAGTCAACTTTGCAAATAATTCAAGTATATTCCACCAAGATATGAAAACACCATCTCAAAAACCATTCGACTCCTTTCAACATTCAACTAATTTTCCGCAAACGCAACAATCGAGATTTCCTAGCCAACCGATTCACATTCAACCTCGACCAGTTCAGAGGCATTATCCGACAAACGCTCAAGTGTTTGGCAAACCCAGGAATAGTTTTGCACCACAAAATAATAAGCCCATTAAACTAGATGCCCCTACACCTATGTCCATTTCCACTGGAGGTCCTTCGAGAATATTCCAGAATCGACCACCTCATAGGTATCCCAACGCTTTTCAACCAACAGGTCCAAGAAAATTTGTCTCTCAAGAACTAACAAATGTGGAGACGTATACTGAACCTTATAACGAAGAATATTTCATAGAGGAACCTTCTGAACCCCCTCAAGGATATGACTATTCACAATATCATTTCCAACAACAAGATTTCCCTTCAGAAATATCTCACACCGAATTATATCAACCATCCCTTACTGGAGAACGAAACGCTGAAGATAATCCAAATAATATATCTGAAAATGTTCACAAGATAGGCCCTTATCTGCCATCAACCTAAACAACATAGCCCAAAGGATCGAGTTACCATATTTCTATCTTCCCCAAATGCAAATATCTGTCCTTATAGATTCCGGTGCTACTGATTCCATAATAACACCGAAAATAGCTAATTTATTTCCAGAAAACCTCTTTTTCGAACCCTTTGAAGTTACAGCTTGTAAAACTAGATATAAAGAAGATACAAATTTAATAATACCTTTACTAAAAGAATTAGGACTTAATTACGATATTAGAATGAGAGTGTTAAATTGGTATAACGATTTTGATGCACTGATAGGAACAAAGGATCTGAGAAACTTACACGCACTAATAGACTACGAAAAGAAAATTCTAACACTTCAAAATATAAAAATTCTATTTTCTCTCGCTTATAACAAACCTTTAGTTCGACCAATCCACAATTTTCATAACGATTGTCTCGTTATTCCGGTAAATCACGAAAACGGCGTTGCTATCTTACCTTCTCTTACAATTGGAGATCATATTATACCTGATAGTTCAATCAATGTAAAGAATGGATATTGTAAAATTCCGAATCCTACTCCTGAAGTTAGTATTAATTTTCATCAAAGACTAAAACTTATTCCCCAAGATCAATTCGATTTAATAGACCCTCCTCGCGAATATAACATTCAAAAATTCGACCCGACAAAACAACTAAGGTTAGATCACTTAACACCTGTAGAGAAATCAAAAATAATACCTCTTCTTCACGATTTCAAAGATATTATGTATCACGAAGGATGCGACCTCTCTTTTACCAGCCACATTATCCGTACAACAACGTTACGAAACACGTTATCCGTACAACAAATGATCGTCCTGTCTATGTGAAATTTTATAGCCATCCACCTTCCATGAATCAGGAAATATAAGCTCAAATTCAGAAACTATTAGACAATAAAATAATTCGACCTTTGATATCACCTTATTCCGCCCCAGTATGGATCGTTCCAAAAAAGGCAGATGCTTCTGGTAAAAAGAAGTTTAGACTAGTGATCGATTACCGCCAACTTAACGATGTGACAGTTGAAGAGAAATGGCCACTCCCACGCATAGACGACATTCTCGATAATCTGAGAAAATGCACTTATTTCACCACTCTTGATTTAGCTCAAGGTTTCCACCAGATTGAAATGAGCCCAGAATCCATTGAAAAAACGGCATTTACTGTAAATAATGGTCATTTTGAGTACCTCAGAATGCCATTCGGCTTCAAAAACGCCCCTGTCACGTTTCAACGAATTTTGAACGAAATATTAAGAAAATACATCTACAAATTGTGCTTCGTTTATATGGATGATGTTGTTATCTTTTCTAAATCTCTTTCAAAATACATCGATCATATTCGAATTATACTGAAAAAATTGAAAGAAGTTAACTTGAAAGTACAGTCCGACAAATCCGAATTCCTTTGCAAAGAAGTTGCCTTCTTAGGGCATGTTATCACTTCAGAAGGGATAAAACCAAATCCAACAAAGGTTGAAGCCATCCAACGTTATCCCATCCCAAAAAGCCAAAAAGAAATAAAAGCGTTCTTGGGATTGGTAGGCTATTACAGAAGATTTATAAAGAATTTTTCACGAATCACCTTTCCATTAACCAAATGCCTCCGAAAAGGTAGTTCTGTCGATACTGAAAATTCTGAATACAAAAACGCCTTCCAAAAATGCAAAGAGCTAATCTCGAACTGTCCTATTCTACAGTACCCCGACTATAGTAAACCATTCAAATTAACCACAGATGCTTCAACCATAGCAATAGGAAGCGTCCTTTCTCAAAATGAACATCCCATTGCGTTCTATTCCAGAACCCTCAATACAGCTGAGAGAAATTACTCTACTATTGAGAGAAAACTTTTATCTATAGTTGAATCCACTAAACACTTTCTCCCGTATTTATATGGACAAAGGTTCATCGTTGAAACAGACCATAATCCTTTAGTTTGGCTCTCCAAGATAAAAGAACCCAACTCCCGTTTAATTAGATGGAGACTCAAATTGGAAGAATTCAATTTTGAAATTAAATACAAAAAGGGTAAAGAAAATGTCGTTGCCGATGCTCTCTCCCGTATCGAACTTAATATTCATGAATCCAACGACGCACATTCAAGTGTTCCCAATGTTGACGATACAGTTGCCAATCTCGCCGAATTCGATATTGCAGACTTTGTCCATAGCGAAAAATATAACGAAATTATTTCAAACCAAGTAAAAGATATTAACAAAAATATAGACAAAGAAAATACTGCCGAAAATACAAGAGACGAAGATGTCACCTCCGACATTACTGTACATTCCAACAATGACACCCGAGGAAAATATCTCCCGAATCTGAATTACCTGTTAACTATGCCACAAATCGCCTAATCATTAATTACGATCAAAAATTCAAACACTCATATTCAAAACCTTTTAAGAAAAATCACCATTTTATTGAAATCTCCAAGACGGAACGTCAAGAGGATATAATCAAAATATTGAAAGAAGTAATTAGACCTGAAACGTTTTTCACGATTTATATTCCAGATCAAGAACTGAGAATAGAATTCCAAAGAATCATCAATGCAAACTTGAACCCATCCGCAAAGCTAATCTTTTCTAACATATATTTGACTGACATCACTGACACTAACCAACAAAAAGAAATTATTTCCAACTATCATCAAACCAATCATAACGGCATAACAGAAACGTACAATCATCTTAAGCAAAAATATTATTGGCCCAACTTAAGAGATTCTATCACTAACATTGTGAATATGTGTGAAATCTGTTTGCAAAGTAAATACGAAAGGCATCCCTACAAAATAGCTTATGAAGGCCCTCTTTTAGCAGAAAAACCTTTTAAGCCTCTACATCTCGATATATTTCAATTCCTAAACTGCCAATTTTTAACTATTATCGATTCATTTTCAAAATATGCTCAAGCTTATTTCGTAACTGACAAAAATGCAGTTACCATCGTTGGAAAATTAAGGCACTATTTCTCCCATCATAATTTTCCCTCGAAAATTGTCGTTGACAATGGTGCAGAATTTAAAAATAACCTTTTCAAAGAATTCTGTCAGTTATTTTGTATAGAAGTCCACTACACGACATCTGGAAATTCATCTTCCAACAGTCCAATAGAAAGACTACATACCACATTATTAGAAAAATTACGAGTTCTGAAATTGCAAAATCCTGATGAAACGCCAAAAACTTCCGCTATATTAATATACTAATTAGTATTAATATACTAATATATACTAATTAATATACTAATGACTTCCGCTATATTAATATACAATCAAAGTATTCATTCGACCACGGGTCACTCTCCATTTTCAATACTATACTTCCCCTACCTTAATGAACCTAATATAAATAATGACCTTACTATTTATGAACAATACAATCAAAGACGAAAAAGTGAACTAATACCTTTTCGTGAAAATATTTACAAAAACATTACAGAAAGCAATCCGAAAACACACAAAAACAAAATAATAATACAGAACAACCCCCTGAAATAATTCCCGATCAGACTATCTATAGGAAAAATACCCTACGCAATAAAATGAACCCGCAGTACATACGGACTAAAGTTACCGAAACAAACAAAAATAAGATAACAGGCATTTCAAAGAAAAAACCCATAACCACACACGTAAGAAAAATCAAGAGACTTAGAAAGACTCTTACTCCCTTTCAGCCTCCTGCTCCTGACAGTGCAGAATCCATCGTACCAATGCCAAGCACTTCAGGTACACAAGCTATCAAATAATGGCTATTTCACTGAAGACATATCCCCTTCCTTAGTTGTAAGTCATTATCATACAACATATATTCCTTTTAATATGACAAAATTAAGATTTACGTTAACTAATTTATTCAATAATGTTCTTATAAATCATATGGTAAATAAGCAAAACAATAATTTAACGTCGACCCAATTTCAATATATCTTTGAAGCATTCAATAATACATACGACACATATGCAAAATTGACTAACTACGATTCAAGTCGCAGGAAACGTGGGTTGATAAAGTTCCTTGGAAGCGGTATCAAGTTCATTACAGGAAACTTAGACAACAATGACCTAGAGACAATAACGCAAAATCTGCAGATTTTAAAGCATAATCAGTTAAATACCATGCATAAGATAAATGACCTCAGTTCATTCGCCGGTAACATTATTAGCAAAATGGAAAATAATATGAAACTCGCAGACGAAAATACCAAAACTATTCGCTATGCAATCTTGAAGTCTAGTGACGAGGTGAATCTAATGCTTACAATGCAAAACCAGTATTTACAAATTAGTCGATTAAATAATTTTTTAGAAAAACTATTACGCATCATATCCTTTGCGCATTTAAAAACGTTAGACCTCGAAATATTAAATGTAAATGATATTAAAGACATGTGGAAATATATAGAAATACACTATCGCAAAAATGCTCTATGGCCAATAAAACATTTGTCAGAACTTACATTAATTTGCAAAACCGGTCTTATGATATTAACTGAAATGGCAATTCTAGTTATTAGGATACCGATCTTTGAAAGAAATGTATGTAATTTAAAATTTGTATACTCTATACCTAGGAATGATTGTAAAATGATGATAACACCTAGTAAAGATTATTGTAACAATTTATGATACGAACAATGCGAAGAAGTTAACACAAATTGGATCTGTTCTAACCCTATTGCCAATGGATGCTCTTTTCCAAAAGACTGTCTATATGCTCTTATTCAAAATAACTATAAAGTACATGCACTAACTTATCATAAATCACTTTTGCTATGTACGAAAACTGTAGAAACAATATATGAAAATTGTTTCCAATTTCAAAAAACTGATCTCCAGCATTGTAACCTTATTCAGAGCCAATGCGATGTGATCATCGGCCAACATAAATATTCATTAGAAATTAACAATATTTCCTTACAAATTCCGACAAGTGACAACATCCAGGACTCTAATTTAACATTAGATTTACAAATCAAACACTTAGAGAATCCCTGGAAAGTCAAAGAAGATTTGATGGAGCCACTAAATATGCAAGATGTTATTCCTCAACAACAGGCTCATTATATATTTATAATCATATGTATTATGTTATTCTTTGTTATAGCTTTAGTGATATATCTATGGCAAAAACAGAAAAGAGACAAATCTGTTCCGATAAATCTATTACAAAAACTTGTCGACGAGAACGTCGAAAAAACTAAGGGTGGAGGAGTAATAACCCCAAACCGACGGTTATCGCTTGCCTAGCGCTGACTAAGGCATTGTTATAGTATATAAGTAAAGAATTGTAATGTTAATGTTAGTCAATATTATAGTGTCAAAGCTGTATTGCTGTTAATTATATTGTTTCATTAGTTAAGTGCCCTTATTGTAAAATAAAGTTTTTTAAAAGCAAAGTTGTCGGTCTTCACATTTAACTAACGCACGTTTCGCTAACAAAACTAGTATCATCAGCAAAATTCATCTCAAAACTCAAGGATATTATCAAAAAAATTAGTATTGGAGTATTGTCCTCAAATGCCTTTGGTAACAAGTTTTATGCGTGAAACTTAAATACAATCAAAACTCCTTATTCACTGTTCCGTCATTCGCGTTTTCAGTATTCGTGGATTAAAGAATTATGACACATCTTGTGTTCGCAGCTGTAAATTATTATTCGCGGATTCAAAAAACTAATGATACATATTGTATTTTTAGAATAATATGTATTTATTTACCAGTTACCTTTCAAAACAACAAGTATCAAAGTATTTATAAACAAACAAGTCTTACTGTCACTTGGCTGAAAGTTCTTTGACAAATAAGTCGCCACCACCGTATGCACCGCCGGGTTACGTGTGCGACTATGGCTTTTGATAAAAGCCGCCTTCGCGCGATCGGTGCTGAATCTTTTGTTTTATTGCTTCAACTTGTCAATCGTCGCAATAATTTCGAGTGAATAGCATGTGCTTTGTTCGCGATTTATAATGTCGAGTAAAAGCAAAGGAAAATTAGTTCTTACAAGGAAGAAAATCATGTTGCCGCTTAAGGTAAAAATAGAAATGCTTGCCTGTTTACACCTTGGCGAGTTGTTTCAATCCATATCACCTTTTTGAATGCTAATGAATTAATTGTACGATCCATCAAGAACTGAGAAGGAAAAATAAGAAATTCTATAGCCAGAAAATGAAAAAATGGAAGCTGCATTAATATTATGAATTGAAGACTGTGGATAGGAGATTGTCTGTAAGTGGTGCTAAAATCCGTCAGAAAGCTAAGCGTCTTTAAGCATATTTTAAAGAACCAGGTGAGCAACTTACGGATGGAGAATTTCAGTCATCGGAAGATTGGTTCAATGAGTTGAAGATGCGACAATCACTGCATAACATCAAAATTGTTGGAGAAGCTGCACCTACAGATACTTTCGCAGCAGCAGCCTTTCAGCCTTCCGGTCTTCCTGGTCAAAATCTCAACTATTGGACAAATTAAAGCCAATCTCAAAGTAATATAGTGTTATAGACCTTGACGTGGTAAAGGGGTTTGAGTAGGACAATGAAGCTTTGAGCTATGCCATCTGGAGCGTAAGTTTCTGGGAGGGTCACCCCTGTGGCACAGATCGAGGCAGAAGCCTCAGATTAACATGGTCCAAGATCTGCCAACCCGCATTGGACCAGCGTGGCAGATTATGGTCCATGCCTTTAACATGACAGTACAACTTCAAACACGCCCCTCATTCCCCGGAAGCCAAGGGGCAACTACCTACGACAGCGGGAAGATCTGCCCCAAGACAGAGGGTGCTAAGAATCACCGGGGTAGATCAGGCCATTTTACTTTCGGCATTGCTATGTTTGATATACGAACAATAAAAACGGAGACCCGATTGCAACTGTTAATCGAACTTGACAACATACATTGGGATATTATTGGGCTCTGTGAAACGTGAAGAAAAGGCGAAGAGTTAATCTAATCTAACTAGAACCAACTGGTCACGTACTCTAGGAGAATGGACAATGTGGTGGATATGGTCCTCATCAATCGAAAGTTGAAAGACAGTGTATTCAAATTTGATGATATATCTGACAGATTAGCCCAGTGCGTCATTCAATTTAATAAAAAGTTTAAGCTTCAAATCGTCCATGCTTATGTCCCAACTATAAGTCATAGAGATGAGGAAATTGAGGAATTTTATAATGATGTGGCCCAACTTTTAGACAAAGAGAAGTATATGTATAAAAACCTGATGGGCGACTTTAATGCCAGAATCGGAAAAGCAAGAACTGTTGAAAATGCAACTGGCCCATATGGAAATGGTGAGCGGGATAATAGAGGTGACAAGCTGGTTGACTTTGCTGAAAGACAAGAACTCTATATTATGAATTCGTTTTATAACAAAAAGATCAACAGAACATGGACATGGAAGAGTCCATCTGGACTCACAAGTGAAATGGATTACATCATGTCAAACGATAAAGCAATATTTTGCAATTGTACTGTCCTTAACCATTTTAATGTGGGAAGTGACCACTAAATGGTACTAGCAAAGATTAGGATAAACTGCCGAAAAGAGCGCGAAAGAATAAAAGGAGTAAAGTGGATTCTGGGAAGCTGCTGGAGAGAGGAAGAGATTATGAAATTACTTTGTCGAATCGCTTTGCCACTGTGTTTGGCTTTTGTCGATTATAAAAAAGCATTTGATTTAATCTCAAAGCAGGCCATAATGGATGCATTGCTTAATCAAGGTGTAGAGAAAGCCTATGTAAATCTACTAGGATCGACATATGATAAAGCTACAGCAACAGTCCACCTTGATCATCTTGAGGTTCGGATAAATGTAGAGCCAATATCGCCTCTTCTTTTCTCAGCCTGCCCGGAAGAAGTGTTCCGTAATCTGGATTGGGAACAGGATGAAATATAGATTCGTACAAATTCGCAAAGACACGTACAGGAGCTGCAAAGGGCTGAGGAACCATTTGACAGGCGGAAGTGAGACCTGGACACTCACATCACAATAAGTTAGTTCAACTAACTTCGAGTAGCACAGAGGGGAATCGAAAGATGTATGCTTAGCATTACTAGACGGAATAGAAAGACCTGCACATGGATCAGAGAACAAACGAAAGTAAGTGACATCATTGGAAGAATAAAGCAATTGAAATGGAAGTGGGCAGGCCATGTAGTGCGGCGATGGAACGAAAGATGGACTAGGGCGGTCCTGGACTGGATACCACTTGATCGCAAACGTCCACGGAGACGACCAAAAACGCGATGAACTGATTATATTATTAAGTATATTGGGCCCGATTGGCGGAGGAGGGCTCAGGACCACGAGGGTTGGAAGCGTGCTGAAGAGACCTTTATCCTGCAATGGATTGATACGGCTTGATGATAATGATAGACGAATTATATGATAGACGAATATGTAAAACATTACTAATCCGTCATACATTTTTGTTAAATTATGCGTTAAAGTGTTAAAAGAGCAATTAATGAAAAAGCCCTACAAGCTTTCGGGACAACCCGATATAAACAAACACACCGATTTAATAAATGCTTTCCTATGAAGAAAAAATTATTTTTAAATCTGTAATGAAATTCATTAAAAAAAATGCTTCTGGCTTTTAAAAAAAACAGATATTATTGCGAACTAACCACTCCGCATTAAATTAAAACACATCATGCTATTTACAAATTGACACTAAAAATCGACAATAAAACATAGTTTGGAGGCATCCCTTCTCTAGTTCATGTAAATATTTTGTTCACTAAGTTTGTGAGGGACCCACTCATCACATGAACAGACGTACCTATTTATTTTTTTTTTGAGATAGTCAAAAATGGTCGATTTGCCAATATTACGGACTATGGTGCGTAGATCTTCAACTGTTATGAGTTTCATTTCCTCAATATAAGTGTTTGATGGACGGCCACAACGATGCCGTTCTTCCGGTTCAAAATCTCCGCCCTTGAACCGACCAAACCACTTTTTCACAATCGTTTCCCCAACAGAACCCTCTTCGTAAATGCCACAAATCTTGTTTTTTGTATGGACAGCGTTCTTGCCCTTTTTTAAAATCAAGAAGCATAATGTGGCGTAAAAGCAAGTTATCGAAAGATATTTTTATTTTGAATCAACTTGACCAACTGAAGGGAAATCAAAGCGAATCTGAAACTAAAAATTCTAAATATCACAGAAATTAATAATACGTAAATAAACATTACTAAAATAGAGCAATTAAAGGAAAATCCTTACGAACTTTTTATACAACCCGATATAAACAAACGACCAATATGATAACTGTTTTCCTAAAAACACATAATCATTTTTAAATATTTAATTAAATTCGTGACCAAAGAAATTCTTCTGGCATTAAAAAACAGTCAGTTATTATGGACTAAACACATCGTGTTAAATTAAAACACATCACGCTATCTACAAATTAATAGTAAAAATCGACAATCACACAACACAGTTCGTTCTCAGGTCCCGTCTCAGCTTCTGCATCGGTTACAAAAACAACCACGTCCTCGAAGAGGAACTGATTCGAGTGACACCGTTTCCCCTCTAAGCTGAAGCGGCTACGAGTCGATCCGTTCTGATTGAGTGCTAATGTCTGTTGTGAATTTAAATTAACTCCATATTTTATAGAATTCTGAACGCACAGATACTATATTGATTTTATTTTCGTTATTGGTACACGATATCTTTGGATGCAAGTTGTCAAAAATATATGTGCCATCGTGATGGCACAAATAGATAAAAGAGGGACAAGAAAACATCGTGAAATCCGAATTGAAATTTTCAATATTAAAAATGTTGTACCAGCCTCTTCTGTGAGAATATAAAGGGTGGGGTTTTGGTTGTTGTGTAATGCAGACGTGCAAGTTTTATTATGGATAAATACAAGTTAATAAAAATTTATACTTACCCATCCGTTATTATAATAATGATACAGGATGGGACATCAAAACGTCCCACATTTGGATGGTGCACTGTATTCCTATTTCTTCTACCAGGTGTTTATGTTGGTCCTGCAACTTTTATAGTCCGGTCAAATTAGACAGAAAAATAAGAGTGGAGGCACATAAATTCACATCAAGCTGGAAGTGAGTAAAATTATTCAAAACATAATTAAAAATAACTGACTCGAGGTCAAAGGTCAAAGGTCAAAAAATGGGTTTTTCGCGATTTTCATCAAAACGGTAAGTTTTATCGTAAAATTACCTTAGACAAAAATTGTAGATCCTTTTTTCCTAAGAGCCACCGTTCCTGAGATATAATGATTTAAAAAGTTGTAAGGGTCATAATATGCATAAGTACGTCACGTATATACATCTCTGTAGCTGTAATATAAGTAAAAATATTTTTCTATCAGTGATTGTAACTTACATATAAAATATACATAACTATGAGAATATCAGGTAAAATGAAACCCAGTCCCTTAATTTATACACCAGTGTAACCTTGAGACAACATCTGTATCTCTGTTCAATTGTGTGCGTGGCTAGGGTGGTATACCTGCTTTATGTCAGAATACCCAATAAATGAAATAACCTTAGTTTTGAGCGCCACTCCGTAGTGAAAACACATGTTTATTCTAACCTATTTCGGGCTGTTTTGAGTTTTATAATAAAAATGTCAAAATATTGTTTTATTTGTGCTAAACTTTTAACTGAAAGTGAAAATGTTACTGTTGAACGTGGAAACTTTTGCAAAGTGTCAAAATGATGTACTATTTTTACACGCAATAACTGGCTGTGATACATCTGCATTTTACAGGAGGGGTAAACAGCAGTCTTTAAAATGTTTGAAAAACAAGATTTAGTTCAATGTGCTGAAGGTTTTAAAAAAAGTAATTCAACTCCACAAGAAATTATCACCAACGGAATTCGCTTTCTTCTTTCTATGTACGGAGTTCCTAAGAAAACTACCTGCTTAGATAAGTATCGATATGCATGTTTTGTTAATAACACTCGAAATCAAAAACAATTGCAATCAGCTTGTCTTCCTCCAACCTTAGTTGCTGCTCATCAATATCTTTTTCGGGTATATTACCAAGTTCAAGTGTGGCTTGGTTATCAGCTAGACCCGAAAGACTGGGGTTGGAAGTTGGTCGACAATATATTAGAACCAATTCAGACTTTACTCCCACCTGGGCCGGAAAAACTGCTAAACACAATTTTTTGCAACTGTAAAAAGGGATGCAGTGCTAAATGTGGTTGCAAAAAAGTTGGACTATTTTGTTCTCTAGCATGTACGAATTGTCAAGCCCAGTCATGTTCTAATGTTGAATCACCAACAGTAGGGGATTCGTTTGAACCAATGAAGAGACATGCGATACATCGCTACTGACGCAATTCCCTTACACCCAGGATGAAGAAGAAGTAACTGAAGATTATGAATCAGACGAATACATTTTTCTATTTTTTTTTAATTTCTATCGCTTTTATCAATTCCAACCCTTGCTAATATCTGTTATTATGCAATAGTTTCCAATTAAACAGAATCACAACAGACCTGTGGAATAGGCCTACTGGGGAAACCACGTTAAAAAAAAACGCGCTAAGTACACTACCTCAGAGGTGGCGTGGAAACGTGTGCATATTATGAGGCTTACAACTTTTTGAATCGTTATATCTCAGGAACAGTGGCTCTTAGGAAAAAAATTATTGATACCTTTTTTTATAGATAATTTTATGTTCTACAATTTTTGTCTGTGGTAATTTGACGATAAAACTTACCATTTGATGAAAATCGCGAAAAACCCTATTTTTTTACCTTTGACCTTGAGTCAATTTTTTTCCACGTACCGCAACGATGAAAAATTTTAAAATGTTATTTTAAATTATGTTTTGAACAATTTTACTCATTTCCAGCTTGATGTGAATTTAAGTACCTTTGAATGTCTAGATTGACCGGACTATTACATATTTCCAATCAAATTGCTTCCATGACGTTGAAGTTTCTTTCTGTCTGTTTTTCGGATACTTCTTGCTAGCCCTACGGTACCGAACTAGTCAGTGAATAAAGAGATGGGTGATGTTTTCGTTTCTGCTCCGGAATCAGGCCGCAAGGCCCAATAGCCGGTGGATAAGTACGAGAAAAATCGCCATCTTGAATTTGAGGTTCCAGCTGGAGGCATCGATTTTGGTATCAGTTTCTACTGACTATGCTGTTGGATAACAGGTTCTAGTTGATTTTGCATTAGAATGGCAGCTTAATTTGATTTCTTGAGGTTGCACATGACCTCTTGGAACGCTGACTTGTCCTTCAGGACTATCGGCTTTGGTTTAGTATTGGTAGCAGTTACTGTAGTTGCTGCTATCTTGACTGGTTTTTGTGCCATTGGTGCTGGCAATTCTTCATTTCTAGTCGATTAAGTAGATGGAGGAATAACGATCGGGTCTTCCAAAGGTTGGCTTACCTTGGAAGCTGACATCTTTTTCCTCCTTTGTTTCGTTGTTCGATTGGACACCTGCTGGTATCCATCTGCTTCGGAAACTTGATGGTTGTTTCCTTTTTCAGGATCCAACTGGATCTCGACTATTGGTGTTGGTTCTTCAGGCATGGTGATTTGTGTACCGGCCCCTAAAATGGTATTTTGAACACTGTGGTTTATATTCCGATCACTGAGATTGCTGTTTTGAACACTTTTGTTTGTGTTCCTTTCTCTACTGTTGGTGGTGTGATTTTTGTGGTTTGTTTTGTCTTCTTAGCAGAAGCATCAGCACTTACTTTGCTGTCGTTGAAGCACTTTGTTAAGCGCTTTATTATATTCTTGACTTCTTTAGCCTCTTTCTTTAGTTTTTTGATTTCTTCCTCTAATTGGAAGATATCTCGTTGTTGGTCATCAATGATTTGTTGATGCTCTGTATTACAGTCTAGATGAAGATTCATCGGAGCCCCGTAAGTTAGTGGAATAAAGCCTTCTTCTTCCAATTCTTTATCGTAATCGGGCACTTAATGGACGTCGCCTATCATGTCCGCATCGCTATGTTCTCTACACGTTTATCACACTTTAGATTTTGCTATCAGAGAGATGTGCATTCTCCCAAGGGTCTGGGGCACTCTATGAGCTGTATTGTACATAGTGGATGTGTGCCTTGAACTTGTGTACAACCACCGTTATACCAGGCACCTCTCGACACAGGCGTTGGTATCAAAAATCAGTAAAGTATAGCCCGCGCTACAACAGCTTTGGCGAAAATCCATCCAAAGATAAAAAGGAAACTTATCTAACATAGGTACCATGGGAGAGAGGAGCCCTACTGGCCTTTCGACTACAGCCCCTTCACTGGATGGACTCGTGGAGGAGTGGTTTCCTGAGTGGCGCGAATTAGATATTTGGTGAAGGCCATGTCTGAAACTGATAGATAAATGGGCGCTACCTGGCCAGGCTTCAATGTACTGTAGATAGATAGGATATGCCTCGTTCGGTTGGTTGTGCTTTATGCTTTTAACAACCATTATGCATTGCACAATTATACTATGGGACTTTCGCGTATGATAAAGGTATAAAATAACGTATAATCAGAAAAACCGTTTCATGATACAGAGGGCACTGATACATGCTTTGCACCCAGTCAAAATTCATCTGTACCAGATTGAAAAATGAGTATAGATCTCCTTAAGAGTTAAGGTCATGTTTAAGGTCATGTAATGGAGAAGTCCCGGGATCATCTTCAGCAACATTTTATTACCGACAGCAGCCATTTATTTTTGGAGCGGATTAAAACAAAACTATTTTTACGTATTTTTGAGAAATATATAAAAGATGTTTTTCAATGCAGATTCGTTCATTTTTTATATCCCTTCAAAAAATGCCCTGTACCCTACTCCACCTCTAATAGTTATTGATCAGTTGTCTTAAAACAAGCTACTATCATTGAATATATATCATGAATGAAGTTTAATTTCACAGGTCAACAAATTTAAACTTTTTTGGGGAAACTTGATGAAAATAGGTGTATATATGAAGTATTTTTGTAAATCCTAAATAAGCTAATTACTGTAAAACATATTTTTACAATCTAATATTTATTTATTATAAACATGTAAAACGTGTTAAACCTATGCAAAGACATTACTGAGGATTATGTGAATAAAAAATATATTACATGAGATGTCATACAGCGACAAAAACTTTCACTATTTCCTCTTGTGTTCTGTAGCATCATCTCTTTTTAAAAATCCAGGGCAGTAGTCGCCCAACATAGACGGGTTCCAGCATCCCTGGTACCTTGCTTCCATCGTTTTGATGTCCTGGTGAAACATCTCTCCTTGTTCGTCGCTTACTGCACACAAATTTTCCCGACAAAATCGAAATGGGAGCGTAAAAAATGATTTTTTAAGGACATGCGCCACCCTACTATTTCATAGGCTGTCAAGAGTCCTTTTCTTTATAATTTTTCCTGAAAACGGAAATCACCTACAAGCTTCGTTATTTGAGGTCCAATAAATATGCCTTCTTTTAGTTTTGCATCAATTAATTGAGGAAATATTTCTTTTATGTACTTGAAACCATTACCTTCTTTGACCATGGCTTTTACAAAGTTTTTCATTGGTCCAAGCTTAATATGAAGAGGCGAAAGAAGCAATCAAGCAAGAAGCTTTATTGGGTTAAGGGGAGCGTATTTTATGTTTGCAGTACCAGTTTTAAAAAAAGCTCTATGACATCAATTTTTCTTACTGTAATGTTCTTTTGTTGCCCTAATGTCCCATATACTGAAACTGCAATATTTTGTAAAACCCCCTTGGAGTCCTAGCAATATACTTATCAGGTACAAATAATTTTAAGAACCCATGATATAAAGAAGAAGCAGATACTTGAAAATAAGACATACTAGGCTATTTCTGTGAAGAGGTGTTTTAATAACTACCTAAATGAAACGCAAGAAGATCATTCTCATCAATGTTACAAAAATTAATCAACCTGTGTTATTGTATGCTTGTAATAAAATGTTTTTGAATCAAATACTTTTTGAATGAAATATTGTTTTTTTTATCGAAAATTTAGATCGAGGTTAATTTTTATATTATGTATCTAACTTTCTTGAAGGCGTTATAGTCCTCTCGAATCTAGTAATACTAATCTGATTTAGTGATGATCTGTTCATTTTATGTGAATTTCTTTCCAATCAATAATTTCTCTCTATTTAAAAAAATAAATAAGTTGTAACGCGCCAAGTCCGGAGAATGGGGTGGATACAGCATCAATTCCTAACGCAAATTGACCAATTTCGCAGTTATGGGCGAATACATTGTCGTATTGAAACAGCACTTTTTCTTCGGCAAATAGGGTATTTTTTATCATCTCTTCGTAAAATTTGATCGATAACGCAGCATAATACTCTCCTGTGATCGTTTCTCTTTTTCCAAATAGCCGATGAAGATAATATCTTCCGAATCCCAGAAAAATTGACCATGACATTTTCGATCGATGGAAACGTCTTCGCCTTTTTTAGGGATCTTTCGCCGAAAAAAACCTACTGTATTTATTGTTTATTTATTTCTGGTCTGTAATGATGAGGGTTTTTAGGTTTAATCAGCCGTCACGAATCGCTGTAGAAGCTCCTCCGGATTGCGTTTATGCAGGTCTAAAGTAAAGTGGACACTGCTTTACTCGATTTGTTGCTTTACTCGATCGCCACAAACAAGCAACTAAACGCACGCGTCGTCAACTTCGCAGTATGCCCCTTAACGAATCATTCTTGTCAAAAATCATATTTATTTGACCATACTTACGCAATCTATATGTCAGGCTGAGAACTAATCGAATGACACTCGTAATTTATATAAGAGATTATAGTATATTTTATATACTATATTATATTTGATTGGTTATAGTATATTTGAAGAGAGTTGGTTCTACATTACGAGGTAGACCTCCAAATGAATGAACAGACCAAATTAAAAACCCAACCATCTCTAGAATAGGCAACCAAGAAAACCAAAAATAGAAAACGATGGTGAGAAATAATCCAGAAAGTACGCGAACAGAATGAGTTTTTCAGAAGTCACGAGTTTTTTGTAAAGAGGACGATCAAGAAGAGTATATTTCAAACTAATTGAAAAGGGGCGCCGTAGTAAACAACCCAATATTACCAATATAAAATATGCTCTAATATACATTTATCATATGAAGAAGTAATTAACAAGATAATTAATGAGAATTTTCATCTGGTTCCTAGAGAGCCTTCATTTAATTCTGTAGCCCACGTGAGTATTTTATTTAAACGTAGGAACTTTAATTTTTTATGTTGAATTGTTTAAAGGTGATATTATCTGTCACCAAAAATATTAATAAAATTTTCCCTAGATCTGCCACAAAAGGTGGAATTTTTATTAGTTTCTAAGAGTTTCCCGAGCAACAAAAAATATTTTAAAAGCACCTCTTAAACACATTTGTCATCAACCATATTTTCCATGAAAACTCTGACATGTCCTTTTCTCCTTATGTTTTCTTTCCATGGCATTTGCTACGATGGAGTTATTTAATATATTTTTTTTGTTAGGTTCAAAATATTATACGACTCTCAAGTTTTTATTTTCGTTATTAGTGCTAAACTGTGTATATAACACATCGGTCAATGAGTCCCCGGTCTGACATATAGATGGCGCCACTTAAGAAAAATCCTTACCAATGGTGGATTGTACCAATCTTCAAACGCCATGTGTCAAAATTTCATAACAATCTGTCTACTAGGTTCTGAGTTATGGTGTTTTAAGTGATAATATTTTTTTTTGAAAATTATAAAAGTAGCGCCAACAATGGAAAACAAAAGAATTTAGTGTGTTGATTAAGCATTGCTTTTTGATGAAGAAAAATACCGTTGAAGCAAGACAACGGCTTCATAAACATTACCCGGACTCTGCCCCAGGAAAATCAACCATAATCGATTGGTATGCTGAATTCAAACGTGGCCGTACAAGCACCGATGATGCTGAACATTCTGGACCGAAAAATTCACAAAATTATTTGGCAAAACCTTAAAGTTTCAGGAGATAGCTGATATCATGAAAATATCGAAAAGAAGCGTTTACATCATTTTGCATGAACATTTGGGAATGCGTACATTCCTATCGAAATGGGTTCCGCGTTCATAGCTCATAGCGGATTAAAAACAATAACTCATTAATGATTCTGAACAATGTTTGGATGCAATGTGATAATGGATTAAACAGTGATCCATCACTATACTCCGGAATCCAATCGGCAGTTAGCTGAGTGGACAGGAGCCGGTGAAAGCCGTCCAAACCGACCAAAAGCACAACCATCGGCAGGCAAAGTTATGGCCTTTATATTTTGGGATGCGCATGGGATATTGTTCATCGATCATCTCGAGAAAGGTAATACTATGAATAGTAAATATTACATAGTGTTATTGGTGCATTTGAAGTGCATAACACCGTGACACAAATTGTTGGCAAAGTTGGCTAAATTGCATGAATTGCACTTCGAATTGCTTCCTCATCCATCGTATTCTCCATATCTAACTTTCAGCGACTATTTCCTGCTCTCAGACCTCAAAAAATGTTCGCTGGGAAGAAATTTCCCTACAATGAAGAGGTAATTGTAGAAACTGAATGAGTATATTCATGTATAGTCGAAATCTGTGTTTTATTTGTCAGACCGGTGACTTATCGACCGATGTAATTCAAAGATTATTTATAAAAACTGAAAAAACCGATAAACATGTGTAGTAGCTTAAGGAGATTTCGTGTTAATCATTACTAACTTGTCGTGTTGGTGGTCCACATTTATAGGTCACGTGTATTTTGGGATTAATAGAAGGATCTGTAGAAGAAAATACACAATATATATAAAAGTAAAAAAATAATATTTTATGAACAAGAACATATGTTTTAAATGTTGCCTTAATCTGTTTAACTTATTTACTTACTGATCTTGTACCTTTCAGTGTTAAGATCCAATATTTTTTTATATGTATATATGTAAATGATCCAAAATTTATCATATGTTATAATGTACTTCAAAGAGGGGTGGATTTTGAACATACTAAGCTAAGCACCAAATCACGTATGTTAAATTTCCGAATGCGCGTTTCGCTGTGTTAAAAAGATGATTCAATCTAATTCAATATTAAGCTCGTCCAAGCTTAATGATTTTCAATATTCGTTTTCAGTTATTCAAATTTTCTTTCATTTCCATACTATTGTTTTTCATTTTTCAAATGTTCTCTTTCATTTCCCATTTGCAAACATCATTGCAATGACACAGATATTTGGGACAATTTGCTTCTAAAAATAGTATATCGGATAAAAGAAATAAAATCGGAATCTGTGAAATACGGAATCTGTGCGTCGGAAGCCCATAAGTTATTAAGGAATTATTTGAACTTCACAACATGAATTAGCACTCTGTCAAAAATCGGCCATTCGGAAACAAATGGACCCAGCGGCAGGCAAAGGGTGTCACTCGAACCAGTTTCTCTTTTGGGATATAGCTGACCCGATTCTGCACCGGATGCAATAGCTGATGTCGAACATCAAAGGTAACGCTTCAAATCGAGCAGTTTGAAAAAATATTTTCCAATATACATTTAAAATACATTATTTACACATATAAATTTTATTTAGTCCAATTAATATATATATATATATATATATATATATATATATATATATATATATATATATATATATATATATATATATATATATATATATATATATATATACATATTTATTGTGGCATAACTCCGCAAATGTGTTCAGTAGTAATCGAGAATTTCAACAAAAGAATTGTGAGCTGCCAGAGAAGTCGTGGCGGTCATTTGACACATGTTGTATTCCACGTATAATTGTACATTATCCAGCTTCGCACTGCCATAAATAACTTTCAGGTATGTTATGAAACGTTTCTTTTATTCGTTAACAACATTCGAAACCTCTTAATGGAATACCCTTTATATATATTAAAAAGAAAGAAAATTGACCCGCGTTCCACGTTAGTGTTTTGTTATTACTTCATCCGCCAGCAAGTGTCTCCCAAGACCGGTTTCAGACCTTAAGCCGTCATCAGCTAGGCTCAAGCTTAACGCCTGGAGAGCGGATGATGAAACGACTAAAGCCATGGCCATATAAATCGACCATGTCAAATGGTGGCTGCAATCATATGTAGCTCTGTCATCCAGTGGCAAACGCCCTCAACAGACACACTGTGCGAAACCGTTCGTGGCCCGTTTAACCTCGGGCAAGTACCAGGTATGTTCAAAAAAATAGTGAAGTGGGCTCGTGGAGAAGGATATTAAAAACAAAGAAAATTGACCCACGCTCCACGTTGGTACTTTGTCATTCCGTCAGGTTTGTCATTCCTACCTGTATATGACATTTAAGATTTAAGGTAGCTTAAGACTTTAGGAAGAAAATAAATGTAGGACATGTTCTTTAAAGTTTTTTACTTTAAAAAAAATAAACACTTTAAGCAAGCGGCCCACTGGCCCTTGAAAATATAAGGTCAATACCCTTTTTTTTTGTTGGAGATATAAATGCTGAGATCGACCAATCTTTCGGCCACAATCCGGTCCACACTTTCTGAAAGATGCTGTGAAATATGTCTACCCTTACTTCTCCCATTGCTTTAATCATTATCATGTATTATCGGCATTATCGCATCATGTGTATCGTTGACCATTTCCTCACTAGTGTCCACAAAGAGACGTGGTGCGCGCGTAGTGTCACTCAGGCTGGTTGAACCATATCGAAATCCAGTAAACCATTTGTAAAATATGAAATGTGAAGGAACAAATGCCCCATAGTTCTTTTTCAACATTTCTTCCACTTACGCGATGATTTTTACACGCAATCAACACATGAGAATCGCTTTTTTTCCATGATGGCGTAAATATTGAACGTACTACTTTCAAAGAATATCAAAACAAAACCAAATATCATATCGGCTTGAAATTCATCAAGCGTTACTAGAAAGGAAGCTATTTTTCAAAAATGCATTTAGTTTTGCGATAGCATTACCATCTGTCTAAGAAGTGTCACATTAGTCACTCTATGTTCCTCGTATTTTCCTATTAGATTATTCCTTGTTTCTCTTAATATCCTTTGGATTATTGAGGTTAGTTATATAATTGTATTTAGAAATGAGCGATATTGATAAAATGTCCATATTGAAATCGATATTGATATCGATATTCCGATATTATTGACCACAAATTATCGATACTTTATAATAACGACAGTTTTTTACACTTTAAATGCATACTTATAGGAGACCATGATCAACTGTAACTTATACAAGAAAATAATAGACATTATATGTTTTTTTGAGACTAAATTAGTACAAAATATATAAGTAAAAGTATAAAAAACAAATTAAGAAAAAATAAAATAGTTTAATTAATGTCTGAAGTATTGACAGGAAAACTATGGGACGTCTATTACCTACGTCCTATCAACATTTGACTGTAGGCTCTAGTTAAAAGACCCAAAGTTTTCTGTCAATGCTCTGTAAGATAAGCAACTTCGGCAACAACTTCCCTTTGAGCCGGTTTCGTTGCTGGTACAAAGTCTGACCAGCTTTCAAAAATAGCCTCTCCGACATGTTGCGGCGCAATTTAGATGCTTAATAGTAACTTTTTTAAGGATTGGGTAAGAGCAACCAAGAACGCGGTTCCACAGTTCTAACGGGTCCTCTTTTAAGTCCACTAAAGGACTTTTCAAAAAAGAGGTCAGCTCAAAAGGCATATTTGTTGATTGGCTTTCGCTTCCATTTCGTGTCATTGACAAACTATTTTTTTAAGTCTGTAATGATCGCTCCACAAGTCATTGGAGTCATTTGTCACGTTTTCATCCTCAGTTTGCATTCCGATGGCAATTGAAAGTAAATCTTAATTGCTTTAGAACAATAAAATGCATCCTGAAAATGTATGATTGTAAATCGCGGATCTAATAAAGTATCGACAGTTAAAATATTAACATACTCCATTGGCAGTAAACGTGTTTTTATTTCAGTAATAGCATATTTTTCAGATTTGCGCAATGGCCTGTTTTGGTTCCAGTGTGGTGATGTTTGTGTTTAGCAGTCTAGTGAGTGGGATGACCTTGCTGCAAGTTACGTATTTTTCCCCACATACTTCACGCATTGCCACTTCTATTGGCCGTAAAATTTCACAAATATCATTCAAATCAATTATATATCTGGCACTTAACATTGGTGAGACGCTAGCATGACAATTGATTATTGTGTTTATGGAGGTCGCAATTTTAAAAATCTTTCGATCATATAATCGACTATTTAGAAGGGCCGTGAGTCTTCGCAAATCATGTATAGAATAGCATTAGTTAATCGGACACCTTTAGCACCAATCTCAGCATATGCATAAATATTTTCGAAACTTGAATTCAGCGTTGGCTGATAATGAGGCATTTTTTGAGGGAACTATTACCAGTAGTACTTAAACTCTTTTTCCGATTCCGACTTGCCGACTTTTCCGATTGCAGAACTTGCTCTATTTATACAGGGCTGTAAAGCAAGAACAGAAGGTGGCCTAAATGTTACCGTACTTTCCGTGCTAGTAGTATGTCTCTACTCCCTTATTAAGTTTGCATGCATCTTTTTTACATGCGCTCTTAAATTTGAAGTATTTCCACTTGTTTTTATAATTTTAACACATGTGCAACGTTTTGCTTTTGAGTTATCTATATTTTCAAAATATTTCCAATATTCACATTCTCCTGCCATTATCTCGATTCTGTAAATAACACATAACAAACTTAGTTAAAAATTTTATTCCCAGTTGATTGGTTGAATGGCTGATAATAATCATTCATTTTAATATTTTGATTCTTTTTTTTATAATTTTTATAGCTCTTTTTTATAGCTTTTATAACTCTAGTCATACAATTAAAAATGTGTATAATTATAAAAGAAGAATAAAAAACATAAGAATAATTAAATATTAAAACGAAATAAAAATGTCATTAATAACATGTATTCCATCATCTGGTAGAAAACAGTATTTTGAATTTGAAGCAGGTATCACTAAATGTTAAAAAACATCAATCCAAGCCGTAATTTAAATGCCCATGCACTTTATCTTTGGTGCCCTTCCAGTCTAGGCATCAACTTAGTCTTGACTTGAATTTGGCAAGCAAACGCAAGCGTTAAACACCTCAGGTGTATTATGCCTTTACATCACCATAACCTAAAAAGTAAGACAGTTGTTTTTTTGACAGACAAATGTTTTTTTTTGTAGAATATCAAGAGAAAGTTAACATGCTTTTAGTATTTGTATGTAGTATTAATTTGCTAATGCAAGTTGAGTTACGTTTAAAGTGATAAATGTTAACATTTTAAAATTATTTAGTAGAATAAATTGCACTTCAACTTCGTACTTACATTTTTAGAAATCGTGTTCGTTAGACTTCACTTAATCACTAAAAAATACTGCACTTTATTGAGTATTTCAATAGAAAACAATCAACAAAGAGCTACAAATCACATGAACTTTAATGTCAACAAGATTGCTTAAATTAACTGTCTTATGAATGAGTGAGTGATTGTTGACTGACTGAGTATGAATAAAAAACATAATTTAGCGTAAATAATTTTATTAATCTAAGTTATTATATTAAATATTTTGTTAACTCTGTTATTTGTAAAATACGTTGTGAATAAAATAATAACGATATTATATCTTGTTAAAAATATTAATATTTCGATATTTAAAAGTTGTTAATATCGATATTTTGGACAGTAATATCGATATTTTACAAATATCGATAGATATCGCTCATCACTAATTATATTCCTCTGCAATTCGAGTACTCATGTTGGTCACCGTTCTTGTGTTATGTTATTACTTAGCATATCTCTCATTCACTTAACATTGTTTCTTCTCCCCATATTTGTTGAACGAGTAAATATATATGTTACTTTATATTTATTTAAATTATCCGAATGAGTGTTGTATAATACATTTAATAGGAACTAATCTATATAATTAACTTTAAACATTTAATTATAAAAGTAAACTGGAATTTCCACCAAAAAAACCCTACTTTTTCATTCGTTTATTTAAAGGAACTATCAACTCAGCACCCAAAAAAAACCAATGGGAAAAATCAATCCCCCGACGATGATTCCGGAAACTTTTCAATCTATTCCCGTATTCCGAGGGCCAAACTGGATAAATAATCTAAACGAGCGCCGTCGGAATAAAAAAAGTTTCGAACTATGCAAATAGCGAACGCGCGAAATAAAGGCTCTTTTGTTGATAATTTGCATATAACATTTTATTTTGTATGATTAAATGGAGGTAGCAAAAAAGTTCAGTCTTTGTTTCGTATCTATAGCGTCCGGATGTTTTTGGAGCTTGGCGTGGGCGTAGTAATAAATAAACTCAAATGGTTAAATTTAAATTGGATAAATGTACCAGTATTAACAAATGGTTTAATAAAAATAATATTTAAGACAAAACTAAAAATGATAAGCCTATATAAATAAAAAAGTTTATGGTCGTTTGTTCAAAATCTTAAATCTGCGAAAGTTCTTTCCCCATTGCTTTGAAATTTTGAAGCACGTTGCATTGGAATACGCGCGTTTTTATACACCTATTATATAGATGTCACACCTGACAGGTAAAAAACATGTTTTTAAACAGCGCCATCTGTTGAACTGTAAAATCTTTGAGCTGTAAAAGCAACACAAGCAATACTAAACATTGCTCATTCCGGAGAACGTGCTTCTTGCCAACTGCTGTCACTTAGCATTTTTAATGTTTCCGATTACATTGTTACATTGAGTTTGCATAGATTTCGATTTATTTTCATTTTGATTTAATTATTTAACCAGACTGAGCCACAGTAACGCGTGGCCGGGTACAGCTAGTTTATAATAAATATATTTAACTCTAGAACCACAACGTGGAGTCGCCGGGCACCGCGAGAAACTAGAAATCGTGTTTGCGTTTCGACTAATTTTTTACGCGATTGTTGTTGACAAAATGGATAAAAGAAAACGCCCGTTAAAAGAAATTGAATCAGAGCAAATAATATTTGAATTTGAAAAAAAAACATATGATGAACTAGAAATGAATAGTGACGACAGTGAGACTGATGATTGAAAGAGACAGAAGATGTGGAAGATGATGAGTTTGATTCACGCAATGTCCAGGAACAACTAAATGAAGTACCTGATTAGTTTCTACCCACTAAGAGCCGTTGTGAGTATGAAACCAGAAAAGTTTTATTTGCCAAAAATGATCACAAGTGGTATTTGCAAAGTTTTCGCGCCAAAAATACCAGAACTAATCAAAAGAACATCTTGCTGCACTTATCTGGCCCAAAACAACTCGCAAAAAATGTAATTGCTATAGAAAAAATTTGGAACTATTTTTTTACGGACGAAATTTTGGACATAGTGATCAAGTATACTAACGAACAAATTCAAGTTAGAAATACTCGTTACAAAATGGAACAAAGGTATATCGGCTCTACAAACATAGTTGAAATGTGTGCATTACTTGGCCTTTTACACCTTTCTGGCGTTATGAAGAAAGCCCATCTCACTTTGAAAGATATATGGTCTTCAGAGTGGTGTACCGCCAGTTTTTAGACCGGCTATGTCCAAAAATCGTTTTAAATTCTAGATCAACTGTCTTAGGTTTGACGACAAAACAAATAGAGAAGAACGAAAGTAAATCGATAAATTTGCGGCAATAAAGCAAATTTAGGACATCTTTGAAGGTCGTTGCAGAGAAAACTATACTCCTTCTGAGTTCGTTACTATAGACGAAACATTTTTGAGATTTAGGGGTAGATGCCCATTTAAAATGTACACGCTCAACAAGCCTGATAAATACAGCTTGAAGTTGGTCACTTTGTGCGATGCTAAAACTTTTTACGTGTGTTTTACATGTTTAGCGAAACCAGATATAAGAAAAGAAGAAACGAATAGCCAATATTTTATTTCTACGCAATATGTATTATCTTTGACAGGAGCTATACAGTGTACAAATCGTAATTGTACTATGACCAACCAATTGGTTCAGCTCTTATAAGGTAGCAGACAAATTATTAGAGAAGAAACTAACCATTGTCCAACCATTAACCAAACAAGTGAGAAATGCCAAAGCAGTTACTGGAAACAAAAGAGAAAGCTGTCAGCTCTTCTATCTTTGATGGAAAAGTCTCTGATGAAAAAAAGTACATGTTCCGAAAAAAAAATAAATAAAACGGTCCTTTTACTGCCAATCCTGCACAAGCAAACTGATATTGCAGGTATCAACGCTTTTATTATTTATAAATGTACAGCAAACAGTATAAAGAGTTTACAGACCTTTAGGTCGTTGTGACTTTCGTCCGCGAAAAAAAAATTGAAAGACCCGGAATATATAAAACCTTAATTTTTTATGAAAATATTTTTATTGTTTCTTTTTTTTTAAGTTAATGATAAAAAATGTAATTTTTGTTTATTATTCGTTTGAATATTTTCACCGTTTGTGATATTCCTTTGAAATATTTTGTTTATATTTATTATCATACTTAATAATTTGTATTATTATTGATAATCTTTGACCAAAAGATCCTTGTAATAATAAATAAAAGTTATCAAAACAAAAACAAGTAGTAATTATTGCCCTAATTAGAGAAACGTAGTGATTTAGGATGGTGTCGTATAAGACGCCACGTTGTGACTGGTGTAAAATAAGGTTCTAGGGTTAAAATAAAATCGAAAATTGCCAACCTGTACACGATGAATAATATTGCCTTAATAAGATTGCTTTTCAGATATTAAGAAATACCTCCTAGTTCTCTAATGAATAAGTATCACTATTTATTGAATAATAATTGCTGGTTGTAGCCGAAAAATGAAAGGGTTAATCTTCAAATATGCCAAGGCTCCTACAAAATCTTTCAGGTGCTTAGTTAACAACCATGTATACTAACTAGAAAATTCAATAACTATTCAAATGAATACTTTTCATAACCAATGCCAAGGGCGAACAGTTGAACAACAGTTCTGGATAACTGAAGTTAAGCAACATCGGTCGCGGTCGATATCTGTGATTGTAATTTAGGTAACCCAATAAACCGACACTTAACGGTATGATGATATCAAAAGCTAAGGACCTCCAAGGTCTGTAACGCTGCCACCTGTAACTAATATTTCTGTAAAACAATGGCAAAAACTCCCATGAAATGGAATAAGTAAGTGCGGTGGACGTTCCATAATTCTAATAGTACAATCTCTTAAAACGCAAGAGATATCGAAGTCATAAGAGCAGAGACGTCCACTTACCTCCTCATTGGACAAGGTCTTCTAAAAGTTTTTGACATAACCATTGTCGAGAATTTTAGCTAACAAAAACCTACAAACTCTGAAGAAAGAAACTTCGGATTATAGGCCAATAGTTATAATTCTAATTACTGGCATATCTAATAAAGAAACAAAAGAAAATAAAAGCACTAACTGGAAACTATTTACAAAACGAATGCAAGAGAAAATAAAAATCCCAGTCCAAAATCTCGACCTACGACCTATACATATAGCGATAGTTAATGGGCACTGAAAGAAATTATTAAAACAAACAGGCAGCTCAAAATATCTACCGACAATACCGAATTAATATATTTTAAATAGGCATACCAAAATAACAAATACGTTAAGCTAAAGACTACAGAAACAAAACAAGAGGAATATAATCTCAAGAAGCAAAACACAGACGATTATTCGGCCTGGAAAATGCAACAGCAACTTAGATGGAAACAAACTAAAATTCTACCACAGGATGAGACAAACAGAATTACTTACGCAATGCAAGAAGAAATGGAATCTTTTGCAGATACCTTTAAGATGGTGGAATGTGAAATAGGCATTCTAATGAGGATATAGATTACATAGACGAAGTAGAAACGTTCACAAAAAATTTTGACCAAGAACCCATCATTAATTGGTTAATTAGTTCTATATAAATGCTATTATGGAAATTAATGTTATTATGATATTATGTTATATCATTGAAAATGGTTTTATTGTTTTTCAAAATATTCTCCGCGATGATCGATACACTTTTGTATACGTTTAAACCAATTTTCACAGCACTTTTCCATTGCGATTGAGGTACCTCCAAAAAATGCATTTTGAACGTTTTTACCTTCCTACGTTTGAACGTAATTTATTCTTCACGGGCGGGAACAAAAGGAATCATTGGGTACCAAATCAGTACTGTACGGCGGATGACCCATTAATTGGATGTTTCAGCCGGCCAAATATTGAGTTGTTGGGTCTGATGTGTGAGAGCTCACGTTGTCATGGTGAAAAATGATCCTGCGTCGCTGGTTGTTTTTTCCTGTTTCTTTAAAGACATATATACAAGCAAATGGTTGTGTACCATTCAGAATTGATCGTTCTATGATTCTTTAGTGGTCATGTAACCACATGCCCATTTATCCCCCAAAAAAAAAACAGGCTAAATTTGCTTCCAAATGCTTCTTACGCGAACAACTTTTATTGGGTTGGGCTCATTTTGAAAGACCTATACAGTATATATATATATATATATATATATATATATATATATATATATATATATATATATATATATATATATATATATATATATATATATATATATACTTTAATATATATCTATATATTAGGGTGGTTGTTAAAAAGTTATTTTTTTCCGACACCCCAAAAAAACCTTCCTTTTGATGAAAAAATACGGGAGAATTTTATTTTACAAAAATAACACGTGCCTTAAGACGATCTAAGTTAATTTTTTGATAAAATCGTAGTTTTTTTTAAGTATACGGATTTAAGAAAAATATATATAGGAGCAGTTAGGAAATTAAATTCTCTACATAAAAAGTCCTCTCCGTTTTCTTCATAAAATTCATATTTATGGAGTTATTTTCGATAATAAATTCCTTAACTCGGTATAGCCAACATTTTAAGACCTACAAACGTCATTTTTTCTATATATATATATATATATATATATATATATATATATATATATATATATATATATATATATATATATATATATATATATATATATATAAACTAGGGAGTTAATGAATTTATTATTGAGAATATCTCCATAAATTTGAATTTTGTGAAGAAAATGGAAACGACCATTTTTATAGATTTTAATTTCCTACAAAACTGCTCCTATATCTTTTTCTCAAATCCGTATACTTTAATAAATACTTAAAAAAACTACGATTTTATCAAAAAATGAACTCAGATCGTCTTGAGCCACGTGTTATTTTTGTTAAAAAAAATAAATTCCCCAGTATTTTTCATCAAAAGGAAGGTTTTTTTGGGGCGTCGGAAAAAATTTAATTTTTAACCACCACCCTAATATATATACAGGGTGTTAGGTAAACATGCGGCAAAAATGCAATGGGTTATTCCTTGTCCTATTCTAAGAATATTTTGTTCTATGATGATTTTTGAAAAACCCCTTTGTTTCGAAGATACAGGGTGAACAAATTTTGGGACAACCATATTCGATATTTGTTGAAATCATTAATGTAAATAAAAGTAGGGTGTACGTCAATGAGTCTATCAAGTACAATTTTTTTTTTCAATCTCGATCATTTGGAATGACTGTTTTATTTAGTAAGTGGATTTCATCGGTCGCATTTGTTTACACAAATTAATTGACGTTTGGCTGTTTAATGTGCCTTAAATAGTGAGTGAAATCATCTATTATAATGTATATAAACGCCGAGATGACTCACATGCACTTCATGTATGAACTTGCTGATGGCAATGAATTACAAGCTAGGCGATTGTATAGTGAACGATTTCCAGCCCGTAATGTCCCTGACCGAAAAATCTTCGAAAACATTCATCGACGTCTTCGTGAAATAGGCACATTGAAACGAACTGAAGGGTCAGGAAGATCCTGACTGTAAGAACGGTACAATTGGACCAGAATGTGCTGGACATGATAGCGGAAGAGCCTGGTAGTTTTACGCGAAAAATTGCAAATACTTTGAATGTGAGTCACTGGACAGTTTGGAAAATTCTTAAGGACAATGTGTTGTATCCATACCACATTCAACGTGTTCAGGCACTACTACTACGTGCATAAACCACATTTCATGCCTTGTTGCCAATGGTATATCTTCCAGAAACTCAGGCAGCGTTGCTTCTAAAAAGTTGCGATACACATCGCCAGTAAGTCTTTGTGATAGAAATACCGGTCCAATTAGATAGTCACCTACAATTTCAACCCAAACATTCAACGAGAACTGATGTTGAAAACTATCTTCGCATACCTCATGCGGATTTTCATCTGCCCACACATGGTTATTATGAAAATTCCTTATTGCGTTTCTTGCGAAAGTGGTTTCATCGGTGAAAAGAATTTGTGTCAGGAATAGAGGGATGCGAAGTAAAGTTTGCAATATCTATTGACATAATGCAATCCGTGGAGGAAAATCAACAGGTAGTAGTACCTGAACGCGTTGAATGTGGTATGGATACAACAAATTGTCCTTAAGAATTTTACAAACTGTCCAGTGACTCACATTCAAAGTATTTGCAATTTTTCGCGTAAAACTACCAGGCTCTTCCGCTATCATGTCCAGCACATTCTGGTCCAATTGTACCGTTCTTACAGTCAGGATCTTCCTGACCCTTCAGTTCGTTTCAATGTGCCTGTTTTACGAAGACGTCGATGAATGTTTTCGAAGATTTTTCGCTCGGGGACATTACGGGCTGAAAATCGTTCACTGTACAATCGCCTAGCTTGTATTGCATTGCCATCAGCAAGTCCATACATGAAGTGCATGTCAGTCATCTCGGCGTTTGTATACATTATGATAGAGGACTTCATTCACTATTTAAGACACGTCAAACTGCCAAACGTCACTCAATCTATGTAAACAAACGCGACCGATGAAATCCACTTACTAGATAAAACAGACGTTCCAAGTGATCGAGATCAAAAAAAAAATTTTTTGTACTTGATAAACTCATTGACGTACACCCTACTTTTATTTACATTAACGATTTCAACAAATATCGAATATGGTTGTCGCAAATTTTATTCGACCTGTATCTTCGAAACATAGGGGTTTTTCAAAAATCATCATAGGACAATATATATATATATATATATATATATATATATATATATATATATATATATATATATATATATATATATATATATATATATATATATATATATATATATATATATATATATATATTATATATATATATATATATATATATATATATATATATATATATATAATTCCAAAAAAATCGACTTTTTTTTCTTAAAGGTATCGAAATTATTGTTAGAGGTCTTAATATTAATATTAAGAAGTGCACGCAAACGCATCACAAATTTCAATTTTCCATTTAAATAATATAGAAAATATTTTTTTTAACTTTGAAATTTTATAGCTCTTCAGCGGAACATTACTGCGTTCTTCAAAAAAGGTATCTTATAAATTTTCGATAAATTTACTTTTTCAAAAGTTATTCGAGGCTAAAACTGTCAATTTTATCCCGCTTTTGCGATTAAGAGTGAAATATTATATGAAGCTCGTAGTCCATCATTTTCTTGTTTAGAAGACTCTTGACCATCATATCTTTCTTGGGAAACAAAATTTATCAGGCTCAGTGGTAGTTTGTTGGGCTGGCTTAGATCATACTTGATGAGGAGAACCCAGCGGGTTTGTATTGGGGGATATTCATCACGTGAGATTATTGTTAGCTCAGGCGTACAACATTTATATAAATGATTTAAATTTTGAAATCACCAACTCATGTTTTTTTTGTTTTTCGCTGATGATTTGAACAGAAAAATATGTAGTACCAAAGATGCAGTGGCATTGCAAGTGGATATCAATAAAATCAACAATTGCTGCAATTGCAATAAAATGCAGTTAAATATCAGCAAATATAAGCAGATTGCTTTTAATAGAGGCATAGCAGAAAGAGCAAAATTATAATATGTACTTCTTATTAGAATAAGTACAATTATTACAAAAAAAGATGAGTTTCTTTTTCACATTCCTTTTTTAAATCATTATTTTGCAGAAAGGAAACTATATCTTTAGTTCCTGAAAACAGCCTTGGATGTCGGGAGAATAATAAACCAGCGCCCTCTAGTCACATAAGTTAAAACTGTCTCAATTTGATTTTCTACTCAAATTAGAATTATAAAAGCAAATTTGAATATTTGAGCAATGCTGATAAATCTATTTAAGAAACTTTTTAGCATGTTTGTTTTAAAAATTCTAATGTGATACAGCCTGTTATTTTTGACTGCCATCTAAAGATTAGGGTATCAAATAATGGAAAAATTACAAATTTCTGCAAATCTTATTAATCAGAACCAAAGATTAATATAAATAAATGCATATACTATATTCATTTACAAAACAAAATCCACAAAGAAAACGATCTGATCTCTCTTAAATACAAAATAAACATAATTTTACCTGTTCAGTATTTCGATCAATTTTACCTAACCTCAATTAAACGCCCTTATCTGACAGCCAAATTCCAATAATCTAGGCATATCCAAAAAATTTTAGGTTTATATGCAATCATGTGGTTTTAATTACATCTATAAATGCCTTGTTATTTTAATACTCAAATAAATGTTGTCTTCAAAAAAATTAAGTTGGCCACCCTGCTGGTGTAGACCACAATGCTATTAAAATGCCCATGGCTTCTTTACAGCGCCATTTTAACATTAACCTTTTAGGCGGGGAGCTGTTTAATTTTGACAAAAATATGTGCTTTAAAAACCTGTGGATTTGTTCGTTTCAAATAAATGAACGATAGATATGAAAGTAAGTGTATTTGAAATTCGAAAGGATTAATATGCTTTATTTGCACAATCATTCATAAAATGTTAAGACCCGCTCACTAATCTTTTTGCAATTGACGAGCGTAGTCATATCGTTCAAGCGTTTGTTATGAAACATGGTTTTTGCTACAATATGCCAAAAATTTTTGCTATTCATGATAGTAAACATCAATTTGACATAGCCGTAGTTTAACCGAAAATTAAATATATTGAAATAAATATTTTGTTTGCAGATATTTTGAAGAACAAAGGATAATTCGGCATGGAAGATGGTTCAGAAACCAATAAACAGCTGAGTGAACCCATGAAAAACGGAGATGTAAATTCCATTATGGCCAATTTCCCTGAAGGGACTGTCACTGAAGCCAAAGATGACAAAAATGCTACAGAATCATCAAAAGTTAATGGAGGACACAATCAAGAATTTGAAGAACCTAATAGCAATCTTTACCAGGACTCTTACAGTTCCGAAAGTGATGCACTGGTGATAGATGAAAGTGTTCCTAAGAAAAAAAAAGTGAAAGGAAAACACAATAAGAAATCTAAAGAAATAGTTCGGCGTACTAGTGAAAAAGAAAATGAGCATGAAATTTTCAGCAGTTCTAATGATACTCAAGAGAAAATTTCTAGTGATAAAAAGGCAACCTCAGAATCAATAAAAGACTTTTTAACAAATGACCAATCTTGTAATAGAAAAGTGCAAATATCTTCAGACAACTTAGATATAGTTACTCAAAATTCATCCAGTGATAAAGAAAGTAGTAAGCATTTTAATCTGCATAGAGATAATTTAGAGCCCATAGTTAACAAAAGTCATGATTGTGATAATTCTAGAATAAGTAGTGAACTAAATAACACAAGAGAACTTTTGACTCATTCAAATCCATACTTCAATGAGTCTTTATTTGAATTATCACAGTTGCATCATGCTAATGAAGAAACCACCATAACCAAGAGTAATCTTACAAGTGGTAGGGAAATTAATTCAACATGCAGTAGATCAAAGCGTGTTAAACCAAAGCCTAAATTAAAAGAATATGCTCAATATTTAGGCCTTCAACCTGCTGTGCAATTTAAATGTCCTAAATGTGGGAAATCAGGTTTTGAATCTTTACCTTTGTTGCAAGATCACTTCTTACAGTGCAATGCTGTACAAATTTTGGAAAAGACTACTGAAAATGAGAATATTTCAGGGTTTAAGTTGACTCGAAAAGTGTTTTTGTGTTCAGCTTGTGGAACTTACTATGAAAACTGGAACCTTTACATGCATATGTTAGAATATCATAAGCGGTATATATGTTTATATTGTTTAGGAATGTTTTCGATATTAGATGATTTATGTCAGCACATTCAGTCTAGACATAATCTTGAACCAGGTATAAAAAATACATTAGAGGATTTTTATAATACATACACAGAACCATGCTATGTAGTGTGTTGTGAGTGCAATAGGCAATTTAATGAAGGTGATAATTTTTTCTACCACAATTGTGTACCAGTGAAAGCACCAGGAAAAAACAAAGCAAAAACTATTAAACAAATCATTGCTCCAGAAAATCATATTACAGGTGATTCTATAATGGTACCCCAGGAAACAACTCAAACTAATAGTGAAAAGAAAGATAAAGGTGTAAAAGATAATTGCATGAATAACTCTGAATGTCAATATGAAAATGTAAAAGGTGTTCCTTGTGATGATCAGGAAAGTGAGAACAATCAAGTTGACAGTGCCAAACATAATTTGATTGAGACAGAAACTTCAAAACAGTCTGTTAGTGATTTTAGTGAAAATGCTGATGAATCCTTTACAAGTGTAAAAGAAAGACTTTCTGTCACAAAAGAAATTAATGATATTAACAAACAAATGAATACTGATTTTGAAGAAGGCATCAATAAAGATACTTGTTTTGATAATGCTCAGGATTGTGAACAGGATTCTCTTGATTCAAATAAGAATTCTGATGAAGGGATGGACAACCATAATAGTACGGAAAACACAATGGATGCTATAGAAGATCACCTCTCAGATAATAATGAATTGGATGAGGTACATGAAGTGGAGGAAGAAGTGGAAACTAGAAAGGTCCCAAAATTGTCTTTAAAATTACCAAAACCAAATGATTATCCTGATCCAGAAGATAGTGATGACAGTGATAAACTGGCAATGGAAATCGATAATATTGAAAGTGAAAATGACAATGATCAAGAGAAAAGTGATACTGGTAAGTTACCGTTTAAAAATTTTTTTGTTGTTATATATTAACAGGAAAACTGGTAAATGGAACAATTTCTGGATTACATATATATATTTCAACAGAGTATTTAAAAATTTCATTTCTGTACTGACTAGTTTATAGTAAAAAATTGGGTTTTTCTGTTGTGTCATTAATATCTGAAAATATCCTTTTAATAATTATCAAGAAATAGCAGCATCCTTGCTCAACTCTAGAATTCAGACCATTCCTAGAACTATAAAAAATATTTACATCAATTCTGAAGGTGGTTACTTGAAAGAAATATTTAAATAAAATTTAAAATACTTGTTTTTTAAAACCAGTCTGAATATACCACACTTTTTTTCAAAAATTAGAATTTTTAAATATTAAAATATCTTTCCTAGAGTAATTTATTGTGGTTAGATTTTTAATGGAAATAATTATTGATAGCAACCAGTATGCTTGGAATTAATGTACACATTTTGGACAAAAAGTCACTTTGAAGCTGTGGAAGCAAGATATTCATTTATTTGTTTGAAGTAAGCTTCTTCTGCAACAGTACAATGTTCAGAATAGTTATAAGAATTCAAAAATATTCATATTTTGTTTTGCTTCCCAGTCAAAACTGTTGCCATGATAAACTCTAGAGAATGACAAAATCAAATGTAACCATCTTACACAAATCAAACCAATGATTCTCAAAGATCAATTATCATTCAACAGTATTCAATTTTCCTGAGCGCAATGCTCTGACTGCACGTATTTGAATTTTTTTTAATTAACTCCCAGTCATCTATGAATCAAGTTAATTAATCTAAACTTGAAAATAATGTATTTGTTTTAGTAACTTAAATATTTTGTTTTCTAACAAAACTTTTTTTTGTAGATGAGGGTTGCAAAACCACTGTTAGATTTCATAGATTATTATAAACCAATTCAAATGCTCTAATACACGATCAATAATATATTATAAATATTTAATACTAGCCACTATAACTATATGATATGAATAGTACATACCACTTCTACAACACTCCCATATCTTTTTAGACCAACTGTATACTATAATACTTGTAATATAACAACTTGTTTCTTGTAATCAGTTTTTCCATGGAATAATTAAATAATTATAAACATGTATTAGAAGCTATATAATTTAGATGACAATATATATTTTCTATTCTGAGATATTACATCCCCTGTTGATTTTATGAGCACGTTATGAAAGTTATTTCATTTTAAATCTATATTTCCATTTAAATATTTTACTGTAATATTTATATTCATTTGGATAATGATATATACAATATACACAAAAATATAGAATCTTTATTTTTTAGAACTGCCAAAGGATAAACTTGAAGAAACTGAGAAAGATATCAAAGTGCCTGACATTCAATATCCCATAGCAGGACTGGATATACCCATTATTGAACTTGAATTGGATCAGCCTCTGGATAAAATGGATATTAAAATTTTACTACAAAAATGTCTTCAAGCTACAGCACCAACTTGCATTTACTGCAACCATTCTCGAAGGATTGCGGTGAATGGAAAGCAACTTGGATTACATGCTATTGCTGAACATCGATATTCTGCTATTAATAAAAGTATAACTGCTGAAGAATTAATTCCAGAAAGTTTCAATTCGCGAATAAAAGAATGCTTAGAACAATTAGAGCAAGTATTCTTTAACTTGGATTCGGGAGCGTCAGAAGAAGCGGTGACTTTTTCCCATGTGTTTGAGTGTTTTCAGTGCCACTATAGTACAACTGTTCACAAGGAACTCTATCTACATAATAGGAAATTTCACTCGAAAAACTTACTGCTGTGTATCATGTGCAAATCAAACTTTTACAGTTATAGTGAACTTATATGCCATTTGTGTCCAGGGGTTTACGTTTTAGACTATGATTTACAATTCCGGTGTTGTATGTGTGTTAGTGATGATTTACCGTCTTCTTTTCGGCTAATGGTACATCTGAGAAAGCGGCATAATGTTTGTGACGTTTGTCTAGAAATGTGTCATAGTCAGTATAAATTATCCAATCATGTGTGGAAGCACAAATTACATCACTTTTGCTACAGATGTGGTATCGCATATAGGTATAATAATACAGACTTTGTCTCAAAGTTTAAGCTACATCTTAATATCATTTGCAGAAATAAACCAGATATTACAAGACATTTATTCTGGAAACATGGCACTGAAAGTGTTCTTTGCAAAAAGTGTCTTCAGAAGAAATGGCCTCACGTTTATCACTTTTGTGTTCCTCCCACAAGCTTTACCTGTGAAGAATGCAGTCTTGTGTTTTCTAAGGCAGTATCGTTAAAGGTAGTATGAATATTAATAATCCAGAACATTAATTTCTATCTGCTTGCAAACATGTAGGTATTTTTCTTGTTATCATAAACAACTCAAATCCCTGTCTTGGGTATTGATGTCTTGATACAGTAGATCTCTTACTGGCTTTCTTCAGAAATTAATGTTATATGACTGTTGTTTATTGACAACAAACTAAGGTTTTAGTGATTTTCAACATGTTTTGTTGAGCCACAGACCAAAAAAAAAAAAATCTTCAAAGGTAACTGAAGTAAGACAATCATGAAAATTGTGTTACCGTTAATGGCCAACGCTATAAAAATCCGCTAACAGAATATTTTTGGCCTGAACTGTAGATATAAATAATGTTTACTGTTAACAAAACCGGAGGACTTGTCACACATCTCGCCAGACAATCGATTTATTGCAAGAAAAGTTTTCTGGGCGCGTTATTTTGTGAAATGGTAATGTCAACTATCCACCAAGTTTGATTTTGTTCAGTCTTTAGTTTGCAAAAATAAACCCTGAATAATTCTTGAGTTATCTTCCAAAGCATCACAACCATTCTGTTGATCGATTCTAATGATGTAATAAAAATACGTTCTTTGAAACATCGTTGTTCAAAATATTTATGCCGCATTATTATGTTAGAATTTGTTAATCAATCTTCATTTTCACCTCAGCTTCTAGATTGATTGTTATAAACTTTCAGCTTTCAACTACCTACTTCAACAAGAAATTATTAAAACAATTTTATATTCTTTGTTTGTTTAGGTACATAAAAGAATACACATGGATGAGAAAAAACATCTTTGTACTTGGGAAGACTGTTCCGAATCATTTATATCAAAGAAATTGATGCTAAAACATCTAAAAAGACATACAGACCCTCCAGAGGAGCAAAAAACAGATGAAGAAATCAAAGAGGATATAGAAAACAAGGGAAATGAAGAAAGTGAAGCAGTTAAAAATGAAGATGAGGTATATTATACCATTTTACCCAGTATTGTTGTTTTACTTTATGAAAATAATATTTTCTCAGATAAAAGGATCTGAGGAACCAGCCAAACCCATCAAACCTAAAGTAGATGTTTATGATTTGCCAGAACTGAATTTATCTGAAAGTGACAGTAGTGATTCAGAAACTGAAGCTGAAAAGTCTGTCACAGGAGATTCTACAGAGAACAAGAAAACTGATGAAATAAATGCTGAAAATGATGGTAACTGTTCATTGTAATGTTGCTCTTATTAAGTTTATGTTTGAAATTAAAATTTTATAGATGATACTAAGTCAAAGGATGAGTTGGAACAGAAATCTTTAATTGATATACCCCAAGAAGAGAAACCTGAAGATATAGTACAGCCGGTGGATGATACATCATCCAGTGTGATGCAAGACATCTGGGATAATTTTAAAAATTATCAGGCTAGTAAAGAAAAATTAGATTCCATGTTTACAAATGAAGTAAGAACAACAATATATGTATATTCTGTTAAAAACCAAATATTTTTTCTTGAATTCAGATTGATACAAAAGATGAACCATATATCCCTGATATCCCTATTCCGGTTGTTGAAGAGGAATTAACATGGGAAAGGGCCCTTAGAGATCATGATTATTGCGCAGAAGTTGAAAAGGTGCCTACTGATACCATTATTGAAGTCAAGGTGAGTTAATATACATATTTATTACATGGAATTGCAATTAAATCTTCTATTCTATAGCCTGCATTAGAATCTACAGAACGGGTAGATCACGATTATTGTTTTCAAACTGAAACTGATAAAGTGGAATCTAATCATTCTAAAGATGTATCTGAAACCACAAAAGATGTTTCAGATCAAGCAATAAATAAAAGCCCAGCCAGAAAAAGAACCATTTCCTCCAGTTCTTCGAGCAGCGACAGTGACTCCAGCTGTGCTTGTGGTTCAAGTTGCTCATGTTCTAATAGTAGTTCAGATAGTTCCAGCTCAAGTTCGGATAGTTCAAATTCTGATAGTTCGACGGAAGAAGGTATTAATGATGATCCCAACAATGCTTAATTAATTGAGTTTAAATTACTTTCATAGGCATTAAAAGGCAACAACAAAGACGTTTAAAACGAAAAGAAAGAAACAAAACTGTAAATAAGGAACAGGAGACTAAGGTAGATGTAGTAACTACTGAACAATCTATCGTTTCAGTGGAAATGCCAATCAATGAGTCTGATTTGGAGACTACTGAAAGTGAAACTGATGAAGAATTTTATGATAGGTAAATATTGTTAAAAAGTGTTTGTATGTATAGAGATCAAATAATGTTTCTAATGAATGTTTGAATCTAATTGACAATGAATGTTTCAATCTAAAATGTATTTTCCTTATTATTACGGTTGGATTTATGGATGACTTACATTACAATTACCCTTCCTTGCCACCTCAGTTCTTGCTAATCAATTTTTCACAATTACTTAACGATTACGTCAAACTCCTCGTCAAAGTGTTCAACTGATGTACCAAAAGGTATTACATATGAAATTAACTATAAGAGGTACCTGAGAGATTGGAAAAGCATTGGCATATCTATATAGCAACAAAAGGGAATTATTTTATATAGAATGTATGTCAACATTTCATTTACCAGTAATATAACTAATTTTTAGAGAACCACAAAAGTTTGCTAAAAAAATTCTAGAAGAAAAACGTGCGCAATTGCTAGCAGAAATGGGACCAAATATGGTGCCAAATGGTTCGTTCATTGAAAGTACCAGTAGACCTCCAACCCCCCCTGCAGGAACTGTGGAAGAAGAGGGTATGTATTTCATATTATTTAAAAATCTTTTTATTATTATTATTCACGTATGGGCCCTGGTGAACCACGCGAAGTACAATTTACGTTTATTGTTGTTAGCCTTCCTTTGCGCCCATACTAATTTCATTCTTTCGCTATGAGCTTTTTTCCTTTCGTCAGACCAAGTTGTTCCAGTCTTCCTACATTTTTCTCTCTGGCCAACCTTCCAAACGTCAACCTTGTGTCTGAAACAGCCTCTATCCTGAATTTCACTTTGTGTAATATTTGCTAATCTTAGGTCCTCTTTAATTGCAGCAATCCATTTAATTATTTCTACTTTAGCTCGATTCCTATTTTCATAAAATTCGACTATTTGTCTAGTTAGCCTACTCGGATTCATCCGTTTTATATGTCCGTAAAATTTCAGTCTTTTTTTTCTCATATCGCTATTTATAAATGTGTATTGTTTGATTTCTTGGTTTTCTGGAAGTTGGTATGTTGTATTTATTTGTTTGGGGCCTAAGATTTTTCTTATGATTTTTCTTTCCTTTTTTTCAATGTCCTCGATGGCTCTCTGTCTATTCAAAATGAGCGTTTCTGCCCCATATAGACATTCTGGCTTAATAACTGTGTTGTAATGTCTCAGTTTTATGTTTTTAGATAGGCATTTTTTGTTGTAAATATTTTGTGTAAGTCTCAATGCCGTTTCCATTTTTTGACATCTACCCTTATTGGCCGCTTTTTTCAACCCATTTTCCATGATTATTTCACCCAAATATTTGAATTGAGAGACTCGTCTGATGTTACCATATTTTGTTTTTAGAAATGGTGTTCTTAGTCTGTTGCAGGTCATGTATTGTGTCTTTTCAAAAGAAATTTGGAGTCCTACCTTTTCTGCTGTTTCTTTTATGATTACAATCTGTTTCTGTGCCGTTAGTACATCTTGAGCCAAAATTACTAGGTCATCAGCAAACGCCAGACAATCAATTTTGATGTTGGTTCTCCCCAGTTTAATGGGCTGGTCAATATTCAGGGCCGACTTTTTTTCACGCCACTCCTGTATTACTTTTTCTAGAACACAGTTAAATAAGAGTGGCGAGAGTCCATCCCCTTGTCTCACTCCAGTTTTAATTTCGAAGGGCTCTGAGATGTGACCCATGAATTTAACTTTTGACCTTGTGTTAGTTAATGTTGCTTTAATAATTGCCAGCGTTTTCAGATCTAGTCCTTGTTCTTTCAAAATTTTGAATAAAGATTCGCGGTCAATAGAATCATATGCTTTTTTGAAATCCACAAATGTACAGACGAGATTTTTATTGTACAGTTTTTGATGTCTTAGGATCAACTTTAGATTCAGGATCTGTTCAGGGCAGGATCTGCCTGGTCAAAAACCTGCTTGATATTTACCAATTTTAGGTTCTACCTGTCCCTGTGCTCTGTCTAGTAGACATTGAGATAGAATCTTGTAACAAACTGGGAGAAGAGATATCCCTCTATAGTTGTTTACATCCGTTCTATCTCCTTTCTTGTGTAGTGGATGGATTAGAGCATCTTTCCAATCTTCCGGAATCCGTTCGGTTCTCCAAACTTCTTGTAGAATTTTGGTTATTTCCTTGATTGTAGCTGGACCAGCGGATTTCAAATGTTCAGCAGTGATTCCATCTTCACCAGAAGCTTTGTTATTTTTAAGCCGCTTGATTTGCCTAATTATTTCATCTTCATTCGGTGGTAATTAATCTGGGTTTGTTTGTTTAGGGTTTATTGTTGGTAATTTGTTTAAAGCCTCAGGACAGTTTAGTATTTGTTCAAAATATTTTGCAAGTTCTTTGCAATTGTCTTGGTTATTTAGAGCTAATTGTCCGTTTTCCTTTTGGACGCAAAAACTTTGGGGTTAATAGCCTGTTAATTTAGTTTTAAATGTTTTGTAAAAGTTTCGGGTGTTATTTGTTTGGAAATTTATTTCTATTTCATTAAGTTGATTGTTTTCATATTTTCTTTTAGTTTGTCTAATTAGCTTCGATGTTCCTTTTCTCACTTCCAAAAAGATGTTTATTTATAAAAGATGACGATGATGATGATGATTATATATAAAGATGACTATTATATATAATTTTTTGTTTCAATTCTTGCCAGTTCTGTACCGGTTGTTTATCAAGCTCTTGTGTTAGGGCTGGTTTTATTTTCGTTGGGTCGGACTTTGGTATTAGCAGCCCCTTTTGAATAAGTTTTCGAGGTTTTAAGCTAAGTTTGATTCTAGTCAAGTAGTGATCCGTGTCTATGTTAGCTCCTTTCCTAACTTGAACATTCAAAATCTCTTTATAATTGGGGTACAAAATGGCAACATGGTCAATTTAGAAATCACCCATGTACGTGTTTGGGCACCTCCAGGTCTTTTGTTTTGTTATTTTCTTCTTAAAATGGGTTGACATTATTTTTAGATTAAACTGCGAACATAGTTCAACCAATCATCTACCATTATGGTTAGTCCATTTATGAGCGGGAAAACTGCCCACTGTTGTCCTGTATTTTTTTTTCTTTCCCTAGTTGGGCGTTGAAATCACCCAGTAGGATTTTTACATGGTTAGAGGAAATTTTAGAGATAGTCTTTTCCAGAATTTCCCAGGACTTACTTACTTTTTCAGGATTAGATTTATTTTCTTCGTTAACTGGGCGGTGTGCATTGCATTGATTAGTGTCAATCTGGTTTCTTGCAAAGTTAAAATTTGGATTTTTTGCTGATTCAATGTTCGCCCCAATTCGTGTAGTTTTCCTGGACGCAGGAGAGAATTCATATTTACCGTTCCAAAAAAAGTTTTTGTTTTCGGTTTCAGACGTTGGCCAGAAGTATCCGACTCCTTCTGAAAGATTTTTCGTTTAAGCCCGGACGCTCCAGAATCTGAAAGTCCGGTTATATCAGCAAAGCTGGCAGAGGATTGTCTACCTCCTGGGGTAATTTTGTAATTACTAGAACGCTTCATCTTGTTCTTTGAATTAAAGGTTTGAACCATGACGGTTCAGAGGTTAAGACTGGAGGGGTTGGTTCCAGAACTTAAATATCAGCCGCACCACTGGTGAACAGACGCTGACCACTCATCCGCTTGATAAAAGTCAGACGCTAAGTGGATTTAGTTTTTTTTTGCCTTGGTTCGGGGCTGCTTATTTTGAGATATTCGCAGCTGTCCATTAATATCTAATGGAACTTTCACTATCCGCCACCCGTGACCCGAATTTTTTGTTAATTTTATTAAGAAAATAGTAGCTGCAGTAGTACTAATAAAGATAATGTTGAGTCAATAATTGAGATGGTTAGGTTATTGCCAAAAGATGCAGGACTTTAGGATGCCAAAGCAGATCTGCACTAAGCGCACCCGAATGGTAAAAGACGGCAAACGACAACTGGCGTGAGAAGACATACAGATCTGTGCAGCTCCATGAGAAAAATAATCGCAAAAAAGCCACAGCCGCACTGGCTGGACCGTGTCTACCAATTCTATATTCCCATGACCTTAAATGCCCAGCATGCGGAAGAATATGTAGATCTAAGCTGGGCTATCTGAGGCACTATAAAACCCATAATTCTTTAACAATGACTCACAACTAATAGCCATCTTTAAAATAATATATAAAATATTTTAGAGTACATTGGTACATTTCTTTGACAGCTTAGCAGCTGTTTATGGAAGAATTTAATCATTTACTGATAAGAAAAACTTGAAAAAATTAAAGAAATGCAACAAATATTCATTTTTTATTAGAACTCTGAAATTTTTTTTTTTTTGTATTTTTGGTGTGTTCATGGATATTTGTTTAGTCTTGCATCTATTAATATTAGAGAAGAGATATGTCTTTTAAATCATGACGCTTAATCATCTATAGTGGAAATGATTCAGTGGGGCATGGAATAAAGTACAGTTGCTGAATTCCTTGATGCACAGAGAAGTATCATTAATCTTTTGTGAATCAGGTTCAAAATAGGTAACGTGGCTAAACGACATGCTAATCAGTTTCAAGATCGTCTTCGATTACGGTTATTAAATTTTACGGGACCGCAATATTACAACATCATAATTTGCAAATCGGCTGCGTCCCACACATCAACAGATAGTAACTAAACAATATCATTCTTGAGTCCTTTTTGGTACCATCTGCACAACGAATTCGTTCCCAATTTCTCTCCCAAATTGGACAATGCCCGTTTTCAAACGACTGGGGTGGTACGTGCGAATCTCGAGGATCATGGGGTTGAGGTTTTGCCATGGCCTGCTTAATCACCAGATCTTAACCTTGAATATTTGTGGAACATACTAGGTAGACGGTTTTTAAAGCATAATGTGATATTTAATACGCGAGAGCACTTTTTGATTACCATTTAACTGAATGGAATGAAATAGGACCAAACGGCATTGATAATATTTGATATTGAGTAGGCCCTGAAGGTGAAGGGTAGTCATAAATAACTGAGGTCGCACATTATTTTAAAATAAACCAGTATTAATTAATAAAATAACACATTATTTTAAAATAAATAAAATAAAATATATTATTGATCTTAAACATTTAAAATATGTAATCAACATTGTTTTTAGTTAAAAAAAAATGTGATGTTTTCGCATTTTTTGCAACTTTTTATAAAATTTGTTTTCTGGAGTTTTGGCATAATTTCTTGACTTGACAAAAAAACAGTATTTCTGATAAATGTTTATTTACAGTTAATATTTTATTTTTTGTCTCTTAGGTTATCTTGATGCGTATGTTTGTTTTTTTAGAACAACCCAAAAAGAAAAAGAAAACGAAAAAACGGAAGAAGAAAAAAAACGAGAAAAGAGACGCCCTGGAGAATAGGACTTATTCTGCCACATTAATAATGGACTCAAATCCTCCAGCACAGATTTCCACACCTTCCTACTATCAACAGTTTCATCAAGTCGAACGACAGTCGCCTGTTGCTTCCATTACTTTGTCGTTGTCAAGAAACTCACCTGCTCCACAAACACCTCCATTAAGCTTATCGGTTGTAAGTAATTGACTTAGTACATGGACATCGAATATATAAACTATTGAATCTTTTCAGGAACCGCCATGTTTGTCACGACAAGATTCTACTGCATCGGATACTAGTTTAAGAGCGTCGAAGAGAAGAAGAGTGCCAAATAAATTTTATGGTTATTCTAGTGATGAGGAGGGTGATAAACCAAAAAGAAACAAAATTGAAATAAACAAGGTAATATATATATATATATATATATATATATATATATATATATATATATATATATATATATATATATATATATATATATATATATATATATATATATATATATATATTATGCAGAATAAAAGTAAAATTGTTTAACCATCCTTTGTGGATATTGACTCTGCTGTTTCTTGTAAAACGTTGTAATAGGTGATAATAGTTACTAATAACAAATGGTCACCCAAAAAAGTTAAACTTTTCAATTTCATGCTTGTTTCTTCTTAAAATTCCAAGTGTATTGAGAATAAAGATTTATACACAAACTTTCTAAGACGAATTTGAGGATATCGCCATTTTATAGGCCCAACAGATATTGCTGCCCTGCCCCCCAACTCCATTTCAATTCCCGAAACTTTAAGAAAAGAAGTGAACTTGCCAAAAGAATATTTTCTACATTGCTGTTACCATAATACTGAACGTCAACAAGTAACTGATGAAAGTCTTGCAATACACTGACTACCGGCTTTGAACCGTGTATTGCTCTTGAAGAGCCGAATTTCTTCTTTTTTTTTTGGGAACTTTTGTGAAACTATCAAATCTTTCTACAATCCAACTACTTCTCTTGTGTTATCTCATTATACTCTTAAATCTGTTTCCCCATCTTATCTAATTTTATTCTCAACCATTACTGCCTATGTGATATCTCTTAACATTCTCAATTGTTTCTTCTCTGTCTTGTCTTGTGACATCCTCAACTATTTTTCTTACATGTTATCACATGTATCAGAATAATCTCTACATATTGTCTCAGTACAATCTCAACCACATCTCTATGTATAATCTATTTACTGTATAATATTGACCACTTCTACTACTTGTTTTCTTAGCATAATTTCAACTACATGTTGTGACACAATCTTAACCACATTCCAGGAAAATCCACTTGTTACTATCTCCGAAAATGTTTTCTAGTGGTGTGTGGTGTAAAATACATTTTATTTGAATACACTTCCTCCCTCATTGTGGAGTGTAAGTCAAAAAAATAGTGATTTATTATATACATATTTACTTAAATATACATTATACTTTTATTCACTTGTGAATGTTTTATCGTCAAATATAAAATCTTTATATATACCTAAAAGTTTATATCTGGTTAGATAATAAATCCTTTTAGTATTTAATTTTTAATGGATATTATTTTTATTATAGACTATACCCGCTCCAGTATCACCCATGCTGGTTCCGCCACTTACAATAAAAACTGGCCCATCCTCGATGGCAGTTCCACCAAGACCTCCGGTAGTCGAGCCAATCACGTTGCGTCTTCCTCGTCCTACACACCCCCCCAACGATTTCAAAATACAACGAAAAGTATGATGTTTTTTACATATTTAGGATGATAATTCATTATATATTTATTTTATTTTAGCCATCTATACCTCCAATTCGTCTGTTTCCACCTAGGGTACCACCATCTGCTTCAAGGGACGAAAGTGGAACAGATTCGAACGATTCTGACATCGACGAGCCTACTCAACCGCCAATGGAATCTGCTAAACCTAGGCAGCCTCAGTTGTATTGCTATTGCCGTTGTCCATATGATGAAGTTTCAGAAATGATTGGGTACTGCATAGAAAAGATAAATTATTACTTTCTTTACTGATACTTTTTTCTTATTTAGATGTGATTCAAATGATTGCCAAATAGAATGGTTTCATTTTGAATGTGTCGGCATCATGGTACCCCCAAAAGGCCAGTGGTTTTGTCCAGATTGTAGAAAAAAAAAGCAACAGCAACGAAGAGAAATGCTGAGTTAAATGTTGGTGGAAATTCATGAAATCCAAACGAGACGCTGCCAGTCTTTCGCTCGTTACGACGAAATATTTAAATAAAAGTTGTGATTTCTCCTAGATTCTATCATATGTCTTTTGCTAGGAATAATTAATAGCAGAAGTAAATACCCTATTTGCCGTATTAACCTGAGATTTTAATTTTGCTAAAATACTTAAATCATGCGATAGCCTTACCATTATACATAAATAATTGGGTCTTCTGCTTACTGTTTCAAATGCAAAGGTAGTACTTAAAGTTTATTTATAAAAATGATAATGAATTTTTGGGATTGAATTTATCTGAGTTCAGGCAGCTAAATTTTCATAATTTTAATTTAGTTTACTCTTGATTGATTAATTTTGAAATAAACTCTACAGCATTTTTACGTAGTCTTACTACCTACGTGTCGCTAATCATGTTCTGTCGTTTTTTAAGCTATTAATTCATTCATGCTTAGTAAAACACGAGTCGAGAAGTGATATGATGCTTCAGTAGTTAGCACTGAATAAAAAAAAAAGGTACTTGAGATTGTATTTAAAACGTAAGCAATTATTACTGTGATTAATTTGAATATAATAGATTGAGTATAATTAGATTTTATGTAATTGTTTTCAGAAAGTAGATAGACAGCATTATATTTTAGTTTTTCTGTTGAACCTTTGGTGTGAAACACTGAACTCAAAAAGAGTTACCACTAAAGACCAAATAACTTCTCGACGCGAGTTTTTCGTTCAATTTAGATTAAAAAATCGCCTGATGATGCTAACATGGTTAGCGAAACGAGCGTGGTTATATTAAAAACACTTTTAGGTGTTTAGTGGTAAATCTCTTTGAGTTTACTATTATTTTTATTTGGACTGTATTGAAATATAGTTTTTTCTGCTAATTCGCTATATATCATTTAAATTTCTAATGTCAACTTTTGTTATGACTATCTGAAAATTTAGTTGCCGAAATTCATAAATTGAGTTAATTTTTATTTTGTTTCCATTAATGTTCAACTATTATTGATCTTTTTATAGCAAAACTGTCCCTACTTTTTACAAATGGTTGTAGACATTTATATTTAAAACTAACTTCAATGAGTAATGAAGTATGGTTAAATAAATTTGTCCACTCTCAAAGATAATTTTATATTTCTATTGTATATAGTATAAATCTGCACCTGTAAATATTCTTTATGACTGTGCTATATTATTCTTTAACCTTAAGGGATGCACATATACTGAACTGTACCAGTTTTAGATTTTTTCCTTTATATATTTCGTAGATCTTAATGTATATTTTTTATGATAACTTTGCCAAACTAGTGTAAAAATGTGTAAATAGTTTTGTCCAGAATTATCTGTATTGTTAACGAACCTGTTTCTCCCCCTTTGAAATTGGATTTCTAGGGTTAGATCTGAATAAAGTTTCAGAATATTTACGTTTCTGATGCCCGTTAATAAATGTGAGAACCGAAAGCTTTTTTTTTTTTAATTAATTAATTTATTTAAAGAGGTTTAACACAAAAATTGAAATATATCCAATTGGTTATTTCTTATTTGAATATCATTTCCAAATTAATATTACCACCAAAGGGCCAACAGTGGCGAGCTGCTGTTGGTCTTTTCTTTATTAGAATGAATATTTTCATATAAATTGTAATTTTCTTCCAGTTAATAATTCGAAGCCAATATAAAAATCTGATGGTAATGAATATGTTGGTCTCGATTAGTAACTCATCGGTTAACTCATTTAGGCATTGCCAAAGAGAATGACATGATTGATGGTTGTATATTTGGACTTCAGATCATAATCAGTAGTTCAAGTCAGGCATTGCAGAATACACATTATTTTACAGTCATTAAATAAAGTAATAGGAGATGATAATTATTCAAGGAAACCTTACTAGATAAATCGAAAATTCAAAGAGGTGGTATCGTTTTTTAAAAATGGGTAGTAAGTCGAGCGTATAAACACTCTTATTGAAACTACCATGCTCAGATATGAGTAACGGTCTCGTCGATTATCGAAATCTTATTACAATTAGTGTTTAAAGCAAAGGATCTCCGCCCAAGTCCCTTCTGCTGCCCTTCGGTGTCGCAATTAGTTTATTGACGCAAAAGTCATCAGATATTCGATCTTCAATTTTAACCATAGCTGTTTTTTCATATAGATGATAAATTAAGCCAATCAGGTAATCTGATACTCAAATTTCCTGCAGAATTTGCCATAATTTATCCCATTTTAGGCTGTCAAATGCCTTCTGATCATCAAGAAAACAGGTATACAGGATGGTTGACTTCTCTGCCTTTTTGGATTATTTGCCAAATGTTGAACATCTATTCAGGTGTATCTCTCCTTAGAACAAATCCAGCCTGCTCTGAGGGAATCTTCCATTACAAATAGAAGTTCAAGCGTTCGTTGATAATGTGAAGCATTTTACTTGCCCATGGAATGAGAGCGATAAGACGGTAATTTTAGCATTTCTCTCTATGCCCTTTTTGTATACAGGTATAAATACTGAAATCAACCAATCTTTCTTGCAGATGTGAAACATGTGTACCTCTACTTCACGCAATGCTTTAATTACTTCTACGGTGACTTCATTCATTATCATTTTTTCAGAACGCATATAGCATATCTTATTTCTGTTTTTAAAATGTTAGGGTTTTCAAATTACCTATACTGGGATTATACCCATCTTGATAGAGTTTGCTGCAATATTGTTCTCACTCGATCAAAATATCATCGGTATCTAATTTTTTCGTCTTGCGCATTTATAGGGGGTCTTAGATGTTGTTTGGACCACCATGTGACCGGACTTCTCGACAAAGTTTTTTTTTTATGTAATCATTCTTATGTCTCTGCAGGCTCTCTGGATTTTTCGATTTATGGAGAAGGCTATATATACCCATTTGTGTGCGTCTTTTTTTCGATTAAGTCGAGGTGACTCTTGAAATGTTGATATTTCTGAAGTCGCTGTGTTTGGTTCATCTACGAACTCAGTAATAATGGTTCGTGTCCTATACGAAGACTCGGACCTTCTAATTCAATTTTTTAGTTTAAATAATCACCAAGGTATTCATTGTTGTCTTCGTGCTTTTTCAGGCGGCATTCTTGTTTCAGAGTATATGCCATGTCTTCAGGTTTTTTTTGGCTTGAGTAAATGGTCTTATACCTACAGCCTGCTTCATTCGAATTTCGTTTTCTATGTCCGAAACGCTGTCATATTCGGTAAGATTCTAGCCTTTTCCGTCATTTTTTGGCTAGTTGAACCAAGTGTGAAAAAATGAATATTTCCTGATTAAAGGAACATTTTGATTAAACACAGATTAGTTCTGTATTGAAACCTTTGATATTCAAAACTAAATTAAATGTATTTTTTATTCTGGTAAGAAAACGAGTAGAATGACTTTCGTTTTTAAAGTTTAACGCCCATAAAACAATTAGTTTCTGAAATATTTATTTCAATTAATAGACGACCACTCAGCTTTATAAGAAAATTGGCAATTGGTAATATTAATTTGCTCAATATGGCCTCGTTAGATAGTGCTAATACATTTCTGTTTTTAAATTACATAAAAGTGTAGTCAAAAGACTGTTTCATGACAAACTAAATTGTCGATATCGAACGAACAATTAACTCGATATCGACAAACATTCCTTAGGCTGAACAACGTCAAAATCATATGATTATGTTTTTACTTTTTGTTTTTTTGTACCAGTTTTGACATTGGCAATTTTCTTTTCATGCCTTATCAACTTAAATTTCCTATATATACAATTATCTAAAGTAAGGTATCTCATATAAGTAAAATATACTATTTATATTAAAACATTGTTTCTATTGTAGGATCATTATGGCAGGCTGCGTACCCTGTTTTATCATACCATTATTGTTATTTCTCTTTCATAGATTTATTCAACCTGTGCTATTAAAATTCTGGAATCCTTGGGAAAATAAACAGATTAAGAACGGCGATAAAAAAGAAGAATGTAAATTCAGTTGCGATTGTGCGTGGATGAAGAAAAACAAATCAGAGCCTAAATCAGAAATTGAAGAATCTGTTAAAACAAATTCTCCAATAGATGACAAAATTAAAGGTCTCTAGTAAGCTTAGTTAAAATGTGTATTTATTTATTGCAATAAATAGTAATTACTTTGTGCATTTATATTGTAATGTATACAATTTGGTTAAGTCTTTGTTAACATAAGTATAGAATATTTTATGCACATCACCACGAAACTTGAAATAAAACAGTAGGTTATAATAGTGATTATTTATTCCACACATTAAACATGTTTTAATACAATTTGCATTTTTTTCTATGATCAGCATTAAACATTGTATGATTATCAGTAAAATTTATTAAAATCAAATGTTTTCCAATTGTTTGGATTTTGAGTTATGAACAATTCAAAAATGTTAATGTGTTATTTAGGAGCTTAGTTTAAATATGCTGGACTAAATCAAGTGTTTACATTAATTTGAGTTACTGTACATGATACATATAAGAGTCGCATTCTTCTTTAATGTAATATAATTTATAGTATACTTCAAAAAACCTCCAATATTTCCACTAAGTAGCAATTTGTTTCAATGAATTCTTTCTATAGTAAGTAAAACTTGTTCCTTTATCATATATCTTATCACAGTTATTTGGTGCAATTAAACCATGATTTGTACCAAATAGAGATGAAGAAACAATATCAAATACCAGATTGATTACTTAGAAAACAAATTATCACATGTTGGTTTTCTGGACCAATATTTTTCCACAATGATGGATGTAGTGGTAATTTACTTGTTGTGATACCATAATTTCTTTGATGTGATAGGTACCCCTACTATCCCAAATTCCACATTTAAATTTTAGGTACCAATACTTTGCTTTATGGCTAAAGTTTAATGATGCCACCATTAATGTTTTAATATTTTTATTGCTCTTTTTCAGAATGCATTTTCTAATTCTTTCACATATGTTGTTAATTTTTATTTCATGTCTTCATTACTATAACTGATATTAACTTCAGAAATTTTGTAATTTTAATATTATTTTTTTTTATAATATAGAAGATAGGATAGTATTATATTTTGAGGTTTTTCTTCATTTAAACATAAATTGTTTGTGTATTATGATGAAAACACTGATTCTCCTTATATTCAATAAAAATGTTAAGCTCCTATTTGCTGATATATTTTTTTATACTTACCTATCTCAGATATATTAGTTTTTAATTAAATTTTAGTTTTAATTCGTTCAAGACCTTTAATCTGCAAGGATAGATCTTTCCAAACTTCTCTGCACATGAATGATGACTAATATATTAATTTTTATTTAAGGCATATTACTAAAGAATATAAAATTATTAATTTCAAAACTACTTTCTTACTTTATTCTTCTTTATTTTGTATCTACCAAATTGATTTGTAATGTGGTTTGGAAATAAATGGGGAAATAAAGTATTGATAAACAGAAATACAAAATGTATAGGTCTGGCATTAGGCTACTTAGTCGAAAAGCAGAAGTATAAAGAGGTTAGGTTTGACAATTTAAATTTAAAACTTTTTGTAAACAATTGGCTGTGTACATTAAAAATACTCTGAAAAAGTATGACTGGAAAGAAAAAAGTAAGTATTCTCCGGCTAAATAAAAATTGGATTAACTGTTACGTATTCCAGAGTAGCGGTTCTTCAGAATCTTCATCAGAAACCACATCTGGATCTTCTACAACATCATCTTCCTCTAGTGGTTCTGATTCAAGTTCATCCAGTGACAGTGAAACTTCAAGTTCCCAAGAATCCACTAAAAATTCAGAACTAGAATCACAAAAGAAAACAGCTCCAATACAAGTTAGCAATTTATATACTAATTTTGTTGAAAATAAATTTTCTTAATGGAAAAACCTATTAAGTATAACACTGTTTTTTGAGTCTTATTCTACTTTTTTTTAGAAAAGTCCACGTAAAAGTGTAGAGAGTTCTAAACCTACAGCTGGCAGTAAAGTTGAGCCCAAACCTACTGGTAAAACAAAACCTTCAGCTCTAAAAGTGCAAAATAAGGGACCTAATCAAAAGCCTGTTGCTGAATATAGTACTGATGAAGATGATGACAAACAAATAGTAAAACAAGTACTGGTCCAAATTAGTTAGTATTTCTCCATTTATAAAAGAGTTTTATAGGTAAAACGTAAAAGCAATGTTAAACCTAAAGTCAGTGCAACAATAAATCCAAAACCTAATACTGTCACACAAAAAACAGGAGTATCTAAAGCCACAATAGCCAAAAACTCTCAAGGTTCTAAAGGATCATCTAAAAATATCTCCAATAAGGATGGTAATAAACAAAAATCTAATCAGAAATCCAACACTACCTCAAAAGTCTCAGATCCTAAGAAGAAAAGTATTTTTTCACCAGAAAATAGTTCAGACTCAGAATCAGGAAAGCCTACTTCAAAAGTTCAACAGGCAAAGGGTACTTTACAGGTTATTTGGTGCTAATATATTGAAAAGATAATAGTTTTGAAGATATGTTTGCAGGCAAAATCTAAACCAGAGCCTAGACCTAAAGCTGCTGCAAAACCCATTGAAAAGTTAAAGACTGAGAAAAAAGTAGAAAAGAAACCTGAAAAGAAAGTTGTAGAAGAAAGTTCAGCAACTTCAGCTAGCACTACATCAGGTAATCTTTTATATAATTATATGTTTTTTTGCATAAACATAATGTAAAAACTTTAAAGACACCTAAAACAGTTCTATACACAAACTTTTAAAAAATATTTTATTTTATATCAAACCTTTCCAAAACTACAAACATATAAAGTTGATTTCTCTTAAAACAATAATTGGAATATAAAAACCTTTAATTTTCCAGTTTTGTATTCATATAAAAATTATAAGGACTTTAGAAAAACTGTTCTCAATAATGGTTATATTTTGCTAATAAGTTCAAATATTCAGATTTTCATTCAAAAAACCAACCTTAGCCAAAGCTTGGACTTTTTTTTGGCCTTCTACTACCCTTTTTCCCTTACTCTTCTTTTAATCAAGTCAGCCCAAGCAAGCATCAGCAAGCAAGTAAAAAGCACTAATTTCACATTTTTTGAAATCGGTCAGTTCATTTCTTCGGCATTGTCACAAAAAAATTGAATCGCGATAACACATGACCACTCTTCATTGGCTAAAGCTGTTTTCAAAAATAGAGCAATAAATTAAATATATTAAATGAAGGCAAAGATATTAAATGAAGACAAAGGAGCCCATGTTTTTATGGTTTTACACATACCTTATTTCTTCAGGATCAAGTAGTAGTAGTGAAACTGATTCAAGTGAAGAATTTTCTGAGAAGGATCATAGAAAAGTTGTAAAGAAACCAGTTAAGAAACCTGTTGCAGTTACCAAAGACAATATTGCCGGCTCCGATACAGATGCTGAACATGATAAATCCCAACAGGTAGAATTACGTTAATATTTTGGAATCAAATTTGTTTCAGAAAATAAAGTAAATGCTTTTATAGGTTACTAGAAAGTTAACAAGGTCAGCAAGCACAAGAAAATCAAAACATGTTTTGGGAAAGAATGTATATTCTGATACAGATTCTGACACTGAAAGTACCAAAAGATCCTTGAGTCGATCTCCAGTAAAAAGGGCACCAGGTGTTACCAAAGGAAAGACCAAAAATAATAAGAAGGTTGACACTAAATCAAAAGTGGTAGAAAATGTTATTGTGGAAAGAACTTGTCCATTAGAAGGTTGTGATAGCATGGGGCATTTAAGTGGAAAGTTTGAGAAGCATTTCACTTTAGAAGCCTGTCCTGCATATCATAATTTTTCGGTAAGTATTTTTATTGTGTAGAATAGTTATATCTCAAACAAAAAGGTACAGATTTTTTTCAAGTTCAGTTTTAGAATTTTAATCAGTTAATAGTTTGTGGTTAAATATGCTTTGAACATATTACCTTCATGAATTTTTCCACTTTGGGGGCTGCAGAAATATATTGTAAGATATCTTTAAGACAGAGAGTCTTGGCGACAATTGGCTTATGATGCATGCTGAAGATTTCAGTGGTTTGAAAATACTGTATTCCATACATATAGTTTGTTCAGTTTCGACCTGAATAAATTGCTTTTGTAACTCTTTAGCTTCAGTTAATTTTTTTTTCTGGAAATAATTACATCATGTATCTTCCAATGCTTAATCAGTCATGTGATTATATCATTGAGGGCCTGTAAAGTTTTTTCGAATTATCAAACGGTAACGAGTGAAGGAATGATTCTCTGTCTGAGAATCTGGGAATGAGTCTGACAATTTTGTTGGCAAGTCTAAGACAATCTTGTTAGGATATCGAGAAATCTGAAGAGCCTGATAAATTTCACCGCCCAGTTTCATCGTCTGATAATGAGACGAATGTCGGGACATTCGGACAGAAGGAACCGGAAATGCTCCTTTGGGATGATTTTCGTGCTATCATTATTGCCATTATAGCCAGTAAGAATCTCTCATTTCTCTACAAAACGTAATTTGCCTGGGCCTTGTCTCTAGCTACGAAGTAGAAAAGTTCTCATTTCGTAATTTTTTGGCATTGATAATTAATCTATCTATGCGCTATTGAATTGTCTTGTCACTTTGGGCATTCTGTTTATAGAGCATTTTCCATAAGCGGCGTTTTGACTAGATTTATCTTGCAGCGATTATTTCCTCTTTCCAGATCTGAAGAAAAGACTTGCTGAACGAATGTTCACTTCAGAAGATTAAGTCAAAATTCTTCAAAACTTCTTATTTTGTAGAGTTGGACAAATCATTTTATAATGAGGAAATTAAAAAATTGGAATGACGTTGGTCTAATTAAATTGAATTATAAGGTAATATGTTGATATAAAGAGCTTTCCAATAAGAATGTCAGAACGTTGAAATATTATAGATACACGATTATAGATACGATTATAGATACACAATACATATTATAGATATTATAGATAGAAAGATACACGATTCAACAAAGCGTAATATTGGAAATTGGAAGGCGACTCACTAACTAACAGTGACTCATTACACAGTCAACTCACTAATACATATTGGGTCTGTGAATAAACATAACTGCAGAATTTGGACTGATAAAAATCCTCAAGTTGTATCTCTTAATCCTTAGGAAGTTACTGTTTGATGTGGTTTTTGGGTTGAAGAAAGGAATGATACGGTTATATTTTGTAAAGGCGATGATGGAAATCGTGTTGCTGTTATTGGTGAACACTAGGGGCGCTAGAGAAATATGCTAACAGAATAGCTGAAAGTTTTCTTTCAACTATATAACTTTTAACTCTTTACACAACATTCGATTTGTCACAAATCTCGCCAGACAATTGATTTATTGTAGAAAAATATTCCTAGACGCGTTATTTCAGGAAATGGTATTGTTAACTGGCCACCAAAATCATACGATCTCACGCCTTTGGATTATTTTTAGTGGAGTTATGTTAAATTTCTGGTTTACAGAAATAAATCCGGAATAATTGTTGACCTTAAATAAAACATTAAATACCACTGTAAATATATCACGCTCTATGTATGAAAGAGTAATCGAAAATTGGCTCTCCAGAATAAGAGTGAATGTAGACAAAGCCAAAGGGGACATTTGAATGACATTATTTGCAGAGCATAATGTCATTATTTGTTCTTTAAGATGAAATAAAAATTATCGGATTATCACTTGCTATTGGATAACCACTTATTATATTCATTAATATCAATAACACAGGCCAACAAATTTAAACTTTTTTGAGGTAACATTGATGAAAATACAATCTAATATTTATTTATTATAAACTTGTAAAACGTGTTAAATCTATGCGAACACATTACTGAGGATTATGTGAATAAAGAATGTATTACGTGAGATGTCATACAGCGATACAAACTTTCACTTTTTCCTCTTGTGTTCTGTAGTATCATCGCTTTTTAAAAACTAGCAGTAGTCGCCCAACATAGATGAGTTCCAGCGTCCCTGGTGTCTTGCTTCCATCCTTCTGATGCCCTTGTTCGTAGCTTACTGAACCCAAATTTTCCGGAAAAAAAATCCAAATAGGAGTGTAAAAAAATGCATTTTTAAGGACATGCGATACCCCAGTATTTCATAGGCTTTCAAGAGTTCATCTATGAGGTTTTTTATAGTTTTCATTTTTCTTCTTGCCCAGAAAACCTTTCACTACAGTTACAATAGCTTTTTTTTTAATTTTTCGTGTAAACGGAAATCACCTAGAAGCTTCCTTATTTAAGAACCAATAAATATGCCTTCTTTTAGTTTTGCATCACTTAATTGAGAAAATATTTCTTTTAGGTACTTGAAACCATTACCTTCTTTGTTCATGGCTTTGACAAAGTTTTTCATTAGTCCAAGCTTAATATGGAGAGGTGGAAGGAACAGCTTTTTTGGGTTAACAAGGGGGAATATGTTATGTTTGTAGTACCAGGTCCAACATAAGTTTTATGAGCTCAGCCTCTTTTACTGCAATGTTCTTTTGTTGCACTACTGGTCTATAGACACAAAAATCAGCAATACTTTGTACCAAAGTACTCCTTACCTTTGTACTCCAAAGTCACATACAAATAATTTCAATTTCTCCATGATATAAAGGAGAAGGTGGTACTTGAAAATGGGACGTTCTAGGCCATTTATGTGAAAAGGCGTTTTACATTTACATTGGAGGGCACATGTTTCGTCTGTTGGTGGTTAGACTCATCAGGGTACGGACATATGCTCTCTCGCCAAGAATAGAGAGTCCCTCTCCACTATCAAACAACCCATATTTTCGCCCCTTCTCGTCGGATGGCTTATTCATCGGGTTTTTTACTTCTTTGGACTGCCTCCAGTAAGACAACAGTAGTCAGGAGTTATACACCCCCGACCGTTGGGTTCCACAATCTCATGTGGAATGCACAACAACCTGCGTCTCCGCCATATTACATATCCCGATATATATATATATATATATATATATATATATATATATATATATATATATATATATATATATATATATATATATATATATATATATATATATATATATATATATATATATCTCATCATCATCAACTCTCGCGGTCCTGAGCTTTCCTTTGCCATTCGGGTCCAATATACTTAATAATATCATCAGTCCATCGTGTTCTCGGTCTTTTCCGTGGACGTTTACGTCGACATTACAAGCGGTATCCAGTTCATCACCGCCCTGGTCCATCTTTCGTTCCATCGCCTCGCTACATGGCCTGCCCACTTCCATTTCAATTGCTTTATACTTCCAATGATGTCATTCACTTTCGTTTATTCTCTGATCCATGTGCAGGTCTTTCTATTCCGTCTAGTAATGCCAACCATACATCTTTCCATTCCCCTCTGTGCTACTTGAAGTTTTTGAACTGACTGTGATGTGAGTGTCCAGGTCTCACTTCCGTATGTCATAGCGGACAGGACACACTGATCAAAGACTTTCCTTTTCAGACAAAGTGGTAGTTTGCTCTTAAACACTATGTTTATATATATATATATATATATATATATATATATATATATATATATATATATATATATATATATATATGTATATATATATATATATATATATATATATATATATATATATATATATATATATATATATATATATATATATATATATATATATATAAATAAATATACTTATATATATATTTGCTGCTTTTGCAAGTGAAATATATACAGATTGTCCTATTTCTGAAAAAGTCAAAGCTAATCTCATTACAGGATCGCAAAATGTAATTTAACTAAATGATAAAAGAAACTCACATTTCTTTGTATACAACATTTTAAAGAACGAGTAAAAGAATTGTGATTATGAAAAGAATAAAAAATTATTTTATGTCTCTCCTAATAGGTCTATTTGATAATTTTGATTTTGGAAATTTTGTTGATAAATAAAAACTATATAATGATCTTCCACTCATACCAAAAACGCATTGAAAATTACTCAATGTGCGTTTCATTAACCATCATCAGTATTTTTCAGTGCATTTTGGTATGAGTGGAAAACTTATAGTTTTTTAGTAGGTTCTAAAAATGTTTTTATTTTTAAAGGGTACTCAGTGTAAAAATGATGTGATGGAGCGAAAAAAACGCGATGAAGGTCGCAAAAAGGCAGCTGAAAGTTATAAAAAGTCACCTAAATCTACCACTTCAGATCAAAAGCAATATTTAGCTAAAATTAAAGACCTAAGGAGCAAATTTAAACAAGAGCCTGTAGAAGGTATTTTTGCAAATCAATATTTAACTTTAGAATTTATAACCATTTTTTGTTAGATGTTAAACCTCATGTGGACAAAAACAAAGAGCCTGATTTAAATAATTTTGTGCCTGAATATGACTTAAAACTATTTAGAGATGCACAAGCGTTGGCTAGTGAAAAAATTGAAGAAGATTTAAAAAGTCTTCCGAGTACAAAAGGTATTTATGTTTACTTTTCAATTGTATGTCTTATTAACCTTATAAATACATTTTCAGGAACGAAATATATTGAAATGGGCAAATTTGAAATGGAAGTTTGGTATCAGAGTCCCTATCCAGAAGATTACGCTCGTTTGCCAAAACTGTATATCTGTGAGTTTTGTCTGCGATATATGAAGTCACGAACAATATTGGAAAGACACGTAATGAAATGCGTTTGGCGACATCCACCTGGCGAAGAAGTTTACAGAAAGGACAAAGTCAGTGTTTGGGAAGTAAGTAAATCCAACCGTAAAACTATTGACTTTATCTTATAGCATGTATAGATTGATTTTATCACTAGGAGGAAGCTTTTTCATTACATCACCTACATATCTGAATGCAGATACTTTCATTAGCGAAATGTTTGTCAAGATACTGCAAACTAATTTTTGTTTGCTATTTTGGTTTGGCATCTGATACTCTGGAAGAATATAAACTTTTGTTGGAAAAACTCTGGAGGAAAAGAGGGGAATTAACAAAGCTAAACAGAAGCTGAAAAAGAAAAGAAGGCGTATTTTTTGGTCTTAATGCGTGAGAATGGCACAGTGTACAGGCGTTTACGGAAATTTTAGAGGTTGTCAGAAGATTTTATTCCAAGTTATATTATTATCAGAACCAATCAAAAACAGTAATACCCACGAACGAACAAACGCCAGATATCTTAGAGGAGGAAATAGACCTTAGAAAGGCATAACGAATAATCATGCCATTCTGCTTGGCTTTTATCAACTATGAAAAAACATTTGACTGAATCTCGAATCAGAATCTCATATCGCAATCCTGGAGTGGATACCGCTGTTATCGCTAACATCCTCCCCTCAGTACCGAAGAGTTGGTCTTCATCCTGCAGACGACTGATAATGATGATGAAGATATAGATATATGATGAAGATGAAGATATATATATATATATATATATATATATATATATATATATATATATATATATATATATATATATATATATATATATATATATATATATATATATATATATATATATATATATATATATATATATTATTCATCTTCGTCTTCATCATCACATTTTTATTTAAAAAAAGTAAATCGCTGTTTTTTGAAGCACCCTGTACTTTTTTGGGAATAACAATCTTTTGTCGATAAAAAGTGCCTCTTATACATTTTTAATCGGAGGCACAGTTTTTGAGAAATTTTTGTAATTTTCAATAATTCATTATTATATTCAAATACAATTTCAAATTCACAGTAGGCTTTGATATTAGATATAACAAATCGTGTCAAATAAATGACAGGTATTTTTTTAATCCTTGTACAAACCCTGGCTAAAAAAATATGAATAATTTTACTTTTGAAGCACTGATTGCATTTGTGTTTGAATCAAGCGAATGCAAATGGTGAAGAAGCAAGACGCGTTTATTTACAAATATATCCCAATGAACGCCAACCAGATGAATATTTTACTGAATATTCTGAGTCAAATATCGCATCATTTTCATATTCATCCATTTTACGGATATTACATAAACAGCAGGTTCGTCCATGTTATATTCTATCAGTGGGGGCTCTACACGAATGCGACCATATTATAAGATTCAACTTTTCCACGTGGTTTGTTCAAAAATGTACTGAAAATAATTTTTCCATTCCAAAAGAAAATCCACATTCATTCATTGTTGAAGAGCACAATCTACATCGATTTTCAGTAAATGTATAGGTTGGTGTTGTGCACAATTATTTATTGGGACCCATTTAATTACTTACCAGAGTAAATAGCCAATTTACCAAAGTAAATAGCCAAGAATTCTGAGAGTTTCTTGAATAGGACTGACCACAAATTTTTCAAAATTTGTCATTAAATATCAGATTACAAATATGGTATTTACAAGATGGTCATCCTGCTTATAATGCGACGGTAGTACGACAATGTTTAAACGGTATGTTTGAAAATCGAGCTAGGAAATCGCGATCCCATTCACTGGCGGTCCAGATCATCAGACTTAAACTCCATAAACTTTTGTGTATGGAGTTTATTTTTTAATTAAGTTGTTAATTTAAATAAATACATAGATATATATTTCTTCATCTTAAATTGGTCTTCCTCTTGTTACTAGTTGTGTTATTTAATTTATTTATTATTCTTTTTTTTTCAAAACCGTGAACAGGGACTTACCTATTATTTATTTGACATGATTTGTCATCCAATATACAAATTCCAGAGTTAACCAAAGTTATCATCCAAAGTTATTGAAAATGGTTTATATCTCCAAGACCTACATAAACAAAAATACCTACATAAAAATTAAGAAGAGGTACTTTTCATGGACAAAAGAGTTATTTCGAAAAAAAATTTTCAGACTTTTTTTTCAGACTCATGTGTTTAGTTGCTCGTTTGTGCGATCGAGTAAAGCAAACAAATCGTTTCTGAAAAAATCATAAAATTGTAGTTCGAGCTGTTATAAACTATTTTGTTTTAAAGGGTTTAAAATCAACGAGCATACAAAAGGAGTTACATTTTAAAGGATTTTAGAGTTAACACTTTAAAAGATTCCTCTCCTTCGTTTTCGATGGTAATAAGTGGGTTGTTAAATATAAGCGTGGTCGGATACCCATTGAAGATGATGAATGTTAGGGATGCCTAAAAATCGCAACGAGCGACAGAATCGCACCAAAAATCTACAATGTTTTATTAAGTGATTGTTGACTGAAGATACATGAGCTTATTACTCAATAATGTGCAATTTTCCGGCTTCGACACTTTATAACAGTGGAAGAAACCTGGTCTAACTGTTAAGCCGGCGCCATACATTAGCCATACGATATGGCAAGCGTCAATTGGCAATGTCTGGATGGTAAAGTTGGCGCTTGTAAAGGCGCTGGCGGAGGTTGCCGTTTGCTTTGGCCACTTGCCGATTGGTTGTCGGTTTTCCATCCACCCCAAGTCCCCATCCACACATTGTCTATAATGTGTGTTATCTTTTCAGCGTGTCGAGGCAACTTTACTTTGTTTTTTTTTTAGTGATGTTGACGTTGGCTCAGTTTCTTGTGAACTGATGATGTGGCAAGTGTATAGCCAATATGTGGATGCCCACTTGTGATGTGCGAAAGAACAGCCAACGTTGAATCAAACATTGACCTGGCCATGTTGGCCAATATGTAGCTCTGGCTCTGGCTACACGTAAGAGACGAAACAGCAATATAAACAGTGGGTGGGAGCAGTTGAAAATGTACCAAAAAAAGCGAAAACGGTTCCAAGCACATGAAAATTCATGGCTACGGTTTTTTGGAATTTTTGTAGTGGGGCGCCCAAAAGACGGCACCATCATCGGGGAGTATTACGGTTCACTAGTGGACCAATTGAGGGGTGCTATTTAGGCTAAACGTCCTTATATGACCAAAAAGAAAGTGGTTTGTCACCACTATAATGCGCCTCCACATACGACTCTGCTTGTTGCTGGAAAACTCCATGAGGTACGCTTTCAAGAGCTTCCATATTTACTCTATTCGCTGGATTTGGCTCTCAACTATTACTTCCTCTTCCCAAACCTGAACAAATGGCTTGTTGGTTGAAGATTTACTTCAGATGATAAGATCATACCTGAAACAACCGCTTATTTTGCGGAGCTGGCAAACCTATTATATGTAGGGTATTAAAAGGTTGGAACTTTGGTGATGTAAATGTAATGGCAATGAATTGCCAGGTGACTGCGAAAATAAAAAATCTGAAAAAACCGCGTTTTCTTTGTCCAGTGTATTAATACAGTTGATTGCATATTATTCATTTAATTAATTAATTTTCAGGTAGACGGCAAAAAGTACAAGCAATACTGTCAAAACCTATGTCTACTAGCAAAATTTTTCTTGGATCACAAGACATTGTACTATGATGTTGAACCATTTCTGTTCTACGTTATGACTTTGGTCGACACTGAAGGATGTCACACAGTCGGATACTTCAGTAAGGTAAGTGCACGTTTTTATTGGATTATTAAGAGAATGTTGTTTTAGTCCGGATATGCTTTTTATTTGATTATAATTCGTCTTGAAATATTACGTTTATACCAAGCAACTTTTAACATGTAATAATTTATAAATTAATTTCTTAATCAATTCTTCTATTGGAACCTTTGGTGTGAAACATTAAACTTGAAGAGATTTAGCACTAAATACTCGTTTTTAAATTCTGGACGTGCATCATCAGGAGATGATTCAATTTAATTCTAAAACTAAACTGTGTCTATATGACAACTGTACCTAATGAAACATAATAAAATCATGAACCGTCATAATATGAGAACGTTACATTAATAATTCAAAAAGTTGATAGGTGCCTTATCTCGATTCATATTTTAGATTGAATATTCATTCATAGATTGAATTAGCCCCTGATGATGCTGACATGTTTAGCGAAATGCGCGTCGACAAGTTAAATAAAAGTGATTTGGTATTTAGTGCTAAAGCTCTTCTAGTTTAGTTTCATCTCAATCACAAGTAATCATAACTAATAACTAAATAAGTATTATTCATAATTAAACCACCTCAGTTCTATATGACGTTCTACTGCTTTGATACCTTACACTTCTTAGAACTGTAATTGCTACTCATTTATGACATTAGGCAATATTTTGTCGATTAAGCAATATTTGTTGTACTTTTTTTTCTTTTGCGGTTGGTAACTCTCATACTTTGACGCATTATAAATTCGGTGCAAATTTTGCGGTGAAGCTAAAAAGGGCTAAAAATGAGTTAACTGTTCGAATATTGATTACAAATTTGGTGAAACTGGATCCGTAATGGATGCAAGACCTCTTAAGTATAAACATGTGACAAGGTCATGTGTGAATATTGTCATGATTAGTTAGTACAATCGATACCAATCCCTTTGCACAACAATTAACTATTTCGAGCATCTCCTTTCAGCGAATACTCACTAAAGAACTCCACCTTCATTCGTACAAAATTGAGCTGACGCAGAATCTAGAGCTTTCTGACCATTCTTACTATCGACAGTTGGTCAGTTGGTCTTTAGAGCATCATGAGATAGACATTCAACTTGGCCGAAAAATCATCTTCAATGATAATTTTGGTATTTTGAACTCGAAGTATCGTAAATAAACAAAATCCTTGAATTTGAGGTTAGGAAAATCCTTTGGTAATTCATGAGAAGCAAATGTACCACAATTTAACCACTCTATGGTGTGAATTTTGGGCAGGCGGCGTGATTGGCCTATATTTTTGAGGTTGGTACAAATGAGGTTGCCAATGTGGTTAAGTTGAATGGTGATCGTAACTATAACATGATATTGGAGTTTTTTTGGCACCAACTAAACAATAATGAAAAAATATGGTTCCAACAATAATTTCACCAAATGGCGACATCAATTAGTCAGTAAGATTTTATGATTTAACTTACTGCGACTTCTTGTTTTGGAGATATCTGAAATTCAAAACTCATGCCAGCAGTCCACAAATAGTTGACGACTCTTTTTTCGTTTCAACTTCAATACTCAATAAAAATTCAATTATAAAATCAAGAAAAAACGTCGTTTTATTTCCAGTTTATATTCCGGCTTTCGATTTGTATCACACAACAAATCAGGTAATGCTGTATGATGTATGATCCGTCAATATGATTTTTATCTGGGCCAAAAATTTCTCAACAAATATTTTTAAATTTATTTAAGAGTTAGTATGGTTTTAATTTACAATTAAATCTCCAACGTTATTCCATTTTTGTAAAATGGGGGAGATTTTATAATAAAATATTGTTCGAGTGCAGTTTTCAAGCTGTTGCAGTAGGAAATTGTATTCAATTAAGAAAATGTTTCATAAATTTGAGAAGGTGGCATAATCTGAGGGTACAGGGAGAATACAGGAGGGAGAATACAGAATATGGATGAGAATGTACTTCCCAGCCTCTCTCTCTTGATTTTTTTCTTGGGTAATTCTGGTACTATGAGCTCTGTCATACTGCAAAATAACACCTGTTCTATTAATCAGTCTTGGACTTTTTTGCATCGCAGTCATCTTTAGTCTTTCAAGATAAGTATAGAAATATTTTATTAGGCTTCAGAACCTCATGCTGAATAATTCCTTTAAAATTTCACCATACTGACAGTAATACTTTCTTAGGGTGAAGACCTGGTTTTGGAGTGGGCAAAGGTGGTTGTCCTGGTGTTAACCATTGTTTTTTCTTACGTGGATTGCTGTATAGAATCCACTTTTCGTCTCTAGTAACAAAAACGGGACAAAAAGTACACTGCAGATGATTATATGTTGAATTTTATTTTCAACTGAAAGTGGATATAGCACCCATATTCCATCTCTTCACTCTTTGTTCAGTTAACATTGTTGTATTGTGGACTATGAAACTTTAAGCTTTTCTGGATGGCTTGTTTAGAATTATCTTCATTTACACCCAACAGCAGACCCTTATTAAGCTGAACAGGTCTTCGAGATTTTATACCTTCGAAAAAATTGATGTCATCCTTCTTAAAATTTTTAAACTAATGCTGATATTCGGCTAGCTACGGTACCAAAATAAACATTATTAATGACATTAGCAGCAAACGTCAAATATGAAACGTATCCAACACTTTGTTCTTCCATAGGGTTCACCTAATTTATTAAAAATAATAACAATGAGCACACTAAAAACAAAGTAAAGTTTTAAGGTTAGAGGCGCATCGGCAACTAAGAAGGCTAATTAGTTACTGGACCTGCAGCTTAACGTGCGCTCCGACCCACGGTCATCGACTACCTAAAACCCCTGTCACCCCCCCCCCCCCCCCCCCCATAGGTTATGTTAAATTAAATTGTCAGTAGATTCCAATGGGTCTGTTATATTTAGTGTTGATTTTTTTGTGAATGAGCAATCCTACCCCTACTTAGATATTTTCATGTAGTGAAATAGGTGACCAGATTTTAAACTTGGCTGATTTTCTCTTGTTCGAATCTCGCTTAGTCTTAATCTCACCATTCGTATCTATTATTAGATAATCTTAAGATTTTCTGATATTTCTACCTTTTAGTCTGTTAATAGGGTTCTGGCATTGTAGGGAACTATGCATAGTTTCTGTGTTATCAATTTCGAATTTTTACCCTTATAATCCAGGGATTTATGAACCATCATTTATGAACTTATTCCTCAGTCCATTTGAGGTATAACTCTTTTCATTTACAATTCGTCATAAAAGAGCTTTTTGCCCATAATCTTCCATGGCATAGCTTGTTGAAAGATGGTAAGGATTTGGGGAAGAATTTACCGGGACTAAAGAAACGGGGATTTAAGAAATTTGGGTATGGGTCATAATTTCTCGTGTGGTATGGCGAATAGGAGAAAATCAAGAGTTCATTCATGTAAGGCAAGATTGCTAATCATCTCAATTTTTAATTTCAAATTCTGAATTTTGAATATTAGGTTTTCCATCTTTCACACTGTCTTTAATATGTCTCTTTCCGAAATTAACAGTATAAATTTAGATGATTTAATGTCGAAGAATTTAGTGAGTATCATATTGAATATTTAAATATATATCAATAGTTTTTTTTATTTAACTGATATTTAGAAAACTTTTAACACGGAATTTTTATTGTGAACATACTCATTTGTGAAGTTTTTTCGGGCATTGAAGAAATATAAAAACATGTATACAAGTTGCGCTACACGGAAAACAGGAAAAAAAACAAATATTAATTTTTTGGCAAAAATCTGTATTTTTATTCAAAATAGTCTTTTTGCGCTCCAATAGAACGTTTTTCGCTGTCAATTAGGTTGACGTATGAATTTTTGAGCTCCCTCAAATATATGTACTTCAGGATGGTGGTCGACGCCTTTTGAATGGCTTCAATGTTTGTATAATTTTTTGAAGAGGTAGAAGTCGCAGGGAGCCAAATCAGGCGAATATGGTGAATGATTGATGATTCAAATGCTATTTTTGGTAAAAAAATCAGTGATAAGCATCGAGCGATGGGACGGCGCATTATTATGCAACAAGCACTAACTTCCTTGTTTACGGTATTGTGGCCGCACACGACGAATACGCGATAACAGATGCTTCACAATACAAGGTAAAACAGCATTGATCGTTTGACCAGGTGGAACGAACTCTTTGTACACAATTCCCTCCGAAGCGTAGAAACAAATCAACATTATTTTGGTTTTTGGACTTCTCGAGACGGCTTTTCTTCGAATTTGACTCGCTCGGTGTTCTTGCATTCGGCACTTTGACGCTTGGTTTCAACCAGTAACAATGCTGAACTTAAAATGTTCATCCTTTTTCAATTTTTTATTCAAGTTCTTGCAATGTTCGATTCGGAGCAATTTTTGGTCGTCAGTCAGTTCGTGTGGAACAAAACGATCACAAACCTTCCGAAGTGCCAAATGATCGGTCAAAATGCTACGAATTGAATCTTTGGACATGTTCATTTTTTGGACAATTCCATTTCCATGTATCGCAACGAATATTTTGGCTGATTTTTTATAAAATCACACACAATATCAAAGTTACTTTGGGTCACCACGGAAATTTTCGGACCAGGATGTTCGTCGTCCTTGATGTCCTCATGACCTTCTCTGAATCGTTTAAATCACGCGTGGACTCTGCCACGGGATAAACAATCCTCACCATACACTTGTTTCATTAATTGAAACGTTTCGGTGAATGTTTTACCAAGTATAAAACAAAACTTAATATTCACTCTTTGTTCGATGTTCATTTTTCGACCGATGGTGTAAACACACTGACAGCGCGATAACTTCTAATGGTCCGAATGTCATGAAATTTTGTCAGAGCGTCAGCGAAGGATGCACTTTTTCAACGCTGAACGCCCCTCAAAAGATGACTGGTGCCATTAGAAATACCTATTTTTGAAAAGTCCTGTTTTCCGTGAGACGCACCTTGTACGTTGGTTATTTTTTGGAGTTTGGATAATACTTAATGTTCTGCATAAATTATTAATGCTCATTTTTAGATGATTAAATAAGTTATAATTTTATATTTTATTTTTTGAATCTCATGAATTAACCTGATTGTTCTATTATTATGAAAGTACTTCTTTAGTCGTTTGTTATTATCGAGTAAATTGTATTTTTTATGACTTTATCATGAATTAGCGTTTATGCTTGTAAACCGCAAGAAAGATGATCAATGAAAAGTACATGCCGTCGGTAAATTCCTCGTTTTTTTTTTCTATGATGGGACAGTGTCGTATATCTCTATTAAAAAAGTCCACTCAAGGAGGAGTGCCATCAGCGCTGTTTTTCCTGTACATCCATTCTTGTTAACCGTAGAATCTAACGGTCTTGCATTCTTGACTTGTCATCGATGCTGAAGGTCAGAAATTGCATGTTTGCCAACCGCGAACCTGATGTTTAAACAGTCAGTAAAACTAAAAGGTTTTTTTTGTCTGCCGTTCATTTTTCGCGCCGTATATGAAACTGAATATTATTTGAATGATTGACACCGCTGAACGCAATCCTAATTGAAATGCATTAATTTTTTAGAAACTTGTTCCTTTTTTTAACTATAGTTTCCAACGCTTGTAGATTTCACATTAAATACAGAGGCTCGAAGGTGGATGTAAATTAATTAGGTAACTATATTTGTGCGGTTTTATAGAATTAATTTGATTATTAAATACAAGGGTATAACAAAAGTATTTAAGTTTTTTTTTGTTTATAAATAAAAGATTATTCTTCTCCTCATTCTTTCATCAGTATGAAAGTGATTCATTCCATTGCGAAATATCCAGCTGGAGGTTTTTTAATAAAAACGTGAAAGTGTGTATTTAAATGTCGTGAAATTAGGGAAATTTTAAGACGCTGTTTAAAAAAAACTTCAATGCGACTGATGCCCTTCGTGAAATTTGCGAAATTAGGTCGTCCACGCTCTCTCGTTGCCGACATTTTAAGAGCAGCTGTAGCTACAGATCCTAGAATAAGCACTAGGAAACTTTCATGGCATTTAGGAGTATCCTACACTGTACTGTTAACCGGCATTTGCGATGCATAGGAATGGTGTCAAAGATCTGTAGAAGCATCCTTCATGAACCGCCGCCGCAGCAAAAACGCAAATACATTTGTTACACCCTAGTACATACATCCGGTGATATTTCATCATCTGCCAACAGTTATACTGCACATTTGATAAAAAAATTAGTGATCTGTTTGTATTCACTATATACCGTATACATCGAAATTGTGTCCTGCAGCAGCAACTGTCCACTGCCCACTGTCTATATATATATATATATATATATATATATATATATATATATATATATATATATATATATATATATATATATATATTTTTTTTTTTATGTTTTTTTTCGCCCATTCAGGCGTTCAAATTGACAATGCCGGGTTTCGAACCAAGATATAGTCAAGTAGACTGAAGGTATGACCTCACAATTCTGGTTGTTCCCAAGATAACTGCCTTTTGAGCCGCCGCAATGATATTTTCTGACAGTTGAAGTTGTTTGATGTGTTGGGAAATTTGCTCGTGGACTAATCCATTCACAGTAATGACGAATGGTAAAATTTTTGTTTCTTTTAATTTGTACATTTCTTTTAGTTCAAGGGCTAGCTCTTCGTATTTCTGTTTTTTGTCCGCATAGGCTTGCTCAATGTTTTCATCTAGTGGTGTTGTAAAATCAATGATAAGAGCTGTTTTATCTTGTTTGTTAAATAGCGTCATATCTGGTCGGTGTTATTTTACGATCGGTTATGAGAGTTGTGTCCCTGTATAGCCTAAAATCGGCGTTCTCCAAGATTGGTTGTGGATTATAGTTATAATTATGCACCTGATTATTGAGAAGTCCAGGTCGCAATGCTAAATTCTGATGGCAAATTTTGCCCATTTCATCAGGCCTTTAAGATATTGTTGTGGTGCCATAATAGGACATCCCGCTGTGATGCATTGTGGACTTGCATTTTCGACATAAGTCATCTATATCTTGTTCTTTTAGGATATGTTTCCGATAGTTTAGAGACGATACAACCTGATCCTGTATAGCCAAAATACTACCCTCCGTTTCAGGGAACAAGTATCCTGCCTTGAGGTAAGCGTTTAAATGTGTTCTATTTACGCTTCTTTTCGTCAAGTTAGCTTTATATCTACCGTGTAGTGTTTTGCCTGCCCATTCAGTTTCTAATTCTGTCAAGGATTTAGGTGGTGTTTCTTTCTCATTGGCCAGGTCTAGAGGTGAGAAGTTACTATCTATGCGTTTTAATGCATGATGAATCGGTAAATTCGTGGTATAGAAATAGCTTCTTAATTTTTGGACATGTATATTATGAGCCATTTCTACATTCACTAGACTTCTTCCACCCTTTGCTCTTAGTATATACAGTCTGCTGATTTCTGCTTTCAGATGGTGGTATCGATATTTTGTTAGCATCGTTCGAATTTTAATATCTATTCCTCTTAGGATCCCGAATGAATAGGTCAGGCTTGGCATGGCCCATGAATTCAGAGCGGTGAAGAGGTTTCTAGATGCTAGTTTAGTAATCAAGATTAACCTTATTCTCCTATACAATTCATCCAACATTATCTTCTTAGTCGATTTTTGATCAATACCTATTGATTGGCGGAAGCCTAGATATTTATAGCCTTCTGGTAATGCTGTATTTCTATGCCATCCATTAATAATGTGTTTTGTTGTTCTGTAATGATGACTCTTTTTATTTGCAAGACTGCACATTTCTCCAGACCCATTTCCATCTGTATATCAGAACTGAATGATTTGCCTATTTTCAGTTGACTTTGGAGCTGATCTGAATTTGAGGTATATTATATATATATATATATATATATATATATATATATATATATATATATATATATATATATATATATATATATATATATATAATCATCCATATAAAACGAATGGCTTAATTGCACGTTATTTTTTATAGTCGAATGTTTTCTTGTAATCAATGCATGCCATTGAGATATTTCGTTTTCTTTTTCTAGCTTGTTCACAAATGATACTATCAATGACTAACAATTTCTTAGTTCCTCTAGGTCCTTTTTTGCAACCATTTTGTTCATTAGCTTGTATTCGGTTAGTATTGATATGTGTAGACCTATGTTGTGCGATAATCGCAGTAAAGAGTTTGTATATTGTTGGTAGGCAGGTTATATGTCGATATTGATGGGACGCTGTTTCACTTTTAGGTATCATAATTGTGACGCCTTTCGTAAAGTAATCCGGGAATCGAACGTGTTTCTCCAGAGCCTGTTGTAGTTGCTTTGCTAAAATGTTATGAGCAGTTGTGAAATTTTTCCACCAGTAATTATGGATTCTATCTATTCCGGGTTCTTTCCAATTTCTGATACATGCGATCGTTGTTCTGATAGTCTTCTGTGATTTGAATTGGTGGCATAACCGGTAATAGATTGTTCTTTTTAAGATCCCGAATCCATAGAGCTGTTTCAGTTTTATATATATTATTATTATATTATTAGGTGCGTATATATTATTATTATATATATTATTAATAATATATATTTTTGTATAATTAATATAGTAATATATATTATTATTATTTCTTTCTTTTCAATCCTTTTTCCCAGCCAAGCTGGATCTAAATAAAGTGCGGGCCGTAGCCAAAACAACTTCATTCTTCCAAAAAATTTTGGGCGATGCGAGTGGTATTAAGGATTACCGCCCTCTGCATTATTTTAAACAGATTTTCTTCTAGTCCCCGAAATTTGATGTTATTTTTCAGGTTCTTTGGTATAATGTCAGTTGTTGAAATTATCAATGGCACAATATGGACCTGGTTTAACTTCCATATCTGTTTTATTTCTAACTTGAGGTCTGTATATTTTTGCACTTTTTCTTCAGCCGTCTTTTGAATGTTGTGTGTGTTTGGAACAGCTATGTCGATTAGGAATGCTGTTTTCTTCTTTTTGTCCACCAATATAATATCTGGCCTATTACAGTGAACGGTTTTGTCGGTTATTATTGTTCCTTCGTAATATAACCTGAAATCGGCTGAATCTAGTACCGCCTCCGGAGTGTATTTATAATAAGGAACTCGCTCTGTTATAAGGTTATTACGACTTGCAGGCTCCTGGTGGACTATACTGGCCACCTGGTTATGACGGCGAAGGTAGTCCGTCTGGGAGAGTCTACCACATGCTCCTAGAATATGTTGGATAATTTCAGGCTTTTCGTGGCATTTTCTACACGTGTCATTTGATAGTTGTGCATCCTTAATGATATATTTTTGGTAGTTCTTAGTGTGCACCACCTGATCCTGAATTGCACATATAAAGCCTTCACTCTTCAGAAAAAGACCTCCCCATGTCAACCAGGCATTCGGCGCACTCTTGTCGACTTCATGACGGTTAAGATCATGGGGGCGTCTACCATGTAGAGACATATTTTTCCACTCTTGAATAATTGTTCTTGTTGTCTGAATGCTCTCATTTTGTCGTTCCATTTGTTTAAGATTCAGAGGCGTATACTTATCGTCAGCTAAACAAACGCTGGCATATAACGGGCATTCGATCATTCTTCTATGGAAATATGTTCCTAAATTGGTAATTTGTTTTTTCGTCTAGCTTACATATATTTATAATTCCTCTCCCTCCTTCAATTCTCGGTAATATAAGTCGCGTTTTACTACTGTACGGGTGATGTTTCCTATATTTCGTTAGTGTAGTTCTAATTACTCGTAGTCTTTCGATATCTGTGTTTGACCAAGATATAATTCCAAATGAATATGTAAAGGCTGTATAGCAAAAGTGTTTATAGCTTTTACTATATTTCTACTGCTTAGGTCAGACCTGCATATGCTTTCAAGTCTGGATGTGAATTCTTTAGTTAATGTTTCCTTAATTAGTTTATGCTCAATTCTCTTAGACTGTTGTATTACCAGATATTTATATACTTCGACCTCCTGCATTGGCTTTATATATTCTTGTTCTGCAGTGACAAACTCTGTCATCTCTAACTTAGATCCCCTCTTTATGTTAATGGTTCTGCATTTATCTAATCCAAAGTGCATGTTAATATCAGCTGTAAATTTATCCACAACCTGAATGAGTTGTTGCAATTTCGGTGGCGATGATGCATACAATTTTAAATCATCCACGTACAGCAGGTGTGATACAATTTTGTTTTGGAATTTGTATCCGATTTGCGTCCTTCTAATCAGATTGAAGAGTGGATTCAATGGCAGGCAAAACCAGAGAGGGCTCAGTGAGTCCCCCTGAAATATGCCGCTTGTTACCCTGATTTCCTCAGTCCTGGTCGTACTTCCATTTTGCGATAAATGAATAGTGGTGTGCCACTCTTTTACCAGTTCTTGAAGTGTGTTTATTAAAGCTGGATGAACTTTGTATATTGTTAATATCTTAATTAGCCAAGAGTGTGGACTCGAATCGAAGGACTTCTGATAATCAATATAACAGCATGATAAATTTCGATTTTTCTTACAAGTGTGTTTCATTATAACTGAATCTATAAGTTGTTCTTTACACCACTGCTTTCCCTTTCTACAACCCTTTTGCTCTTCATTTAGTAAATCATGTTTGTCTATATGTCCTGTGAGTAGTACTGTGAAATATGATGTAGTAGTTTATATATCGTTTGAAGGCTGGTAATTGGCCGGTATTTCGCTGGGTTATTAGAGGCGGTTATTATTATTATTATTATTAGATGCGTATAGACCTGGTTGAACCACGCAAAGCATTCTGACTAATTTTCGAGTGTTCCTTCTGATCTTCCACACCTCCCTCATCCTTTCTCCGTGGATTCTCTTTCTCTCTTCTGTCCACCTTATTTCCGATCTCCCTGAATTTTGCTCTCTGATGCAACGTTACATATATGTATTTTTTTTCTATATGTCTTTCTATCCTCAATCTCTGTTGGGTTCATTTGTGCCTTTCCCAGATCAGTTCTGACTTGTACAATCTATGGTACTGTTGACTTAATCCCTTGTATGTATGTAAGAATTCTGTTGGTGAGTCTTGTCGGTGGGAGTCTACTGATATGTCCATAGAATTTCAACCTTCTTTTTCTTATGTCCGCCGCTACGGTGGACATTTTCTCTGTGGTCTTTCTAGAACGTAGTCTATATCCTTCCTCTATTAGTTTTGGGCCGAGAATTTTTCGCATAATTTTGCGTTCTTCTTTTAGTATGTTTTCTATGCCACTTTTTGTGTGGAGTGTAAGTGTCTCGCTTGCGTATAGTACTTCTGGTTTGATTACTGTGTTGTAGTGTCTTATTTTTGCGTGTGTGGATATGTAATCCATATTGTAGATATTGTCTGTCTTGCCATATACCTTTTTTATCTTCTGTAATCGAGTCTTCTGAGCTATCTTCTCTCCTCCTGGGGGTTCAAGGATCTCGCCCAGGTATTTGAAGTAAGAGACCCTATTTATCTTGCCGTATTTGGTGTTCAAATTTTGGACATCTAATTTTGAGCAGAAGATTCTGTTTTTTGAAAGGAGATTTGTAGGCAGACTTTTTTGCACATTCTATCTGTTCTTTTTCTGTTCTTCAATCTGTTCCGATGCCCTTGTTTCATTGTCTGCTCCGTCGTCTGCGGAGGCTAGGCATGAGATTTCTATGTTGTCTTTGGGTCGTCCTAGTGTTATTGGTCTCCAGTGTTCTCGATTTTTCAGTTCTTTTTCCCATTCCCTTATCGCTTTTCCAGGACCAGGTTAAAGAGGAGTGGGGATAACCCATCTCCTTGGCGTACTCCGGTTTTAATCAGGAAGGGTTCGGAAATTTCTCCCATAAATTTCACTTTAGAGGTTGTGTCGGTCAGTGTCTGCTTGATCAATCGTAGTGTTTTGGGGTCGAGTCCTTGTTCTTTTAGGATGTTGAACAGAGATTTTCGGTCGATACATTCGTATGCTTTCTTGAAGTCTACGAACGTGCAGTTGATTGGGACGTTCCTGATAGCTTTGTATTTCAGTATTGTTTTTAAGTTAAATATTTGTTCAGTGTATGCCCGACCAGGGCGAAAGCCTGCCTGGTACTCGCCAATTTTGTGTTCTAGTTGTTCTTGTGTTTTCTGAAGAACGCATGCTGAGAGGATTTTGTAAGTGACTTGTAGTAAGGAGATTCCTCTGTAGTTCACATCTGTTCCGTCTGCCTTCCTGTGCAGCGGGTGGATAAGAGCATATTTCCATTCATCTGGCAATTTTTCTGTTTGCCAGATGTTCGTGACAATTTGCGTGAGGTCCCGCAATGAATTTCGTCCGAGGTTTTTCAATAGTAATACCATCTTCACCGGATGTTCTGTTATTCTTGAGTTTGCGTATGTGCCTTTGGATTTCTTCCTGTGTTGGTGGTGGTGATTCTGAGGGGGTATAGATACAATTTTCCTTGGGGAATCTTGTGTCGCGTTCGGAGCAATTGAGATCAGAGAAATAGTGTGCCAGCTCCTGACAATTCTCCTGATTGGTTAGCGCTAATCTTCAATTCCACTTTCTAAAGCAAATATTTTGTGATGTGTATTCACGGATTTCTCTTGCGAAAGTCCTATAAAAGTCTCTCGTGTTATAATTGTGGAAATTCTCCTGTATAGAGTCTAGTTGTTCCTTCATGTACTTCCTCTTAGTTTGCCTGATAACCTTTGCGGTCTGTTTTCTAATCTCGTCAAAAAGCTGTTGATTTTCTGGAATTCTGGAAATCTGAAATTCCCCAATCTGTTGTATAGGTGGTCTCCATGTCTTCTTTTTTCGTGGAGATTTTTTTAGGAATATTGACATGATCTTCAGGTTATTCTGTTGGCATAGTTCGATGAGTCTTGTGCCATTCTTGTTGGTAAATTTGTGACCGAGACCTGATGGATTTTTTCTCTACCGATTTGTACATTAAAGTCGCCCAGTAAAATTTTGATGTCATCCTTTGGGACATTTACCATTACCTTCTCTAGTGTTGCCCAGAATTTCTCTATAGACTTGGGGTTTTATATATAATATATATATATAAATATATATATATATATATATATATATATATATATATATATATATATATATATATATATATATATATATATATATATATATATATATATATATATATATCATTCAGCCATTGTCGATCTACTGCAGGATGAAGGCCTCCCCAGCATGCTTCCAACTCGCGCGGTCCTGAGCTTTCCTTTGCCATTCGGGTCCAATATACTTGATGATGTTATCGTGTTTTCAGCCTTCTTCGTGGGCGTTTATGATCAAGCGGTCTCCATTCCAGAATTGCTTTGGTCCATCTGTCGTCGCATAGCCTTGCTATATTGCCTGACCACTTCCATTTCAATTCTTTCGCCTTTCCAATGATGTTCCATACCTTTGCTCTCTGATCCATATGCAGGTCTTTCTGTTCCGCTTTATAATGCCAAGCATACACCTTTCCATTCCCCTATGTGCAACCCAAAGTTTTTGAACTGATTGTGATGTGAGTGTCCATGTTTCACTTCCGTATGCCAAAACAGGCAGCACGGACGATTAAAATTCTTTCTCTTCATACAAAGTGGGAGTTTGCTCTTAAATAATATATTGAGCCGGCCAAATGCCTGCCAGCTACACTTAACCCGCCGTTTCACCTCCCGGGCAGTATCACCCTCCATTGAAATCCTTTGCCTAAGATATATGTAGTGGTCCACAATCTCCAAATCACTTCATAAAATAGAAATTCTGTTGTTGATTTGTTAAACATAACCTGACTCTTTTTAGGTTTATTTTCAAACCCGCCCTTTGCAGCTCTCGTATGTGTACTTGTAGCTGATCTGGGTCTTGTGAGAGGAGAATGATATCTGCGAATCTAAGGTGGCTTAGGTATGCACTATTGATTTTTATTCTCTCCTGTTTCCAGTCCAGATTACGAAATACCTCTTAAAGGTAGGCTGAGAAAAGAACAGGTGATATTGAGTCACCTTGCCGTACACCACGTTCTACGTTGATTTTAACTTCAAAATCATCCATGTGAATTGTAGCTGTAGCTTCCTCATACATGGATCTGAGTAGGTTCACATAGGCTGTGTCTATCCCTTGGTTAAGCAATTCATCCATTATGGCTTGAGTTGATAGTGAATCAAATGCCTTTACATAGTCAATAAAAGCCAAGTACAGTGGCATGTTGTATTTACTGTGCCTTTCTATGGTCTGTTGGACAACCTGAATATGGTCCATTGTACTGAATCCACTTTTGAATTCTGCCTGCTCTCTTGGTTGCGCGTCATTCAGTGTTCTTAATATCCTTTTACATATTATCTTGGTGAAAATTTTACACATAACTGATAGGAGGCTTATTGGGCGGTAGTTTTTTAAATCTTCCTGTGCTTCTTTCTTATGAAGAAGAATCACTTCAGCATTTTTCTATAGACCGGGTATTTTTTGATCTTTGAGGCATTTCGAGCACAATTTTGCCAGTATTTTATGTAGAGTTCGACCACCAGCTTTTAACATGTCAACCGTTACATTGTCCTTTCCTGGAGCCTGTCCATTCTTCATCGCTTCTATGGCATTTGTCAGTTATTTCAACAGGATATCTGGCATTTGCTCTTCCGTGGGCATTGCTGTCTTTAACTGGTTCTGATTTTCATATAACGTTGAATAAAATCTTCTGATAACCTCTAACATTTCTGTACGCTCCCTACACTCTGTGTCATCCTCACGCATTAAGGCAAACATTTGTGGCATTTTATTTTTCAGCTTATGTTTGGCTTTGTTTATTCCCTTGTTTTGTTCTAGTATTTTTTGCACTAGCTGCATGTAACCGACGCGTTTCCTCTCGAATACGTTTTCTTATAGTTTTGTAAAGCTCAACGTACTCGACCCTGCCAAAGGAACTGTCTGCATTCTTCATTGCCCTCCGTTTCTTCATTAAATCGATGGTTCTTCATTAAATCGATCATTGGAGATTTTTGACTGTTTAAAACTTTTTTCTGCTAGTGTATTGCAGCAGCCGTTTCAAGCACATTTTCGATGATTTTTCCATAGTGATATGTTAATACCATCTCTTCTGGGTCTTGCAACACAGCAAAGCGGTTCGACAAAGCAATCTCAAAATCATTGCCCCTCTGAAGCAGCTTCTCAGAATTCACTTTGCCCTTTTTCGATCTTACCATTCTTGTACGTTCTCTTCGACAATTTATCCTAACCTTTGCTTGTGCCATTCTATGGTCACTTCCAATATTAAAATGGTTAAGGACAGTACAATTGCAAAATATTGTTTTATCGTTTGACATGGTGTAGTCAATGTCACTTGCGAGACCAGATGGACTTTTTCATGTCCATTTTCTGCTGATATCTGCATTCGAAAGCCCTTTGCTTACACTATTGGCATCATTTCTATAAAAAAAATAATTTTAATTTTTGGCTTTCAGGTTTTTAAAATGAAAATCCCAAGCGGCAAAAAACTTCATTTTCGACACTTGCCATATTTCGTCTTTCGTCGTGGTCAAAAAGTTACAGGAGCAGGTCGAGCAATTTGCGCCCTATACGGGAGAGGATGCTATAGACGGCCGGACTACTCCAGATTAGCCAGTTCGTCAAGTTCGAAAATGGCCACTTTGAACTGAACGACACGTCCCGCTTTTGTTGATCTTCCGACTTTGATGAGGGCCATCTTAAAGCGCTCTTGAAGGAGGACGGGCGTCAAACATACCTAGAATTGACTGAGAAGATGGACTGCGGCCTTACTACAATTTCTCGACATCTTCAATCTATGAGACTTACTCAAAAACTCGGAGCTTGGGTGCCACACAAATTAACCGATGACAACAAGGAAAATTGTTTCAACAAAGCTGCTCAAAATCTCGCCCGACAACGACCAATACGCGGTCACAAGCAAGTAGAGAATCGTTACGGGAGATGAGGAATGTGTCTCTACGTGAATGAAGGAGTGGGTGGCGGCAGGAGACATGTCAAAGCCAAGAGTTAAGTAGGATCTTCATCCCAAGAAAACCATGATTTGCGTTTGATGGGCCTAGGAGGGTCTCATGTACTAGGAGTTGCTGGAAAAGAACAGGACCGTCGACAAGGAATGCTACCTCACACATCTGCACCGTGTAAATGAGGATATTCAACTCAAACGACCCGATCGACAAAGCGACGTCATCTTGTTTCACTACAATACACAACTTCGCACAGCAAACATCGTCAAGAAAGCCCTGAATGATTTCGAATGGGAGGTCCTTCTGCATCCGCGGTACTCTCTAGATCTTGCGCCAATCGATTTTTACCCTTTTCCACTCGGTGTCCACCCGTGTGAGGGACGTAACCTTCGCCAATGATGATAACCTCTCAAAAACAGGCTTAACAACTTCTTCGAGTCCCGTCCCGATGATTTCTCGCGAAACAACATCATTGAATTGGTTGACAGTTGGGAGCAGGTCGTGAACAATGGCAGAGAATACATCATTGATTAATTTGTTATAAATGTTTTTTTCACTAAAACTTTTTAATAAAAAAATGACGGGAACTTATGGAACAACCCAATATTTAAAAATATGTTTGTCCACCTCGATTAGTTATACACTCATTGGCTCATCTGGCATTGATCAAATGAGCGGGTTGTTTTTGGGGTTTTTTATTCTACTATTTTGTATCTTTGTACTTTATGTCTTAAGGCTTCCAGTGTTTGAGAGGGATTGGATGGATAAATTCAAAAGTGTCCATCCATTCTGTAAAATTGTTACATACAAATTTGTTACATTTTTATGTAACAATTGTAACGTTTGTCGAGATCTAACATATATCGAGTATGGGTTAAATTTAATTGCCTCCAAGGTGACATCAGAAAGCTGTTGGCAGTCATGAAAAATATTAATTCATTGCTTTTACATAGTCTGTCTAGTGGCAAAGATGACTGATTGAACTATCTTGTAAACAACAATGAAATATTAATGTATACAAGCTTTATGTAATGGGGTACTTTCAGCTTTCACCACGAGAAGTTTCAAGGTGCTGATCGTTTTCTCCTTTGTAATTAACATAAAATATCATAGCACGTGATAAAATGTAATTAAAACTGTTTATCGTAGTGAAAAAGTGAGTCGTATTAACTTTATTAAGTGGTTTGCAAGATTTAGTGACAACAGCGAGAAAATTGAAAAAACCCTCGTGCGTCTGCCGATCTCAGGAGAAGCTCTTTGCTACTTCAAATCTACTGTACAACTAATTTTTATGAGAAATGCGGGAAACGGAAGATTTGCATTCGCTTTTTTGCTTAAAAGGAATACCCTATCAAATCCCATATTCATTCAGTAACACTGGTTCAGTGCCAGTTTTGGCTTGTCTCAGAACTGAAGCTGGCGATGAAAGGAAGGCTTTTTGACATCGGACGGGCTTCGAGGCAAGTGACAAAACTGAGACTGAGAAATAAATACTAAAAACAGTTCATAAACAACGTTTTATAAGTTATTTTGCATCAGTTAACTTTATTTTTGAAAGATTGTGTACCTGCTAAAGCAAATAAAACGTTAAAACATGCAATTTTTTTCTTTTATAAACATTTTTATATCTTTTATTCTATGGGTCGTAACGTTTTAAAATAATTAGTGGAAAACACGGACCTGTTTTTCAAACGCCCATTAACATTTTATTACAATCGCATACTGATTGCAGATATATTGTTTCCTATGAATCACAAGCGTCCTAGTATTCCGGTGACGTTCACAGACCAATTGATTCCCATAAATCCTCTGTGACAGAACGTGTGTAGGCTGGAGATACGGAAAACGTTACACTACATTTACGTGCCAAATTTGGTATTAGAAAATAAGTTTTAACTGGAATGCTTGCTGGAATACAAAAAAATTATCGAGAAATAAATAATTACTAATTCAGTAACAATTTTTATAATATCAGTATTTTATTGAAAAAAAAATGTGAGAAATAAAATGTATTGGGCTGATGCAAAAGTTCGTCCCATTTTTTTTATAAAAAAAAGATATTTGCTAAACATTACATTTTAATTAATATAGTATGTGCCATTATGTTTGATGACCTCTTTCATCTCCCCGGTAGCTGCATAATCCCGCTCTCATTGAAGTTCTGAGGTTGCTAGCTAATGAACTGATCGAGATGATTTTTCAAGCCTTTTTAGGTACTAAAGTTTTTACCATTTAAGCTGTTTTGAAGGGATCTAAATAATTGGTAGTCGGATAGCGTAAGGTAGGGAGATTACCGTGGGTGGACCAAAACGTGCTGGTCTAGTTGTAAACGTTTCTGTTGGGTAGCCGAAGGCACATGTGGTTTAACATTGTCTCATTGAACGCAATGCCCTTTCTGTGGGGTAATTCAGACCTCTTCTAATCAATTGCTTGTTTTAATTAACATATTTATGCACAGTATTTCCCCGAAGTAATGGTCTGATTTTCAGGTAACGCTCATAAACGATTTCCTACCAGTCCTAACAAATACATGTTTTAACCTCCAGGTGTAAACTGTCTCTTGGGCTGGTTGAAGGACCATCTCCGGGCAGACACCATGGTATCTTATGGTTAACATTATTATATACCCAGTCGGTAGGCTTCCTGATAGACTTATGGGTAGGCAGGTAACTAAGGGTTGATAGCCTGAAGGGGGTGCTGGCCTGGTTTGTCGGTAGCTGATGACCGTGGTTCGGAACCCACGTTAAGCTGTAGGTCCAGTCGCTAAATAGCTTTAGATGCTGATGCGCCTCTAACCGTAAATCCTTTCCTTTCATTTTTATTATATACCAGGTATGTAAATTTTAAACCGGAATTTTTGTATAGAAAATACACATTTATTGTATGAAAATGATAAAAAATATTTTATTCGGTAAGTATTGGCCATTGCTAGCTATACATTTTTTCACCTGTCTGATAATTTGTGTATGCCACACCATAAAAAAATGTTGCCCTTTTGAGGCAAACCAGTCATCGAGCTATTTTCGTTCATTTTCGTAAGAAATCACTGTTCGGCAAGTAAGCACACGGAGCTACGTCTGGTGAGTAAGCCGTATGCGAAAGTATTTTCCAACTAAATGCCTCAATCTTTTCCTTGACCAGTTTTGCTGTGTGTGATGGTGCATTATCATGAAACAAAACCACTTTGTGTTGCCTTTTTTGATATTCTGGTCGTTTTTCGCGTAAAGCTTGATTGAAATCGCTCATTTGTTGTCGGTAGCGTTCATTATTAAAGGTTTCGCCAGGTTTTAGCAGCTCATAATAGCTCATAATAGATATTCGAATCAAACTGAAATTTTACTCACTGAAAAGCATGTCCTGAACTGAAAAACTGATGCATTTTCTGCTATTTACCTTTATGTTTCCATATACGAACCTGTACAAAACCAGTGAAATTAGAATGAAATTAACTTCAACAGAAATTTAATGCTGTGGGAAAAAAGTACCACATCCATTCTACATATATGAATCAAATTTCTGATCCCATCAAACACAGAGCTTTGAATTTCGTCAATAGCGATTTGGCCTTGCAGTCGATGTCGATGGTTTGCCTGGTGTTACTCATGATCTTTTACGCTTAGCATTTTTTTGAAATATATCCACTTTCACTCTTTTTCAGAAATAGTGAGCTCAAATCAGAACACTCGCGTGATTCTAGTGGCCAAATTATATCGCCAAATTGAGAATTGACGTTTCTTGTAAATATATTTTTCAAAATGACCATTTTATCTCGTGTTGTTTGGTTTGTTCTTAGGTATGGAAACCTTATAGTTATTTCTTACCTTGCATCTTCTTCTTTACAGTAGGGTCATGACCTATGGAAACTCATTCCGTTTGGGTCCTGTTCAGACTACTCGCCAGCGTTCTTTATTTCTGATTTCCTTGCTAGCATATTGGAGAGATGAATGAGTTAGGTCTTTAATTTGGTCTGCCGCGTGATCCATAACTCTCCATCCATCCCTGTACCACCAGTCTTTCTAGGTTATTGCCCTTCCTACGTTCAATGTGGCCGAATAATCTTAGATTCATTCATGAATAATTTAGAATAGCCTTGTGGGTGCGTTAATTTTTTGAATGATGGATGCGTTTGTTCGTCTATGAAATGGGAAGGACCACTCTCCAGCACCAAATTTGACAGAATCAGTGCGCTTGAGGTCTTATTTTTAATGGTCCGTGTTTCAGCGGAATATAGCAATACTGGAAAAACTAAGATTTTACTATTATTAGGTACTATTATTATTTTTACTTACTATATGTTATTAAGGTTTCTTTGTGTTCTGTGTTATGACCTGTCCCTCCAGATCTTTTGCAAATTTCGCATTATATTTCTTTTCATTTCGTATCTTATTCTGATCTCATAGGTGTTCCACCACCTTCATTCGATATTAAAGCCCCAAGATAGACGAATTGGCTTACTACCTTCATTTGCCCATTTGAATGATGTTGGACATGTTTTATTTTGACGGTCGATAAACATTATTTTTGGTTTCTCCTCGTTTATTTGTCGTCTATAAATTTGGCTTGATAATGATAAATATCATAATCCTTGGCTTGATAATGATAATATCATAATATAATAATTATTGTCACTTGATAATTAAGGACACATAATCGGCCGATTCCGTAAGAAGTTTAGTGTCATCGAAATATCTTAAATTAGTTATTTTAATGCTGCCAATACTGATATCACCCGTCCAATCTTCGAGAGCTTTACGCATGATATATTCAAATTACGCCAATCAGGTGATTTGATGCTCCCATTTTCTGTAGAATTTTTCATAATTTCTCCCATTTTGGCCTGTCAAAGGCCTTCTAATAATCAAGGAAACAGATCTGCAATGACAAATAGGATTTTAAGCGTTCGTTGATAATATGAAGCAGGATTTTACTTGCATGTGGAATAAGAGCGACAAGGTGGTAATTTTTGCATTTTTCTCTAGAGGGCGTACCTATCTATATTTTATAAGGTATAATCCTACATGGGTCCTATATAATATATAGAACACGTGTAATATGTAGTTTTGCAGTAAGAGTGTCAGAATTTAGGAATGTAATAGCGACAATACTGTATAAAATACAACAAAGAAAGCAATAAATTTCGGAAAAAATATCGTTATTACTCTACATAGTTTCCTTTTAGCTCTATGCACTTTTCTTAGCGATGTCCATTAGCTTCGATTCCCTGTTTATAATGAGAATCGTTGAGCTCCTCAAAATAGCCGTCAACCCTGCTGGTTCCTGCACTCCACCTCTTCATTGTTGGCAAATCTTTTACCACCGAGCCATTTTTTCAAGTTGGAAACTTGAAAGAAAATAATCCGAGGGGGCTAAATCTGGCGAATAGGGTGCGTGTGGAAGCAGTTCAAACTTTAACTTAGTGATTTTGGCCATCGCGATAACGGATGTGTGAACTGGTGCATTGTGAGCACTGGTGATCACTCAAACGCTGCAATAAGTTCGCATAATACTCGCCGTTGATTGTTTTTCCTTTCTGAAGATAATCAATGAAAATTATTTCACGCGCATCCCAAAAAACTGACACCATGACCTTGCCTGCAGACGGAACTGTCTTCGTCTTCTTTGGAGCTGATTCTCCCTTTTCAGTCCATTGTTTTGACTGTTCCTTCATCTCAGGTGTGAAGTAATGGACCCATGTTTCATCCATGGTTATGAATCGATGCAAAAACTCAGCTTTATTCCTGTGAAACTTCGCCAAACATTTGATTGAAATATACTCACGACGCTGTTTTTATTTCATTGTGAGTAATTTCGGCACCCATCTTGCGCACAGCTTTTTCATGTCCAAATTTTCAGTCAATATGCGATGTACAGCACTTTTTGAAATGCATACCATGTCTGCTGGTCGCGCACTTTCTGTCGACGGTCATCCAGTACCATTTTGTGAATTTTCTTCACCATTTCTGGCGTGGTCACATCATTTGGTCGACCACTGCGATGTTTGTCTTGGCAGCTCGTACAGCTTTTTTTAGACTCTGCCGTCCAATATTTCACTATTGTAAATGAACAAGCAGACTCCCTAGAATTTAGCTCCGAAGATAATTTAGCTCCGCTTTGATATCGGTTGGACTGACACCTTTCAAGTGAAAGTATTGTATCACATAACGATGACCAATGTTTTCCATGTTTCCAAATTCATTGAGAACATTCACTATTAATGGCTGCCAAACAAATACTAAATAACGTAGCGTTGTCAAACTTCAAACTCAAGCTTTATAAGGTTGGTACTTTCTACCTAACAACAACCACCATCTATACGTCAGGTCGGGTACTTCTGGGACTATCCTCGTAAATGTCACCCATAAATTTTTGTATTCCTTACATTGTGACATATCAGCATGGAAATATACACTATACACAAATTGGAGTTTAGAGCTATTGGAAGGCTTTTTCACTTTGATGAAAAAGTCGTCTTTTTTGACAAAGGAAAAAAAGGTTATTTTTCTGTCTTACTGGTTTTGTGAACAAACATAACTGTAGGATTTAAGCCGATGAAAATCTTCATGTGATTCAAGAGTTACCCCTTTATGCTCAGAAAGTGACTGGTGCTGTTTTTGGCCTGAAGGAGTGATAGCAATTTATTTTTTGAAGACGTTGATGAATATTGTGTTATTGTTTATGATGAATACTCTACGAATATGTTAATCTTTTCCTGAACTAATAAATGTGGATATAAACAATGTTCGAAATCGATTTGTTGCAAGAAGTTTGCTGGACGCGTTATTTCACAAAATGGTAACGTCAACTGACCGCGTTATTTCACAAAATGGTAACGTCAACTGACCACCAAGATCATGCAATTTCACGTATTTGGACTGTGTTAAATCTCTGGTTTACGGAAATAAAGTCCGAACAATTATTGACCTTAAACGAAACATTCAGGCCACAATTGAAAATAAACCACTAGATATGTGAGACAGAGTAATCCAAAATTGTGTCTCCAGAATGCATTCCGCCAACCAGACGAAGCCGAAAGGGACACTTGAACAATATTATTTTCAAAACACAATGCCATTATTTGTTCTTCAAGATAAAAATAAAAATTATCGGATTATCACTTGTTCTTTTCATTCTGCCTCAATTTAAATTTCTGACACTCTTATTGGAAAACCCTTTACAATTCTGTCAGTTATTTTACATTCATCGAAAGTACAATTAGTAACATTTGAAAAAAAAAGTTACTCTAAAAAATCAATGATGAAGTGCCACATGAGCTTAATGAAATGAATTTTAAACTAAATCAATATAATTTATTTCTACAATGTAATCCATTTTTTCATCACAAAAGATCATGATGATCAAAAAAAAAGCTGTTATTTTTCAAACGGCCCTGTTATCATTTTGATGGGACTATACTTTTCGGACTATAACGACGGTCCACGACGGTTCGGACTATAACGACTTTTTAAAACCTTCAGTTACGAATGCGATTTGCCAAATTCTGAAAAATATGCCATTGTCTCTACTTTGACCTCATCCTTTAAAGTGAATCTTCGTCCAGCAAGTCATCTCTTTAGGTTTGGGAAGAGGACGGAATCTTGTTATCGTGCAATTTTTAAACGAAACGAAACTAATAACATCTTCCCACGCTTCTTCTTTCCTCTCTCTTTCCCTGCACAATTACAATCACTCAACACAATTAATTGCAATTACAATCAATAATTCGTAACGTTGTCCTCTGAATAGTCAATCAAAAGCTTCGAATGTTTTGATGATATATTTATTGAGCATGTATTAGCTTTTATATCGTAATGGAGACTGGAATATATGGAGCAGCGAATCATTCGAATTTTCAATTAATTTTCTGTTTTTCTGTAGTAGAAGAAATATTTCATTTCAGGAAGTAATCGCTGGGAGCCAAATTCGGCTCTCTTCGAAGTGTAGGTCTTAGAGTTTTGTAGCAATAACCCGAAACGGGGGTCCAGGTGCATTATCTTCGTAAAAGAAAACTTTCTTTTTGGACAGATGTGGGTATTAGCTTGAGCCGAAAACTCTTGAATTGGTCTAGTAGTGAAACGTAATAGTCTCCAGTGATGGTCCTGTTTATTGTCAGGCAGTCTATGGGTACCACATCTCGATCCCAAAGGAATTGTTTTCGCTTTTTTTCTTTCGCAAGCAAACTTTTTTTTCTTTTCGCAAGCCCACGGTCCTTCAGCCGGCGATCATTTAATACGACATTGTGAATTTTTGTAATAACTTTGTCGGTCGTAACCGTTTTTAATTGTATATATTGTCTTCGTGGATGTACGACTACGTTTAGCAGCGCACTTTTTTACCGTCGAAAACGAATGGCAAGAATACTTTAAAGTTGATTGTAACTCTTTTGGTATGTCTGAAGGGGTTAAATCCATCGAAACAAAGCCTTTCTTTATAACAGTCAAACTTTATATCAGCTTAAACTTTCACTTTTATTCATTTTTAAAAAAATCTCAAACCTTTTTTGCTTTACTCGAACTTTACAAACAAGCAACTAAACTTTCGTGTTTGAAACTTTGCATCATCTAACCAATCATATTTGACAACTATCAGTCATTTGGTTCTACTCGCGCCATCTATGTATTACGCTGAAAACTTTTCGAACGACCTCTTCAGCAGACGCACCAATTTTTGTTTTCATATGGTATAAAAAAAGCCGATTTGTCAATATTGAACCGTAGTCCGTGGATCTTCGGCTATTATGGTCTTTATTTCATCGACATCAGTACTGGAAGGATGGCTAGAGCGATGCCGGTTTTCCAGGTTAAAATCACCGCTCCTGAACCGACCAAAATACTTATTATAATATATTATTAAATACCACTTATTCACTATGATCTGCCCAATAGAATCTCCCCCGTAAACGCCACAAATCGTGTTTTCGTTTGGACAGCGTGTTTGCCCTTTTTTGAAATTATGAAGCATAAAGTGACATTTTAAATTTAAATCAACTTGACTAACTGAAGGCAAATCAAAGCGAATTCGAACGTAAACATTGTAGATACCACAGGAATTAATAATATGTAAATAAACATTACTAATCCAACAAAGATTTCTGTTTACAAGCGCTAAAAGAGCAACTAATGGAAAATCCCTAACTTTCCGGACAACCCAATATAAAGATAATATATTTCTAGTCTAGATTTAAAAATAGTCTAAAGAATACCGACAAATGGATATGCAGTACTGTTGATAATTAATAAAGTTTGTTACGTAACTTAAAATATTTTCAGATATATTTTTATTGGTTACGTTGGGTTCAATATCCATTAGAGTATTAACCATCAGAGTGCGACAATATAACGGGCCGTAAATTCCCGAAACTTTCGAAATGCACTCACCCCATGACTCATTACGGGACCACCTGGCAGACGCCGACAGCTCGAGTCTGGCCGATGCCGCCGCCACCACCACCGCCGTCCGAGGTCGACGACCGGCGTCGCGGCGCCACCGACGTCGTGGGAGCTCGGGACGACGACGCCCTGCCGCCACCGCCCAGATGGACCGCCGCAATCGAGGCTGCACATCGGATGGTGGTGATTGACCCTTTCGGATGCCGCAGCGCCGAAATTGGGGCACGGCTTTTTTCCTGACTATCGAACGGAGAAAATCAGTAGTGTAGGTTATTTATGTCAAGGAAAGGTTGGCATTGTTCGAATGAAGATGATTGAATTCAACTGGATTTGAATGACAGCTGGATTTCAATAGATATATTTTTAACTATACATGTTTGTTTTTGTTACAAGTATATTTTATTAATTTTATTCAAGTATGTGGATTATCTCGAATTTCTTTATGTTATTTATTCAACTTACATTTTACCGATACAGAATTATATAAGAGGCGCAATTTATGACAAGGAGGTGTAAACAAATTAAATCAATTAATCAAAAAACATTTTGAATTGTAGGCTTAATATTAATAATCTTAATACCGCTTTAATACTTAAGTTGTTGTTGACAGACAACTAATAGACTGGATATGATTCAGCAATTGCTAATACATCACGCATCTCGTATCCAACCAGATACTCAGTATACAAATCTTTTGTAATAATAGTGATCTAGCAATCCATGTCAAGTTTTGGCCAAGATTCAACTATGATATCTTTGATACATAAAAAATGTTCTTGTTCTTGTTGAACTTGTTCGCAGAGCTTCGCCTCTACTATTTCTATCATTTAGTGCTGAGTTTTCAAAATGATTTGATGGATTTAACTCTTACAATATTCATGACTTTCCTTGGATTTGAGGTAGTTCCAAAAAAGCTAAAACTATTATAAACAAATTAATTCGTCCCAATATGTCAAGCAGTACACGTAAAGTAACAAAGAAAATCGTATCGTTGTTATAGCGATATATAAGTGCAATAAATCTGTAACGAAGATTTTAAACTTGTTCAAACCGTTAAAAATACGAGGGTTACTCTTTATGTATCCGGAATTGGCAACAACGATGTTACTAGGCACCACTTGACATATACATCGTAAAGTTTAACGTTGTTGACTGTATACGTACTCAGAACGTTTTGTCATTCGGACGGTATTTGTGTTGTTTAGTGACTTAAAAATTTGATCTAGTTAAAAAATGGAATTAACTGGTGAGAACGATCAACTCACTTCGACTTTTGGCGATGAAAAACCATCGATAAGCTCTTCATATCACTGGTTTAGTGAATTGAATCGTGGCCGTCGTTCGCCCACGGATCAATTTAAAGAAGGTCGTCCAAAATCGGTTGTTATGCCAGAAAACATCGATATTGTGCACGAACTGATGAAGTAAGATCGACATGTGACATACCGTGAGATTGAGGCATCTCAGGGCTTTATTATGACAAGCATACACAAAATTTTATATGAATATTTAGCCGTAAAAAAGATTTTTGCGCGTTTTATTCTGCATAATTTGACAATCGCTCAAAAAAGGCTTGTGTCGATTGGTGCAAAGAAATGCTCGAAAACTACAATCGTTGTGTCAAAAGCCATGTATAACATCTACACAGGTGAATCTTGGATCTATACGTATCTATACTGTATTGGTCTTTCAAAATGAGCCAAACCCAACAAAAGTTGTTAGCCCAAGAAACACTTCTTGGGCGACTTTGGGGCACCTTTTTTTGGAATAAATGGGCATGTGGCTACAGTGTCACTAGAGAATCGTAGAACGGTCAATTCTGAACGGTACACAATCATTTGTTTGCCAGAAATCTTTGAAGAAATGAGAAAAAACAACCAACGGCGCAGAATCATTCTTCACCATGAGAACGTAAGCTCGCACACCTCGGACGAATAACTCAATATTTGACCGGTCAGAACATCGAATTGATGGGTGATCCGCCATACAGTCCTGATTTGGCATCCAATGATTTGTTTTTGTTCCCATCCGTGAAGAATAAACTACGAGACCAACGATTTTCGGCCCCAGAAGGAGCGGTAGATGCGTTCAAAATGCATGATGTGGAGATATGTTATTCAATGTGAATGGAAAAAGAGCTATGAAAATATGTTCAAACATATGCAGAATAGTATGGATCATCGCGGAGAATGTTTTGAAAAATAATAAAACCATTTTCAAATATAAATATTTGTTTTTATTTATTACTCCGGATATATAAATACCAACCCTCGTATGGAAAGAAAATTGTCTCACTTTAAAACGATATTATGAAATCTCGATCGATCAGAGCAAGAAGTAGCCGACGTCATGAGATCAGGACTCCTGTTGACTAGCTTGAAGCTTACCGAAGCTTGCTTACTTGTTTGAAGTTTAAACATCTACCGGATAGCGATTGACGCCAAGAGCCGCGAGAACAAAGGTGCTATTGCATGCCAGCGGCATGCGAACTGAGGACACAGGAACATTCTTTTTACAGGTGCAATAATTTTCACTGTTGAAGAGAAATTCAACGGGTAAAATGGCCAATTGCTGGATCTTCCAGCTAGATTCGGTGTCAGCCCAGAAGGCGAGATCTACCTGCCTGAGAATTTTTGCCTGAAACTGGCCCTCACGAGTCTGGACTTAATCCGCTGGACTATTGACTGTGGAATGTTTTAGAGAAGGCCTGCTCTAAACCTTACCGGAATTTAAAGGGTCTAAGAACTGCTTTGGTGGAAGTAGCATTCAATAACCTTGGAAATGGTTCGTGCGTCGATAAACGAGTGACCGGGCTGTTTGAAGGAGTGTGTAAAAGTAAAGGGTGAACATTTCGAATTCCTCTGTTTTTCTATACATTACACACACTTATATACAAGGGACAGACCTTATGGCAGGTCTTCGTATAATATTTCCATCATTTTTACTATCTATTTCAAACAATCCCTTTCCTCTTTCCGAGGCCATAGTGCTGAAGTTGGGGCACGATTTTATGTCAGCACGTATCTATGTCAATGAAAGGTGATGCTTGAATTGTAAGCAATACAGTGTCCAATTTTATTCAATCATGTTATGGTTTAATTGAAATTGAATCATCTCCTGATGATGGTAACATGGTTAGCAAAACGCGCGTCAAGAAGTTTAAAAAGGTGTTTTAGTGTTTAATGGTAAATCTCTTCGAGTTTAGTGTTCGAAGGTTCCTATAGAACAGCCTTTCCCAACCTTTTTCAACGACCCCCAAGAGATTTTACTATGGTTGGTATGGACCCCTTAATAATAAAAACAAAAACAATGACTCCACCACGCCTCTATATGTGTTTTCGTAATTTTGACTTTTATATTTGTATGTATATTTGGATAGGTTCTCGGACTCCCAGGGGTCCACGGATCCCAAGTTAGGAAACCCTGCTATAGACGAATTAATGTTATGGTTTGTTGTTTCTTTCAAAGATTCATATTTATTAATCCAATGAAATTATTTATATTATAATATTGGTGATTTGCATTAATCAAACCTCACTGCAATATTGAAAACAAGTGACTAGCTTCATTTGTTTTATCGGAACCTTTACTGGTAAAATATAAGTTAAGCAGATTTTCCATAAAAAAACCAAATAAGAAAATTCGTTCTGGTAATTTTTTTGCTCAAATTGTAGCACTATATGCATGTTCATAAATTAAGAACATTAACTGATATTGATGTAACATGATCCATTATACATGCGTACGTGAGCGTGATAAGGGTCTAAATTTATCGGAAACAATTTTTTCAATTTTTAAGAAGCTTGGCTATGTAAATTAACTCACTGTGTGGTCCACATAAGCTTAAAATTAATCATTTAATACAATGCATCAGCATATATAATTTGAAATTAAAGTGATCTAGTTATAACGTGATTGATTGTTTTATTACTTTTATTATTATATATTACTTTTATTCTACAACCTATTCTTTTACCACGTTGACCGATATATACCGCTTCACAATTCTTACAGTTAATTTTATATACACCCGATTTATCTGAAGTATCTGTTTTATCCTTATTATTAACTAACATTCTACCTACATTAAGATTGTTTACATAAATAGCCTTCCAACCTAATTTATTTAATTTTTTACACACTGTATTTCTAAGTTTAAAAGTGTAATTAATACATTTAAAATATTTGTCTTTTTAAAAAAGGAATAAAACAATTTTATACTTTGTTATCTATCACTTTTATTTTTAAACAAAATTGGTGTGACTATAGTTTCCTAAAACGACTTTACATTCTCAAACACTACTTTTAAAAAAACTTACTACTTAAAAAAAAAAGTAGTGTTTGAGAATGTAAAGTCGTTTTACGAAACTATAGTCACACCAATTTTGTTTAAAAATAAAAGTGATAGATAACAAAGTAAAAAATTGTTTTATTCCTTTTTTCAAAAATGAACTATCACAAAGTAACGGACAAATCAATCAATAATTTGTCTTTTTGCTTTTTAATGTTATAGAATTCTTGTAAATTCAACTTTTTTTGTTAATGTTTTAACAATTTGACAATTAATTATTCTTTGTAGCCGTTGTTTTTTGCTATTTGTTTAATGGTATAGAGTTCTTTATTAAAACTATCTTTGTTTAGTGGAAATCTAACTAACCTATGTATTAGACTATGAAAAGGAGATAGTTTGACAAGATGTAGAACCAAAATGTATAACCGTGTCTGTTGTAGTCGGTTTTCTGTAAATATTAAATTGTAATTTATTAGATATTTTCTTTATCTTTATGTTTGGGAAGTTAATTTCATCATTAAGTCCAATCTCCATACTGAATTGAATATTTTTGTTTATGGAATGGAACAAAGGGCCTAAAAACGTGTGTAAATTTATTTCCGTATCATTCCAAAAGCAAAAAAAACGTTCACGTATCTACGCCAGTGTGATATATTGTTGATTGATGGATTTTTAGAGTTAAAAATAACATTTTCGAAATCAGCCATAACATTTTCAGATAACAAAGGTGAGATAGGTGAGCCCATTGGAAGACCGTGTTTTTATTGATAAATCTCATTGTGATATTGAAAATAATTTTGTTGTAGGCAAACTAGGATTGCTGTTTTTAGTTCAATTTTTAATCTGTCTTCTATGTCTGCATTGTCTATATGTGTAATTGTAATTAAATCATTTACTGGTATAGAAGTAAGTTAAAGTAAAGAGGCAGTTTATATCAAAAGAGACTAATTTTTCATTATTCGTTTATGTCATGTCTTTAGTTTTTTGTATAAATTGTAATGAATTGAACATTGATTAACTTAGGTAGCGTATGACTTAATTATTTAGACAGCTTAGAACTAGGTGCATTAACATACGAGACTACCAATCTTATCGGATAATTTTCTTTATGAATCTTAGGTATTCCATAGAATTTCGGGGCTGAAGGGTTCATACTTTTAAATTTATAAATTTTATTTAATGTTATGTTTACTTTGAGTGTTTTTATAATTTCTGTTTGATTAGTTATATTACTCTTTTCTAGTATTGTTTTCACTTTATTATTATACTTAGTCTTGTCCGCATTGCAAAGGATTAAGTTATTATCTTTCAACTTTTGTTTAAGGTTTAAGGTATAATTATTAATTAATCTAGCTTTTTGGAAAATTAAGATTATTAAAAATGTTCAGATATATTAAGTTTATTATATAGAGGTAAGTTTTCCATTGATATGGTGGCCAATTCTGCGTTAATTAGTAAAGTTTCTAATTTTTGTTTTGAGTAAATTTGTGGTGAATATTTTAAACCATTTTTCAATAAGTCCAACTCACCCTTATTAAATGAATGGTCAGATAAATTAACGACTCTAGAATAAAACTGATCTACGTTTACATCAGGCTTGTTTACATTATAGTTATTACAATTTTTCTTTTCTGATATTAATTTATTGAGATATTTTAATTGTGTGATTAAAGAGTGTGTGATTTAAGAGTGTGATTAAAGACACACGCAATACAGTGTGTGCCTTATCATTAACGGTTTCTCTTATCTGTCGGTCCATATATTGAAAAAGAATAACGTTTTCTTTGTGAAGTAATTCATTGTGTATAAGTTTTAAGTGTAAGCTTACATTATTTCTTGTCCGGCACCACGTTCTTTCTTTGTCGCCAGTTTTTGTATGCTGCTTGGATTGCGATGTTAGCCTCTCATGATTTATGAACGCACTTCATTTTCATATGTTTTGGATACATTTTGTTAACTTTAGTAAACTGTGTTGGTAAAACACTGCGCACACACACACACACACACACACACATATATATATATATATATATATATATATATATATATATATATATATATATATATATATATATATATATATATATATATGCAAAGCGAAGCTTTTGTCGAAATTTATTATTAAAATCAGTGTTCTTTGCGCCAAATTTATAGAGCACTTCCTGGTGTAATCGCCGAATTGTCGACAAATTCCGAACGCATTTCATGTTGCTGGATATTTAAATAAAAACAAGACAAAAAACTGTGCATTCCGAAGAAAATACCGCCGCTGTTGCTGTCAGTGTTGATGAAGATCTAAATTTATCAATTTGTCGCCATTCGCAGGAAGTTGAGCTTTGTTATTCGACTACGTGGATTATAGAATTTTAAATTTGAATGGTAATGGTCTGGAAGAGATGTGGTTCCAACAGGTCGGCTTTACATATCATACAACCTACACAATAGTTGATTTATTGAGGAAATAATTCTTTGAAAAAATTATTTCGATGAACCAACCTGTTATTTCACGCCTTTAGATTATTGCCTTTTTAATCTTTGGTCTATGCCGATAAACCATCAACTACTAATGTCTTGGAAACCCATATAACTCGGATACAAGACTCCAATTACTTGAAAAAGTTGCTGGAAATTGGATTGACAGAATGCGCTTGGTCAGAAGTAGTCGCGGTGGACATTGGTCGGAAATTGTGAAAAAACCAATTTTTTTGTAAATTTTATTTTCATAACTCAATTTTTTTTATTAATGCCTTCACTTTGCCTTTTTAATCAGTGAATCCATTTGTGGTGGTTGTATTGATTTATTCAAAACATACAGTATTCCAAAATTGTAACCAAAAAGACAAGTTTAACAATAAAGTTATGATTCCTAAACAAATTTGCCTCTTCATTATGATTTTAATCAAGAAAAATTGCAATTGTTTGTTTGAGTTCAAATACCCTTTCAATCACCTGTACACGAGATAGCCAGCGCACTTTGTAATAGTATAGGAGTAAGGTATAATTCGTTTCCATATCTTATAGCTTTGTAAACAATTTAACTTTAAAAAACTGTTTTTATATAGTTTTTAACTTTCGTAATTTTTGTAAAAATGTTAAGTTCCTCGCTCATATTTTTTGACACAAGAGCTGCTATGTTATGAAAGTTTATACATATGTATATATTTTTTTATTTATATGTTATGGAAATTAAATTTCGGTTAAACTTTTCGCACCTTCCTATGCACTAGTCCGTGCCTCCCACTTTGGAAATCGCTGCATCAGATTGATTATTCATTGAAATACTCCTTACCAAATATTACCTTTAATTTCAGTTCATCTCATCAGATTAGTTTAGTTACATCAGTATAAAAATACACTTTTCTGAAAGGGGAGTTCTGGAGTGGAGTAAAATTGACTGGAAATACCAAGAAATTATTAAATAAAAGGGTAAACGTATTACTAAATTACTGTTAAAGGCCGAATATACTTCTAGACAACCCTGTATATGAATTGTATATTTAACTATGCATATAAAAACTTTCTAGTTCATAAAATCTATCAAAAGTTTCTCTATGAAAAGATCCGAAATACACTATCCTCTTTTTCTTCTTCCTTTGTGTGAGACAGTTTGACTTCCACGTTGAATTCTCCGCTAGTTATTCACCGGTATACATTCCGCCTCAGACAAATCTAATGGACTTTTATGGCATCTCGGCTGTTCTGAAGGCGGTAAGGCCTTAGGCGCTCGTTCAGTTCTAAATCGATTACCTACGTGCGAAATTGGCTTTTTAATAAGCAATGGTACTGACCTGAGACTGGTTCTGGTTCATACATGGCGAGTTTATTATTTTATAACTGCACTAGTAAACTCCCTGGTTCATTATAATAATAGTAATATAATAATCACCATTATCAAAGTATTGTACATAAGACACTTTTGATGGTAAATGTACCAATTTCTAATGATACTAACATAATAAATAATTTTAATAAAGCACTAACAAAATATGCTGAAATGAAAAGTGAAATCACGAGATTGTCTGAGATGAAATCCATCATAGCGTTCCACTTATTATTTTAACTACTTTAATATTAAACTTCTTAAAAGAATAACTTAACGTCAATACTGTAAGGAACTTTTGCATTAAATGTAAGAACCAAAATCCACTTTATGAAGAATAGCAATCATCATCCCTTTATATCTCTTCAAACAAATATTTTTGAAGGATATTCACTTAGTTCTCTTTATATCTGCATCTTCATCAATACCTTTGTAAGCTGGTTTTACATTAATAAAAATTTGCGTGTGTATTGAACTTACTGTGCGGCGAAAATATTTACGACGCAAAATTACCATACTTACAGTCAATAAATATTTGTGTTGTGCGCTCTGTATGCTCCGCTCCGTCTGTGTGTGCAGTGAGATGTTGGTAGTTTATGTTTTATTAGGTTATTTCTACTATCGTCAAAATCAGCGTTTCTGGTTATTTTTTTATTTTCTGTAGTTTATACCTTTCTGTTTTTATACAAATGCTTCATCCAATAACGCCTTTTCTTGCGATTTTTTCCCTTTCTTTCTTGATTAAATTATTCATTATTATGAATGCAGCACACTTTTTCAACATAAAAATATGCTGGGACATGCTTTGACGATAATCAGTTATTCAATAAATAATAAATTTCAATACAGCCACGTCACGTAGGTATCTTTTTGAAACTAAAAACATTAATTTCACTTCAACAACCCGTCTACGCACAAATCATGGGCGCCGCAAATTCCTTTGACATTTGCAAGATAACGGACTACAGATGGTTCGTGTGCGTACTGTGCAGAAAAAATATTTGTGTGTGACCTTGTGTGTCAGAGCATCTAAATTACAGACCTCTTTACAAGGAAACATATCAAAAATCAAGGATCTTGTACTGAGAAGTCGCTAATTGGGTATTCGAGATATTAGAGATAGTACTAGAATCGTTTGGATAAATTCAATACATATTTATTGATGAAGAAATATGGATCTATGCTTATGACCAAGAAATAGCTCAACAATCAAGCGAGTATCGTGATGGACCAAAACTGAAAAAAAATGTGGTGTGACTTTTTCCACTTTCAACCACTTCGTGAACGCCGTTTTGAATCCATAGAAGCCATTCGAAGCCATCAGAAGCCGAATATAAAACGTCTTGGATGATTAGAAAATCGTACTAATACATTTTTGCACTAATGTTTTGCTAGCGAATTGCAGTGTTATTGACAATTGTAACAATCGCTAAAACTGCGCCTCTTACTAAAAATTTAGAAGAGATACTTTGTATGGACTGTTATTTCTAAAATTTTACAGGTTGCTTCAAAAAACTCCGATTTACAATTTTGTGCGATTTGTCAACTCAGCAAAATATCGGTTGTTTCAGCTATGCCTTTATCATTTGAAGTTGAAGGAAAAAAAAGTAATCGCTGGGAGCAGGAAATAATCAGGCTGGGAGCAGGCAGTACTTGGAATTGTAGGTCATGAAATTATCTTAGTGTGATGCTGACAGATTACCTGGCAGAGCACAGGGCTACCTTCGGGCAGTATTTCTCCCTTACTAGTGGATCAATAGAATGATGCTATTCGGAGTAAACGTCCAAATCTGATCAAAAAGAGTTATCGTTTATCACCACAATGCACCTGTACACATGTCTCGGGTTGTTGCAATAACTGCAGAAAGTCATAGCTATGGTATATTTTTCGCTTTGTTTGGAGCACTCGCACCAGCTGCCACGCACTGCTTGGACCCTTACTCTTAATGTATCTGTGATGTACAGTTGTGAATTCTTGTTTTATCCACTATTATAAAACGTCTTAGAAACTCAGTAGAATCACGTTTAAATAATGATACATTTAATAATAATACATTTATGTCGCCCATACAACTTAATGGTATTCAATGCGACCTTTTATAATAAATACATTTCAATTTGCAACTAAAATTTGTATAATACAATTTTATAATAAACAGGAGTTGTTAGCATAAAGAGTGTTAACATAAAACAGGAGTAAAATAACAGTCAGTCATCAACACAACCATTTACAATTTAGAGTGATCACACTATATTACAATGTGATCATATTAAAATATACAAATTTTCCTGATGCCAAACACATTAGCATTACTAATGTCTGAATGAATGTGGCGTGTTCATATATTTTTTCTCCTTTATTTGGGTTTTTCGCCACTGTCTAAAACTCAAAAAATATCAAAAATACCTGTTCTTATTTAAAGAAAGAATCACTGGGTAAAAACAAAAAACCGAACGGAGACAAATTTCTCAGTGATTCTTTTTTGTAATAAATTTGCCTAACGAACAATATTTTTAAAGATATAAAAATGTTATAAAAAATTTACAAACTTTTAACGTTAACGTTTCGGAGGGTAATCTCCCCCCGTTTTCAAAACTGAACTAAAAAATAAATTATATTAATTTGTAATATATAAAGTAACGAGTGAAAGTAAATATATTTTTTGTATGTCAACGATACTTACATTGACAACAATGGATTTTCATGACAGTGACATACTACCAAAAATATATATATATAGGTAATGTTTACTGTGTGATTGTTTATTGTACTGAATGTGTATTCAAATATTTAAATGTTTTTAATTGTATTCTTTAGAATTGGGAACCATATTGAATTTAAATCTACCGAAGGCATAGCAATACATTTTTTGAGTTTTAGACTGTGGCGAAAAACCCAAATAAAGGAGAAAAAATACATTAGCATTACATTGAAAACATAGATATAAAACCAAAAACCATACACTTAACTAAATATATGTTGGGCTATTAACTATAGGGGTTATGATGATTTCTTTTAAATGAATGAGGTTAGCGAAATTAGTAAAATTAAACCTAGACTTAATAGCAAATTTCAAGGAAATAATATATGAGTGTCTAGAATACAAATCAGATTTAATTTTAGGTAGGATTATATTAGTACAATTAGAAATTTTAGTATTATGTTTATGAAAATAATAACTAAGTACATTTATATTATACAGATGTATACACGAAGAATACACAAATAGTTGTTTTAGTTTAGGGACATTAAATTCTTTGTATAAATCAACAGTATGGAATCTGGGATTCTTTCTCAAAATAATCAGGGCAATATTCTGAACTATGTTTAATTTATTTAAAACCTTATTACTGGCACTACCCCAAGCAATTATTCCTTACGTTAATAATGATTGACAAATTGAAAAATATACCACCCTTAACCAGTGTTGATCTAAAATGTTGATCTAAGTAACCTGAATGAATAAAACAATTTTTTAATACGGGCTGTCATTTTATCAACATGAAGCTTAAAATTTATATTTTTATCGAAATAAATACCCAGATATTTACAATGATCGGAAAATTCAATTACTTGATACAAATTAGTAAATTTGTTACATGGATTAGTAGCGTGAAAAATGATACACTTCTTATTCCTTTCAAAAGATCTTCTATCTCGATTAGAGAATGATAACAAAAAACGTTTAGTTACATTCATTGCAAGAAAACTATTGTCAAAGCCATTCTTTTATTAGATAAACATCTTTGCATACCCTGTTAATTAAATTATCAAAGCTTTTCCGGTAAATAAAAACACAGTATCATCAGAAAAACAAAAGGGTATTCCATCCCATCGGCCTTATATATAAAACAAAAAAGTAATGGTCCTAATACTGTACCTTGAAGGACTCCGCAATTTAAATTTACTGATTCACTATAAGTATTATCGATTTTAACTTTTTGAGACCTTTTCTTGATGTATAATAAAATTATACTTAGAGTAGTACCTCTTATTCCATAGTTTTCAAGTTAAGTACACAATAATTCATGACTTATGGAATCAAATACAAATATATATATATATATATATATATATATATATATATATATATATATATATATATATATATATATATATATATATATATATATATATATATATACATATATATATATATGTCATATTATTGGCTTTTTAAGAGATTTACTTAATATGTCATTCTCGAGTTGCCCCATAAAGACATTACTCATCAAAGGAGAAAGAGAATTTTTATTTTGAATTTGAATTTGATATTTTTTTGAGTTTTAGATCGTGGCGAAAAAACCAAAAAAAAAAGAAAAAAGAAATATGAACATGCTGCAATCATTCAGGCATTAATATATTTTCTTGTCGCATATTTGAAATCCAACACTATCTTGATTTTTTTTAATAATAACAGTATTTGAATTTAGCATCTTTGAAGAGAGTTTTTTTTTCTGAATTCAACGATGTAAATATTGTATGTTTTTTATCAAAACAGATTTTAAAAAATGGCTAAAAGGTGTTTTAGGGTAAATATATTTTTCATTTAGTATGCTATGAAACTATGGATGACAGATGAAATATTTTATTACACTTGACATGTGTAGACCCTCAGTCCAAAAAATAATAAAAACATATTCTCATCCTTACAAAATACAGTTACTACAAGAATTAAGTGAAGATGATTTTGATCGAGAGTTGAGTTTTTGAAGTTATGATGGAAATAAATACCCATCCGAATTTTGTTTCGAATATTATTTTCACGGATGGACACAACTGTAGATACTGCGCTGATACTAATCCGCACTGGATGGAGCAGTTTCATATGCAGTATCCTCAAAAGTTTAATGTTTGGATGGGATTTTGTGGCCAGATTACTATAGGATATTTTTTCATTGGTGGCAACTTGACAGCAGATAAGTATTTAGATTTATTGGAAGAAAATATCATTCCACAACTTTTGCGCTTGTTTCCAAATTTAATTAACCAAAACTTGAAAATATGGTTACAGCAAGATGGTGCACCAGCACACTATGGCATTAACGTTAGAAATTGTCTTAACACTACTTTCCCAAACCGATTGATCGGTCGACGAGCAGCTATCGAATGGCCGGCAAGGTCACCAGACTTGGTACCGCCCAAATTTTTGTGAGTGTGTGCTATACTGTTGTCATTTACAAAAAGTCAAGTTTTTCTTGTATTTCAAATATGCGATAAAAAATAAAGAAGAAAATATATCCAAAAAGTGGCAAACATTTCCTGATGTTTGTATACAAAATTTTATTAAGAAATCTCAAAGCGTTCTCGAGATATTTAACCGCTTTTATACATAATATCGACCCTGTGTAATGTAAGCGTTTCGATTTATCCATTTGGAATATGGTATTTTGCATTTAAAAAAAAACTAATGTTATGATCTTTCCGGCCGATGGAATCGTGTTTTCTTTCAACCAGCTTCTACATTGTTTTGATTGCTTTTTCGATTTTAGTGTGTGGCACTAGAATCTAGGATGTTTAACCATAATTTCAAAATAACTAATAAAATCGGTTTTATTCTTGTTAAAACGATCCAAACATTTTCTTCAAATGAAGGTTTATTAGTTGGTATTGATATTATAGTATGTGTTCTTAATCAGTAGAGACTTTGTTGGCATCGTATCATACATCGCATCTTGTTTATTTCAATGGTTCTATTTAGATAGTCACTCCAATTTTGTAAATATCCTTATGTTTACTTAAACTTTGTAAATAATACATTCATTGTTTTTTTGATTGACTTCCTAATTATATTACAATTTGTGGGGAATATTTAAAATATTCAAAAAGCAAGGAAAATTCGTCCATGCTCCAAGTAATAATTGCTCATTTCTTCAACCGCCTCTCAAACGTCAGCAAGTGTCTCCAAAGACCTATTTTTGGGTCCAATCGGACTCGAGCTGAAGAAATGAGCAATTATTATTGCGTGGAGCATAGATCAATTTTCTTTGCTTTTTGAATTTAAATTTTTTTCCACGGGCTTACTATACAACTTTTCAGGCATACCTGGTAGATAGACAGGATCTGGACGAGTCACAAACGATTTCGCGCAGTCTGACTTTTGCAGACATTTACCATGGATGGTGTAAGCTGCATTGTATTGCAGCCCACATCCGACAAGGCCGATGTATATCGTCGTACCCTTGGCCATTTCTTCAGTCCGAACGTTCAGTTCGAGCCCGACTGATGACAACTTAAGGCCAGAAACCTGTCTCAGAATACACTTACTGACGTTTGGGGGACAGCTGAAGAAATGTGAAAATATTACGCGGAGCATGAATGAATTTGCCTTGCTTTTTGAATATAATTAAGTAATAAGTACATAGAGTTAGACATGTGGGCATCCAGTGATGATTTTTTAATTTTTTTTACGCCGACACGATAACTTTATATATTCCTCTCTTTTTTAAATTGAAATTGGAAAGCAATACAATGCTTAAACATTGCTTATCGCACCACAATCTTCCTATTTCCTCTTTATCGAGGCATACAGTGTTGAAATCTTAGTGATGTATATTTGCAAATCGGAAAAATCTTTTAAACAATTCAAATTTAATGATATATCTATCACGAAATATAGACATAAAAATGATTATAGATATATATATATATATATATATATATATATATATATATATATATATATATATATATATATATATATATATATATATATATATATATATATATATATCTTTTAAAACATATAATTTTAACCGGTAGTCGTTGGGTATTGGATACTATTTTCCGAAAAGACTCATTCATTCAATCGATCCGTTAGAGCAAATCGTGTATGGTAACTATACAATTCATGCCACACACCTTTCGCTACATTCACTTACAAGCCAAACAATAAAACAAGATGGACTTCCTGAAAAACTGGCTCGAATAACTGAAGCGTAATTGAGAGGTTGCTGGTACTTTATTGACGCGTTCGCCGGTAATTGGATTTTCATTCAGAGCATGTATCGCGGCTCGACGTCTTCTAGGTACTAACAGTCTCTGCTGCCGAGACTAAAAGAGGAATGTACACGCTGTTTTATTTTTTTGCCGAATAATTTACTTTCTTTCGCTTACAGCGATGTCACATAAAAAGTATTTTTTTCGAATAATGTTGAAACAGGCATTTTTTATTTCTTCTACGATTGGGAATACAATGGGTAAAAAGAGTATTGGAACAAGAAGTTTTTTAAGTAATGTCTGAATGATTGTGGCGTGTTCATATATTTTTTTTCCTTTATTTGGGTTTTTCGCCACTATCTAAAACAAAAAATATCAAAAATACCTGTTCTTATGTAAAGAAAGAATCACTGGGTACAAACAAAAAATCAAACGCAGACAAATTTCTCAGTGATTTTTTTTAATAATTTGTAATAATTTCTCTCCGTTTGGTTTTTTGTTTTTACCCAATGATTCTTTCTTTACATAAGAACAGGTATTTTCGATACTTTTTGAGTTTTAGATAGTGGCGAAAAACCCAAATAAAGGAAAAAAAAGAAGAAGTTTTTTGTCAATAATCTCTTTATTAACGAAGGGAGATAGGCTAGTCTTTTTTTAATTAATTCACAAAGTATTTTTACATAAATTTCCTGTGCAACATTTTAAATATTTTAATTTTCAACGAATAATTTATTTTTATTTAAAAAATAACCCTTATTAGTATTTCAATAAAAAATAGAATAATATTTAAAACATTCTTCCTTGTAAACACCATTTTCTTCTCACCCTTATAGTTGAAATAGACATTAGGGATAAGAATGATAATAATCAAAACATTTGGTGTTTGTTTCGCAATATATTCAAGATATTCTCTGACATATTTCGGCCTCGCCACCATTCTCAAAGAGATTCATCAACACAGAAAACTGTCATACCAAAAAATATCACACATTCTTAAATATATCACAATCTAAACTAGTACATACACTTAGACATGTAGGCATCCCTCCACTTAATTTTATTTTTATTTTATTTACACCGACACGATAACTTTATAGATTCCTCTCTATTTTTTAAATTGAAATAAGAAAGCAATGGAATGCTTATGACATTGCTTATCGCACCACCATCTTGCTTTTCCTCTTTAGCGAGGCATACAGTGTTGAAATGGCATTTCAATGAGACCAATGGTTTATTATGTAAATTCTCCTACATACAAATTTTGCAAACAGCTGAACAGTGATCTACCATTATTCATCGATTTTAATTCGCCCAAAGCAATCAAGAATACAATAGAACTAACAACACTAAAAAATAAATAATAAAACAAAATTAAAAAATGTACAGATACCTCCCAATGCAAACTTAGTTTCGTTCGATATAAAAAGCCTTTTTTCCTCTATTTCGGTACAAGATCTTAAAAATAAATGAAAATGAAAAAATTCACGAATGTAATCTTGAAATCGTATACAAAAATTCTCTGATAGAAGCTATCAATGTATGTACCGAACAAAATTGTTTTCTGTTCACTTCAAAATTGCCAACAAACAAATGGCTTATCCATGGGAAGCCCCCTAAATCCCCTCCTGGTAGAAATTTACATGGTTAATTTTGAAAACAATTTATTTAACGACAGTATTTATACAAGACACATACATTTTTGGGGCAGGTATGTTGATGATATTTACATATAGGCAGGTACCGAAAGACTATTGGGTACCGAAAGACTATAATATATAAATAGTGTAAACAAAAAAATCCAATTCACATCAGATAGATGACAGTGACAATGATGATAGATGATAGATAGATGATAACAATCATAGATAGATGACAATGATATAATGACATTAGAGACGAATGATTCATTCAATTTTTTAGATTTAAAAATAATAACACCGAATACAATAGAATTTTAAATATTTAGAAAACCAACTTATAACGATACAACTATTCAAGTTCAAATCAGTCATGGAATGTAAAAATGTCCACCTTTCATGGTATGACCAACAAACTTCTAGCGATTCCAAGACTCCTATGAAAAAGAACTTATTATAATCAAAAATATCGCAAAGAATAATGAATATCAACCCAGCATTATAGATAAAATGATAAAAAGCATATTAAACATATAAAAATATATAATTTATGTTCATAAATTAAGTTCAGAATCACAAATCATTTATAGAAAGAACATATTAATCTTATCTCTATTATCTGAGAATAATTTTGCATCGATGCTAAATAATAAAGAAAGAGCAACATTTTGTGACAAATCTGGATATATATAGACGCTATATATAGGCCAAACGGACAAATCTCTCAATAATAGGCCAAAAGAACATAAGTACTCAATTTTACATAATCAGAGAAAGGCGGGCTTTGCCGAACATTGTATAGACCAGAACCATTTTTTTAACATCAATAATGCCAAATTAATAAAGCTGCAATAAAAGCAGGTTGTTCAATTACTTCACCCACCTAGACTTCGGAAATACCCATACATGAAATACAATAAATATTATTGAAAGTGTCATAAATTTGACGGGTTAAAAAAACCCACCTCCATTAAACAAAACTTTGAAACTTTAGTTTAGTTTACACATAACTCTCTGAGAAAGATCGCGAGACCGAAACATGTCAGAGAATATCTTGAATATATTGTGAAACAAATACCAAGTGTTTTAATTATGATCACTGTTACTATGTTTGACCAAGAGCCAACTGCGCAATAAATCGAAACTATTAGGGATAAGTACTACTAACTAAGACTTCAATTGCCTTCATCGGTGCGGAAAACAATTTTACACTTTGGAAAAATCATTTAAATTTATTGAAAGTGCAGCACGTCGTCAAAAGAAAAATTCAAAGGGGTACTGTAGAATCGGGCATCCAGAAAAACGTTCTGGATGCACGAAAAAGTTAACCTACCTATAACGATGAAATGTCGTCAATTAAGTAAAAAGATCACCGTTTACATTTGCACAAACTTTAGCTATGTACCTGGAAATAACTTAAGGTAAGATTGTTTGACCTTAAACTATATGAAATGTTCTTCATGAGTATGAAATAAACCCTTTATAAGTGAAAGAAATAGCATAAAATGTCAGTCATTTGCTTAAACTTACTTTTGGGCAATTAAATTGGCAAAAAATGTTAAGTTAATATTTTCAGTGATGAAACTAAGTTCAATTTAATCGGATCAGATGGAAAGCGTTTCGCTTGGCGGAAATACAACACGGCTCTTCAGATTCAAACCATTATCCCAACTGCGAAGCTCGGTAAATGGAGTGTAATGATTTGGGGATGTATGGCGGCAACTGGGTTGGGAAATTTAGAGGTTATTGAGGGGATCATGAATGCATAAAAACATGTTGACGTGTTTGCACCGTAATTGTTTTAACAGTGCTAAAAACTTGCCTGGAAGAATTATTTTATTTCCAACAAGACACTGACTCAATGCATACGGCCAAGAAGCCGAAGGAATAGTTGCTGTATAATTTTAAAAAAGGCTTGAAACTCCTCAGTCGCCTAACGTTAATCCTATAGAAAATCTGTGGCATTTGATGGAGTTACAAAACAAAGAATTTGGAATCAACATGACTTAATCCGAGTATTAAGGAAAGAATGGAGGAAAATATCGTCGGAAGTACGAGTTTGAACTATCTAGTCACTTCGTGGCCCGTAGCCGCTTCCCTAACGCTTCCTCGATCATTTGGACCATCAACCTACGATTAGAGCGCACAAGATCTGGGATTATATGGACATTTCCATCACTTCTTGGCCTTCTGAGAATGCCTTAAACCACCTTAAAACGTATGCTCTTTATAATACACTGTTTTTACAGGGTTATTAAAGGTATTCAAAAGTTTCCGTCGCAATGTGCCCAAGTCTGAAACAAAATTTGATAGCGCACTGTTTCTCAAAATTGCTGTCATTCATTTTCAGAACGCATTAGAAAAATTCGGTTCACGCGAAGAACTCTTACGAACTACCAAGTAACTTTAGGGAGTTTAAATGTCTCGCACTGACGAGTCATCAAATGTTAGCCTGTCTCTTCCAAATAGGAAGCCAACAGTGTTTCCAGATCGAACGTTATGCCATCAATCTAATTGAAATGCTCCCTGAGCGACACCTATAGAGCAGTCAAAGAACTATATAATCGACTACATTTTGAAGTTTCATCCTTCATATAAATATATGTGAAGTTTCAAGTCGATCTGTCCATTTATTCGCACAAAAACATAAGCTTAAAGTAGACGTATCAGCGTTTTTTTTTAATTTAAAAAAAAAAATAATAATGTATACAAATAATTCTATACATGATATGGTTATGGATGACAGACAATTGACTTTGAGTGAAATTGCTAAGGCCATTAGCATATCAACTGAACGGGTGTTTCATATTATGAAAAAGAAATTGCCCTTGAGAAAGCTATGTGGTGTAAGATGGGTGCCGGATTTGATAAATTCTGATCAAAAACGACTTCTAGTAAAACTTTCTAACTAACATTTGGATCTTTTTCGAAACAATAAAATGGATTTTAAACGTCGTTTTGTAACTATGGATGAATGTTGGGTTTACCACTATGATCCTGAACTGCGACAACAAACCGCAGGGTAGACTGGACCCAGTTGTTTAGCTCCGAAGTATCCAATCCGGTCAAAATCGGAAAGGTATTTTGTTAATTGATTACCTTCAAACCGGTAAAGCAATGGAATTGTATGCAAAAATTGGTGAAAAAAGACCTGGTTTAGCGAAGAAAATTTTTTTTTCTCATCAATACAATGCACTGGCTCACAGAGGTGTTCTTGCAATGGCCAAATTGAAGGAGTTACATGACGAACTGTTGAAGCATCCACAATATTTTTCAGATATGGCACCCTCTGACTTTCATCTGTTCCCAAACCTCCAAAAATTCTTACGTGGCAAGCGTTTTTCATTAAATGAAGAAGTTATAGCAGCCGTAGATGAGTATTTTGAAGAAAATCACTTTCGAGAAGGAATAAATAACTTGGAGAACCGTCGGAAAAAATGTATTAGCTTAAGAGAGAATATACGGAGGAATAAAGTTATTTTTTCAACTATAAACTTGTTTTATTTTCGCTCCGCGAACTTTTCAATTAGCCTAGTGTTTGGAATCGAAATTTACAAAAAAAATGATTCGTATTATATTACTATTGAAATAATTAAACTTATCTACATAATGTCAAATAAATACTGGAAATTGTTCAATTGAACATAATAAAAAAATAGTTTAATCATCTGAACTTATATTGTCGCCTTCAAAATAGGTCCCATTTGATGCGATGCATTTATGCCGTCGACTTATCCAGTCGTCTAAACACTTCTTATAGGCGCTTTTCTATATAACCTTCAGTTCCTTTTGCTGTTATTTTATGGGTTCAATGGACTCATAGCGTTTTGAGTTTTAAGAACAAAGAAAACTTCGGGGCTTGGTCAAAAACATTTGTTGAGTTTTGGGTCAATAATTCACATATAGGAATCGATATAAAGAACTAAATAAATACACACTTTATTTAGCATATGCAGCTAATAGTAATGACAAAGGTAATATAAAAAGAAAAATAAAAGTAAGAAAAATTCTAAGTAATCGTAACAAAAGAAAATACAATGAAAAGTCAATTATTAACACTGTTCAAATGATAAAACGCCCTATTGCTTCAAATAATAATTTAAAAGTTTATTAAACAAATGCCCTTTAGGAGCGCTCCTTATGTGGGCGGGCAAAGCATTGAAGAGGCGTATACCTTCCCAAAACTATGTCTTCTAGAGACCAGTCGTTCTCACAATTGGTACATCATAATTGTTCTTAGAATGGATATTGTAAGAATGCGTATTTGCTCTTTGCATCAAAAAATTATTCAAATAATGTTTTGTAAATTTTATTTTATTTTATATCAATCGTAGGGTAGCCCCTTCAATGACCTTCGCAACATAAAACCAGTCCAATGACCGCACATTACCTCTATCGGTGTGTACCTATTACAATTCAATACTACACGCCTTGTTCTGCTGTATTTGGAGTCAACCAATACTCTCCATATTACATGATATCAGCATAGACATACAATAAGTAAAATGGAACAAAACAATAGTATGTAGGTTCTATGATGTTTGTTACATAAATGACAAACATCATGTTGACTACACTTTGTCGCTTTATGTCCATACTTCCAACACTTTTATGAGGGTCGGTGTATTATCCTGGTGCAAAATCCAATGGTTTGTTGACTTTTAGTGTTTGTGGGTTGTTTGCTCCTCCTGAACGAATTCCGAGTAGACAGTACCGCGACAGTCAAAGAAAACAGTCAATATGGCTATAATTTTCGAGCGACTGTGATGTGTTTTTTTCGTTTCTGGATGTTATCAAAGCATTACTCCGAAGTTACTCGAAGGTTTTTGCATCTGAAATTCGTAAACTCACGTCTCATCTTCCGTTATGATGCGTATCATGAAGGTAGGGTTTGAATTGACTCGTTTAAGAATATTTTCACTAATATGTTTACTGTGTTTTTAAGGCAAATAAACTCCTTCGGAATATGTCGTGCCAGGATATGTTTCATTTTCAAAACATTCATCTCTAAATCTTTAGCCTTAAGCTTGAATACCGATTTTTCGTCACTATTTACATCATTTTGTTGATGTGTTCAAGAGTCGAAGACGATGCATGTCGACCAAAACGACACATGGCTAGAACGATACAAGTGAATGCTTTGTACCACTGATATGGTCATGTTTTCGATAAAGCTAATCTACCGTAGACCCCCTCCGACATTTTCAACGATTCAGCGCAAGAAATTTCGTTGATAAACATTTGGGTCAAACTTTCCAAATTTTTATCCAATCTAAAAGTTATATTTGAATACTTGAGCCTAATGAACAAACTAACTCCATGTTATGTAGAGTTTCTTCGTTTTTTTCAATAGACAATTCCTGGTATTTTCTTCTGTTTCTTTTTAGACAACTTGTGCATACACGGATGTTTTGTTTAATACTCCATTAAAAACATGTATTATATATAAGTGCAGATACCTGACCGAAATTAGCAGCTTGTTCACTTCTCTAACTAAGGCAATTAAGTATGTTAAAAAAATCACCCAGCGGTAAAAAAACTGCGACAAAATAAGTAAAAAAAGGCCATGAGACTTCCGCGGTTGGTCCGTTCACATCTGATTCGGTGACGTCATGTGAAGCAGCGTCTTGGTCGTCGTTGGTCATTTGGGTCGGATCTTTTCTTGGAAACGTATTTGGGCGCCGCATCGCTTTCCATCGGACGGACGTTTCGTTTCGATTAATTGGTCGGTGGAATCGGGCGGAAAACCAGACAACAATAAACGTTGATTTCACGGACTGCGATTTGGCAAATAGGTGGGCGGGGTGGAAGAGGGAAGACGGGTTACAAAGGCGAAGGTTTTGATGCAGGCGTTTAGGTACGAAATAGATATACACTATCGTTTAAAAGTTTGGAAACAGTAAATATTTATTAAACATATTGGTTTATGAAGATGATGATTTTATTGAATGATGTATGACACGTATTTTGCGCATTGTTCTCAGTAGATGTTTTATATTTAGAATTAAAAAAAAAGGGATTTGTTTTGCTTTTCAACTAGTATAACACATCGGTCAATAGGCCCCCGGCAAATTAAACACTTGGAAGAGCAATACAATCATTGCAATGCTTTTCTAATATTTCTACACCTTTTTTTATAGAACGATTTCTCTTTGCCTTCAAAATATGATTCAGTTTCGGCAATAACCTCTTCATTAGAGCGATTTATTTTCCAACGAGCATCTTTTTTGAGGTCCGAGAATAGGGGCCAGATCTGGAGAATACGGTGGATGAGGAAGCAATTCTAAGTGCAATTCATGCAATTTAGCCGTACTTATCAACGATTTGTGACGCGGTGCATCGTCTTGGTGATACAGCACATTTTCTTTCTTTATTTGGAGTCTTTTTTTCCGATCTCGTTCTTCACCAATACCGCTATGTAATATTCGCTATTGATGGTTTTTTCTTTCTCGGGATAATCGATGAACAATATCCCATGCGCATTCCAAAATACAGATGACATAATCTTGTCTGATGATCGTTGTGTTTTCGGTCGCTTTGAACGGCTTTCACCGACTGCTGTCCACTCAGCTTAAACAGATCATCAAGATGTTGTTTTTAATCTGCTATGAGCAAACGCGGTACCCATTCGGATAGCAATTTACACATTCCAAAATGTTCATGCAAAATGGTGTATACTCTTCCTTTCGATATCCTTATATCAGCTATCTCCTGCAGCTTTACTGTACCGTTTTGCGAAATAATTTTGTGAATTTTCTGATGTTGTCTGGTGTAACCACCTCATTTGGACGTTCTGAGCGTACAACATCATCGGTGCTTGTTGTACGACCACAATTATGGTTGATTTTCCTGGGGCAAAATCCGGGTAATGTTTATCAACTCATTGTTTTGCTTCAAGGGTATTTTTCTTCAGCAAAAAGCAATGCTTAATCAACCCACAATATTTTTTTTTGTTGTTTTGAAAATAACGAAAGTAGCGTCACTTAAAGCACAACAACTCAGAAACTAGAACACAGATTGTCGTGAAATTTTGACACATGACGTTTGAAGGTTGGCACAATCGACAACTGGTAAGAATTTTTCGTAAGTGACACCATCTATATGTCAGACCGGAGACTTGACCGATGTGTTAGGATTGCTGAACTTTATTTGCTTTAAAAGTCCGTTTTTTACTGCAGTTCATCTAGTCAAACGTTTCTTCTAATCTTTGAAGAAATTTAGTTGATTTCAGTTATTCGAATAATATTGTATTGCATTTCTTGATTCCAAACATTATCTGCAAAATGTAGCGATTTCAGTGAAGAAACAAGGAAGTGGTATGAGCCGAATCATTGCTATAGTGTTTTGTGATAGCCCTTTTTTTTCGCCAGATGATCAACATGAAACTTCAACAGACCTATGGAAACAATATGTTGTCAGTTGTAGGTTTTCAGGTGGTTTATCAGGTGGATTAAAGCATTCTCGGAAGGTTGATGTTTGATTGAAGATGAACCTCGTAAGGCCTTCAAATGCAAGAAGTGATGAAAATGTGCATGGAATCCGGGATCTTGTGCATTTTGGTTGCCGGTTGATGGTCAGAATTATCGGGGAAGAGTTGAATTTGACATAATCAACACTTCATTAGATTTTGACCGAAGAATTGGGAATGAAGAAAATCTGCGCGAAAATGGCTCAGAAAAACTTCCTTCAAAATCAAAAAGACAACAGGAGGGGAACATGTTTTGACGTTTTGTGGCGGATTGAAAATAATTAATTTTCTGGAACGTGTCAATTTAACTTGAAAAGGAATTTTTAAGTATTTCGAAGTTCTTGAAATATCTCGAAAAAGGGTCATTTGTGTGATACTGAGCATCAAAAATATGTGAGTGCATGATTACAATGCGGCTTGTCACACATCAATTTCAATTAACAAGTTTTTGACAAGCAAAAACATCATTCTAGATCGCTCGGCAGCCCTTATATTCACCAGACTCGAGTCTTTGGGATTTTTTCCTTTTTCCAAGATTGAAAATTTACCCTCAAGGACAACATTTTGGTCAAAATTATGCACATGCTAAATCAAATTATTAAATTTGAGTGACATTGGAAAACATATAAGTCATATAAATAAAAGTTTTATAGATTAAAGGCATCATGTTACTCATTTTCTGAAATGGAAAAAACTCTTATTGCGATATCGATCTCGTCTGAATTTAAATGGCGATCACGTACATTCTTTTTGTGATAATATGTATAGGGATCGAAGCAACATGGAAAGAGGCGTTGTCTGATGGAGAATTTAGTGCATTCTTAATTTTCAGGCATTATTGAATAGAGGTGTTTAGAATATATAGTATAATGTAGATTTTTTAGTAAAATTTTTGTGATTATTTCCATAACAAAATAAATTACCTTAATAATCAAAGTATTGGTCATCGTTAGCTATTACTTTCTCCCATCTTTCTGCCAAAGAATGGATTCCGGCCGAAAGAACTCTTGGTTTTTTTAGACCAACCATTCATCAAGTCAAATTTTTTACATTTTTCCTAAGAATGTAAGTGTTGTTCTGAAAGTTCGTGCTGCATCGTCTCCGTCTATTCGAATATATTTTTCGATTGTTTTACGATTCTGTTTAGCTACTCGTCTAAGTTCCGGCATGCTGATTTCTTGATAAGCTTACAAAGTCCATCTCGATTTCTGGACCTTGTTTTATAAACTTTATTTTTGACCATTCCCTAAAAATAAAAATCGGGGGGTGTAATATTCGGAGACCTCGGAGGCCACAGTTCAAAAGGACTGTTCCTTCCTATCCAGCGCATAGGAAATTTTTAGTTCAACCATTGTCGAACAATTCTTTAATTGTGGATGGATGCACCGTCTAGCTGCAAATACATATCCTGTCGTACGTTAAGAGAAATATTTTCAAATGCATCCCAAAATTCCCCATCAAAGAAGTTCACTAAACGATCAGCATTCAATGATTGATTAAAGAAAAAAGGGCCACTTATTCAGTTTCCAAAAATTCCACATCAGACATTGACTTTTTGGGAATATTAGCCTTTACAATTTATAACCCAGTGAGGATTACCTTTGGCCCAGTATTTACAGTTTTGAGACGATACAACCCCATTAGTGGGGATGTAGCATCGTTAGTAAACATAATCTTGTGAACGAAACATCTTCTGATTTTATCCTTACTAATATTCAGTTGAGACGATAAATTTTGAAACCTCGTGCATTGTTTTGCTCGATTTGCCGCCAATATATCGTTATCCTCAGAATGCGGGTGTATTCGACGAGCTTGACCTTTTTGATGGAATTTAATAACACTGCCAGTTTTATTGAAAAGAAAATTTACAGCGGCTGCTTTTCCATGAGTAATGGGAGCATGTTGGGTATGACTCATGTTAAACTCTGCAAGCAACTTCTCTGCTACTACGAGCAAAATCACCAAACAACCGGATTATTTCGATTTTCGATTTTTTCTCTTAAATTCAATGGTATTTTAATTCTGTGATCACTGACTAGAATCTAAAATAAAGAAAAAAATTAAAATGCGAATTTTGTCATGAAACTCGGTATGTGGGGTTAAAATAATATTCTGAACAACATTTTCTAATAACTTTTTTTTATATATCTAGCGCGAAGCAAAATATCGAGAACTAACCCTGTTTGTGAATTTGTAGTAGGCTGAGTTTAAAGTTCTGATTTCAGTTGAATATCTTCAAAAATATGACATGTATGACTGTGCAAAAATTCAAATCTGTATTCCTTCAAATAGCGAAAATATGGGTGTGTCTCCATATTAAATGCGATACACTATCGGGTAAAGCAAATATATCGGCTTGTTCATAAAGTTTGTAGAGATTTTCCATAGTTAGTTTTTTAACGCTTATAAACAAATGTCTGTGTTTATTAGTAATGCTTAGTTACATACGTATTAGTAATTCCTGTGGTATTTACATTATTTGCTTTTTTATTCAATTTCATACAAATTAATAATGGCGACCGATAACATAAGATAATACGCTAGATTATGATTTTATTTTAAAAAGGGCTAGAACGCTGTCCAAGCAAAAATGGGAAGTTCTACTGGGGAGGCCATGTTTTGGTCAGATCAGGGCGGGGATTGTGACCTGGAAGACTGTCATCGGTCTGGCCTTCTTTCATCACTAATGTCGAGGAAATTAAGGCCATAATAGCCGAAAATCTACGCACCATGGCTCGTGAGATGGCAGATAAGTTAAATATTAGCAAATCGACCATTTTTGTCCACCTGAAAGAACATGGGTACGTCTGCAGATACGATAGGTGAGTCCCTCACGAACGCAATTAGCGAAATCTGCTTAACTGAATCTCTTCGTGCGATCTTTTGCTGCAAAAATTTTGAGGCGATATTTCCGAAGCGGATGGTAACATGTTGAAAAGTGGATTGCGTATAACAACGTGGAATGAAAAAAATCATGGGGGTTGCCATGCTCTGTTGGGATATTTTGTCCCATCCACATTATTCACCAAACATCGCACCCTCGGATTACCATCTATTCTGCTGTTTCCAAAATTGTTTAATTGGGAAATCTTTTAAAACGGAATATGGGGTAAAACACTCATTTTTTGGCAATAAATTGCTTATTTTTGGCAAAAAGACATTATGGATTTACCACTACCTTGGCAAAAGATTGTAAATAATAGTTGTAATTACATAAACTAATAAATATTTACATAAACTAAACCGACGAACTTTCCGGATAACCTGATATAAACAGGCTTTGATATTTTACAATGTTATAGGATTTCAATTTTGCAAAATTTTTCAATTACAGAAGCCAACAGTTGTTTTGGTGCTGACTTCATACGAAATTGATGATCTGAATTCAAATATGGCATTAATATATGCCTAGGAGCTCAAATTCCTACGATATAACATTTTAGTGAAATATACGTTACACTATTTTAATTAAATCGATGGATCAACCAAAAAAACTAAACATAATATATATTATTATATTATACAAATATTATTACATACAAAGATAAATGAAAAAGTCGTCGATGAGGAACAATATTCATCCTCACAGAGCTCTGGTAGCTGGTCAAACGTTGGAATGGGCACTTTCTTTGAGTGAGGGACTGGCTGTCTTGCAGAGCCTAAATCAGGATAAGTCCCTTTGCTATGGTTGTTTCGATTGGTTCTCTACGGTTAATTCCAGTAATATCTACTAGGTAGATATAACATCGAATTGGTTTTTGGGTTCTCTCCAAACCATCGGTACGCCGAATTTTAGACTTTTTCTTTTCCCGGTAGTTCACTGCGTTCCATAAATGTTCTGTACAAGTTTTACAGACCAGATGCGGTGCGCAGGTTTTATCCTGATTATCAAGTCTAATAACAAAGTACTCAAGATAAGCTCTCTTTACAAAGTTACTAACAGTTTTTCTGTTTTCTTTTAACTCTATTCGCCACATATGTAGCAAAATACATCAGAATGATTTACACAACTTCTACATGAACTCATTTTATTTCTATTCCTCAACACAAATACAACAATCTACAACACAGTACGTTTTAGGTTAATTTTATAACAATTCTTTCCTAAATACAAATATCACGCGAGGCCAACTTCGATCTAACCTAAACGGCGAGAACTCTCAATCTAACCTCAACTCTAGTTCAAGCGTTGAAGGTCACTTCGGTTACCGGAAAGGCAATGCTTATGCCGGCAGATTCAACAGCAGACGGACAATAGGACAGTTATACAGGAACCAAACCTTGTATAATAATTTTAGAACATATACTTCAATGTATTGAACTGAAAAAAAACGTTGATCGATTAGTGGATGTACCTAAAAAAGTAGAGCAGATACAGAAAAACTGATTTCATATTTAAATTTAGTACTGCAAATATAGCTAAGATCATAGATATTTTTGATATTTTTTGAGTTTTAGATCGTGGCGAAAAACCCAAATAAAGAAAAAAATATATGAACACACCACATTCATACAGACATTAATTACAGAGCTAAAATCAATTCTAAAATTCTAGACACAAAAAAAAAATGCTGGTAGGTCTGTGTTATTTATTATTTGAATTACATTTATTATTTGAATATTACATTGATACTTTTTTCATTGATATCAATAGATATCTGTATTTGTTATATTTTCTGCATTAATATATTCAGAACTTTTCATACTATTCAATAGATGTGAAATTTGATTGGTTCACACTATATAGTTAAATTATGCATAGTTATATAAAGCGTCTGAATCAAAACAGAAAAATCTTTCAATTTAACCAGTTATCTGGTTTGTAATGCAGAATTCATGGCCCACTCTGCGCAATAAAAAATGGTATAACCTACCTGTCTATCGACCCCGGGATTGGTTACCTGAAATGGAGGCAATTAACTGGTATCGAGGTCGTATTCTATGCCATTTGTTATTCTTTCTTCGGCGCGCAAAATTAATATTATATTTTTTATATGAAATAATTGCTATGTGACTCATCGTAACGCGTCTGCTATGCCAGCTTACATGCAAATCCGTTTACCTACATAGAAAAAATCTCTTCAATTACCGCGATTAGAAAGCCATGATGTTCGGCGGAATAGCATGCATTCCAACATCATGTCGCGTTTTTCTTGTTCTGTTTGAGGAAATTTGATTCACATCAAGAATTGAATGGTCAAGGTGGCTGAACTGGTAGACAACTTGCGTTCTAACTGTTAATCTATTATATTTATATATGTATATATATATATATATATATATATATATATATATATATATATATATATATATATATATATATATATATATATATATATGGTTAGTTGCTTGACCGGGAGGAAGCGCCACCCATCCCTTTCATTGGCGGGCACATGTTTCGTCTGTTGGTGGTTAGACTCATCAGGGTAGCTCTGGCGAGTTCAGTAAAGACGGTTTTTTAAAAACATCAAAAATATTTTCTCTTGTAAGTATAGTGCGGTTCAAGATATATCGTTGACTGATTGGCTGCAATAAACTGTTAACAACCCATGTTGTGATGAAACTCGGCAAAATTGAAAGAAATGTAAACAAGGTAAAAAGATAAAATTAATTTTATACCTGTTTTAGTAGTTCGTCGAAATGTGTCGAAATATTTTAGTTCCGTTCGCATTCTTTTCTTAAACAGTGCAGTTCTATAATTTTGATCGTATTTTTTGTTATTACAAACGTGCTAAAAATGTGGCGTTGTTGCCAATTAATGATCATTGTGTCTCCGGTAGTGTTAATTTTAAAAGAAAACATTTACCGCCCGATGCTAAGCAAATTGTTAAAAATGTGTATGTTTCTTTATTGAATAGGGGGCTTTGTAAATGCAGCCGCCGCAGAAACGTCTTAATTAACGAAAACTCCATTGTCTACAGTTAAAGATATTGTTATGAAAGCCAATTAAAGCTAAAAAAGTCCGTAGTGATTCTGGTAAAAGCAAATGTGTTGATGAAAGCTACAAATACTTAATTCCAAGCAAAATTTATGCTATGTATGAAGAGCAAACTGAGCTTACATTGCAATCATTGCAACAGCGACTACGGAAAGATGGAACCAACATTGTTTGCAGCAGAACTAGCCTCCGGAGAATGTTATCTTAAATAGGTTTTGCATATTGGACAATTAATAAAAGACAAATATTTACGGAATCACAACGATTGCGACAATGGCGGTTTGACTACTTAAACTCTATAAAAAAATACATATTAGAAAACCATCCCATTGTCTAACTTGATGAAACATGGTTCAATACACATGAGACGCCAGCAAAAGGATGGGTAGATACATCAAGAAAATGCCAAATCAAAGCTCCAGCGAAAAAGGGAAAAATAATTATAACTTTACATGCTGGTTCCGAGGATGGGTGGGTTCCAAATTGTTTACGGTTGTCCTCCAAAAATATTAAACACTCATCTTTGGACTACCATGACGACACCACAGCAGAACTTTTTGAAGATTGGTTTATAAATAGTCTTTTGTCCAATGTGCCTAAAGAAAGCGTAATTGTAATGGACGATGCTAGTTATCATAACCGCCAAAAAAATTAAGTTTCTAATACAAATAACACTAAATTGGAAATTCAGAAGTATATGTTACAAAACGATATATACTTCGAAAGTACCTTTAAAAAATGTGATCTTCTAGAAATATTAAAGACATTTATTATTAAAAAGGAATATGGATGTGGTACCATTGCTGCCGATATAGGACATACGGTTTTACGACTTTCCCCGTATGACTGTGTTTTTAATCCAATTGAGCATATGCGGCATCAGGTAAAATCCAATGTTAAAGCAGAAAACATTTATCCGACTCTATGTGCAAGTGCTGCTATATTAATTAGGAAGGTTGTAGATAGTATTTCCAAAGAAAGTTGAAAAAATTCGATTAACCATGTTATTAAAATAGAAGATTCCTATACCCCACTTATTATTAATGTAGATCAAAGTGATAGTGAGAGCGAAACCGAATTAAATTTATAATTAAATTTAAGTTATAATTTTTATTGTACTAATAGATAAATTTATTTATTTATTTTTAATGTACTAATAAATTCAAAATACACAAACCAATAAACAATGTTTTAGTCATACATAATAACAATAATTTAATCATAATTTAACAATATTTTATTTTTCCCAAAATCATTCAGAAGTTAAACCACTCCGACTCTGGCGCCTTTTAAGAAACTAGGAATATTTTGATTGAGATTTATTGGGGCAATTAATATTTTGACGAAGGGCAACGAAATATCTTGAAACGGACTATACCTACTCTTAACTGTGTAATTTCAGTTTCATGGATACATCTGTGCTGGTGCTGATAAGAGCACGGAAAATAAATGAAAAATACAGACAATTTGTATGGATAAAGGAATATTTAGAATAATTATTACAATTTACTACAGGATATTCTAAAAAAATATTTCTTACACACTCAATTTGCAATTTCAATTTTATTACTTTTTATTTTATTTAATCTAAAAGTCCGTTATACCGTTATACCGTTACGTATACGTTATACCGTTAGGTGTAAGACTAACAGTTTACATGTCAGCATGATGATATTTAATACATTTTTACTCTCCATTAGTTCCTGTCAAGTGCTAATTTTCTAGCCTCATTCAATTTAATTCCTTGTTTTTCTGCCCATTTTGTCGAACTTGTTCTTCCCATCTCAGTTTTAGACGTCTTATTTACAACTTTATTTTTTCCTAGTGTTTTCGCGTGATAGATTTGTTTTACTAATCAGTTGTCAACCAGCTCAGTTGTCAACCAGCTCAGTTGTCCATCTATAGCTCTTTCTATTGGTTTCGTTTCCATTACTGTCATGTTTCTCACTCTATCCCTTCTTGTAATTTCTAATTTTTTAGGTACGAGTCTCATTTCTGCAGCTGTAATTTTACTTTTGTCTCCTTTTGTTAAGATCCAAGATTCGCTACAATATTTCTTTCTGATATATCTGTGCTTTTACTTCTTTCGGTATCTCTGTTTTTCCTAGGAATGTTATTTTTAGGGTGTCGTATAGTTTGCCTGCTTTTCCCAGTTTTTTTCATTCATTTCACCATCCATTTTTCCATGATCTTCTGTTATAGTGCCTTATAGTTTTTAACTTGCTCCTTTACGTTCCCATCGAGTAGAGTTTTGATTTACAGGCCTGTCTTAGGCCTATTCCAGTCTCAAATTTTGTGAATTCATCGTTAGGCGTTCTTACTTTATTCTTGTTGTTATTTGTTGTAGACCTTGCTAATTTCTATTACTCCTTCTACTCCTCTTCTCTTTAGACTTTTCCAGACATTCCTTCTTTTTACCTTATCAAATGCTTTTTTCAGGTAAATGAAACAAATATGGATGTCGGTTTCTTTTCTTAACAATTTTTCTCCTAGTTGTCTAATTATAAATGTCAGATCTTGTATCCTTCTACCCTTTCTAAAACCATGAGATGTTGTTCCTCTAATGTTGCTTCTAATTTTTCTCTCCGCCTATGCTCTATTGTTCTGGTAACTATTTTTCCAGGTACACTTATTAATGTGATTCTCTGTAGTTTTTACCTTCTTTGATGTCTCATTTTTTGAACAGGGGCAATATTCCCATATTCCAGTCTATTGGTACTTTCTTTTCTATTATGATTTCGTTTAGTAGTGACAAAAATTTTTCCTTTGCTATTTCTCCCATAGATATATCAGCATTTCTTCTATGGTTTTGTGTTGTCCTGGAATTTACCAATAAAAACAAATAAAAAAAATATTTTCAAAAATATACCATTTCTAGGCTATAAATTATTATGCAAACAATTAGTAAAATATTACAATGGAAAAAACATATAAACTCGAAATTATTTGTCTTTCTGTATAAAAATATCAGTGCGTTCACAGTTTAAACATTTCAATTTCAATAATTGTCTGAAAACATTGTAATAGCATTATTTTCAATTAACTCGTTTAGAAAGCTCTAATACTCGGAAGAATACCTTGAATTCTGTCTTTTTTTGTGATATTTTCGAGGAAATTTGATTATACTAAAAATTGAATGGACAGTGCGGTTGACCAGGTAGACTAAATTACATATTAACCGCTAATCGATTATTTATGGTGTATCTGAAAGTAAAAAGTTATTTTCCTAGTATCATTAGTTCATCTATTTGAGCAATATATATACAAGGTGCGGCGCCAAAATCCAGATAAATTAAACATTTTTTCAAACATAAGTTTTATTGTAAAAACGGAAAGGTTTACAATTTTTTTACCAAATTGTTTGTAAGGTCATAAAGAAAACTTTTTTATTTAAAAAATCCCCCCTGCTTGAATAACCTCTTTCATTTTCGGTCAGAAGCGCTCGCAGGCTCGTTTTAATGCGTCACGATCCATATCGGCTAATGCCGCTTCAATAACGGCTCTCAATGATGCGACATTTGGATGTCTGGACTTGCTGGTGACCCTTTCAACCACGCTCCATACATAGAAGTCCGAAAGATTTAAATCTGGACTGTTGGAAGGTCCCAATTCTTTAGACCAAAACATGTCGACGTTGTTCGACAACCAATTTTGAACCAAATGACTTGTGTGGGCGAGCGCATCGTCCTGTCGGAAAACATATGACTTTCCAGACGACACAGTTTTGATCCACGACTTCACTACATTTGCCAGAACACGCAAATAAATTTCTTTTGTGACATTTTCTCCTTTGTTAGAGAAATGCGGTGGCAGCACATCACCCTCACAACACTTAGCACGTGAACATTCGCCGGAAATGTTATTCTGGAAACAATGGGAACATTTTTAGGGTCATGTGCGAGCCAGCGATCATTCCTTCGATTGATTTTCGTCTCTACAGTACAATTTTTTTCGTTAGAAAAAATCATCCGGCAGCATTGTTTCTTAAAGAACACGAAAGCAGGTTGCAGCGTTCAATTCCCTTTGTCCTGGCAGCTTCGGAAAGTATTTGTCTCTTTAATTGTGTAAGACTTATAGCGGAGATCCTCGACGATTCGATGCATAGTTTTTTCACTCCCATTGACAAGCGAGATAATTTTCGGATCGACTTCCTTGGATCCTCAAAAATCAGCTCCTGAGCCCGTTGAATGATGATGAGGCGTTCTGGCAACGCGCTCCTTCGAGTGAGTTTTCCTTGTCGGTGTTGCAAAACCTTTGTTGAACTTATCCGACTCATTATACTTCGCGACGACATCATACACAGTGGATCTCGGATACCCGGAGAACCGAATGATTTCTGTCGCAGAGCGGCCAGCGCGAACACTTTCGATAATCGCGGGTCTTCGGTTATACTCCGCACTTGGTTTCGACATTGCGACTGTTTCTAGATTATGACGGTTTATTACATACGTCAAGCTATTTGGACGTCAATCGCGACGTCTACAAGTGGTATAGAACGACGGGAAATTCAAATTGAATTTTGTCCGGATTTTGGAGCCGCACCCTGTATATAAATTATCTTGGTATTCCCTTGTTTTTTTTTGTAAATATGTAACAGATCATATTTTCAAGAACAAAGATTATTTTTCAGAAAATAAACATGACACGGCACTTTAAAAGTATTTTTAATTTACTGTACAGGGTTATCCAAATATGATATTTTCAGCAGTGTATAATCTGTATAATATTTACATGTCATTTGTTTTTAAATAACATAAGCCATTTTGTTTTAGCAGAAGATAGCAGTTTTAACAAACTTATTAGGAAAGTGAGCGTTTTTAAAAACACCGACCGCAAAACTAATGTTTTTAATATAAATTACAAGGCGTACCCGCCCGCTTTGCTGAACGTAACTTGAAATAAGTATTTGGCAAAGAAATCATTGTAAAATATATTGAAAAGATAATTTTTTAAATACAGTACATGCAAAATGAGACATTAACAAATTTAATCTTTTATGAATCATTCTGACCCATCATTTATAAGTGAACGTTTATTTAAAAACTAATTAATTAGTAACAAAGAAACTTTAAAAATACAGTAGAAAATTTTACGATATTGGTTATCATAAGGCCGGTAAAATGAATAAGCATGTTAAAAATGAATAAGGATTGTCCCGACAAACAATTCCTCGGCGGAAGTAGACTAATAATGGACTATGAATCCAAAACTCAAAACGTTTTCGTTCAGTGTAAGCTTGTTTTTATTTTAAAAAAGATAAAATTGATTTTTTGTCAAAATTATTAGGTTATTTATACAATTAAAATTCTTGAATGCTTTTTGTTTAGTTATTTTCCATTAATAACAATTTGAAATTTAAAGAAGTATGGCGTTTGTAATTTTAGATTCATAGTAAACTTAACACTTAGTATATTTTCATTAAATACATATGACTTGTTCCAATTATCCTGTTAATTAACATTGTAATAATTTCAAGTGCATAATTCATATTTTTGCGGTGATAGTAAAAATAAATACCTCATTATTTTTTGGATGAACATTTTAGTTCTTAATGCTTAAAAAGTATCTATCGACTGAGTTTTTGTTTATTTACTGGTTCAGTCGCCTTTATTTCTAACAACATTTATTGAAACCATTAAAACTAAAATCAAATACTCAAAACTTTTCTATAAACGACGGAGAACTGATAACTGATTGAGCATGCAACATAAAACTGACCATTTAAAAAGCAGACATTTCTTAAATCAACACCAGCCAGTTTCAAACTATGTTCTTGTGCTTTATTGATAGTCATGGTAAAGCAAACTAATATGAAATTGCAGACGTTTGAATTTAAAGTGGTAGTCGGGTGGAATTAGAGGAATTCTTGGAATGAATACGTTTTCTCCCACATATTTTCCAGTAAAAACCGTGGCTTCTATTACGTTTTTATGTAGAGCTTTCACCTGAAGTCTGGTACTATTGCATTGTTTTGGAGGGTTTAAGTTGCGCAATAGCATTACGGTGTGTCAATCTTGAAGTAAAAAATATGAGGTGGTATTCCTGGCGGATTAAGCGTCTGCAAAACTCCATAGGATAATGGACAGCATCTTCTACCTCCATTACCGTGTCCTCAGATTCATACTTCACATTCACATGTTCACATGTCACATGTTCAGACGGCAGCTTTTCTAATTGAAAGTTGTTAATGCTATTGGCTTGGTTATTTGTTGGAGTGAGAATAGCTCTTTGTTTTAACCATGAAGTGCAATTTACTCCAGCCTGATCGGTGTTTGGATATATTTTGTCAGTCAGGGTTATCACATCTCCCACGATGTCACAAAGACTACTCGGAATATTTACTTTACCTTCTTCTTCTGGAATCTTTCCATCACCAATGTCAATTAGTAGTTTTGAAAACTCTTGTGCTATTAAGTCATGTTGAAGATCAACACTCATATTAATTCTCAAAGTTAGGACTTTAACATGAGACCATAAACTTGATGAGTTAAAACTGGCCTTGACTTCATCTGCACGTGTTCCTCGTGATATAATAGGTAAGATCTGTTTAAAGTCACCAGTCAAACGAACAGTACTGCACCCATAAGTCGGTTGCAACCTCTAGGTGAATCGTCACAATTTTGAAAGGAATAAATAATCCACCTATTGAAATATTTTCTACGGACATTTGCAGGCACTGTTCTAGGATATAAATATCACTTAGTAGGACTATAAAAAATGTTTTATGCAACAAAACAACTCAAAACGAAGGACTTGCAGCCTGCTCGCTTTCCCCTCGAGTGCAGTGTGGTTTTTAATGGAAATACAATCAAGGGCAGAGACACAAACGATATTCTCGGTTAAAAATTTACTAAATTAAAAAAATATTCAGATTAAAAAGTTTGCGTATTATATATTAATAAAAATCAAATATAAACTCACCAAAACTTCAAATATGAAAAAATAATCATTGGAAACAATAATTTAACCGAAAATATCAATAAATAATACTTTAATTGAAATAGAGATAACAATATAATTTTATAATCGTATTATTAAAGATAGTACGACATTGAAAAACATATTTTGACAGCTGAATTTAAACTAATTGTCACATACGTCGAACATAGAAATTTTAGTACATTTTCATGTTTCTCATAATAACTATTGACATGAAAACATTATTTTGACAGCTGAATTTAAAGTAATTGTCACACAGTTCGAGTATCCAATTTTTATTAAATTTTGATTTTTCTGCTTTTTGATAATCTGCAAAAATAACTTCATTAAAAGCTAAAGAAATTATTAAAAATTAACCGGCTAATACAATTAAAAATTAGACATGGCTGTCAGAGTCTTCTTTATTTTCTTAATATTAATATAAATTATCATACATGAATTAATTATTTTATCTCTTTCTACCCCATTTAGAAATTTATTTTAGCATTAACAGTTCTTGATCAATTTTCATGAAGCATAAGCAGAATTCCTGTCAAGTTTCAAGTCTGTAGAACTTACAGTTAGAAAGTGGGTCTATTTGTACATTTTACGCACCGCCACCTCTCTTGGGGGCAGATTTTCTTATAACCCCTCTTTATTGAATATTTGCAGAGTATAAGGAATATTTCTGACAATTTTTAACTTTGTAGGACTGATAGTTGAAAAACGCTTTTATTTGTACATTTTACGCCCCCGCAACCCTTCTTTGGAGCCGATTATCGTATAACCCGTTAGTGAATGTCTGTGAAGTATAAGGAATACAATCGCCAAGTTTCAAGCCTATAGGGCAATTAGTTAACAAATAAGATTGTTTTAATCCTTTACACCACTATATATATTAGAAATTAAATTTTTTGTAAATGCTTATGTATTATAAGGAACATCCCTGCCAAGTTTCAAGTTTCAAGGATTTATATTTAAAAACAGGATGTTTTTGCATTTAATACCCCCGCAACCCCCCTTCGGAGTTGACTTTCGTAAAATCCGTTCTTAGCTGATATCTATGTAGCAAAATGATCATGCCTGCCGAATTTCAAGTCTGTAGGTCTTATAGTTTCTGAGATTTCGTGATGAGTCAGTGAGTCAGTGGTATTTCTCCTTTATGTATATATATATATATATATATATATATATATATATATATATATATATATATATATATATATATATATATATATATATATAGATTTGCCAAATCTGTTTTGATGATTTAACAATTAGTTAAGGAATTCGAAGAAAGTGGTTGTGTTGTTGATAAATGAACATACAAATCTTGTTCAAATAAAACATTCATGTTGCAAGTGAAAATGTTTATGTAATGGCTCTCAATGGATGATTCTGCATGGAAATTTACATGCATATACATTATTAATTAATTCAGGAATTACAAGAAGCAGATCATTTTAAACATCGTAATTTCGCTAGTTGAGTTATTGTAAAGAAATGTCCAGTAAGAGTGTCAACTTTAAAATGTGACACAATCATAACTACAACTAGGAACTAATACAACAAGGAACTAATAAGGAAAATAACGTCGTTCAAATGTCCTCGGTTTCGTCTGGTGCAATGCATTCTGGAGATCCAATTTCCCACCCAACCCAACAGGAATTGCTCGGGATTTATTTCTGTAAATCAGAAATTTGGCATAACTCCTTAGCGTTAAATCCAAGAGCGTTAAATCCCTTGATCTTGGTGGCCAGTTGACATTACCATTTCGCGAAATAACGCGTCCAAGTAAAATTTTCTTGAAATACATTGATTTACTGGCGATTTGCACAGTTTTGTTGAAAGAAAACATTGTTTATATTAACATTTATCAGTTTAAGCCAAAGATATTCTGTTAGTATATTGATATAAGCTTTTACCATTAACACTAACATGATATCTGTCATCGTCTTTAAAACAATAAGGTCATATCACTCCTTTAACCCAAACACGGTGACCTTCTGACCTTGGGGTCGCCTTCCAACTTTCAATTTGTACGCGCTGTTCGTGAATCGTGTAACTTTCGATGGTGAATTGACACAATGTACTGACACAGCAGTCTGTAAGTGACATTTACATTTTCAAACAGTGTTGCCGCTATTACGTTTCAGAGTTCTGACACTTTTATTGGAAAACTCCTTAGAATGAACAACACATTCTGTATAATAAAGTCTAAGTCCATTTCATAATAGATAGCTTCGTTAATAAACAGTATTATTATATCTAGAGAGGTACATTTGTCTGTTGTTTATAAAAGATCTCTGCAGTGCTCTGAATCCACAATACGTCGCTGTCTGTGGATTCATCATTCGATCATTTTTCAGATCATTCACCTCGATTCGTTACGTACTCATTGAATCGTTTAGGTATTGTGGGATCTCTCAAAGATTTAGAGATTATGGGTAGCAAAGTAAAAGGTAGTTTTCGAAAACAATTAAAAATGTAATAGTATCCTGGTTATATAGATTTGCCAATTATCTTACTGAAGAATGGAGCTCTGAATGTTTTAAGATATGCCAATAGGTGACTCAGAAATTCAATAATCGAAAACTCTTTATAAATAGGATGCTATAGTGCCTGTGGAGAGAACACTGCAAGTCATGCTATTTGTAAAAAGGTAGTATAAAAAAATCACTAAGGATATTTCAGTCTTGGAGAGGCCGGCTGGCCTCAAGAAATTGTCACGGTTGAACGAAAGAACTGCAAGCATTGCTGGACAGAAACTATGCGCACTCTGAAAATCAATTTGTAGTGCAGTTTGGCAACACGCTATAAGCTATTTTCGTGCATGCAATCGACAATATCCAAGTCAACAGATACGTTGTACATGATCTGTCTGAAGACAGTACAAGTGTAGTGGGTTATACCTCACTTTGATCATGTAATACATTTCCACAAGAAGACATAAATCATCTAAATTGAACGAGATTTACCCAAAACATCAAATTGCTTCTATCTCCATCAAATCTCCAAATGATGATGACATGGTTAGCGAAACACGTAACGCGAAAACGTAACACAGCGTAAATTTCTTTGAGTGTACCGTTTCACACCAAGTATTCCAATATAATAATTGATCTACGATGACTTCATAGTTAACGGAATTAAATCTTTTTCGTACACTACCAAAATTTGATTGAATCATCTTCCGATGATGCTAACACGGTTAGCAAAACACGCGTCGAGGAATTGAAAACAAGTCATTTGGTGTATGGCGGTAAATCTTTTTTAGTTTAGTGTTTTACTACAGTTCCAATATAAGAATTGATACATTATGAAATTCAATCTATGCCTCGCAGAGTTATAAACTGTTAGAACCGTGGTTGATCGACTAATTTTTTTGTCAGATAGAAGTGGAATTTAATAATTATTTACATGTCGTCATGGTGTACATTGTATATACCATGACAGCCATGAGGTACACAAAAATAATCAAATTAATCCAATAAAATATATTAAATCGAAAAAGAAAGTTATTTTTCATAGTATTTTTTTTGCTATCCTGTATATTAGGGTAAAATAAAAAATCAGATACTTTTTAGATGTGATAATGTCTTTTTTTTTACTAAAAAACATGTCTAAATTTCCACTATATTCGAAACTTGTATTACAATTTTTTCGGCATGCAGTGCCTTCTTCAAATATGAAAATACAGTTACATTTTAAAATCTGTAAAAAAATACAATTATATTTTCGCATCTGAAGAAAGTAGTATGTGAAGCAGCAATAGTTATGCAATTTTCGAATATACTGAAATTTTAAGCATACGTTTTAGTTCTTTTATTTAAAATAGATTTTCATCAAGTATTGGTTAGTTCAGTTAAATACGGGGTGTAATGGTTGTTAAAATATTTTTTTTTAATTAAGAATCATGCCATAGGTTAGCCCTGAAGGATATGGCAACGTCGCAATATTGCTACGACAAAGATGGTTATTTCAACATTTCGATAAAAAATAATTTCAATGTTTCAGTATGTGCATTTAAGTTCGATTTATAACCCAAAAATATATTTTGTACGCGAATATCAGGATATGCTTCTTTTTGACGAGAAACCTCTCCAAAATTCCACAGGACCTAAACGTATTTACAGGCAACGATACCATGAAAGGTCACTTCCAAATCTGCAAACATTTGTCCAAGTTCCTTAAAGACTTTTGGATACGGGTATTGAAGTTTCAAAATTTCAATTTACATTTTGTTGAAGAGAAGTTTACCAGAAGTTCCCGAAGTGTTGCTCGACAAGTTGAAGTTTCCCATTGGAGTGTATATAGAACACCAAAAGAGCAATTACTCTATCCTTATTAAGTACAAAGGATACTAACACCCTTACCAGCTGATTTTAAACAGGCAGAAATACTGTGAATGGTTTATCGGCTTAAACCAAAACAATCCAATTTTTGTGTTCAATATTTTATCAACCAATGAAGCATCTTTCACGAGAAATGGGATGGTGATGAGATGGAATAAACAATTAATCATGTGTTTCTCAGTTTGACGTGGATCGTTTAAAAAGGAATATGATGTGAACAATTTCAAGTAATTTCAACCTTGACATTAAACTAGAATCATGTGTACGTTTTTCGTATTTTTTTTTAACAAAACAAACCAAATTTTTGCAGAAACGTATGGCATACATAATTATAAAAATATTTTATTTTGCTTTCAAATCATACCTCCAGAGGCCAGTGCAACAAACTGAATTCCGATGGATCGAAATAAACAAGACGAAAATAGACGTTGCCGTTGTTAAGAAAATTAAACCTTTTTTTTGCCCGGAAATGCTATCCATTTTGGATACATCTAATAAGGAAACTTTTTGTTTAAAAAACTGTAAAGAATTCATTGGATACATTTACAAAACTACTTTCCCTTACACCTTGTAAATAATTTTTTATGGACGTTCGATTTATTTTTCAACATAGTCTCCTTTTAACTCTGCTCTTTTACTGTTTTGACTGTTTGTTCTGATGTATAGTGATGAATCAACGTTTCATCAACAGTCACGAATCGCCGCATAAACTCTTTGGGATTGTGCTTATACATGTCTAAACACCGCTGTGAAGTGGTCACTGGATTCTATTTTTAGTCTGCAGTAACAGACGCAGCATCCATTGCGCACCCATATACACAGTTAAAATTTTGCGTCCATTTTAACACAGATCGCATGTAAAAAACGAATAGCACAAATTTGCTTGTTTCAACAACGCTTTGTGTCAACCACGTAACACAAATTAATGTTAAAAGTAACACAAATATGTGTTAAAATACTCTACGATCAAGCATAAAAATGTTGACACATTTAAATGTTTAATTCCACCTTTAGAATAAAATTATATATAACCTCACTTTATTGCTATGTATTTAAATACTTGTTTCGATTGTTATTCATATTTTAATAGAATTTATAATAAGTAAAGTAAAGTAAAGTGTTTGGGTTAGAGGCGCATCAGCAACTAGGCTATTTAGCGACTGGACCTACAGCTTAACGTGGGTTCCGAACCACGGTCATCAGCTTCCGACAAATCCAGGCCAGCACCCCCCTCGGGCTATAAACCCTTGGTTATGTGCCTACCCATAAGTCTATCAGGAAACCTACCGACTGGCGAGTGACCAACGTAGAACACTTCTCAGAAGGCATCCGGCCTTACCCAGCCTTTAACTGGCGTGACTGAGGGGTAATTCGTAGTCGGATTTTACACTCTTGCCTAGAAACAATCACAAACATTTAGGAAAGATAAACGGACAGAAGAAAGAAAAATAACCATCCGAGCGCTGGAATCGAACCAGCTATCGCTCCAGCGCGGATTCGGCAAAGCAGGCGCTCTTACCGCAGCACCAACGCGACCGGCATTTTATAATAATTGATAATATTTATACCGTGCCACGAAGAACATGTAAACACATATATTATATGCAATGGAGATAGCGTCTTGCTTACCGCGATAGATATCCAACTTATCTGCTTTCGAATACAATCAAAACAAAACTACAGTCCCTGTCTATATTAATGTGACTACTTGAAATGATTAAGTAAAATCACTTGTTTTGCTTTATTTTTAGAAAAATATGTGTGATTGGATGATAAAAGTTACTCAGTATGTTAAAGACTTATTTATTACACTGCTCACTTAGTACAATAATACTAATAGGCAAACAAATCTATATTTTATTTAATATTTTGTATTACTATGACTGCGCGTACTCGACGATCCATACTTCGAATGCAATTAAGGCACATTCATTATGATTGCAATGGAAAATTATTCTCTTACTTGATTGTGTCTTATGTGTGACATTTTCCTTGGCAATCTCACGTTTCAAAAACTCCCAGACATTCTCTATTGGATTCATGTCTGGTGAGTTTCCAGGCCAGTCCAACAACTAAATATTCTGTTCGTTAATAATTTTTTCACCGATTTCGCAGTGTGACATGGTACTCCATCTTGCATGAAAATCATATTTTCATTATTAGCGAACCATTCTTTCAATTGAGGTATCGAATCTATTTTCTAGGACCGAAATGTACTGCTGCTATCTCATGATCCCTTGAACAATGTAGTCTCCCAAGGTCTTTGCTGCTAATCACCGACCAAATTATAACTGATCTTGATATTTTTTGGAAGGTCTTCGTCGAACGTATTGGCTTTTGTTTATTAAGATTTGAATAGTGCTCTCATCACTGAAGCAAACCTGTTAAATAAAATAATCAATTTATTAAAATTTTTAGAATAATAAAAAGTCTTAGCCTGCGTACGTACCTTTTTCTAATCGTCCTCAGTAAAACCTTGATATTTTTTAGTCCATGGTAAACGTTTTTTCTTCATCTGGTGGTTTTAGCCACCTTAACCACCTTGACCAAAATACGCAACCCGCGAGGAGTTACTAATGGTTTTCTGTCACATTTACCCCGAAGTTTATGCATATATTCACTTTGCGAGCGATATTGACCACCGATGTCTTGTTGCTCTCTTGGCAATTTCTCTTTATGACATGGTTCCTAGTGCCAAAATACCCTTAACAACTCCAATTTTGGCAAGGGAAATCTCTTTAAGTCTACCTATTTCTAAGAATTAGATCAAAAGTAAGGTTAAGTAACTGGTAACCTAAAAACCCTCACCGGTCACCTCCCACACTGTCACCTCCCAAAAAGGCACCTCTTTGTTACATGGTTCATGGGGCCAAAAGACCCTCAACAACTTCAATTTTGGTCCGGGAAATATCTTTAGGCTTACCTATTTCTAAAAATTAGAACAAAAGTAAGGTTAGGTAACTGGTAACCTAAAAAGTTACTTTAAAAACATATAAAACCATTTTTATATTACGAAATACGTTAGAATATAGTTTGTCAATAACTTCTCCTAAATGCACTAGAAGAAAATAACATATTTGGAATGACAAACGCACCAAATACTTAAAAATGGCTGTGTTCGCGGTCAGTTATATAAAAAATATTGGCATTATGTTTGAGATAAATGTTAATCTATGGTATAGTAAGCATTTTTGGTTCATACAGTAACTCAAAATGCTTTAGAAATTCGCGGAACTTGGATTTTGCTTGAAAACAAGTGATCACATTAATATGGACTCGGACTGTAAATGTCATATCGGCTTGACATTTATGGAGCACTACTATAATGAAGCTACTTTTCAGAAATGTTATTACATGCGAGATTGCATCGCTATCTATCGGAAAAATACCTGACTTTTCATTCTATTCTCGTATATTGAATGACTTGAAAATACCATACATAAGAAAATACAACTTATGGATAATTCTAATATTTAAAGGACCGTAACTATAGAACGCGTAACCATAGAACAACCGTGACAAATTATTATTTTTCGTGAAAGCGCGTATCAAAACTCGAGACTCATCCTATTCTACATGGTAAAATTGCTTCCATTAGATCCCCATAGTGAGTCAAGTGGTAATAGAACAGTAGTAAGTGGCCATAAAACGAAGTTATATTTCCTAGATATTTTTCTACGTAGCACATAAATGGGACTTTTACATTATTACGAGTACCTGTACGAGATTACTGATAAAAGTTATATTTTAAAAATAACCTCCGAGAATAATTTATGATCGTTCTTTTGCTCTCGGGATTAGAAACATATATTTGTGGTTTTACGAGACTTTCATGAACTAAAAATAGAATTAAAAGTTTATCCGGTAATTAATTGACGTTGATAATAGAAAATAGACGTACTGTAATGTGTAATGCATTATTAATGCAATGCATATTTTAAATATTGGATTACCAATTGAAACGCTGTTTTTCATTTCATTTAAATTAATTAAATATGCATTGACCATTGTTTCCGATGACATTTTGCCATCTTTTTAGAAGTTTTATAATACCGGTTTCATAAAAGTACTAAGGTTTTGATGTAAATAATTTAACAAGGTGCAGCATTTTGATCGAAGTTTTTGCAGCGAGTGAAGTAAATTTATGATCGATGTCAGAAAATCGGGGGATGAGGGGGGACTCTTCTTAAACATTGCTGAATAATTTTAAACTAATAACCATTTATGATGGGATCACACCTTTATGATCTGTCATTTCTGGACGATTCTGGTAAACATATTTATTGTAGAAATGAATTAGTGTTGGCAACAATGGAAAAATAGTTTCTTATTATTAAGATATTTAAGGAAAAATATCATTGGGTATAAATTAGAAAAATACAAATGGATGTAAAATTGCTGGAAATAATATAATTTGGAAAGTGAGTAATTCTGGTAAACATATTTATTGTAGAAATGAATTAGTGTTGGCAACAATGGAAAAATAGTTTCTTATTATTAAGATATTTAAGGAAAAATATCATTGGGTATAAATTAGACAAATACAAATGGATGTAAAATTGCTGGAAATAATATAATTTGGAAAGTGAGTAAGATTTTTCCGCTTTTATAGAAATGTTTTGTTTAAAAGCTTAAATTTACTTCTTTTTGACTTTATGCAGGTTTGGAACCAGCTTTTTCCCCTCACGTTAAAAAAAGGCAGAGGCAAGGCAAAGGCAGAGGCCTCAGATTAACATGATTCAAAATCTACCAAACCGCAGTGGACCAGCGTTGCAGATTACCGTCCATGCCTTCAATATGGTATTTCAATATGACAGTACAACCTCAAATACGACTCTCATTCCTCGGAGGCCAAGGGGCAACTACCTACGGCAGCGGGAAGACCTGCCCTAAGGCAGAGGCTGCTAAGATTCGCCGTGTTAGATTAGCCTTCCATTGGGCTTTTGACATTGCTACTCTTAATATGCTGTACGAACTTGATAAAATACATTGGGATATTATTGGGCTATGTGAAACACAAAGAAAGAGCGAAGAACTAATCCAACTGGATTCAACTGGACACGTACTCTACACTCGGGGTGCGGAGGTGTAGTGGAATGTGTCATTAAGCTGAATAAAAAGTTAAGGCTTCAAATCGTCCCAGCTTATACATCAACCATAAGCCATACGGATGAGGAAATTTAGGAATTTTGTGATGATGTGGCCCAGCTCTTATGCAAGGAGAAATGTATGTTCAAAATCCTGATGGACGATTTTAATGTTAGAATTGAAACTGCAAGAACTGGTGAAAATGCAACTGACCTATATGGAACAGGTCAGCGGGACAATATAGGTGACACATTAGTTGATTTTGCTGAAGGACAAGAACTTTATATAATGAATTCGAAGTAGAAAATGGACATGAAAAAGTCCATCTGGACTACCAAGTGAAAGTGATTACATCATTACCAACGATAAAATAATATTTTGTAAATGTACTGTTCTTAATAATTTTAATGCTGGAAGTGACCACCGAATGGTACGAGCAAAAGTTAGGATTAACTGTAGGAGAGAGTTCTAAAGAATGGTAACGTCAAAGAAGAGCAAAGAGGATTCTGGGAAATTGCTGGAAAGGGGCAGGAATTTTGAGATTACTTTGTCGAACCGTTTTGCTGTGTTACAAGAACCCCGAGGAAATGGAAATATCAGTTCAATACGAAGAAATTATCAACAAGGTGCTTGAAATGGCTGCTTCAATAGCACTAGAAGAAAAATGTCTCAAACAGACTAAAATCTCCAGTGAGACCATTGATCTAATGAAAAGACGTCAGACAATGAAAAATGCAGGTAGTCCTTTTGGCAAGGTCGAGTACTCTGAGCTCTGCAAAAGTATAAGAAAACGTATCAGATTTCTGCTGAACGACATATCATTAAATTTATATAAATTATTAAACAATTTGACACATCATAAATTTATTTTCCGCTAACAAATGGGGGTGCCATTTTCGTGCTACTTGGTTTATTACGTTGAAATTCAATTGCCGATAACGAGGAATTACAAAATATTATTCGGAAGTTTTAATTCACTTTATTTAACTTTTAATATATGAAACTAAACGAATTTGCTTGATAACAGCTGACGTGATGAAATTCAAAAACATATTACTTAACGAATACTGAAGCGTTGTCGTGTTGTCTGTTAAGCAGAGTCTTGCTCAGATCGCACAAACTATAAGTTATACTAGGAGATTTCATGAATTGTTGCCTTTAATGAGTACCAATAGATAGAAGACATTTTAAAATATAAGAACAATCATAGAATAATATAAAAACACAGTTTAGGCAAATTTGACAATAAATAACTGATATATCTGTAAAAGTTTAGGCCGGGACAAAAACTTTAGTCTGTTACTCTGTTTCAGAATTAAAAATACAAAGTTTGATATACAGACATATGGGCTCAGCTTCCCCACAATAATTTCAGATCACTTTTTCCACCGACCTAATCATCAGCGATAAGTTTTCGAGACTTTGATGGAAAGGTTTCTTTTCGTTGATTATGTATCATCACCATCACATAAATCTTCTGCTGGATTTTATACTTAATCGTCTAAACTCAATATGCATTAAAAATTATATTATAAATTATTTAGTGGGATATAAAGTTTGTGATTCATTTCAAGCTGCTGAATTCTAACGAGTCTGTTATTGCGGAGCTCTATCAATCACTTTTCTGTTGCGTTTGGAGCTTACATTACCAGTCGCAATAGGTAATGAATCGAATAAAATAAAAACATTTCTTGGTTATGTATCATTGATTTTATTTTTAACTTTGTGTGACTATAGTTTCATAACCAATGTATAAACAATGAAACTATAGTCACCTGAAGTAAGTAAAAAGTGCTGGATAACGAAGTAAAAAAAAATGTTTTATTCGATTTCAAAATGATCTATCACAAAGTAGTAGACGAATCAATCAATTATTTGATTAGGTAATGATTTTATAGCGCTTTTGTAGATTTTAACACTTACTCGCTAATTAAACTACTTACGCGTAACACAAGATATGTTACAGAAGGATACCATCTGATGATTGGACTGGAAGAACCTCTCGTAGGCGGTTTATTAGCCAGATCTCGTACCATCCCTCTACTACCTATTTCGGTTGCTTTAGCATCAGTTAGCTAACAATACTTTAAACAATCCGTCGAGGTTTTAAACAGTATCTTTAAATGTATCCACAATACCGCCAAGTTTTTTGTAAAATCATCAAGAATAGTGGAAACTATTTTGAGTTTCAAATGTATATTTATTTCACCAAATTTATTTCTGCACTTAATATTTTTCTTTCTCTTTATTTGCTATTTTCCATTCAAGTTTTTCCTAAAATATATTTACAAAATGACAATGTGGATACGAATTTTTTTTGCTGATATGCTGATTTTAAGTTTTCATTTTTCATGTGGAAAAACAACATAACACAACCCATAACAATGGTAATATACAATAAAAAACTAATTTAAATATTTCTGAATTTGGTCACATTGTTTCGAAACTTTTAAGTAAACAATTCGTTGTTTTATGTAGATAATTCTCGGAGTAGATATAGTTTTCCGTGAAAGTTGTTTTATAATCGGAAAATTTTACTAAACAGCACGAAAGTAATTATTTTGTCTTCCATGATAAGAATAAATTCGAGCTAATCACGACAAAATTCAGTATCAGTACATTTGCCAATATTGTGAGTATGTTAAACAGCCAATTTAAGTGCTTAATCACATATCCTGGACTAATCTTCCGTACTATGGCTGAGCTTAAAAACGCAATCTATTTTCTTTTCGTTGTTTGATATAATACGTGTGCCCATAAGTAATGTCGGTTTTTGATACTGTAGAAAATTATATTTTCTACATGTTAAAATTATAAGAGTTAATAGGTTTTAATCTGTAAAAAAATCTCCATCGGTATTAACAATTTTCGCCGGTGTTACAAAAAAATCACTTTGATTATGTTGTCACAGGTAGTATACTTGTAGATTTAAACCATCTAGCCTATTTACAATGTTCCTAAACCATGCATTTCAGAAGATGGATATTAAGCGATTTTAGGAGTTGGATAAAATTGAGGCTTCTGTATCACCATCAGCAGATGACTTGCAGCGAAAGGTGACATAGTGAAAGTTGAATGTGGAAAACAATTCCAAAAGAAAATCGTTAGAAATGCTCAAGTTCAATTCGTATTAAAATTTCCTGTGGAGCATTCTCCACATATATATAAAGAGTGTCCAAATGTTGGCAACCAAAAAAGACAATAGTTTGACAACTTCAAAAATAATGAAAGTTTGGCTGCTACTTTGGCTTTGGAATATTGATTTAACTTCGTCAACTGTGAAGAGAGTTATTACAAAATTTAGGAAAACTGGATTAATTGGGGACGCTAAACACACTGGCCGTCCAATAACAAGCCGTTCAAATGATAATATCGAAGCACTGTGTGAGAGTGTTGGTGGAAGTGCAGGAATATCGATTCGACGTCGTGGACAAGAATTGCAAATTTCAAGAAGCTCTCTATAGCGTAGACTCTGCACTAAAGATCTGCGTCTCCATTCTTACAAAGTTCAATTGACCCGAGATCTGCAGCCTAATGACCATGCACGGCGAAGAGAGTTTATTGAATTGATTATTGAATAACAACATGTGAATGCTGATTTTTCGTGCAAAATTATTCTAAGGGATGAAGTACATTTTCACCTTGATGGCTTCGTTAATCCTCAAAATTGCCGCATTTGGGGTTCAGAGAACCCACATATGATTGTCGAAAAACAAATGCATCCACAACTTGTCACTGTTTGGTGCGGATTTTGGGCTGGAGGCATCATTGGACCATATTTTTTCAAAAATTTGGCTGGTCAAGCAGTTACTGGTGCTCGATATCGCGACATGATAACCGAGTTCTTTATGCCTAAATTGGATGATATTGATGTGGATAACATGTGGTTTCAACAAAATGGTGCGATATGCCATACAGCCCGTGAAATAATCCAATTACTGCATGAGACATTTCCTGGTCGTGTACTCTCTCGTTTCGGTGATCAGAATTGACCCCCTAGATCATGTGATTTAACACCATTGCATTTCTTTCTACGGGGTTATTTGAAGTCAAAGGCCTACAAAAGAGTGCGTATGTGCCAGCAAAGCCGTGGAGGTCATTTGCCCGATGTGCTATTACATACATAACCCTATCCTATGTACTTTATGTTTCAATAAAAAAATACAATTAAAAAAATTGTTTTCTATTTAATTCAAATCTTGCGTAAATTTTGGCACACCCTTTACAATTATAGATCTACTAGCTTTTGCAAATTAAAAAAAAGTAATATTTAACCTATACAGTCCACACTAGTTTTTCAATTTATAATTTTTAATTCCAATTTGGAGTTAAATATCGAAAACAAAAAATACACAATCATGCATAATAATAACAACAATCATAAATCATACATAACAATTTCTTTGACAAATCTTCTATTCCATTTTTGCAATATAAGGATGATTTTGAAGTAAAACATTCTTCGAGTCCAGTTTTGATAGCTGTCGCAGTAGAAATTTGAACAAAGAAAGTACAGCATCAGGAGAATTCGGTGAGTGAGGAAGTACTTCCCAGCATAACTCTTTGATTTTTTTTCTTGCGTTATTCGGACACCGTGAGGCCTTGCATCAGTCTTGTCGTCAGTCATCAGCTTTTTGAATCAAAGCTGGCTGAGCACAATAATATTTAGCACTTATGATTTTGGACAAATTTGCACACATTCAGTTTTGTTTTCAACTGAAAGTTGATAGGGCAACCACATTTCTTCTGTTTATAGTTAGTCTATTTTTAGGGGTTTTACATTTCGTTGTATTTTGAACCGTGGCGTTTTAAGTTTTGTGGTTAATTCAATGTGAACAGGTCCTCCAGATTTTATACTGTTGAAAAATTGATATCAGCCTTCTTTTAAAATCAATTGTTTAAAATCAACGCTGACATACTCTGCTATCCAAGACACCAGGATAAACAGATTTAGTAACATTGTTATGCTTTCGAAACAGAAAGGATCAAATGTATAATATGGAACTGATTTATACTTTTCTCTTCCATTTTTTTAATGTTCACATAATTGTTTTCGAAATTTAGCAGTAAGCAAATTAAATATCAATATATTGAACTAGAATATCGGTTAAATTATTGTCGGTTATGTTAAATTAAAACGTCATAACTGATAAGTACACATTATATTTTGCCCCTTTTTCATGTTTGTTAATAGTTATCTTTCACAAAAAAATTGCTAAAGTTTAATTTCTTCGGGTTGGTGTTAACAAATTAGTTTGTTTGGTTAATTTTTCTGTATATATTTTTATATTTTTATTTTGTTTGTTGTTTATCTTTTTTGTTATACAACTTCAACAGTTAATATTTGTACACTTCATTTTTCTCATTTTTTGATCCACTAAATACAGGCATTTTTCCGCAACTTTCGCCATATGCTTTGGGTCGCTGTCTTGCTGGAATCAGGGTCATCTAATTTCGAAGCTCCTTAAAACAAATTTTCTCGTAGTATGTTCACAGACTTCTTCTGCCCCAACCCAAGACATACACCCCCAGATCATTATATTTTCACCACCGTTTTTACTCTGGGAATGGAATTTCGACTACCCAGCGAACTGGAACTACCTGGCGAACTTCTTAGCGAACTGGTGTCTTTGTTCCCTTTTCTCCTCCTAATGATGGGTTTCTTTCGAGCACTCCTTTTTCTATATCCAAAATTATGTAACTAATTCCTCTCAGTCCTAGGCATGATGTCTCTCCAGAATAAGAAACAATATCACTGACTACTTCTTGACTTGAAATGAAACATTTTTTTTTAATAGTATTAAAATTTTTCTCTTTAATTTAATTTCGATTTTAGTTGAAAATGCTTTTGGTCGTACTTTCGTTTTTTTGGTTTTCAACGTAGCCCGTTATTTTATGTTCTTCACTATATAATGTACTGTGCATAAATTTAATGCTATTTCTTTTCCAATTTATAATTTACACACGTGTCTCCAAAGGCAGCTCTCAACTTTTTTAGCCGCTATTGTTAGAACATTAAAATTCAACACTCACTTGATTGGTAATTAGGATTAATTAAATTTGTTTGTTTTTGTGTATTGAAGTTAGTGTCTCTAAAACGGATTGTTTGAAATCAACAATACTTTTTTCCCATGAAAAATCGGTACTTTATGAAGTATTATATATTTGTTAAGTATTTATGGAATAGTTTTGTTGAAAATGATTCATAGTTTGTGTTAATATAACGTTAAAAGAAGAATATAGTTAAATAAAGAAAATTGAGAAAAAATGATTTGTATAAGTACTTTTTCGTCCCACTCTATGTATCTAATTAATACATTGATGCAATATTTACTCTTTTGACAACTTTTATTTTAAGCTTTTCTCATTATAATAACTTTTTTGTTTTGTTACATTTTTATCTAAAACAATTTTTAGTTTCGTGAAAGCAATTCTCAGGGTAGCTATAATTTTCCGTGAAAATTGTTTTATATATCGGAAAATTCAACTATACAACACGAAAGTGACTAATTTGGCTTCGTCGATAAATCTCCCAAAATACAATTAAGGATAAATTCCGACTAATCACGAAAAAACCCAGTACCAGTACTTTTGCCAATAAGTTCGACGACGTGCCCAATTAAGCGCTTGACCGCTGATCGTCTCACGGCTAGACGTCACGTGATCGGGTCGGTCGCCGCCACCACCTTAGCCGCCATCGTCGCCGCCATGGTTTTTTCGCGGAACATCGTCTGACGTCACTTCCAGGCCGGCGCGTGATTCAACCAGAAGGACCGTCGATTTCTTTCCTGATAAAATCATCAACGGAAAGTTGATACATGCATTATTATTTTTTTCGTTTCTTTTCGTTTAAGCGAAAAAAAAATATCTCCTAGAATCTGATATTGATTTCGAAATTAGAAAAATCGTCGATTAACTATAACAATAATCTGGATAAATGATTAAATTATAAGTATCAGGTGTGGTAACAGTAATAATTTATTTTAAAATTATGCAAAAATTAATCTATAAATTTATAACCCATACGAGGTAGAGTGAAAAGTAAAAGAAATACTTTTTAAATGAAATGTTGTTTTTTTTTATCGATAATGGATTTATTTCTCAATGTAATCTCGTTTTAGCTCGATACTCTTTACCCAACTATTTTCGAACTTTAATATGCCTTTCAAAAAGTACGGCTTTTCGAACTAATCTAAAGTCCTAACCAAAATAGTCCTCTGTTTCGGCAATACTTTATTTATTTATAGTGTATTTCTTTCCAGCCAGCGGTTTTCTCATTTTTAGAAAGAGAAAGAATTCAACGGCGGACAAATAGGTGGGTGCATTTGTTTTAGTTTAACAGGGCTTTCGGAGGACACATTTTAGCATCTCTTCGTACACGTTTTAACAAATAATGTTGCATAATAAGATCATGTGGTCGTTTTTTCCTTTTGAAAATAGTCAATGAATATAATGCCTTTCGATTCCCAGAACAGTAGCCGTGGACGTTCGAACTAATGGAACTGTATTCACGCAACAACTAGTTTAATAAATACATGAATTTTGTTTTTTTCTAACAGCACTAATATCGAAATTATCTACTTTTGAAGACTCAAAACAAAACTGAATATCACATTCATTTTGCTTGAAATCAATGGACCTAACGTTAGAAAGTAAGCTAATGGGTGTATCGATTAATAATGTCAATTTTTTCAAAAACAAAATTAATTACCTTAATAATCAAAGTATTGGCTATTATCGTTAGCTATTACTTTTTCCCATCTTTCTGTCAAAGAATGGAGTCCGCGCCAAATGAACTTTTGGTTTCTCGAGGCCAACCATTCATCAAGCCATCAATCAAGCAATTTTCACTTCTAAGAATGTAAGTGTTGTTTTGATAGTCCGAGCTGCATCGATCGAATTAAATGGTAGTCCGAAGGGGATAGTGCAATGAATACGGCGGGTGGGGTAGGACGTTCCATTTAACGTTTTTCAAATAGTTTTTTATACATTTTGCAACATAAGGCCGAGCATTGGTATGTTGAAAAATTACTTTATTGTGTCTTTGAACGTATTCTGGTCGTTGACCTTCAATGCTTGGTTTAATTGCTCAGACATGTTGCCAGTATCGATCGCCAGTAATCATTTCACCAGGTTTCAGCAGTTCATAATACACAGCTCCTCTTCTATTCCACCAAATACACAGCAAAGACTTATTTCCATGTATATTATAGACTGGTTGTGATGTTGAAGGCTGGCCTGGGTCTGCCCATGATTTTTTGCGCTTTTGGTTATCAGAATAGATCTACTTTTCATCACCTGCCATAACTCGATGCAAAAAAGCTTTTGTTTTCTGCCTGGTAAAAAATTTCACAAGTGCTTTTTCGCCTTTCAATGTCTCTTTCTCTCAATTCATATGGAACCCATTTCCTTCCTTCTGGATCTTTCCCAATGCGTATAGATGTTCGTAAATGGTGGATTGGGCAACATTCAATGCTTCTGCCATTTTTTTCAACGTATGAGTTGAGTCTTCATCCAATAATGCTTGCAAATCTGCATCTTCAAACTTTTTCGTCTGTCCTGGACACTCGTTGTCTTTTATATCAAAATCGCCAGTTTTAAAGCGTTTAAACCATCGTTCACAAGTTTTTTGGGTTAGAGCATGTTCACCATAAGCCTCAACCAACAATCGAAAACTTTTAGCAGCCGTTTTATTCAAATGAAATAAGGCTAAACTTCTTTTTAAACCGCAAACCGGTTTCGACATATTCAAAGCTATGAAAAAATATGTCTTTTGCACAATGACAATTAATAACGAACTGGCTTTTGGTGGAGTGTGTTTACCCTCCAAAAGGCAATATACCAACAAATGTATTAGTAACGCCAACTGTTAGCAAAATCGACATTATTAACCGAAACACCTATTATTTTTCACAAATGTACCTTTACGACCTTACACCTTTACGATCCCACCGCCCAGTATCTGACTTTTCACTTTATCACCATACTGTTCTTTATTACATCTGGTCATTTTTTCTGAAATATGATAAATCCTTCTGAAATAAACATTTTTAATTTAGAGGAGAATGAAGGGATGTCTGTTTTTGTAGAACATATTCTCTAAATATATTACAAATGTTTCCACCGCGTTAGTTGTTTTTCTAGAGTTGAAAGTGTATTTATTATCTTTTTTTAATTTTTAAAAACCTGTTGGTCATTCATCAAATGATATTTTCTAGTCCTCCTCTTATTCTTTCATCCTTCTAATTACTGTTTGGATGTTTATGTTGTATTATGCGAAGACAATCCCACATTCACGTGCTCCGTATTTGTGTATATTTACATCAGAATTATTTTAAAGCCTAGGCTGTTACAGCTCTTACTGTAAACCGGTCTTGGAGCTGAATTGTTCTTACACAACTTCTACTATTCTCTTCTGTCTTGTACTTTCCATCTAATTCCTCTCACTTCTGCCATCTCTCTCACTTCTTTTCTCCATGTTTTGCGTAGTATTTCTCTTCCTCTTTTACTTGATTCTCTGACTTTATATGTTTTTTTCATCATTCTTTTGTCGGCCATTCTCTTTATACATTCTGTCAAAAAAGTACCGGGAATTGGTCAATAAAAGACAAAATATTTATTAGTTATCCAAATTTATTGCATCGCCTTCAAAGTAGTCCCCGTCCGAAATAATACACTTATGCCAACGAATAATCCAATTGTCAAAATATTGTTTTGACAATTGCACACGTCATATGCACGTATTTTTGATACAGTTAATTCACCGTAAGCCTTCGGCAATATTTGCCGAAGGCTTACGAACAGCGACTCGGCACACGAAATTCCATTTACAATCGAAAATTTCAGACAAATTCTTTGATGTTTTTATCCATCGTAAAAATCGCAAAACACACTTGAAATGAACTAACAAAATCGAGCACTGTAAACAAACTAAATGACAGATGACGTTCAAACTTCGTGTCAATATAGAGGATAGTTGTGCCAACTTAGCGATAAATATAATTTTGACTATCCCTTTAAGCGGGCTTTTCAAATGATCAATTCCCGATACTTTTTTGACAGAATGTATATCTCAACCAACTTCAGCTGACCTTGTTATATTGTTTTATGTTTAGCTGTCTTTATTTATATCCTGTTCTAATTTTCTATCGCTACCTAGCACTTCTCCGCAATATTTAAATGCTTGTAAAGAACATTTACAACATTATTTGCTTGTGTTCAAGTTCCCTGATCGAGAGAAAATTATTTTAAAAATATGAAACATAAAAATTAAAAACTTGAAATTATGGACATAATTTCAACTTTAAACATATTCTACATTAACAATGTAAAGTTTTCTTGACGCTTTGTTTATAAATCCAGTCATTTCTGTTTCCACTCGGATTGTTGGAAGTATTTGCTTTTTGAGAGTACACAAAGCCTTATTTTCCTTTTTTCTTATTGATTGGCCGCCTAGCTAAACAAACTGGTGATGAATCAGCAGCGTAACAGCACACTTGTTTTTAATATTGACTATTCTTAGGTTATTTTGTTTGAAAAAATCGTATTTAATGCATATCTATAGTGTCCTTGTATTTTATTTGTAGTATTATTTATTTTCTCTGAATGTAGCTTTTGCAATATGACAGTTTTGTTCAATGTCAAATGTTTTCTTATGGGCTAAATAAACAATATATTTTTAACATATTTTACTAATAAAATACATTTTATATTGACATACATATAGGATTTTTTCATGCAAATTTGATTTATAACACCTGTTTTACCTCCTGTTTTGTTTTTTAATATTTTTCTTCTGTCTATGATATCCATTTTAGAATGACATATGATGGTGAACATACATATATTGAGACGGAATAGTTTGATACAGGTTCGTTTTTGAAAATAGTTTGATTATTTTGACACTTCACATACACGTTTGCAAATTGTGAATTAATTGCATTAAATTTTGATAATCCGCTTTTTCAACGTTGAAAAGTATGGGACCGAGTACGGATCCTTATGGAACGTCGTTTTGTAAGGGGAATTTGGTGGATGTTGCCTCCAATCAATACAGCAAATGGGTAAACTGCAGCGACTCTTTGAATGCTCTCCATTGCCTGGGCCAAACATATCTCTGCCTACCACTGACTGGCGAGTCTCTGGTCTTGTTAACAATATTCCCTCTAATGGGTTAGCTGATCACCACGCCTCACGAGCGTGGTGATCGTGAGTAAATACACCTTTTGCCTAGGAGGGTACGAGGAACCTCCTGGGCGAAGCCCTCATTGTGGGGATCCCCTCTCACCGCTTCACGGATGAGGAGTGGGGCTTGACTGGCGGGACATTCTTTCTTAATGTTAATCAACTAGTACAAATAAATAAATCTAGTAGCAAGGAATAAGGAAGAAGGCAAATTACCTCGTTCAAATGTTCCGTTGGTCTCTTTCCACTTTTTATTCTCATTTTCTCAATATGTAATAATAAAGCAATCAAACTAAATAAGGTTAAAAGTAATAAGAACATAAGAGGGGCACTGTTCATTCTCTTCAGGAATGAGCGGTGGAGAGGATGGTGGGCTTCCCCTTCTTCTTTCTTTCTTATAAAGCTTTTGCCTATACTCTTAGCGATCGAAGCATCGTTACCACCATCGTAGCATTCGTAACAAGATTCAAATTGACTGGGACCTATAAGACCCCAATAGTAACAAACTATGGCCTAGAAATGGTCTATTTTAACCAATAAAGAACCTTCTTGAAGAAAATTATGTATAAAGTGCAAGATATTGGCCTTTAAACTAGAGTCATATATAGCGCACTTACGGTCTAAGGATGTTGCAAGTAAAATAACAGGTAATAAATAATCTATGATTTCATGTTGATGTACCTGTACAAACAGTTGCGAAAAAATATTGAAGAAAATTACGATGCATTGTTCATTAGTATAATCTGTTATTGAACTTACAATATAAGGAGCTGTTATAGTGAATTAGCATAAGAATAAATATTTACTTGAAATTCTTGTAACTGTAAACATAACAGGTCTAATCTTACGTTAATTATTATGTTACGCATAAATATCAAATTAGTAATTTTCCTGTACAATAATCTTTAAAAATAATCGTTTCAACCGCAATGAGGATTTGCCACTTTTTCTCTCCTGCATCTGTACAAATCGTTAACTAGACCCAAACTGGACTACGGTAGTATCGTTTAGTCATCTGCCACCAATCATCCTCCATTTCAGATCAATGAATATCCAGAATTCTGCTGTCAGAATGCCCCTGGGAGCCTTTCGTACAAGCCCTATGGACAGCATGCACTGCATAGCGGAATTGGAACCATTAAAATATCGCCAGATAAGTCGTTACTTCCTTAAAGTTCAGATCATTTGTTTCCACATACAAAATCTCCTTTTATTTCGCTCTCAACGTTCCAGAATGCATCTCCTTTACGTTTGACTGTTGAACTATTGGCACTTAGAGAGACCTTAAACAACATTGCTCCTAGTCAAACAGCAAATGGGTAATCGCCAGCGACTCTTTGAATGTTCTCCATGGTCTGGGGCAAACATTCCACCGGTTGTCGACTTTCTCGTCTTGTTATACAGTATCCCCTCTAAAGGCATAAAAGTAACTTTTGTGTGGACCCCAAGCCACAACCTTGGAAGGTACAAAATATGCCGCTTGATAATGCCCCTAAGGATCTATAAAGGATCGTTACTACAAGATTCTGGACTGAGACCTTCAAGGCCGTAATAGTGACAAACTATGGCCTATCAAAAAACCTCATGCATCAGTACCTGATTAATGGTGGAAAGCAATCAGCGTGAAATTTCTGCCGATTATCCCTAAAAATCCTTCAAATTCTGATAGAATATTAACCACATCAGGAGAAATCACAATATAATAACGACCTCAGAGACTTTTTTAGAGAAATCTATACCATACGTAGGTATGGTTGACTTCCTAAATAATTGAAATGTTATAATTTTATTTAATCAGAACTATAATCAATTTTTTTCAAAATCAGTTGTTGCGAGGAAGTTCATTGTTTCTGCTTTAGTATAGTAATATAAGGAACATCCTTATATTTGTTTTTATTAATAGGTGTTTCGGTTAATAATGTCGATTTTGGTAAGTGATGTCGTTACTAATACATTTGTTGGTATAGACTAATGATGCCTATGGCGTTTTGGAGAGTAAATTTACGCCATCAAAAGCCAGTTCGTTATTAATTGTCATTGTACGAAAACACAGTTTTTCATAGCTTTGAATATGTCGAATTATGTACCAGAAAAATACGTTTTGCGGGGAAGTTTAATAAGCTTCTTTCAGATTTGCAAGCATTATTAGATGAAGATTCAACTCATACGTTGTAACAATTGGCACCGTTTCCGAACATCTACACGCATTGGGAAAGATCCAGAAGGAAGGGAAATGGGTTCATATAAATTCAAGGAAAGATACATTGAAAGGAAGGAAAGGAAATGAAATATACATCAACATCACAACCATTGTGCAATATACATGAAAAGTAGGATTTGCTATGTATTTGGTGGGATAATAGGGGAGCTGTGTATTACGAACTGCTGAAACCTGGTGAAACGAATACTGGCGATCGGTACCGACAAAAATTGAACCGAGCATTGAAGGAAAAACTACCAGAATACGCCTAAATACACGATAAAATAATTTTTCAACATGACAATGCTCGGTCCCATGTTGCAAAATGTGTAAAAAAAACGTTAAATGGGACGTTCTACCCGTTCTACTAAACCCACCGTAGTCACCGAACTTAGCCCCTTCGGACTACCACTTATTTCGATCGATGCAATATGGACTTTCGGAACAACATTTAAATTCTTACGGCGAAGTGAAAATTTGACTTGATGAATGAATGGCCTCAAAAAACCAAAAGTTATTTTGGCGTGGAATCCATTCATGACAGAAATATGGGAAAAAGTAATATCTAACGATTGCCGATACGTTGATTATTAATATAATTTATTTTGTTATGGAAATTAAAGGTCAAATTTAGCGAAAAAAATTGACATTATTAACCGAAACACCTATTATTTTAATCTATATATATATATATATGTATATATATATATATATATATATATATATATATATATATATATATATATATATATATACATATATATATATATATATATATATATATATATATATATATATATATATATATATATATATATATATATATATATATATATATATATATATATATATATATATATATATATATATATATATATATATATATGGTATATTCCATTTTAATTGTAAATTCAAATTTTATTCTATTTATACTCACCTAAATTATTTGTATAATTTTTTGTATTTAGCTACTTCTTACCTCCTTGTTTTATATATCTGTGATTTACCATTACCATCTGTTTATTCCCAATTAATCTACCGGTATGCACCCCGTTAAGCTGCTAAATGGCCTAAGACGACGATGCGCCTAATATGAAATTTGTATTTTTTACTTTTTTACTTTTACTGAAGTTTTAAGACACATTCCAACAGATTCGAATGTTTTCCTTCATGTATTTGCGCTGCATTTCATAAAAGGCGCCTAGGTATCGTCCCTTAATTTTTTTCAGATTGAAGCAATATTATTTTTACTAGAAAAGTGCCAGCTTAGAACGTAAAAGGTTATCAATTATTGACCACTCCATAATCTTTTGTGCACTGTTCATTCAAGGGACGAACATATATGGGTACTTCAGAACTTATCCAAGCATTATAGAGTAAAATAGTTTCGATCAATCACTACAAATTGAAATCACTAACTAGTAATTAGCAAAAGTGGTTATTTTACATAACAGTTAGCAGCGGCGATATCTCACAAGAATTTTGATTCAAAGAACTGTTGGAATTTAAATGGAAAATGACACCATCAAATTACCACCTTTTTCTATCGATTCAACGCATTATTGTTGACATCCATATTTCTAACTAATTATTTTGCCGCGGTATCCAACAGTTGCTAGAAATGAAATAATTTTCTTGTTTAAGTAAATACATTTTTCAAGCGGTGAATTTGTTAAAAGTTTAACATAAATCAGGATACGTAAAGCTGCTAACTCAACTAGCGTGATAGGAATACGACTAAGTAATGTCACCTCTGGCTCTTTAGCGTGGCTATAAGAAAAAAAAGACGATTAGCACGGCAAGCAAACCGTTTCACAATTGCACATATAAATTTTAAAGATGAATTGTCCAAAAAGACTGGAGGACGATTATATACTGCAAAAGTTTCTTCAGAGTAATTTCGATTGTTTGAACCTTTTATCACCAACGATTTTTTATTATTGTACTGAATTTGCGCGTAAATATTTTCGTGCTTTGATTTTTGATGTGGTCACTACAACAATAACACATTGAACGTATTTTGAACTTTTAATATTGAAGCACCATCAGTGATCGATCGGCATGTGACATTACCGATATTTATTTATTTATTTATTTATTTATTTATTTATTTATTTATTTATTTATTTATTTATTTATTTATTTATTTATTTATTTATTTATTTATTTATTTATTTATTTATTTATTTATTTATTTATTTATTTATTTATTTATTTATTTATTTATTCATTCATTCATCCCAAACACACAAATCGTGTAATTACATGAGTCTAGGCTCATTAAGTCTAGGCTTCGACATGTTACAAATACATACGATATAGAATGAACATTTGACTATACACTTGTTGTCGATGGATTCCACACAATTTGAACAAAACTGAAAAAATGCTCGGGTCAATTGTTGCAAATTAATACTAAAATGATTTAACTGAGGAACTATAAATTTGGTGTACGATATTGTCAGATGTAATAAAACTGAGCTACATTGGTATGAATCTGAAACAAAACGTGTTTGGATGTTTCAAAGTGAACCAAAATATACAAAAGCTGTTCGTTCACCCAGTTTTTCAAGGACTGTCAATGTTGATTAGTATACAACAATTTGCTTTCCAGAAGTTATCGGTGAATTTCATAAAAAAAATAGACATCGTCCCATCACCCTTCATGTCAACGCACTTACATTTTCTCTAATGATATGAATTTCAAAAGAAAGAAACCTTGAACTCATCTTATCCGACGTATAGTTCTGATTTTTCACTTTATGGTTGATTTATGTTCCTGAATATCAAACATTCTGTAGTCGTTGATTGTTAACGGCTAAGCAGGACGTTGAAACCTATGTAAATCAGGGTTCTGGCATCATCACATTAAAGAAAAAAACAACACAATGAGTAATATTTTTTATTGAATTGAATTAATTTTAATTTTTTTTTAACAATGGCAATGATAAAATACTATTCCAAAAATTCCACTTACATTTGATCAAAAAAATATTGTCCACCACGGTTATTAGAGCTCTGTAATTATGCGAGGCATGGACCGAATGAAATGATATATATGTCTTCTTGAAGCAAGGTAGTCCAAACATGTTGTACATATACTTCAAGTTCATTTAAAGTTGCTGGTAACCGAGACAATCATCACTTCTATCCCATACATGTTCTATCGGCGATAAGTCTAGGGATATCGCCGGCCAGTCAAATGTCTATTATAGTCTCTTCTAAAAACAACCATGACAGGAAAGATGATATTTGGACTAACGATAGGCTGCAAAATTTCGGTTTCATAATGAACATGCCGCATGCCAGTATGAAATCGAAGTTGAAACTACCGAAATTTTAAACTACCGCTAAGACGATCTGCTTCCCAAACATATATTTCTGTTGTTTTATCATAATTTCTGGAGTTATAGTATGTTGTTCAGTAAGTGTGATTTACTTTACGGTACATGTCCCTAAAGCCGGTGTTCAACGACCATTATCCCAGGCACCTCTGGACAACAGGCGTTAACATCAGAAATAAGTACAGCTCGCGCTGTAAGGACTAGGACGGGAGGTGACCCATCCAACGATGATAAGGGAACTTATTTAACATGGAGGGGAGTCTCATTAGTTTACTAGTGCCCCTCCGTTGGTGTACTCTTCGTGGGGGCTTAGATATTTGGTAGAAACTAACCTGAAGCCGAAAGTTAAATTTCGATTTACGACCCAAAAGCGTCTGACCTGTCTACATTCGTAATGGCCACTTAAACATATTCAAGACTCAGCACTAAACCAAATAGATTTCATTTCTCATTCATTTTTAGCTTGGTACCATTTTAAGCGACGCGCCTTGCCGTGCACTGCATCTGAATCTGAAAACATTCACTGCAGGGTATACACCTAAAAACGGAGTAAAATACACCGTTGCTAATGTAAGATACCCCGTTCGATCTATGGACACGTGTTTCAATGAGTTATATCGACCCATTTCACATGTAGTCAAAAATATCTGAAAACATTCACTGCCATGCAAACTCCTAAAACGACTTTTCATTGGAGTAGAAGACACCATTCTTAATATCGGTTTCGTATCGCAACATGTCTAAGATGCCGTTTGTCACGACCTTGGATACGTCTGGAGCGATCAAAATTTCGTACTCGTAGTTAACTCTGATCCTTAAACCATTTTATCCATATCCTCACAATTGTAGAAGCATCAACGTCTAATTGTTTCGCTATTTTACCAAAAGTTAAAGCTGCTTTTTTTACATCGTTCTCGTTATAGCTCGTTAATTTTCAAATTCGGATAATTCCCTGAAAACACAATATGCACGAACTCTTGACATTTTAGCTCTTTTCACAGAGAGAATCACAAAAATGCTGCTTAGCCTGGTAGCAGACGAAAAATTCCTCACAGCATGATCAACACAACATTTTATGAACCATTTATTTTTCACAGTTTCTGTAAAGAGACATAAAGTCAAAAAAGCAGAAAGTGTTTCAGGTATTCTGAAATTTCAGCTATTCAGAAATTATTTCAGATATTCACTATTCTGGATATATTTCCAGTTTGATTCAAATATGTATACTTACTGGCACTTTTTTGTTCCCAGTATACTACGAAATTGGTTCAATCTAATACAAAATATAAACTCAAAGCGATTTACCACCTGACATCAAATCATTTTTTTTTAATTTCTCGATGCGGGTTTCGCTAACCATGTTAGGATTATCAGGAGATGATTCGATCTCGGAGATTAAATTATCTCCTGATTGAAAAAGTAATTTGGTATTTAGTGGGAATTCTCTTCGGATTTAGTGTTTCACACCAAAGGTTCCAATAGAATCATTGGTCAAAGCTATGTAACTATTAATTTGTAATTATTTTTGGTCTTTTAAAAAAAAATACCCTGACCTGCGTACAATAGAAGGATCTCGCGTATAACTATGGTTACTATACAACGAGGATAAGAAAATATATGTAATAGGTGTTTCGATTAATAATGTCGATTTTGCTAAGAAACTAATACATTTGTTGGTATAGATCAGAGGTGACCAACCCGCGGCACGCGTGCCACAGTGTAGCATGGCGGAGTTTTGACAGTGGCACGCAAAGACAAAATTAAAAAAATTGAAAACATAATAATCTCGTCTTCAGGAACTTTGTCAAAAGCCCTAAAAACCCTACTTATAAGCTACTGAATACAACAGCGCCGGAAAGCGGCACTGCTAGTTGTCTATGCTCGAGCGAGAGCGAGTGGTTGTCTGGCTGCCAACACTCTGGTTGTCTGTCTGTCTGAGATTTTAAACAACGGCATGGCGATTTCAACAGCAAATATCGTGTCGGATCACACTTGCAAATGGAATTTATTAATAAAAAAATAAATCTTTAGCCGGCCAACAACCCTTGTTCCAGAAATGACAAAATGGAAACTACGGCGAAGGCTTCTTATGAACTTTCTCTTTTGTTAGCCCGCAAGAAAAAAAAGCCTTTTCTGACGGAGAAGAGATAAGAAAAAATAAGCTTTTAATCTTTGCCCAAAATCTCGGTGACATAAACTTCAAAAATATTATTATATATAATATAGAAATACCGTCATGCGTCGTATAGATGACGAGTCAGGATGTTGCCATACAAATTGTCTCTGGGCTACAATTGCAAATACTTTTCATTAACTTTGTATGAAAGCTGTGACATCACAGACAATGCGCATTTTGATATTGTGGAAGAACTTCTTGATTTGCTCCAACTAGTTTTAACTACAGGTGAGGATATTTTTATGAACTTAAAAGTGAACTTAAAAATGTAATTGAAGTTAACAAAGTAGAGTGGACAAAATTAGAAAGTGTTTGCACGCGCCTTGCAGGTTGGCAGGATGAAAGGTTTTGTTACATTGCAAGAAAATTATTTGGGAAGAAAAGTTTTTAAGTATCATTGTATTATCCATCAAGGAGCTCTTTGTGTCAAGGACTTAAACCTGTCTTCTGCTGTTGGCCCTGTAGTGCGCTGTATCAATAAAATATGAGCTCGAGCTCTAAATCGACGACGATTTCGTGAGCTTTTTCCAGAAGAAACGGAAGAGGATGGCGATTTACTCCTTCATTGTACTATGCGCTGGCTTACTAAATGAAGTGAGATTTTGGAATTTGAGGTAGTGTGTTTTAAAATATCTGGCAGAAAACAATGAACTGCCCAGTGAATGTTTGCTACTCAATAATGAAGATTGACTATGGGATTTAGCTTTTCTCACCGATATTATGGAACAATTAAATAATTTAAATTTAAGATTACAGGGAAAAGATTGTATTTTGCCTACTCTAGTTGGTCATATATCTTTTGTGAACAAACTTTTGCTTTTTTGTCTCAATTTTGGAGAAAAAAGATTGATACATTTCACATCAATGCAGGAACTAGTTACCAAAGTTAATAATGTTCCGAACTATGATAGATTTAAAAATTTAATATCCATTTTGCAGGATTCATTCGGTGCTAGGTTTGATGATTTCCAAGATGATTAAAAAAATGCTGATCTTTTTACAAATCCTTTTTCGATTTATCTGCAAGACGTTAATTGTTACCGATCTGAAATCCGAAATCGAAATTATTGACCTACAGCACCATACTCCACTGAAAAGCAAATATAAGGTACTTATTTCAACTGTATGCGATCCAAATTGTATTGAATTTTGGAAATTTGTACCAATAAGCAATTTTCCAAATTTACACGATTTGGCTGTCAGATATTGTTGTAGGTTGCAGGTATCAACATATGTTTGCGAACAAATGTTTTCTATTATTTACATAATAAAATCGAAATATCGTTCTAGATTAATGCATGATATGCGCCTAAAACACTTAATTTTGCTACCATCTTCAAGAACTAATCCTAATATAGATGACTGGGTAAAAAAACTACAAATTCAAAAGCTACATTAATTAAGTACTGACTGAATAATAATTATTTAAAATTAAATGTTTTAACTTATTCAATTTTATTTTATACGTAACCTAACTGACTGAACCTTTAAAAATCTTTTTTTAACGATAAAACCTTGGAAAACCCTAAAAAGTTTGTACTTTTGTTTCATTTATTATATTATTTTTTAAATCTCTACTACTCAGACTTACATAAAAAAAATATATTTTTGCATAAAAATTCCATAATCAGCCTACAAATAACATTTTTTCACTTTTTTATATTTTTTAATATGTTGGAAAGGTTGGAAGTGGCCCGCATAATTTTTTTTCAGATACTGGCACTCTTCCCAAAAAGGTTTCCCTGGTATAGACTGATAACGACTATGCCGTTTTGGAGGGTAAACATAAGCCATCAAAAGCCAATTATCATTATGCAAAAAAAAACATAGTTTTTCATAGCTTTGAATATGTCGAATTATCCAGAAAGAAACGTTTTGCATGGAAATATAATAACTTTTTTTTATTTGAAGAAAACGTCTGCTGAAGGTTATCAATTGTTGGTTGAAGCTTATGGTCAACATACCCTAGCCCAAAAAACTTGTGAACGATGTTTTAAAAGTGGTGATTTTGATATAAAAGACAAGAAGCGTCCAGGACAGCCGAAAAAGTTTGAAGATGCAGATTTGTAAGCATTAGTGAATGAAGACTTAACTCTACACTCATTGGGAAAAATCGAGAAGAAAGGAAAATGGGTTCCATAGAAATTGAAGGAAAGAGACAGTGAAAGGCGAAATTTGACTTGTGAAATTTTGCTTGCCGGGCAGAAAAGTAAAGGCTTTTTGCATCGAGTTGTGACAGGTCATGAAAAGTGAATCTATTTTGACAACTCAAAAGACACAAAATCATGAGTAGACCCAGTCTTCAACATTAACAGGGCGCAATATACATGGAAAATTGTCTTTGCAGTGTATTTGGTGGGATAGTAGGGGAGCTGTGTATTACGAACTGCTTAAACCGGATGAAATGATTACTGGCGATGGATACTGACAATAATTGATAACTTTGAACCGAGCATTGAAGAAAAAACGACCAGAATTCGCTCAAAGACATGATAAAGTCATTTTTCAACACATGTTGCAAAATGTGTAAAAAACTATTTGGAAAACGTTAGATGGGACGTAGGATAGAACGTTAGATAGGACAAACCTCCCCCGCTGTATTCACCGGAGTTAATCCCTTCGGACTACCACTTATTTCAATCGATGATGCACGGACTTTCAGAACAATACTTACATTCTTACGAAAAAGGAAAAATTTGACTTGATGAATGGTTGGCCTCAAAAAGCAAAAGTTCATTTGGCGCGGAATCCATTTGACAGAAGGATGGGAAAAAGTAATTGCTAACGATGGCTAATACTTTGATTATTAAGGTAATTTGTTTTCTTATGGAAATAAACGCTCAATTTTGTGAAAAAATCAACATTATTGACCGGAACACTTGTTATAATAAACAAATTTTATATAATTCTCTATATGTGGCGGAAATCTAAGGGAAATAAAACTAATCTATATTTTCTATATGGGTAAGAAAATATGTATCGAGATTTATTACCTATTGACGAATCACACATAATCGTCTTTAGAGAAATGGTCTAGAATTGGTGATCGAAAACTTTAAAAGATTTGAATAAAAAAAAACTTGAAAACTGTTTAAACACCTTACATGATTTGTTTCCCTTTCGAATAGCGTCAGCCGCAAGGTTCGTTTTTAAATTTCGAGGAAACCTGGCCTATCAGCTGGCAGGTGATGACCAAAAAATTACCATCTTTAAGATTTCGAATTAGTTGCATCATCAAAGGTACCATCGGGGCGTTTTGGGTATGCCCGTGTTTGTGGTTAGACACCTGCCTACCAGGCAAAGTCCGTTCCTTTATCTCAGATCATGTCCAACTGATGTTACGAATTCAGTACGAGCATCTGCCGTATGTCGGTTTCTGACTTTGATTTCATATCGTATAAGTTCTGGCTGGCTTACCAAAAGTGTCGCAGTCGCCTTTAAAAGAAATAAAAATACAAAAAAGGGGTTTGTGAAGATTTTTTATAGAAAATTTGGGGATCAAATTCGTGTTATTTTTTTATGTATTTTTTATCGATGGCATAACTTTTGCTTGACATACAAGGGTGCTCTAAACAGTATTTACTCATTATCATAAATCTTCATTATGTTAAAACCTTAGTGCATATTTTATTGGAGGACGTTCTTATATTTTATTTATACAGGGTGTCTTACAAAACCGTGACGGGGTATAGTTCTATTTTTTCTTATCGAACACCGTAACACCCTGTATGTTCATTCATTTTTCATTCTGCTATTGATTCTCATCATCATCATTAGCCCGTGTTGACCCACTGCAGAATGAAGACTTTTTCAGCATGCTTCCAAATTTCACGGTCCTGGGCTTTCCTCTGCACTCTGGTCCAATATACTTAACGATGTCATCAGTCCATCATGCTTCCGATCTTCATCGCGGATGTTTGCGATCAAGCAGTATCCACTCCAGGATAGTCTTGGTCCATCTGTCGTCCCATCGCCTCACTATATGGTCTGCCCATCTCCATTTTATTTGATTTACTCTTCCAATGATGTCACACACTTTTATTTGTTTCCTGATCCATGTGCAGTTGTGTGTTTCTGACGCGTCTTGTAATGCCGAGCATAGATATTTCCATTCCCCTCTGTGCTACCCGAAGTCTTTGAATTGATTGCGATGTGAGTGTCCAGATTTCACTTCTGTATATCATAACTGGCAGGGCGCACTGATGGAAGACTTTTCTTTTGAGCCAAAATGGGAGATAACTTAAACAATATGTTGAGCTTGCCAAATGCCTGCATATCTGGCACTAGCATATCTGGCATTTGATCTTCCGTGGATATTGTTGTCTTTGATTGGTTCTGATCTTCATATAACTGTGAATAAATCATTCAGTTCTGATCTTTATATAACTGTGTTTTCAGAGCTCAGCGTACTCGACCCTGCTAATCGACTCTCTGCATTTTTCATTGTCCGTCGTTTTTTCATTAAATCAGTGGTCTCATTGGAAATGTTTATCTCTTTGAGGCATATTTCTTCTGGTGCTATTGAAGCATTTCTTCATATTCAACTGATTCATATTCAACTCCATCTCCTTCGGGTCTTGTAACACTGCAAAGCGGTTCGATAAAGCAATCTCAAAGTCGCTGCCTTTATCCAACAATTTCCCAGAATCTACCTTGCCCTTCTTTGACCTTACCATCTCTTCAGTCAATCCTGACTTTATCTCGTTTCGATTAGTAGTCACTTCCAACATTAAAATTGCTAAGGACAGTACAATTACAAAATACTGTTTTGTTGTTGGTCATGATGTAATCAATTTTACTTACGAGTTCAGATGGACTCTTCCATGTCCATTTTCTGCTGATATTTTCTGCTTATAAAACGGATTCATTATATAAAGTTCTTGTCTTTTAGCAAAATCAACCAATCTGTCACCTCTATTGTCCCGCTCACCAGTTTCATATTGGCTAGTTGCATTTTCACCAGTTATTGCTGTTCCTATTCTGGCATTAAAATCGCCCTTCAGGAGTTTGTACCTACATTTCTCCTTGTATAAAAGCTGGACTACATTGTCATAAAATCATCCCTATAGCTTATAGTTTGTGCAACAACTTGGACGATTTGAAGTATAAACTTCCTATTCAGCCGAATGACGCATTGGGCTAGTCGGTTAGATATACTTTCAAATTTTACTACACTATCCTTTCCTACAGCTTTCAATTGATGATGAATCCAATTCCACCACATCGTCCATTCCCCGTACTCCGGTGATTCTTAGCACTCTCTGCCTTGGGGCAAGTCATCTCACTGCTATGGGTAGTTGCCCCTTGGCCTCCGGGGAATGAGGGCCGTGTTTGAGGTTGTACTGTCATATTGAAATACCTCTCATATTGAAATACCTTTCATATTGAAATACCATGCTGAAGGCATAGACTGTAATCTGCCATGCTGATCCAATGCGGTTTGGAGATTTTAGATCATGTTAGTCTGAGGCCTCTGCCTTGACCTGTCCGCCAGAGGTGACCCTCTCAGGAACATAGACTTCAGACGGCATAGCTCAAAGGTTCATTGGCCTACTCAAACCCCTTTACCACGTCAAGGTCTGATCCACATACATATATATATATATATGTATATATATATATATATATATATATATATATATATATATATATATATATATATATATATATATATATATATATATATATATAATCTACAAGTTCATGGCATTATTGAGGTTTTCATTCGAAAATTAATTAATTTATAATTCAATAATAGTTATAATCACTACAAGAGGAGTACGGCAAAGATGTAACGGGTGGGGCAAATAACACGCTACCATTTTGATTAGTTATAACTTAAAAAAAAAAAACAATATTTTTTTCCATAATATTTTAATTTCGTCTTTAAATTTTGTCATAATTAATTTTTGAAAATTATGTGAATCAAATGTAAATCATTAGCAGCAATGCAACTTTATGCCCTTTTTAGTACATTTTCTATAACTTGGGTCAACATATCTACTGTTAATGCAGCAATTTTAGCACGTATGTTGTCTTTGAGTTCTATGGTGGAGGCTTATTTACGTAAACATTTTCCTTCAAAGATTCCCATAAAAATCATCCAGAGCTGTCAAATCAATTTTGCATGAAAATTGTCAATTTGATTGAAATGGTTTTTGATGGCATTAAAGTATTCTAATAACTTATTACCTGTAGACGACAGATTGAGTCAACGTATCTGGAGACTCCTCCACACTTACAACATTTTTAGACTTCACACTGTTCTCAGACCTTTGATGCGGGGCCTATCCACAACTGTTCTGAATTCTTGAAATTGATTAAATAAACGATAAATTGTTGTTTTATGAGGCGTTAGCCGATTAGGATATTTTCGCTTAAATTCACGTTGAGTTACAATAATTGATTTTGTAAATTACAACTTTACTGCATTCTTTTAGTGTGTATTTATCCATAATAAAACGTCTCCAGTATACGATAGCCAAACTCAAACTAGCCAACCAGCCAAAAAAAAAAACAATCACAAACATCATGAAAAAAATTACCCTAAAGCAAAATGGTAGCGTGATACTTTTGTCACTCCTACTTTTTAATCTACTCTGAAGCAATCTTGGAGAAACGTCTTAACCACGAAGAAGTTGGGATCATAATAAATGTTGACAAGATAGTTTTTTAGCGGATAGTTTGTCAGACCTTCGGAAAAAATGAACAAGGTCGGTCAACGGTATGAATTAAAAATGAATTTGAAGGAAACGCATATTATGTTAATAACAAAAACAAATAATGTACCACCACTCATTGCACCAAATGTTCCTCTTGAGAGAGTATAAAAATACTAGTAATTATTATCTGGAGTCTTTCAGGTTAAAGGTTTTTTTTTAATTCTGGAATAAAAAAACAGAATTTGCTTTCATTTCAAAACTTTTTTTATTGATAATTAAAGCATAGTGTATGACATTTAAACACCAAATATAATATTTGCCAAATGATCACCTCTTGCTGCTCCACACACGACCACTCTTTGGCAAAATTTCGGATGACATTTTGGCATAACCACTTTTTTTAACCATAACCACACTAACACACCATTTTGGCTCTATCTCACCAATGACTCGAATAATTTCATCCTTTAGTTCAGGAATCGAATGTGGATCGTTCTTATGGACCTAGTTTTCACGTGAGCCCAAAGAAAATAGTCCAACGGTTTCAAATCACATGATCTTGGTGGCCAATTAATATCGCCGTTTCTTGCAATAACTCGTCCAGAAAATTCTTCTCTCAAGAAATGAATTGTTTTATTCGCATAATGAGGTATACCACCATCCTGTTGGAACCAAATGTCTTTCAGATCAATATGATTCAATTCAGTCAACAAAAATCCATTTATCATCTCACGATATCGAACACCAAATAGTGAGTCATTTAGGATGTAAATGAAGATCGTCGAATTTCCTCATCCCAAATTTTGTTTATTAACATAGCCCCCAATTTTAATATGTGCTGATTCTGAAAGGTATATCGCTCTTCTTTTATCTTCCAGCGAACCAGTTTCTTGAAATTTTTCAACAATTCGATTGATAGTGTTTTCAGATGGACGATTGTGCAAACGGTAAATATCACGTAATTCTCTAAAAACATTTTTTACTGAACGCCCGTTTTCATAAAAGTATTCAACAATTTTAATGCATTGTTGTATTGTGTACGACTCCATTTTTATAAATATTTTACATTACAGTTCTGAAATGAGACTAGACCTAGGCCAATTCACAACGCCATCTGTGTTTTATTCAAGAATTAAAAAACATCTCAATTTGAAAGGTTCAAAAAAAGGTTCTCATAAAATTGAAATACGTAGAACATGTTATTAGAGGATATCGATATCGTCTGTTCCAATTGTTTATTCAGGGAAAGATAATTAATGTGCAGGCGGAGAATGATATCATGGCTTAGAAACCTATACGAATGGCTTGATTGTCTATCCATCTAAGTATTCAGAGTGGCAGTAAATAGAACCGGACTCTGCATGGTGATAGCCACCCCCCCCTAACGAGAGGTGATCTTCCACAATAAGAAGATGAACCACCATTACATTCAACAAAGCTTTAGTCGTGTCCAAAACGCTGTCCTTTGAGATTAAAACCCTTCAAATATCTTGTTTCTCTTTTCTTTATCATTTATGAAATATTTTTTATATGGTAAAAGCAACGATAATCGATTTGAGAAGCGTTGGACTAATATAGCGTGTTAATGTATATTAAATAATGTATATAAATACACATGAGTAAAAAGTACCCGGTACCAAACCTAACCTGACCTAATCCTCTATATATTGTTCTATATATTGTACCTAATCCTCTATATATTGCTCATAGGCTGATAGGGATTTTCTTTTATGGTCTCAATTGACTCAAAACGCCTTCTTCGTGGTAATTTTAGCTTCGGGAACAGAAAAAAGTCACTCGGGCCATATCAGGGGAGTACGGTACTTGGTCAATGACGTGGGCGTTTTTGGCAAAACCTCTTGAACAACTACGGCTTTATGCGATGGTACATTATCGTGGTGTAAGATCCATGAATTATACTTCCACAAATCAGTCCGTTTTCGGCATACCGATATTCTCGCGCAAACGCCTCGTGACGCCTAAATAATATTTCTTATTCACCTTTCGTCCCTCTGAATTAAATTCGGAGTGCACCACACCACCGTAATCGATAACTTTGATGCTTGTTTTTGGGGTTCGGCCTCATTTTCGAAGCGCCATTTCAAAGAGTGTTAGTTTGTTTGCATGTCGTTGTCGTAAACCCATGACTCGTCGCCCGTTACCATATGTTTCATGAAGATGGGATCCTTTGAAGCTTGGAAAGCGACCTACTTTCGATGCTCTTTTTGGACAAAATTAATCTCTTTCGGAACCAGTCGTGCGGCGACGCATTTCATGCAGTAATTATCAGTCATAATGTTATGAACGAACTTTTTCGTCGTTCGTAGACGTTGAAGGTCGACTAGAACGCGGCAAATCCAGTACCACTTCTCGACGTTTTGAACTCTATACCATTTATAAGGTATGTCCACACTTGTTCAACTTACTTGCACTTGTTGAAAAGTTAGAAGCATGCGGTGTCGAACGAGAGGCATGCAAGGACGTAAGGAAAAATCATGACGCAGAGGTAGCGCACCGACTCCCACCCATGTTGTGTATCTTGCACTTTCGCTTTCAACTTCTTGATATAATCTCTAAGTTTTTGCAATAGTTTACAAATTTAATTTAAAGCAAGGCCGTTTAATTTCATTAAATGAAATCAATATATATTAAATTATTTATTTTAAAACAAAAAATAAATTTTTAAAATGATATTTTTTTTTATATAATTTATAATTTTTTTGGCATATTCCAGGGCAAGACGAAATCACAACAGAAATGCTGAATTTTTGATATTGCTACGATATCATAATATAAAAGAAAGTACTAACCCATTGGAATATGGGTATAATATTGCCCTTATTTAAAAAATGAGATATCGAAGAATGTAAAAACTACAGAGAGGGATCACATTAACAAGTTTACCTGAAAAAATATTTCTGAGGCTGAGAGAAAAATTAGAAACAGCGTTAGAAGAATAACAGTATCGTTTTAGAAAGGGTGGAAACACACAAGATCTGACATTTATAATTAGCTAATTAGGAGAAAAACTGGAGAAAAACTTAGGAGAAACCGAAATTCATATTTGTTTCATTGACCTGAAAAAAACATTTTATAGAGTAAAAAGAAGGGATGTCTGGAAAAGTCTATAGAGAAGAGGACTAGAAGAGGGACTAATAGAAATTATCAGGACCTTATACAACAACAAAAATAAAGTAAAAACGCATAACGATGAATCCACATAATTTGGGACAGGAATAGGCTTAAGACAGAATTGCGTACCGAGTCCACTGTTATTTTTTTTTAGTAGTTATTGACGATATTGTAAAAAATAGCAAAGCAAATTGCACGAATCCAAGAATAGATTTTAGAAAAATGAAAAAAAAACAGTGACCACACTATAATTACTGTTTGCAAATGATATGGTCCTAATGGCAGATTTTGAAAAATAGAATTACACACCATTACATACATTAGATAACGGAAAACTACAACAACTTTAGCGATATATAACGAAGAGCTAAGACAATTAAACCTGGAAACAAATATCGACAAAAGCATTGGTAATTACAGACACAAAAATAAAACATAAAATTGCACTTGATGCACTCGAGCAAGTCAAAAACTATAAGTATTTAGGCACAATAATAGAAGATAATGGAAAAATGGACGGTGAAATGAACAAAAAAAAGGGAAAAGCAGGCAAACTATATAACACCTTATAAACAACATTCCTAGGAAAAATGAGAGATGCCGAAAAAGGCAAAAGCGCAGGTGTATCAGAAAGTAGTGAGACCATAAATCTTGGACCTTAACAAAGAGACAAAATTAGAATTACAGCTGTAGTGCAGAAATAAGACGCAAAATAGAGGGAATTACAAGAAGGGATAGAGTGAGAAATACGATAGTAATGGACAATAATAGAACAATAATAGAAGATAACGGAAAAATGGACGATGAAATGAACAAAAAAATGAAAAATGGGACAGTAGTGGAACAATTGGAAACGAAGCCAATAGAAAGAGCTATAAAAGAAAGACAACTAAGCTGGCTAGACACATCCACAGAATTAATGAAAATAAATTAACAAAACAAATCTATGAAGCGAAAATACGAGAAAAAAATAAAGTTGAACGTCCAAGATAGAGATGGGAAGAAGAAGTTCGACAAGCGGCAGAAAAACGAGGAATTCACTGGAATGAGTAATAACCTATCAATAAAAATTCATGAAATACTATCACGCTGAAATGTAAACTGTCAGTCTTACACCTAACAGTACAACTGACTTTTAGATTAAATAAAATAAAAAGTAATAACATTGTAAATTGAGTGTATAAGAAATATTTTTTTAGTGCTGTAGTAAATTGTAGTAATTATTTTAAATATTCCTTTGTCCATATAGATTTTCTGTATTTTTCCCTTATTTTCAACACCAGCACAGCAGCACTCGTACCGGCTAATTTGACAGAGTCGGATGTATTCATGAAAGTAAAATTACACAGTTAACAAACAGTATGTACTTACAAAAGAAAATGTTTTTAACGTTTTTAAAAAACCACCTTTACTAAACTCGCCAGAAATGTTGAATGAAACTGACACAGATATGTGTACTGGAAGGAGGCATGCCTCCTACCATACGCTAGAATGCATGCGCTATCGCATTTAATAATCCAAGTTGAAACGCATGTTAAACGGGAAAGTTGAACAGGTATGGACATACCAAGATCCAGGAATTATCCTTCCAAAAATTTGTTTACGCTGGATATGCTTGCGTAAACACCTCGTGACGCCTAAATAATATTCCACATTCACCTTTTGTCCCTTTGGATTAAATTCGAAGTACCCCACACAACGATAATCGAGGAAAACTGTCAGCATGATTTTATAGCAATCGAATAATGTTGGTTAGTTTGGATGTCCTACTCTTAACCCATGTCTCATCGCCCGTTACAATTTCATGAAGATGGGGTCCGTCGAAGCTCGACAAAATCGTGTGTTCAGCGATCTGCTTTCGATGCTTTTTTTGGACAAAATTGACCTGTTTCGGAAACACTCATGCGGCGAGGCGTTTCATGCCTTAAAAATCCGTCATAATGTTATGCCACCTCTTGAACCAACTCTCTAAGACCCATTTTCGAGCACCAGTTTCTTGATTTTGTCGATATTTCCGTCGTTCGTAGATGTTGAAAGTCGACCACAACGAGGCAAATCGACTACCACTTCTCACCCTCTTTGAAAGCTTTATACCATTCATATGCCTGTGTTTTTGATATACACGATTCACCGTGGATCTTCTGCAACATTTTCAGCGATTCGACACACCAAATTTCTTTTGATCCCCAAAATTTAAGGCAAACTCTTTGCTTAATATTTTTATTCAAAATAAATTGCAACACATATTTAACATCGACCAATAAAAACAGCTCATCTAAACAAACTAGTTGACGTATCGCGCTCAAATTAGACAGTGTAACTAGATACAGTGCTGCCATCCTACAGCAGAAAAAAAATAGAGAATATTTTATGCAGGCTTTGAAAATAAGAAATTCCGTTTACGCAGAATATATGTTTGATTGTATAAATGAAGCAGCTTTAAGTTTTCGTGAAATAGTGACAGGACATTACTGCTTCTACTATGAAAACCTAGACAAGGATCACAGTTATACACGAGTATGAAGTTCTAGTCGTTCTAGACGTACCTTGGTAAGAAGGCGACGAATGGCATCTTAGACTTTGTAGTGTATAAAGTCGATATGAAAATATTCGCCATATGCGCAATGCTTTTGTTGCAGTTACAGAAAGAATTGTTTCGAGAATGACTGCTAATCGATATTTACTTGCTGAGCGTGCTTATCGTCCTTAATGTATATTTTCATTTACAGTGCATTATATTACAGCACTCGTCGCTTTGAATATAGCATACTTGACTGACCGGCGAGATGTCCAGATTTATCACCGATCGAACACCTATTGGATGGTATTCGTTAAACAATTGCCTGCCACCAGCAACTTTAAACGCACGTTAAACCTGTATTCAGCTGACTTTGGATAACTTGCCACAAGAAGACGGGTCATTTAATTTGGTTCATGCCTCGCATAGTTACAGAGTGTTATAATAATCGCAGTGGACCTACTAAATATTGATTTTTTCATACACAAAAACTACAAAATTAATCCAATAAAATATATTTCTGCAGTGTTGTAGTTTTTTTGTTTTCTCCAGTAGAATTAATTTGTTATTTTAATAATCTAACCTAATATTTGATTAATTAAATCTTAAAGTAAATATGTGTCTCTTCTATTGACAAGAGTATTACTGTACTGTTAAACATAAATGTACATAATTTGATTTTCTTAAGAACAAATATTATGTTTTCGTTTCTTATTTAAGGATTTAAGATTATATTATCTCTACATAATTTTGAGACAACTTGACTGTTTTACATGGCATCAGTGATTTATCTTTAGAATAATTTAAATATTTGTTTTATTGCTTGATCATTGTTTTATCCTCACGAAGACCATTCTTGAAACTATTGAGAATTCTAAAGGTGAATTTTTTTAGAACTTATTATTTTGAGCAAAGAATCAACCGATTTCTGCAGCTCTAATATTTATAGCTCTGATAATTTCTGCTGCACATTTATTAGCATGGCTATTCACTGTCTCAGTCCGCTAAATATCGGCTTATCAGGGAAGTTCGTAGAGATTTTCCATTAGTTGCTCTTTTAACGCTTGTAAACAAAAATGTGTGTGGGTCCCTCATGAACATAGTGAGCGAAATCTGTTCGACCGAATATCTTCGTGCGATCGAATGAAAAGTGGATTGTGTACAACGTGCAAAGGGCAACCAAGAAAATCATGGGAGTTGCTAGAGCGGTTTTCAGTACGATGAAATACGGTCCTCATCCGAAGAAAATTATGCTTTGTATTTGGTGGAATTGAAAGGGATTCATACACTGAGCTTCTTCCACGAAACCCCATCATCAATACCGACCTCTATCATTCACAATTAGATCGATTGAAGGTGGCAATTGGAGAAAAACGACCAGAATCACAGGAAATAGAAAACGCATTTTTACATGGCAAAAATTGTTGAACTTCAGTTGGAATGTTTTGCCATATCCCCCTTACTAACCGAACATCGCATCCCCGGACTACTTGTTTAAATCGGAAATCTTTTAATACGGAAGAAGAGGTGAAAACAACCTGTTGACATTTTTTATGTATATTTTATTTTTTAAATATATTAATTTTTGTCAAAAAAAAACAATTAACACAAAAAAACAATTAACAAAAAAAAAACGATTAAGGTCTTACCACTACGCTGGCAAAAAAATATAAATAATAATGGCAATTTCATAATAGACTAAATAAATAACAGGTCTTCCAAACTGAGCGGTTTTTAAATTCTTAAATCAAACACAGATGGCGTTGTGAATTTGCCTTGGTCTAATCTCGTTTCAGAAGTGCAATGTATGATATTTATAAAAATGAGTCATACACAATACAACAACGCGTTAAAATTGTTGAATTTTGTTATGAAAATGGGCGTTCAGTGAAAAATGTTTTAGAAATATTTAGAAACAGTTCCCACATCATCCATCTTAAAGCATTACCAATCGAATGGTTAAAAAATTTCAAGAAACTGGTTCGGTGGAAGATAAAAGAAGAGTAACATATAGTTATAGTTGTACGAACGGATTTAGTTCTGAAGGCATATAAGGTTTAAATAACACAGGAACTAAAGCCACTGGAACATTCAAAACGTCGTGTATTTGTCAATTGGATCAAAGAACAAACAGATGATTTTTCTGAAAAAAATCATCTTTTCAGATGAAGCGCTCACGAGTCACTGTTTGATGTGCATTATAGTCTGGAGGTATAATTGAGCCAAATTTATTTCAGAATACTGCTGGTGAAGCTGTATGGTGTTCGATATCGTGAGATGATAACTGGATTTTTGTGGGCTCAATTGAATATTGATCTTCCAGTATATGCTTCCAACAGGATAATGCTACACCTCACTTTACTAACGAAACAATTCCTTTTTTGAGAGTTACGTGAAAAACCAGGTCTTTAAAAACAATCCACAATCGGTTTCTGAACTAAAGGATGAAATTATTCGAGTCATTGGTGAGATAGAGCCACGGTTATGCCAAAATGTCATCCAAAATGTCGACAAAAGAGAGAAGAGAAAAGAGAGAAAAGAGAGAAGAGGCTATGGAGTTACAAGAGGTGGTCATTTGGCAGATATTGTCTTTCGTGTTTAAATGTCATACACTATGCTTCAATTACCAATATAAAAAAATTTAAAATCAACGCAAATTTTATGTTTTATTTCAAAATTAAAGGCGCTCAATTTGAAAGACCTTTTATGTACATAAACTATTTGCGTTTGTATTTGTCTTAAAAAAATCCCTACGAACTTTACGAAGAACCCAATACTTTCACAAAGCATGCATTCAAAAAAGAACTTAGAGTATAATTTTGTTCTTTAACTTATTTTTACCATCTTTGGTATAGGAATATCTGATTTTTGACATAAGGAAAACTAAAGTGCTTCATATTGTAATAGTTTTTGGAATGATTGTTTTAATCACCATTTTTAATGATTGTTTTAATCACCATTTTTTAATGATTGTTTTAATCACCATCATGGTTAAAATATTTTAATGTCACCACGATTATAATATAATACGTGGCTAAATCGACATAATATCTTGACTTGGCCTTTTAATTGAAAATTATTATGTTTATTAGTATGCTTTGCCGATCCTACAAGAATTCCATTATATTTATTCAGTGTGCACTGCATATCATCGTTAATTAGCTATTGAACGGCCTAGCTTAGAAAGCTTGGATCCACCTATAAACTATCTACTACTACTAAATATAGCATCGAGTTGTCCGAAATGTTCGTAGGAATTTTCCATTAGTTATTCTTTTAACTTTTCTAAACACAAATCTATTTTAAATAAATAAGCAAAGATTAATATCTAAAAATGTACACTATATTTAAAATTGTATGTATAACAATTGTTTCAACACATAGTGCCTTTTTCAAATATAAACTATACTAAACTAACAGTGAGAAAAGTAATTACAACCTAAAGTGTCCATCGACCTAATAATACCATAAAACATGATAGTGGGAAAACGCCTAGGAGGATAATATAAGTTTAATAACGGTGAACCATTCAAGTCTAGTTAGTCATTTAGCAAAATATCCAACTTTTTTCTTTTATTAATTTCTAGGCTCTCTAAAAGACTTAATTTTTTGGATTTATTCTCATTATGTAACATTATAAAATTATCATTGAAAGTATGTTTTTCTATCATTAAGTCGTTAACATAATGAGAATTATTTTGTTGTTTAGTATAACTTCTTTTATGTTCGTTGAGCCTAGTAGAGAAAGATCTTCCTGTTTGTCCAACATAAACTTTTGGACACGAACCGCTCTCAATTAAATACACTACAGATTTATACAGATTGTTTGATTTTTATTGGTTTTAATGAGGCGTCCTAGACTATTGTTTAGGCAAAGCAATATTTATATTGTTTGTTTTGAATAAATATTTCGACACTAATTTGGTAACTTTTCCCGTATATGTAATTGTTTTGAACGTTGCATTTTTGATATTATTGATCGGATATATTAAATTAATGGCTTTATTATAACTTTTTTTATTGATTTTTTTATTTATAATGTTTGGGTTGTATCCGTAATTTCCTGCGATCTGTTTGATGACATTCAATTCTTTATTATAATTATCTATTGACATGGGGATATTTATTAATTTATGTATAAAAGAGTTAACTGTTGCCATTTTTTGTGAATAAGGATGATAAGATATATCGTGTATAACTAAATCTGTATATGATGTTTTATGAAAAATTGCAAAATCATGTTTATTTTCTTTTCTAGTAATAGTTAAGTCTAAAAAGTTAATACTATTATGTTGCTCTTCTTCAACTGTGAATTTAATGTTTTTATGTAAAGAATTAAATGACCTTTTAAAAAAGATTAATTAAAACAAATAACAAAAGATTCGTCTATTTTAACGATTACGAGGAACAACAATTAATAATGACGAATCCTCAGATTTTGAGATTGCTTTGTTGAATCGCTTTGCTGTGTTACAAAACCAGGAAGAGATGGAAATAACATATCAGTTCGAAAATTATCAACAATGTGCTTGAACGGATGCTTTAATAGCATTGGAAGAAACATTTTTCAAATACTCAAAAATCTCCAATGAGACCATTCATTTAATGAAAACACAAAGAAAGTCCTTTTCGCACAGTCGAGCATTTGAACTCTGCAAAACTATAAGAAAACGTATTCGAAAGGAGACGCGCCGGTTCAATATGCAGCTAGTGCAAAAAACTCTGGAAGAAAACAGAGGAATTAACAGCTAAACAGATGCTAAGAAAGAACAGGACACAAATGTTTGCCTTAATATGTGAGGATGGTACAGTATACGGGGCGTGTACTAAAATGTTAGAGGTTTTCAGAAGAGTTTATTCAAAATTATATAAAGATCAGAACCAATCAAAGAGTCAAAGAGTCCTGTACTTATGAAAAAATGCAGAAGTGATTTTTTTACATAAAAGAAAAACCCAAGAAAAACTGCTATCTTCCAATAAGCGTCCTATCACTGATATACAAAGTTTTCACCAAGATAATAGCTCAAAGAATATTAAGAAAACTGAATGACGCACAACCAAGACAGTAAAAAGAATTCTGAAGCGGATTCAGTACAATGGATCGCATTCAGTTTGTACAGCAGGTCATAGGAAAGCACAACAAATACACCATACCACTGTGTTTGGCTTTTATCAACAATTGACTTCGTTTGGTGGTATACTCGGGAATAAATTTTGTACATCGAAAGAAATTAGTTTGTATTTTTCGGGTAAATTAATATCTTTTATTTTATTGATAAGGTCATAGGTATTTAGAATGGAATATTGTGGTTTAAAATTCATTTACTGTAAAATGAGTTTAATGAGCTTATTTAATAATTTGATTGAAGGAGCTGTAACAAATGGTATTACTGGTCTAATTGGGTAATTATATTTGTGTAATTTTATAAGCGAGTATAATTTTGGTGCCTGAGGATTCATCATTATTAATTGTTGTTTCTCGTAATCGTTAAAATAGACGAATCTTTTATTATTTGTTTTAATTCATCTTTTTTAAAAGGTCATTTAATTCTTTACATAAAAACATTAAATTCACAGTTGAAGAAGAGCAACATAATAGTATTAACTTTTTAGACTTAACTATTACTAGAAAAGAAAATAAACATGATTTTGCAATTTTTCATAAACCATCATATACAGATTTAGTTATACACAATAAATCTTGTCATCTTTATTCACAAAAGATGAAAGTATTTAACTCTTTTATACATAGATTAATAAATATCCCCATGTCAATAGATAATTATATTAAGGAATTGAATGTAATCAAACAGATCGCAGGAAATAACGGATACGACCCAAACATTATCAATAAAATAATTAATAAAAAAAGTTATAATGAAGCTTTTAATTTAATATATCCGGTCAATAATATGAAAAATGTAGCGTTTAAAACAAATACATATACGGGAAAAGTTACCAAATTAGTGTCGAGATATTTATCCAAAACAAACAATATAAATATTGCTTTTAAAACAAACAATAGTCTAGGACGCCTCATTAAAAACAATACAAATTAAACAAATAAACTGTATAAATCAGGAGTATATTTAATTGAGTGCGGGTCGTGTCCAAAAGCTTATGTTGGCCAAACAGGAAGATCTCTACTAGGCTTTCTCTACTAGGCTCAACGAACATAAAAGAAGTTATACTAAACAACAAAATAATTCTCATTATGCTAACCACTTAATGTTAGAAAAACACACTTTCAATGATAATTTTATAATGTTACATAATAAATCCAAAACATTAAATCTTTTAGAGAGCCTAGAAATTAATAAAAGAAAACATTTGGATATTTTGCTAAATGATCAGGTAGACATGAATGGTTCACCGTTATTAAACTTATATCGTTGTCATAGACGTTTTTCCACTATCATATTTTATGGTATTATTAAACCGATGGACACTTTAGGTTGTAATTACTTTTCTTACTGTTAGTTTAGTATAGTTTGTATTTGAAAAAGGCACTGTGTGTCGAAACAATTGTTATACATACAATTTTAAATATAGTGGAAATTTTTAGATATTAATCTTTGCTTATTTATTTAAAATGAATTTCCATCAAGCATGGACTACCTCATTTATTAATTATTAATACCAAATATTATTAATACCAAATTTGTATTAGATTAGAAAAGTTTATTTACATATTATTAATTACTATGGTATTTACTATGTTTACGTTCAGATTCTGCTTTATATGAATAAGCAAGAACGTTGTCCAAACAAATAACAAGATTTGTTTCGTTTACTGAGAGATTTGAGTTGGATTTAAGCTGGTAGACCGGCGTCACTTTGGTCATTCTTCAAGTACTGAGGAAATAAAGGTTATAATAGCCGAAAATCTATACATCACAGTCCGTGAGATAGCAGTCAAGTTAAATATTGACAAATCGGCCATTTTTGATAATCTGAATAAAAACCGGTACATCTCTCGAACTTAATGAGTAAAATCTGCTGGTCAGAATTTCTTCGTGCTATCTTTTGCTATAAAAATGATAAAGCGAATGGTAACTGGTGATGAAAAGTGGTCTGTATACAATAATGGGCAACGCAAACAATCTTGGTGGTTGCCAGGGTCAGCGGATTTAAGTACATCGAAATACGGCCTTCATCTGAAGAAAATTGTGTTTGGCCTTTTGGTGGGGTTGGGAACCATACAGTTTGAGTTTTTTCCACGCAATCAAACCATCAACACCGACCTCTACTGGTTACAATTATTGTAGATCGGCTAAAGACAGCAATTGAACAAAAATGGCCACAATTAACAAATAGAAAAGGCATTGGGTTTCATCATGGCAATACAAGACAATACGTTTCAATCAGGCGTCGACAAACATTTTTGAGCTTCAATTAGGATGCTTAGCCTCATCCACCTTGCTCACCCTCGGACTACCATCTCTTTTACACCCCCCAAAATTGTTTAAATTGGAAATCTTTTAAAACAGAAGAATATATGGAAAATAACCTGTTAATGATACTAGCAAAGGTTAGGATAAACTGTCGAAGAGAACGCGAAGCAATGGTAAGGTTAAAGACGGGCAAAGTGGATTCTGAAAAGCTCCTGGAGAAAGGCAGCGATTTTGAGATTGCTTTGTTGAATCGCTTTGCTGTGTTACAAAACCAGGAAGAGATGGAAATAACATATCAGTTCGAAAATTATCAACAATGTGCTTGAACGGATGCTTTAATAGCATTAGAAGAAACATTTTTCAAATACTCAAAAATCTCCAATGAGACCATTCATTTAATGAAAACACAACGGATAATGAGGAATACATGAAGTCCTTTTCGCAGAGTCGAGCACGTTGAGCTCTGCAAAACTATAAGAAAACGTATTCGAAAGGGGACGCGCCGGTTCAATATGCAGCTAGTGTAAAAAACTCTGGAAGAAAACAGAGGAATTTACAGCTAAACAGACGCTAAGAAAGAACAGGACACAAATGTTTGCCTTAATATGTGAGGATGGTACAGTATACAGGGGGCGTACTAAAATGTTAGAGGTTTTCAGAAGATTTTATTCAAAATTATATAAAGATCAGAACCAGTCAAAGAGTCAAAGAGTACCGTACTTGAAAAATGAAAAAATGCAGAAGTGATTTTTTTTACATAAAAGAGAAGCCCAGCAAGAACTGCTATCTTCCAATAAGCGTCCTATCAGTGATATAAAAAGTTTTTACCAAGATAATAGCTCAAAGAATATTAAGAAAACTGAATGACGCACAACCAAGACAGTAAAAAGGATTCTGAAGCGGATTCAGTACAATGGATCGCATTCAGTTTGTACAGCAGGTCATAGGAAAGCACAACAAATACACCATGCCACTGTGTTTGGCTTTTATCAACTCTGAAAAAGCATATGACTCAATCTCAAAGTAGGCCATAATGGATGCATTTCTTAACCAAAGTTAGACAAAGCCTATATAAACCTATTAGGATCGATATATGATAAAGCTACAGTAACACTTCCCCTTGGTGATCTTTGAAGTTGGAATTATTGTACAGCGGCGTATGGCAGGGTGACGCAATATTGTCACTGCATTGTGTCAATGTTGTGTTCTGGCCTTTATTCCATCTTGTTCTGCAAAAAAAGTGGCAATGATACATACAAGACCTGCAAAGGCCTAAAAAGTCAGGTGATGCTCAATAAATTTGCTAAGGCTAGAAGAAATTCTATTTTAGAAAGGGATTTGGAGGTTGTGGACCACTACATATATCTTGGGCAGAGGATTTCAATTTAGGGGTTACCGCCCGGGAGGTGGAATAGCGTGTTAAATGTGACTGGCAGGCATTTGGCAGACTCAATACAGTGTTTAAAAACAAACTCCCACTTTTCCTTAAAATAAAAGTTTTTGATCAGTGTGTTCTGCATGTTATGACATTCGGAAATGAAACCTGACCACTCACATTGCAATGTTGACTCATGTTGCATTAAAAAACTTCGAGTTACATAGCTATGCTTGGCATTACAAGACGAGATAGAAAACCGTGCATATAAATCAGAGAACAAAGGAAAATATGTCACATTGGAAGAGTAAAGGAATTGAAATGCAGGTGATCAGGCTATGTTGCGAGGCGATGGGATGACAGGTAGACCAAGCCAATCAACATTCAAGTGCATACCGTTTAATCGCAAACATCCAGGAATAAAACCGAAAGCACCATGGATTAGTGACACCGTTAAGTATATTGGACTCGAATGACAGAAGAAAACTCAGGACCGCGAGAGTTGGAAGCATGCTGAAGAGACCTGCATCCTTTAATGGATGGACACGTGTTGATGATGATGATGACAAACGGACTGTACATTCCTGTGGAATAGGAGCCACTGCTTGCTGAGAATGTGTTCATACCATCTAATTCTCTGTGCCTTTATGTGTGCCTTTATGTAACGTACTGTATCTTCTTCATTCTGATTTCGTGTTTTATTAGGCTTCGGTACTCTTCTCCTTCTTTCTTGGGTGCATATATTTTCCTTACTATTTTCCCCTCGAAGACCTCTGGTAGTTTTTTTGGCAATAAAGTTGTCGAAAAGAGAAACGTTTTATAAATTGAAGTTCAGAAAAACTGCATGGAAGTTTGTTTTGACACTATTGTATCGTCGGAAAATCGGAGACGGGTTTTCAAAAACACCAGTCGAGCCGAACGGTCGATCCACAATTGGCCTGGCAAAGTTTTGCGGCAAAATAGAGAGTGGTCTTACGTCAGCCTATAATCGAAGTGCGATTTCTGTTTGTTGACTGGAACAAAAGACGGGATAACGGTTTTTTGCTCCGGAGTTTAGAGCAGAATTTTCAGAATATTTTGGATGAGGGGGGTTTCGCTAAGCGACGTTTCTGAGACAAACTTTGTATTTGCATAGAATAAAATTGGGAGACTAACGGAATACCAGTCTCGCGAAGAATGGCAGTGGAATACTTGGAGTTTCCTCGCCGTAATAGGCGAAGGGAAGCAATTGTAAACCAGGAGACCGTATAGATATACACATCTTACAATGGTTTGATAGATCAGGACCTTGATCTTTGGAGCAAGTTTGCTCTTTCTGCGTATTAAATATACATTCACTTGAGGATACCGTATCCTTTACAAAGTGATAGCTGGATCTGACTTCACCATGAGAGTGATAGGTTGAAGAGGAGACCCAAGTAGGTTGCTTTTTGCAACCATGGAATTGGCACTTTGTCAACCACCAGTCTGGCTTCGCGTGGAGGGTGTCTTTTGGTGAAAATTATCGCCTGGGTCTTTTTCGGATTGACCTGCAGTCACCAGAGTTTAAGTCGTTGAGTGTCACCATTCAGTTGCTTCTGTAGCCGGTTATGGATAACCAACGTGGAGCGTAACTCGACGAGAAACTCTATGTCGTTCGCGAAGAATGCAGAGCTAACGCTACTAGAGCAGGGCATTCCGGCCATGTAGATATTAAACAAGGCCGGAGAAAGGGGATAACCTTGCGGGACTTCCGACTCGATGGATTTATTCGCTGAAAATTAGGATTTTATCTTAACCTGGAAGGATTCCCAGGAAGGATCATCCGAGTGCGGTTAGGTCCCCGAGAAAACCTAATTCGATGGTCTTCGTGCCATCGAGCCACACTTTATCGAATGCTTTCGATATGCCGAGAAAAACAGCACCGAGATACTGTCTTCTCCCGAAAGCTCGATGGATTTCGCCAGCCAGTTTGATAGATGGACGAGTGCTCTGTACGGAATCCGAATTGCTCGTTCGGGATGATGTATTTGCTGTTTGTGAAGTCACGGAGCTTGAAGAATAACTCTCTCGGCTATTTTGAAAAGTGAATTGATGAGGCTTATAGGCCTGAAGTCCGAAGGGGAACTAACGTTTGCCTTCTTGGGAATCACGAGTAAAAAGGCATACTTCCATAAGTCTGAATAATGTTGCAAACGCAGAATGGAGTTCACTATGTTCATGATTTCTGCGATTTGCTTACTCTGAAGCTTTTGGAGTTGCCTGAAAATAATATCCATAATAATAATAATCCAAAATAATAATAATAGCCATCGTATCCGGGGGCTTTTCTGGGGGAAAGCTTCTGATGATATCCAAGACTGATTTTGGAGTCCCTGACCGCCGCTTCACCCGTCGTCTGCGCTTCAGTCAGTCTCGGACTGGTCTCGAAGTAATCGAACCAGACTCACTAGTCTTTAATTCTAAAATCGGACAATATTGGTGAACATTATACAGTGACGCCACCTGGTGGTCGGAATGCTACTAGCATATTCCGACCTCTAAAGTTCTCCCTACTTGTACTTCTCTACTTCTCTCTACTGTATTTAATAGTACAGTTAATTATTTTATATATAGACTAAACTTTGCTTCTCTTTTATAAAACTATTTGTATCCATTAATTTGTGTTTTTTTCTGCGTAATACGAAAAATTATATAATATTATAAATAATATTTTTGAATATTATATCTTTATTGTATTGTAGTAGTTTTTGGAACTTAATCTTTGGAAATAATTTTTTTGAATCACTTTTATAAAAAATATTGATTTTATACATATATATATATATATATATATATATATATATATATATATATATATATATATATATATATATATATATATATGTATACATATATATACATATTATACATTTTATACATATATATATATATATATATATATATATATATATATATATATATATATATATATATATATATATATATATATATATATATATATATATATATATTCATAATTTTTATCATTGTGTTTAAATAGTTCTTTTCTATCTTTTGCCTGTCGTTATTTTAATTATTGATTTTTGTTTCAGGTAAATCACCAAGATTTTATATAAATGCATTTGCTGGTAATGACGGTAATATTAGGCTAATAAACTTTATGACGTAAATATAATAAACAATCATTTATGTCTACCTACACTTTCATTCTTAATCTTTAATTATAATATTAATTTATCAATTAGCAAGAAACACTTTTATATAGCTAACTATGTGTTCAATAATTTATTGTTCTCTATATTTTATTAGAGTAGTTAAGTTTATATTTGGTAAATTAATCTCAAATGATTAAAGTTTAAAAATAAATAAAATATATTTTTTAAATTATATTAAGGTATTTTCAGCATGAAATCCCTTTTTGATAGATTTGACCTTTTTTTGCCACAGATTAACAATAACGTGTACTAATAAATCCTGAAATTAAGATTTTTTAACCGTTTATAACGCGAGATAGTTAATAACAAAATATGCAATCTTCAGGGTCATTCCCCATATAAAACAAACATGTCAAACTCCCTTTGCACCCAACTATTTTCTGTTGTATTAAAAATCTCTCGACAGAATTAAAAAAAAAATGGGAGAGGAAAGCAAAAAAAAAAGTAACCAATCCTCTGACAGCTTTGCTGGTACAACCGGAATTTCGGATTCTGAGGCGTCCGGACTTAAACGCAAATTCTTTTAGAGGGAGTCGGAGACCATCTCAATGTTGTTTTCGCTATGTCAAAAACCATTCTTGGTTCTATAACTAATGTCCAGCCAGTAAATAATCGACTTATGACACTATCCCTCAAGTGTGCTAACAAAAACTATATATTAATCAATGCACACCTCCCAGTTAACGAATAAAATAAATCTAATCCTGAAAAAGTAAATGAGAAAAGTCCTGGGAAATTCTGGAAAAGACTATTTCTAAAAATCCCTCTAACCATGTAAAAATCCTCTTGGGTGATTTCAACGCCCAACTAGGGAAAGAAAGAAAGTACAGAAAACCAGTAGCCAGTCTTCCTGCTCATAAGTGGACTAACCATAATGGCAGAAGATTGGTTGAACTATGTTCGCAGTTTAATCTAAAAATAATGTCAACCCATTTTAAGAAGAAAATAACAAAATAAAAGTCCTGGAGGTGCCCAAACACGTACATGGATGAATTTCTAATTTACCATGTTGCCATTTCGTACTCCAATTACAAAGAGATTTTGAATGTTCAAGTCAGGAAAGGAGCTAACATAGACACGGATCATAGACACGGATCACTATTTGACTAGAATCAAACTTAGCTTAAAACCTCGAAAACTTATTCAAAAGAGACTGCTAATACCAAAGTTCGACCATACGAAAATAAAACCAACCCTAACAGAAGAGCTTGATAAACAACCAGCACAGAACTGGCAAGAATTGAAACAAAAAATTATTAAAACAGCCTTAAAGTTAGTCCCTTTACAAAAACGTAGAAAGCATCCGTGGTGGGATGAAGTTTGCGAGCAAGCAGTATTAAGCCGAAGTAAAGCATTCAAAGATTGGAATAGTCAAAAAACACCAATAAACTATAACATCTTTTTGGAAGTAAGAAAAGGAACATCGAAGCTAATTAGACAAACTAAAAGAAAATATGAAAACAATCAACTTAATGAAATAGAAAAAGATTTCCAAAAAAATAACACCCGAAACTTTTACAAAACATTTAAAACTAAATTAACAGGCCATCAATCCCAAAGTCTTCGTTTCCAAAAGGAAAACGGACAATTAGCTCTAAATAATCAAGACAATTGCAAAGAACTTTTGAAATATTTTGAACAACTACTAAACTGTCCCGAGCCCTTCAACAGATTACCAACACTAAACCGTAAACAAACAAACCCAGATTCATTACCACTGAATGAAGATGAAATAATCAGGCAAATCAAGCGACTTAAAAATAATAAAGCTTCTGGTGATGATGGAATCACTGCTGAACTTTTGAAATCCGCTGGTCCAAGTACAATCAAGGAAATAACCAAAATTCTACACGAAGTTTGGCGAACCGAACGGATTCCGGAAGATTGGAAAGATGCTCTAATCCATCCACTACATAAGAAAGGAAATAGAATGCTACAGAGGGATATCTCTTCTCCCAGTTTGTTACAAGATTCTATCTCAATGTCTACTAGACAGAGCACAGGGACAGTTAGAACCTAAAATTGCTGAATATCAAGCAGGTTTTCGACCGGGCAGATCCTGCCCTGAACAGATCCTGAATCTAAAATTGATCCTAAGACATCAAAAACTGTACAATAAAAATCTCGTCTGTAAATTTATTGATTTCAAAAAAGCATATGATTCTATTGACCGCGAATGTTTATTCGAAATCTTGAAAGAACAAGGACTAGATCTGAAAACGCTGGCAATTATTAAAGCAACAGTAACTGACACAAGGTTAAAAGTTAAATTCATGGGTGACATCTCAGAGCCATTCGAAATTAAAACTGGAGTGAGACAAGGGGATGGACTCTCGCCACTCTTATTTAACTGTATTCTAGAAAAAGTAATACAGGAGTTGAGTGAAAAAAAGTCGGCCCTGAATATTGACCAGCCCATTAAACTGGAGAGAACCAACATCAAAATTGATTGTCTGGCGTTTGCTGATGATTTAGCAATTGAAACCGATTACAATCCTAAAAGAAACAGCAGAAAAGGTGGATTCTAAAGCATAATATGGTAACATCAGACGAGTCTCTCAATTCAAATATTTGGGTGAAATAATCATGGAAAACGAGTTGGAAAAAGCGGCTAATAAGGGTAGATGTCAAAAAATAGAAACTGCATTGAGACTTACACAAAATATTTACAACAAAAAATGCACATCTAAAAAGACAAAACTGAGACATTACAACAGTTATTAAGCCAGAATCTCTAAATCATAAGAAAAATCTTGGGCCCCAAACAAATAAATAGCACAACATACCGACTTCGAGAAAACCAAGAAATCAAACAATACACAGATATACATAGCGATATAAGAAAAAAAAGACTTAAGTTTTACGGACACATAAAACGGATGAATCCGAGTAGGCTAACTACAGAATTTGATGAAAATAGGAATACAGCTAAAGTAGAAATAATTAAATGGATTGCTGCAATTAAAGAGAATCTAAGATTAGCAAATATTACACAAAGTGAAATTCAGGATAGAGGCTGTTTCAGACACAAGGTTAACGTTTGGGTTGGCCAGAGAGAAAAATGTAGGAAGACTGGAACAACTTGGTCTAACGAAAGGAAAAAAGCTCATAGCGAAAGAATGAAATCAGTATGTGGCAAAGGAAGGCTAATAACAACAAACGCCTCTAACTGTACTTCGCGTGATCCACCTGGGCCCATACGTGAATAATAATAATAATAATAAAAAGTAGCACTTTGCCGTTTTGTTTACGAGATATAACAATTTAAAAAATTAGTAATTTTACAATTTCAACGCGTTATTTTTATGGTTAACAGTGATTTGGCAACGCTGTGCGTACAGCTGTCTCGAGTAGTGTAGAGTAAAGAGATATTAAGTGAATTAGGAGATTAGAGTAAAGAGAAATTTATATTAATACAAACTTACCGAGAACAGCTTTAGAATTTGTATCAGAAAGCTGTGATTTTTTATCTCCTTCATGTACTTTGCCTGTCATAACTTGAGTAACACAAGAACAATTTTTACATCTAACCCACAGTTTGGAATTGAGGCCCAAAGATTTTTCTTTTTATAAATTTTCTAAACATAAAACTTGTTTTCATCCCATGTCTTTCGTTCCTTGCGTTCCTTGACATTTTCATTTTTTTTTTCTATTTATTTAACTTTTTTTCTTTTGCTTTTTGAATGGCAGAAACATAATTTAATTTTTTTCTTTTATAAATTGTCCTTTCTGGCGTATCTTCCTTACCATCTGACTGATGTTCGTAAAAGCATTGATTAAAATCAGGTAAGTTTCTTCATGTAAAGCATTGCTCAATTTTGTGAAATATTGGATGAAATCGAAAATAATGGATATTGCATCAATTATTAAGGATATATCAGCTTGTTCACCCAATATTTTAAGTTGTTTAGCAGCTGAAAGTGTGTCATTAAACCACATATGTACTGCCAAGCCTAAAACCATAAAATGAAAATGCAAAAGTATCTGTTAGTACTATAATGACTCTCCCACAGGTTAGTTATCAATCAAAAATGATTCCCTCTTGGATTTGTTTTATTATTTCTCGCACTATATACAGAGTGCAACACCAAAAAAAAAACGAATTATTATCAATTTTAATGTTTTTTGATATTCTCTGCCTCTTTACTAGTCCGAGTTTATATTTTTATCATGTGGTAAACATGTGGAGTTTCTAGCCAAATAAATAGCATTTGCGGCACTTACTGCTTTTCTTCTCCAATCGAAAGAAAAACGCGAGTAAAAACCGTCATATACTTGTGCAAACTTACGGTGACAATGTCACAACGCAAGACACTTGTGGGCGTTGATTTAGACCATAGATTTTCAACGGGCCCGGTACCCCCCAGTGGGCGTTTGAGCTTTCTATGGGGCGATAGCGGGTCCAAAGGGAAATGGGAGGCATTAAGACAAGGGGGGCGCGCCATGGCGTACCTACCTATTAAGGAAATTAATATAATAAAATACTTTGAAAATACCTACTGTTTTTATAAATAAATATTTTGTATGTTATCTAAAATTGTTATCTTATTGTTATAGAGAATATAAGAATTAAAAAAAAAATAATAAATTAGCATTAGGTGTATACCTAATTTGGTTTGGTGTAGTCGGTAACAAGTATTTGCAAGTTAGTAAGCAAAGACGGGATTCACGCAATCAAGCATGTTTCGCCAAAAATATGGGATCTTGTAATGACTTGTTTACAGAACAAGTGCACCGGCATAGCAAACAAGCAAAAGCATATAAGTTGATGTGTGCATGAAATCAAATCTGTAAAAGGCAGGGATTGCTCTAGGAATGTCTTATTATTTTTGTTACTTTGAAAGACGTTGAAATATCATTATGCGATTACTTAGAGGCTTGCAAATTTTCCTGTCAACTCGATAAATGAACTCTACCAAATAACGAAGCACTACTCTTATATGTTCTCTCTCTCGTTAAATATGTGAAAAGTCAAATATGTCATTTAAAAATTTTATAAAAAATTGACACATATTAGTTAAAAAATTCAAACAATTAATTGTTCTATTGATATTGGTAACGTAAATAAAACAATAAAAAATTAAAACTTATTTACACTGACCGAAAGTCCCAATAAATAAAAAAATAATAATACTAAACGGTCACGACAATATATGTAATAATATATATATATATATATATATATATATATATATATATATATATATATATATATATATATATATATATATATATATATATATGTATATATATATATATATATATATATATATATATATATATATATATTTAATAAGCTCAATGATTAAATTAAAATTGTCAATAAAACTTATGCACTTGTGTATGACCGGATATGGGTGTAATAAAACTGTTACTTATAATCGTAACTATGATGTTAAAACGGACAGAATTGACTGAGTACGACCTCCCAAGCTCGAGCCCTGCAGCAATTAAACGGCAACTCCATATCGCGGCAGGAATGCGTAAAATGTTAATGGAAGATCGCGAATGGCAGTTGCGCTGTTGTCGACCGAGAGAGTATCCTCGTGATATTGGAATTTCTAACGTCTCAGTACTTGTCCCTTCTATTTAGCTTAAAATACCTATGCTGGAATCTTAAAGAGATTGGAAGCGTCACGTTTCGAGCGGAAATCGTCAGATTTTTTCTTTTGTCCGCCAGCTGACGTGGCGGTCGGTTTGCTAAAACGGTGCTGATTGTAATTTTGTTACATTTACTGCTGTATTGCGAAGTACACCAACTGGCCTCTTTATAAATATCAAAAAAATACATTAACTAATTAAAAAAAATCGTGCAGTTATTATCAGTGGTCCAATCTGATCATCTTAATGAATAATGATCATTGGGATATTGTTCATGTGTCTATGTACATTCTGTCAAAAAAGTACCGAAAATTGATCATTTGAAAAGCCCGCTTAAAGGGATTGTCAAAATTCTTTTTATCGCTAAGTTAGCACAACTGTCCTCTATATTGACGCGGAGTTTGAACGTGTTATGGATGAAAACATCGAACAAAGAATTTCTCTAAAATTTTGCATTGCAAATGGAATTTCGTGTTCCGAGTGGCTGAAAATGTTGCAAAAGACTTATGATGAATCGACTTTATCAAAAACACGTGCATATGAGTAGTACAGTGCATTCAAAGGCGGTCGAGATCTGATGGAAGATTTGCCTCGCTCTGATCGGCCATCAGCGTCTTCGCAAGATCGTTTAAATGAAGGAAATGGTGACTGAAAACCGTCATTTAAGTTTGAAAGAGATAGGCGCTGATCTTTCTGTGTCTCACTTCGGACCATTTTAAGCGATTGTTTGAGCATGAAACGCGTTGCTGCTCGACTAGTGCTGAAAAACCTGAATTTTCTTCAGAAACTCAATCGCGGTGATGACATGCTAGAACGAGTCAATTCCGATCTCACATTCATAAAGCGCATTATAGCTGGCGATGAGACAGGGTATACGAGTTTGACATGCCAACCAGTCAACAAGCTTCGGAATGGCGCCTTCCAACTGGGCCGAAACCAAAAAAACCACATCAAAGTCAATCAAAAGTTAATGTGATATTGACCGTTTTCTTTGATTATCGCGGTGCTGTGCACTCGGAATTCTTGCCAGAAGGTCAGACGGTAAATAAAGAATATTATCTGAGCATTATGCGGCGTTGAAGAGAGCAAATTCGTCGAAAAAGGCCAGATTTGTGGAAAGAAAATTATTGGATTTTGCATTACGACAACGTACCATCTCATAATGCTATCATTGTGAACGAATTTCTGGGCAAAACCTCATCAACACCATCGAACAACCACCGTATTCGCCTGATATGGCTTCGGCCGACTTCTTTCTCTTTCCAAAACTCAAATTACCACTTCGGGGCACCCGTTTTCAGTCGATAGAAGACTTAAAAGAGAATTCGCGGCAAGAAATGAAGGTGATTCCGTAAAATGCGTTTAAAAAATGTTTTGACAACTGGAATATTTGTTGGCATAAGTGTATTATTTCGGAAGGGGCCTACTTTGAAGGCGATAGTATTTTATTGACCAATTCTCGGTACTTTTTTGACATACACTCTGTCAAAAAAGTACCGAGATGAGTCCACGGCTATTCATCACATAATAATAATTGTTTTTCATTTAAGCCTCTCTTAATTATGAATTTACTTACAGTCGTGTCATAAGAAATTGAACGCGATTTTTTAACAGTACAAAAGATATTTATTTCTATTTTTTTTCATGCAAATACGTCGCAATTGACACGTCGCAATCCTTTGGACATCTGGGCATACTTTCGACCAGTTTTTTCGCGTAGTCGACGGACAGAAAGTGCCAAATTTTTCGAATATTGCGTCCCAGCTACTTCAAATGGTACACCGACTTTCCAGCTAGTTAGGTCTTCATAATTCCCCACCCATTTTCAATAGGGTTGGCATCTGGAGATTCTGAAGGCCAGTACATTGTCGAGATGCCATTTTCCTCTCTCCAAAACTGGCACAGGCGGCTTCTATGTTTGGGATCATTATTTTCTTGGAGCACCCATTTTTCATATTTGTCTTGAACGTTATGTTGACCGACTTTAAGAGTACGCTGATAAATTTTGACCATTTTCTTTGCGTCCAAATTCTAAACGTCTCTAAACAGCCAAAACCGCGCTGAGAGAAGTACTCCCAAACATTGATCTTCACCGGGTGTTTGACGGTACGCTGCTAGACCAAGCACGCTCCATGGGAACGCATGCCCAAAAAGTCGCTTCATCAGAAAAACACAACTTTGGCCCAATCGGGATCTTTGTTTTCCTTAGCCTTGTCTTTCGACATACTTTTGAGTGAGTAGCTGTTTCAATGTCGTGCGACGGTATTTCACGTTTACCTCTTGTAAAGGCTTGAATTGTATTAGTACTCAGATCTATTCCGCTTTTAGCTAGTTGAACACGGACTTGACGCAATTGTAGAGTGGGAGCTGTCTTTAATAGATTGACTATCGCTTTGTCCCGCTTTTCTGGGGTTGCTCGCTTGTAGCCACGGTCGTCGGAGTCATCGAGGTTTTTAAATAGCTCATACCACTCAATCCACTTCACAACGAAACTTTTTGACTTTTTAGTTGCTTTGGCAGCCGATGAAAACGATAATTTAGGTGTTTGCGAAGGAAAATTGCTTCGAAACGCCTCACGTACTTGGAACTCATTTTGGATAGACGCTTCACTTTGAGCTTTCCAGAGATACTGAAATGAATATGTGTTTGCGCCTTAGCCCCCTGACGGAACATCGCATCGCGAAAAAGAGGAAGAGATATCTCTTGTACTTTCGAGAAAAAACACGTACACTATCTTCTCTCAGACTAAATCGGGTATTTTCCACTCTTATTAGATTAGTTTAAAAGTACTTAATAATTTGTGAAATAAAGGGTTGACCAATCGTAGTGCCAGAACTTTAAAATGGGACACTATTATAACTAAAGTGAAAATCCGGTAATTTTTATTTTATCTTGAACAAATAATGACATTCATCATCATCATCATCATCCTATTTATTCATCCAAGTATGCCCGAATGTAGGACTTCTCTAGTTCTCTTCTAGCTCTCTCCATCTTTGTCGATCTTGTTTCGTTTTTTTTCCATGCCAATCCTCAATGTGTATGTCATCCACCCATCTCACTTGTGGTCGTCCTCTGTTTCTTTGATCTTCATATGGGTACCAGTTTTGGGTGAAAATAATATATTATTATTAATAATATATTATATTTCAATGTCCTTCTCGGTTTCCCTCTGGTAGACTGCATTCTGAAGACCTAATTTTCGATTACATTTTCATACATACCGTCGTATATTTGCAATGGTTGCCTGAATGCTTTGTTTAAGCTCATGAATTATTCGGGGTTTATTTCTGAAAACCAGAGATTTAACATAACTCCAGAGAAAACAACCGAAGAACGTAAGTTCGTTTGATCTTGGTGGCTAGTTAACTTTACCATTTTGCGAAATAAACAAATCAATTGTCTGGCGAGATGTGTGACAAGTCGCACCATCTTGTTAAAAAAAATGTTTATATCTACATTTATCAAATTAAGTCAAATATAACGTTTATCATTAATAGTAACACGATTTCCATCATCGTCTTCAAAAAAAAAAAAAAGTTTTATCACTCCTTCTGCCTAAGTCAGAATCTTATTCAGGAAGTTCTTTTTCTTGAATCTAAAGAGCAATGACACAACAATATCAAAGCATTTACTCTTATTCACACATGTGACTTGATAGGGGACACAACGACTTTTCTTTTGAATTTTCTCTAGCTTTTGTAAACGTTTAGTAATGGCTTGTATTGTTACTTCGAGCTCATATCTGATCTCTAGCAGTATACGATAAGGATTTTCTTCCAGCAGCGCTTTCAATACCACCACCACCTTTTTTAATAATTTAAGTCAAAATATTCAGTTCGGATTTTCTGAAACCACTTCCTATACGTAATATACAAAAGAGAATTATCCCCAAAGCCGCACCAGTCATGTCAGTTGTCATGTCACGCACCAGTCATGTCAGTCAGTTGCGGTAGTGTCTCAAATTTTGCTTTTCATTTATTTCATTCAGAGTAGACAGGGTGGCATATAATGCTCATATAAGGTTCGTTGTTTGTCGCTTTGTGAAATTTGAACGAAACAATAAATAACACAACAAATTAACGTTTTATTCTAAATATATTTGTTAGTGCACATGAAAAATCACATCGACCAAATGACCACATCGGTCGCAAACATGTGCTCTTTTCACAGTGTTTTCGAAGACTCTTTTTCAGCATCAGCATTTCAGAAGATATTGTGGCTATCTCATGCTGAATATTGTACTTTAGAACCTCGATGGTTGGAGGGTTGTTGGCATATACTCCGGAGATAGCCCCATAGGAAAAAGTCTGGGACGGTCCAATCCGGTGAGGCAGGTGGATATCACACATCACCATTTTTCGATATGATGTGGTTCGAAAATGTTGCCTTAGAAGGTCCATTGTTGCCCGGGTGGTGTGAGCCGTGGAACCATCCTGTTGAAACCACATATTGTAGCCTTCCGGTAGCCGCGGCAACAAAAATGATTAATCATTGCCCTATAGCGCTCTCCATTGACTGTCTGAGCAACACCTTCTTCATCTTCGAAAAAATAAGACCCAATGATTCGTTCAGTTGTTATGGCACACCAAATCGTTACGCGAGCTGAATGCAGGGGCGAGTTCTTTTTGGGTTCTCCTGCCTCAAAATCGACAGTTTTCTTTATTGACGAAGCTATAAAGGTGGATATGTGCTTGGTCGGTCATCATCAAAGTGAAAACAAAATTCTCATAATTTTCAACGAGGTCTACGAATGCACGGGAATATTCCAGACGAAGTAGCCTATCTTCTGGATGATAGGCTTGGACTAACTGAATCTTGTAGGAAAATAGTTTTAAATCTGTAGAATTCGCTGTTGAGAACGATGGGAGATCTGCAATTGAGCAGAACGTCTTCTGGTCGATATTTGGGGTTGATCTGCAACACTCTACCGAACTCGTTCAATGTTTTCAATTGAACGACCACTATGAGGTATTCTCGTGTGTTTGGCATCTCCAACAGTTCCCCTTTCCTCAAAACGTCGAACCGTTTTGGTTATTGTGCGCGGTTAAGTTGGTGCCTCGCGTAATTTTTTTATTTCCACGTTGCATTAGAACTATTGACCGATTATTTTAAAAAAACAAGGAGACTGTTTTGGTTCGCTGAGCTATTGTGTACCTCTCCATACTTGAATTCTCTTACTTTTATCTGCAAAAAAAACATTAAAAACTACAAAGAACTAAAAAGTTATGATTTTTTAAAAATTGGTATTTTATGTTGCGCCACCCAACTATTCATTTTTTTGAAACATATTTTGAAGTACTTTTTCATATGCTACAATGTTAATGGGTATTGGCAATAGGTTCTGTTAAAAATGCAAAAATGCCACTAGTTAGTGTACCTCGTTGTTTCAGGGGTCATTATCCGAATAATGAAGAAGGGATAGAGGTTTTCATGAAATAACAAGACGATTGGCTTCTTCTGACGTTTTGAGGATCCTTGAGGTCCTTCAAATTGAGCGTTTTTTTAATTCTTCAATAAAACACAGATGGTGTTGTGAATTTGCTTAGGTCTAGTCTCATTTCAGAAGTATAATGTATGACATTTATAAAAATAGAGTCGTACACAATACAACATCGCGTTAAAATTGTTGAATTATTTTTATTTTATGAAAATGGGCGTTCAGTGAAAAATGTTTTTAGAAAATTTCGTGATATTTAAGGATCTGAAAGAATCGAATTGTTCAAAAATGTCAAGAAACTAGTTCGGTGGAAAATAAAAGAAGAGCAATATATAGTCGTAATGGCCGTTTACAACAGCATATTGATTTGGTATGTGAAGGTGTTGCCGAAGACCCAGAAATTTCCATTAGTTAGCTTGCACAGCAACTTGGACTCAGTGAATCTACAACATGGCGTATTTTACGAAAGGATTTAGCTCTGATGTCATATGAGGTTCAAATAACACAGGAACCTAACCACTGGATCATTCAAAATTTTTCAAGATTTTTCTTGAAAAATCATCTTATCAGATGAAGCACATTTTGAAATTGGTGGTTATGTTAATAAACAAAGTTGCCGCATTTGGGGTGAGAAAAATCCACGATTGATTCAAACGAGTCATTGTTTTGTATGCATTATGGCCAGGAGTTGTAATTGGGGCATATTTCTTTCAGAATGCTGCTGGAGAAGCTGTAACTGTGAATGGTGTTCTATATCGTGAGATGATAACTAGATTTTTGTGGGCTGAATTGAATAATATTGATCCAGAGGATATGTGGTTCCAACAGAATGGCGTTACACCTCACTCTGCTAATGAAACAATTGATTTCTTGAGAAAAAAGTTTTAGAGAAAAGAGTTATTGCAAGAAATGACGATGTTAATTAGTCACCAAGATTATGTGATTTGACACCCTCGGACTATCTTCCTTGGAGTTAAGTAAAAAGCCAGGTCTATAAGAACAATCCAATATCGATTTCTGAACTAAAAGGATGAAATTATTCGAGTCATTGGTGAGATACAGCGACGGTTACACCAAAATGTCATCCAAAATGTTGACAAAAGAGTGGAGTCTGTGGAGTTGCAAGAGATGGTCATTTGGCAAATATTGTCTTTCGTGTTTAAATGTCATACACGGTGCTTCAATTATCTCCAGGACTGCTCCAGTTTGGTTTGCAAAGTTAAAAAATAGCAGCTTCGATCTGTACGACACGCCTTGTTCTTCCGACTTCGAGGAGGACCATCTTAAAGTGTTTAAACAGGGCAGCCGTCAAACACGCCGAGAATTGGCTGAGAAGATGGACTGTGACCGTACGACAATCTCCCGACATCATCAATCTATGGGATTTACTCAAAAACTCGGGGCTTGGGTGCCATACAAACTAACCGACGAAAACAAGGAAAATCGTTGCAACAAAGCTGTTCAAAATCTCGCCCGACACCGAACAACACGTGGCCATAAACAACGATTATTGTTCAAAATTGTTACAGGAGATGATAAACGGTGTCTCTACGTCAATGTGAAGCAAATAATAAAGTGGGTGGCCGCAAGAGACATGCCAAAGTCGAGAGTTAAGCAAGATCTCCATTCCAAGAAGACCATGATCTGCATTTGGTGGGACTGGATAGGAGGGTCTTGTACACTGGAAAATGCTGGAGAAGAACAAGACGGTTGACAAGGAACGTCACCTCGGCCAGCTGCACCGTGTAAATGAACTTATTCAACTGGAACGGCTCAATCAACAAGGCCAAGCTATCTTGCTCCACGACAGTGCACTACCTCATACAGCAAATATCGTCAAGGAGGCCCTGAATGATCTCGAAAGGGAGGTTTGTTTGCATCTGCCGTACTATTCAGATCTTGCGCCAACCGATCACCTCTTGCGCTTGCTGTCCAACGGATTAAGGGACGTAATCTTCGCCAACGATGAGGACCTCAAAAACTGGCTTAACTTCTTCGAATCCAGGCCCGGCGATTTCTGGCGAAGTGACATCAATAAATTGGTCGAGAGGTGGGAGCAGGTCATGATCAATGACGGAGAATACATCATTGATTAATTTGTTATAATAATTGTTGCTGTTTTCGACAGAATTTTTTAACAAAAAAACAGCGGGAATTTATTGAACAACCCAATAATCTCCATTTTTAAGTTTAACTAAGGTAGCCGATACTTGATGAAAATTCATTTTAAATAAATAAGTAAAGATTAATATCTAAAATTTCCACTATAATGTTTCGACACACAGTACCTTTTTCAAATACAAACTATGTTAAACTAACAGTAAAGTAATTACAACCTAAACTGCCCATCGACCCAATAGTACCATAAAAGATGATAGTAGGAAAATCAATTTTTTCAATGTCTAGAAAGGCAGTGAATGTTTAATAACGGTGAATCCAAGTCATCTAGCAAGATATCCAAATTTTTCCTTTTATTAATTTCCAGGCTCTCTAAAAGATTTAATTTTTTAGAATTATTTCCATTATGAAACATTTTAAAATTATTATTGAAAATATGATTTTCTAACATTAAGTCGTTAGCATAATGAGAATTATTTTGTTGTTTAGTATAACGTCTTTTATGTATATTGAGCTTAGTAGAGAAAGACCGTCCTATTTGTCCATCATAGACTTTTGAACACGACCCGCGCTCAATTAAATAAATTCCTGATTTATACAGTTTATTTGTTTGACTTTTATTGTTTTTAATGAGGCGTCCAAGACTATTGTTTGTTTTGAAAGCAATATTTTTATCGTTTGTTTTGGATAAATGTTTAAAAACCGATTTGGTAAGTTTTCCTGTATATGTAGTTGTTTTATACGCTGCATTCTTGATATTGACAGGATATAGTAAAATAATATATAAATTAACTATAATTAATAGTTTTATTATAACTTTTTTATTAATTATATTATTTTATTAATTAAATATCCCAATGTCAATAGATAATTATAATAAATAATTGAATGTCATCAAACAGATCACTGTAAATAACAGATACGACCCAAAGATTATAAATAAAATAATTAATAAAAAAAGTTATAATAAAACCGTTTTTGTATCACAGTTATGTTTAGTCTAGCAAGCTGAGCACAGCTGTTTGAGATTCTATAATTCTAATATATCTAATTTTCAATAATAAATCTATAAATAATTTCAAATAATGTGTTTTATTAAAACAAAAAGATTTGTGTCACTTTTGGACGATCTATTACATAACTTCAAAAATATCATAAAACCCCCTTAAATGATTTTTTTCGTGAACGATATTTCCAGAAAATGTTTTTAACTTGATCTGCATCTACTTACCAAATAGGAGGACTCAACGTTCCACTAAATGAGCCGAATCCAATAAGTTATCTTGATTCGAGGAACCAATTATTTCAATTCGAACAAAGCTTAATTCTGCAGAATATCGGCTTGCATTGCGACCTCGTTCGGTCTGGGAGATCCTTCATGACCGGTCAGGCTAAAAATAACCGTTCGCAGCTTCCGTACAAGGAGATCTATCAAAACCTAAAAATAACTCATTCTGACGTTGATGAAGCGACAAGAGAACATTTACAGCGTGCCCGTTAAAATATTAAGAAAGGGAAAGTAATCAAGGGCATTACGTAGTTTAAGAATTCCGTTTTGAGTGTATATGCAGTTATGTTCCTTAATTCGATTTTAATAAACAATATACCAGGTGTGGTGGTTAATAATTCTTAGTTTTTTCTTTAAAAACACGTTTAATTTGGGAGAAAGGCAAAAAACTGGTTTATTCAAGGTATGCGCCATCGCTAGCTGCACATTTTCCCCATCTCTCTGGCAGTTTGTAGGTACCCTCCCAGAAAAACCGTACATCTTTGGTCCAGACATCAAGCCTTTTTTTGACATGTCGATGAAAACAAGTGGATTTCGGAAGAGGCCAAGTCTGGCGAGTACAGCCAAGTACATAAATGGTGTCTCTGGCTGCTTTGGCTGTGTGTGATGGGACGTGGTCGTGCTGCAAAATCCATTTTCTATATTTTGTAGTCTATTTTGGTCGCTTCAATGCATCGTCCAAATTGATAATTTATTGACGGTGGCGAACGGTATTAACTGTTTCACCTGGTTTCAGGAGCTCAGGGTATTCGATACACTACTAATCCCAGCAAATGCACATCTTTAACTTCTTATCAAAGCGATTCGGTCTTGCGGTCGTATGTTGATGTCTGTTCTGGATCAACCCATGATTTTCTGGGTTCTCGAAATATATCCATTTTTCGTTTCCACGCACGTTTTTCGTTTTTCTATCTTTCTGTTGCTCAGCTAACGTGGTACCCATTTTCCTACGTTCTGGATCCTTCCCATGATATGCAGACGATCACATATGGTTCGGCGACCAACATTTAACCTCTAACGTGTGTTGTTGAGTTTACATATCGTCTTCCAACAGTGCCTGCAATTCGGCATTCTCAATTTTTTTGGTTGTCCTGGGCGTCCTTTGTCTTTCAAGTCGAATTCAACATTTTTGAATCATCTAAACCAACGCCCACAAGCGTTTTATGTTGAGACATTATTACCGTAAGTTTTCACAAGTATACGACGACTTTCCTTTGCGTTTTTCATTTGATTAAAGAAGAAGAGCAATACGTGCTGCAAATGCTTTTTATTTGGCTCTGAACTCGACATATTTACCACACGACAAAAAATATTACGCTAACTCGAAATCGTTTAAACATCAATATAGTTTTGATAGATACTATCGTAGCAACAAAATGGCATAAGATATTAAACTGTGAACCGACTTATTTCCAGCGCGATCTCTTAAAAATAACAAGAATTATCAATTGCAATACCTGGAATATCTTAATTTGTCTTAAAAATTTAAGTGACAAGGACGTTTTAGTATTACGTTTAGTATTACGGTTTTTTCCTTGATGTGTTTATATCGTTTTTAAATTTTGTGTTAATTAATTTTTGAAAATTATGTCAACCCATTGTGAACCATTAGCAACAGTGCAACTGTATATCCTTTTAATACATTTTCCATAACTTTTGTCAACATATGTAGTGTTAATACACTGATTTCAGCACGGATATTCTATGGCTTGGAGCCTATGTATGTAAACATTTTCCTTCAATACCGGGAGGTTGGCATCTCCTATAATCCGACTACTTGGAAATCGGAATGCAGCGTCGCCTGTTGCGATTAGTACTTGGGTAGTACTTGGTCATCATACCCTTTTTAATACATTTTCCATAACTTTTGTCAACATATGTGGTGTTAATGCACCGATTTCAGCACGGATATTGTTCTTAAATTGCTGAATGGTTTAGAGCCTATGTATGTAAACATTTCCCTTTAATATTGGGAGGTTGGCATCTCCTGTAATCCGACGACTCGGAGATCGGAATGCAGCGTCGTCTGTTGCGGGTAGTACTTATTGGATTTTTTCAAGACATGTTAGTACTTATTGCACTTTTTCAAGACAGACCAGGCTTGTGTACTGCATTACAGCAGGCACAAGTGTAAAATCCGACAAGGAATTTGCTCTCAGTCACACCAGTTCAAGGCTGGGTAAAGCCGGATGCCTTCGGAAAGGTGTACTACGTTGGCCACTCACAAGTCGGTAGGCTTTTCGAGGGATTTAAAATTAAAACACAAAATCAAAGGTTAATAGCCTGAGGGGAGTACTGAGCGGGGTTTATCGGTAGCTGATGACCATGATTCGGATTCGGACGTTAAGCTATAGGTCACGTTGATAATAGCTTGAATTTCTGATGCGCCTCTAATCTTTAACCTTTACTTTACCTTTCCTTCAAAAATCCCCATAAAAATAAATCCTAATTTTTCTAATCTACTTTGCATGAAAATTGTCAATTTAATGGTAATAAGTAGTTTATGATGGCATTGCAGCGTTCTAATTATTTATAATTGTCTGTAGGTAACAGGTCTTGAACAGTTTGAATCGTAAACTGCGTGGAAAAATGCCCAATTGTACATCACGGATTCCAACCGACGTTTCTAGAGATTCCTCCACGCATGCAATATTTTCAGCGCTTCGCACTGTTCTTGGATCTCTGATGCGAGACATATTTTTATGTAAATTGCAACAATTTTACTGCGTTCTTTTGGCGTGTATTCATCCATAATTAAATTTACACGTTTTCACTACATAACAACCAAACCGAAACTGTCACAAATATCTCCGAAAAAAAAATGTCGCTAAAAACAAAATGTTAGCTTGATACTTGTCCCACCCTTTACAAATAGTGTGAGTGGGCCTTAAAATCCCTTACACGATTTTTTTCCAATTGTATTCTAAATTACGAAGCTTCGGTCGATGAAGTATTTTGGGAAATTTTTTTATATTCATTTAGGATTCATGATGAGTTTTAGGCGTGTTTATTCAGTTTTGTGGCAATCACGAGTGTCTCAGAATATTTATCATTTTTGTTTTGACTGTTTTCCGCCAAATACAGATAGCGGGACGAGGGGAGTGGTGTTAAACGCTTGACGAAAGTTTAGTATCACAGGACCACAGCGCGCATTTTGTGTGCGAATGTTTTATAAAAACAACGATTGCTACACTATTGTTCGACGTCTGTACAGAACACATTTTCATTTCGGGATCATGAGAAATGTGCCAAGAGCGAATTTCTTCAAACATTGGGTGCGCAAGTTTCAAGAGACCGGAAACAATGTCGGATAAATCAGCTGGGCGCAAAAGGACATCATGAACGAGCAGGAATATTGACCGCGTTTACCAGTCTGTTAGAAGCGATCCTCGACAGTCTGTACGACTCCGCGCAGCTTCTCTACATTTACACAGATCCACGATTCATTCGCATTATTCGCTCCTCTACAACCTCTCCCTACCTCTACAAAATTGTTATTGTGCAAGAGATTAAGCCCGATGACCCAGCTAAATGAGTCGAATTCTGCAGGATATTGAAAAATCGTTTTAAGAGCTTCAATAACACATGGTTTTATAATGCATCGAATTTTCACATCAAAGGCCACGTGAATAAACCAAATTGTAGATATTGGACTCCCGACTATCCACTGGAACTGCACCAGAAACCATTACACTCGCCTAAAGTTGTCGTTTGGGCTGCCATATCGAGCGATGTAATTATCGGCCCCTACTTTTTTGAGGATAATCGTAGTCACGCTCAGACTGTTAATTCCGATCATTATTGCCATATGATCCGGGCTTTTTTGTTGACTACAATCGATTGATTGACTACAATCGCAACATATTTTTTCAACAAGATGGAGCAACTTCCCACGCCACGAATGATTCTTTAACAGCTCTTCTTGATTTATTCCCTGAAAGAGTGATTAGTCGCCGAAGGGACATCTACTGGCCACCGAAGAGTGTTTTTAGCACATATTTAACACCTACTAATTTTTTCCTATGGGGCTAGTTAAAAAGTAAGGTTTTCAACCCATTACCACTCAACTTAAATGTTTTAAAGCAAAGAATAACAGACGAAATCCACGCGATTCCAAGAGCGATGCTACAGCGAGTGATTGAAAATTTCAGTTCCAGGCTAAATGAGCGGATGGTGCGCATTTGCGGATGAATAAAAATTCAAACACTACTTTGTAATTTAGCAGCAATTAAGCAAGTTTAAATTAATTCTGATGTTTTATTTTTAAATTTTTATTAAAAACGAAAAACATTCTGAGACACCTTTTATGATTTTTTGTATTAGTCTTATTACCTTTTGATTATGCCAGTAGTTATTTTGTTACTATTGTCGAAAAATGGTGATAGACTAACACGCCTTAATTAGTTTATGAGTGAAATGTTTACTGAAACGTTATGCTACCAAAATAAATACACTATAGTACAAAAAATTAACAGTACGAATGCTCAATTTTTCTATTGGAACCTTGGTGTGAAACACTAAACTCAAAGAGATTTGCCTCTAAACACCGAATTACTATTCACGACGCACGTTTCGGTAACCATGTTAGCATCACCAGGAGATGATTTAATCTTCTCCTAATGATGCTAATTTGGTTAGCGAAATATGCGTCGAGAATTTAAAAAAAATGATTCGGGGCTTAGTGGTAAATCTCTTTGATTTTAGTACTACGAATGCTATATTTTATTGGATTAATTTTGTATACACCGTAACAGTATTATACAGGGCGTAAGGAAAAGCTCTTTCGTAAATTTAACCAATGATTCTTTACATCATTTTAAGCAAAAAAGTTTCTTATATAAAAGGTCAAAAGCCTAAGAGTTCCTGAGAAAATAAATTGAAAAAAAGTTATTAAATTACCAATCGAAAAACTATGATAATAATTAATATTTTAAGCCAGCCTATGTAAAAGCATATTTGGCAAATACTAATTGGTTATTACTTAACGCATAAACTACAAATAAACTAATGAGCATTGTTAAAACAATTTTTTTTTAATTAAGAATCACGTCCGTCATACATCAGCCAACATCGATTCGGCAAGGCCGCAATTCATCCGCAAAGGATCAATATCAACATTGGGTTAAACATTATTTCAGTATTTTCAGAGCGAGCATTTAAGTTTGATTTAAAACCAAAAATATCTGCACGTGAATATCACGATATGTTTCGCTCTCCAAAATTCCGAAGCGGCTAGGCGTATTCACGAGTAACGATATCCAGAAATACCGCTTCCAGCTCGATAAACATTTGTCCAAGTTTTTCAAAGACTTTGGGATACGGGTACATATGAATACATCATCAAAGCAAATTAATTGATTAAATTTATTCTCGAAACAGTTCTACCTGTAGCTGCAACAATTATCACACAATTTAAATTTTCGAACCTTTGATGTTATACCACTCACACCAAATCGCATTAAAATCACTCGACGCGCGTTTCGCTGGCAAAATTTACATCATCAGGAGATGATTAAAACTAAAGGTTAACTTATTTAGTTTACAGTTTATATCTAAACGTACTGTGATGAAAAGCATTACATTCGTTGAAGCGTATAAAAGAACTTATGTCATTAAATTAAACCAAAAACTGTATGAGATTGCCACTTTGTCCTTATTTAGACTTCTTGCATTTAGCGATTTCGATACTTTCATGCTGATCTAATGTATTCTTATCTTTTACATCCTCATCGAATTTTAAGTTGGCTTAAATCTACGTTGTGGTTTGTTTCATAAACATGTTGGGAAACCGCAGATCTATCTGGTCTATTATATCTCAATTAAACCATATGTTTGTATTTGACCAATAGATTTATAATTACAATCAATATATTTTATTTCATAAATCCCCGACCTTTAATTCCTTTAAATATTGTATTAGAATTACCCAATAACTACTGTATTTTATTATTGAATTTATAGGCTTATTTTTAATTAATTTCTTTAAATATTTTATCAAGACCATCTGTAAATTGAAGTTCATAGATCATTAATTCAAATTTGTGTTTTGTGTTCCCCTATTGAAAAGTAGAATATTTGAACCATCTTTTTAAACTTTTGTCATTTTACTCTTAGCTACTTATTTTTCAGAGAATACTTTGATATTTGCAACAGACTCAATGTAAGCTTTTTCGTGCTCAAATGTCATATTGTAAATGGAAAACTAAACAATTTAAACTTGCCATTTTCTGCTCTTGGATCATTAGGAATGTATAATTTGTAGAAATGTATCAGTCCTAGTCTCTTTTCTAAAAATTTGAACCTCAAACCTTATTTCCAATAACTAAAATATCCAAGAACTCCTAAGACGCCATTGTTATTAAGTTTATGTGTTAATTTTATTGATAGAACTCTATCGTTTAATTTTAATAAGAAGTTTTTAATCGATTCTAAGCTGGCATTAAAAATAGCAAATATGGGATCCACATACCTGAACTATTTCTATACTTTGTTTCGAGAACGATATTGTTCAGCAGTTACTTTTTACTTGGCCACATTTTTAGTAATACACCATACAGAAACATAAAGATAAGCAAGCAAAAGTTTATCAGTTCTTGTATTCAGGATGTGCTAGTCCAGATAGGTTTAGCTCTGTGGGAAATAAACATTCAAAAAGGGACTAGGGGTATACGATGATAGTGTGAAAAGTCAAATACTTTTTAAATGTAATATTGCTTTTTTATCGAAAATCGATATACTTTTCAACATAGTCTGCTTTTAGATTTTCCAACTTTTATATTCCAAAAGTACGACTTGATTCCAAAAAGTTGATTTAAAAGTCAAACTCTGCAAAATATTCCTCTCTTCATTTGTTTCGGCAATGATCAAATGAAAATTTGATATGATTTTTTCAGCCAGCCATATCTTCGTGTTTGGAAAGATAAATAGTTGAGGCATCAAGTCTGAAGAATAAGGTGGATGCGGTATTAATTTGAAATACAAATTGGCTAATTTCACTGTTGCAACGGCGTATGAATGGGCGGGTTGAAACTATACTTTTTTCTTCGTTAAATGAGATCGCATTTTTTTTCATCACGTCTTCGTGAAATTTGGCCAATAATGCAGCAAAATATACCGCTATAATCGTCTTTTCCTTTTCCAAATAGCCGATTAAGATAAAGCCTTGCTAATCCCAAAAATCAGTGGCCGTGGTCTTTCCGGTCGATGTAAGTGTATTTGCCTTCTTCGGGGCACGTTCACCGAGTAAAACCTGGTTAACACTGTTTTAACTGTTCCTTCGTTTCTGTTGTGTAGTGATGAATACGTCTGTAAAGTGGTCACTCGGTTCTGTTTTTGATCCTCAGTGAGCAAACGTGTCATCCATCGTGCTGATAGGTTACTCATGCCCAAATTTTTCGTTCGTCCGTGATGCTTATCATCTTAACAATTTCTCTAATTCTCACTTTGCGATCGGCTTAGACGAGATTATGCATTTTGTTGACCACCACTCGTGCTGATCCGACCACATCGAAACTCAGTAAGGCCCTTATGAATCATGAAATGTGAAGGAACAAAGTCTCCATAATACTTTTTCAACTTTTTTTCTATTTACTCGTTTAATCAACAGAGAAAATTATCTTTTTTCTAAATATATCGAACTTACCTATTTTCGAAGAGTGTCAATACAAAACGAAAGACCATATCGGTTTGAAATTCGTGGAGCGTTAGTAGAAAGGGAGCTACTTTTTAGAAATGCAATCTTATTTGTTGTCGCACTGTGATCTATCAGAAAAGTACCTAATTCTCCACTCTATCCTCATACATACAGGTAGAATGAAACAGATTCATAAATTCTTATATATTTTAATTCATATATGGGCAAATTGTTTAGATCTGAAAATTGGATTTAACGCAAAGATGAGAAATAATTATTATTGAAGTATTGAGTTCTGTGCAGCCTCGTTTGAATATCGCGTTAATAATTTTACAAGAAAGCCAAATACATGTCTAAACACTGTAAAGTGGTCACTCGGTTTTCTTTTTGATTCTCAGTGAGCAAACGCGACATCCATCGTGCTGATAACTTACTTATGCCCAAATGTTCGCGTTTGTCCGTGAGGCTTATCATCTCAACATTCTCTCTAATACTCACTTTACGATCGGCTTATACGGTATCATGGATTTTGTTGACCGCCACTCGTGCTGGTCCGACCACATCGAAACTCAGTAAGGTCTTTATGAATCATGAAATTTGAATGAACAAAGTTTCTATAATACTTTTTCAACTTTTCTTCGGTTTATTCGTTTAATTAACACAGAAAATTATTTTTTTTCTAAAAATATCGAACTTATATCGAAGAAATATCGAATAATGGAATACCATATCGGCTTAAACTTCGTGGAGTTTACTTTTTAGTAGAGTAGTACTTTTTAGAAATGCAATATTCTTTGTTATCGTACCGCAATCTATCAGAAAAGTTTCGGACTCTTCACTCTATACTCGTACATTCAGGCAGAATGAAGCAGATTCATAAATCAATAATTGAACTACGTTTACAGATTACATTCATAATTTTGCATGAAGATGAAATATATATATATATATATATATATATATATATATATATATATATATATATATATACATTTTCATTTTATAAGATAGTTTCAAATGTACTTGACTATAGTGTCACTGTTTACTTAAAAATCGAATATTTCATGAAGAGGTGATATTACCAGATTTTGTATGTATCTTTTTTAACCTTTTTCTTCATTTTAGCCGGTTTGAAACAATCCATTATATGCCTATTAAAAAGTCGGAATAAAACAATGCACTAACTTTAAGATCAGCATGAAACTAAAGAAGATATTTACTGGAACATTTAGGTTACTAAAAGATGTATATAAATATAATACATTTGCAAGATCAAAGACGGCTTAGAATTCAATGACAGCTCACCGAAAAGTTATCTTCCGGACGTCATGGACTATGGACAGTTTATGACTAGAATTCGTAATTATTCCCGAAAATTCTTCAATTCTCACAATTTCTATGAAATACTTGTTATAACAATATTCCCGAGATTAACACCGTCGAGATCATAGTATCATTTTATAAATTATCATGTTCTCTTTCCTCATATTTTCACGTAAAGAAATCATATTTTAATTTAGATCAAAACGATTTTGAAACTTCGTGTCATTTTTAGTATGTCTCAGCGTCGCATTACCCTCAATATTATATATATATATATATATATATATATATATATATATATATATATATATATATATATATATATATATCTCGTGTACACATAGGAGGCTTATAAAGAGTGTTTTTTTAATGTGTCCGAACTTCCGATAGGGGTCGCTCTCAAACGAACTGTGAGTTTGCGCGCAAGCCTATAAATATGTGTCTCAATAGTCTTGTAAATAATCGTGGAACGTTTAGCATCAAATTAACGCTTGCAAATTATCGAAATTTATTATCAAAATCAGTGTTGTATGCCTCAAACTTAAAGAGCACTTTGTGATGTATTCGCTGAATTATCGACAAATTCCGAACGCATTTTACGCTACTCGATATTAAAACAAAATTGCTGGCAGTGTTGATAAAAATCCAAATTTATCAATTCGTCACCGTTCGCAGGAAGTTGGGCATTGTTCGACTGTTTTTGGAATGGTATTGACTTGGGGGAGACGTGGTTCCGACTAAATGCGTCCGCACGTCGTACAGGCAATGTAACAATCGATTTATTGAGGCAACAATTCAGTGAGAAAATTATTTCGAAGGACGGACCTGTAAATTGGCCACCAAGGTCATGGGATTTAACGCCTTTAGATTATTTTCTTTGGGTTTATGTTAAATCTTTGATGTATGCCGATAAACCAGTAACTATTGACGCCTTGGAAGCCAACATAACTCGGACAATTGCGGATATAAGATCCCAGTTGCTTGAAAAAATTAGCAGAAACTGAACTGACAGAACGCGCTTTGTCAGGTGGACATTTGTCCGAAATTGTTTTCAAACCTTAATGGCTTTGAATGTTATTTCACATAAAATAAATAGTTTCATGGCATCTAATTTGGTTTATTAATTTGGTTGTTATGCTTCGTTGAATTCTGCAAATATTATATTAAAGTTAAGCTATACTCTTCGAAATTAAAAATGAACTGTTAATGGGGTGGATTTATACTTCCGTCTGCTTCCTTGTTGATAGTTAAACTGTGGTTTCCGTACCCTCTGTGGTCGGACATCTATCAAATTGTTTTGGTATAAAATTATATCCGTTCGACTATATTTTTTAAATATTGTCTAAATGATTGTGGCGTGTTCATATATTTTTCTCTTTTTTTGTTATTTAATTTGCCTAACGAATAAAAATTAAAAAAAAATACAAACATTTTCTAAAATAAATATACACTTTTGAACGTTAACGTTTCTGGAGGTCGTCTCCTCCCTTTTTTAAAACAAATCTAAAAAATAATTTCAATTAATTTCTTTATAATGTAAAGATACTAAGTAAATATTTTTTAGATTTGTTTTAAAAAGGGAGGAGAAGACCTCCCGAAACGTTAACGTTCAAAAGTTTATATTTATTTTAGAAAATGTTTGTATTTTTTAAAAATTTTTGTTAGTTACGCAAATTTATTACAAAAAAAAACAATCACTGAGAAATTTGTCTCCGTTTTGTTTTTTGTTTTTTACTCAGTAATTTTTTATTTAAATAAAAACAGATATTTTTGATATTTTTTGAGTTTTAGATCGTGGCGAAAATTTTTTTTCCGCTTTTATCTTTAGATATTGCCGATGTCCGTTCCGTTCTTTAATATTTTTCATTTACTAGTGTGATCAAAAAGTAAGGTGACTTTTTAATTAAAAAACAGACTATTTAGTTATTTCAAAGTAATCCCCTCTCACTGCAATACACATATTGCAACGATTTTTCCCGTCTGCGAAACAGCTTTTTTTACTCGACTTCTGGCATTTTCTTCAAAGAGGCCAGCAAACTATCTTGAGTAACTTCTACGGATTCAATGGTGTCCAAGGGAGTAGAAAAAAGTCATACAGTGCCATATCTGGTAAATATGTTGCTGGTAGAATGGTATTTTTTTATTTTTGATTTTTGAGTTGATCTAAATGACTTTCCAGTAATACCTAGAATGTCTCTAATACTTAATCAGTGATTACTCAGTATATAATCCTTGTGTATGATAATGCTTACCTCATTGACACAGTAATACTTTCTTAACGTTTTTAATGCATCTGGATAAGGGGTCTCGTTTTTTAAACCTCCTTTGTTTTTTTACCTCCTTCAACTGTCGCATCCAACCGGATCGATCTCCAGCATCTCCTTGCCAAATTTTAATGTGCAGTAGTTCATCAGCATCTTTTCTTACATTATCTTGCATCGTGTCTTTGGTCTATCTCTTTTTCTGTATCCCCTATTCGACCAAGTGCCCCGCCCATCTGAGTCACTGAATCCTCACATAATCTACTACATCGTTTCTCAAACTGGGAGTCGCGTTCAGGAATATGGGGGGTTACAATGTGTTCAAAAATAAGACCCATATACGAAACATCATTTTATTAAAGTATTTTTAATTTAAAAATAAGGGTTAGAAAATTTAATATTACCAGGTAATAACAACATAATAAAATAAATTTAAAGTAACAGTCAAAGTTGTTTGAAATAATACTTTAATGCGACTGTTGATTTTGTTTTTCACTTAACTCAGACTATTTCTTAATTTAGTTTTTAAAGCTACCATATACGAGAAGCTTTTTTCGCATTAGTAAGAAGTAGCTAAGGGGGTCAATAAGCTTCGGTTACTAGGTTTCCGTATTAACGTCGTCATGCTAGCCAAAACTTATTTAAATCTTGAGTTAAAAATTCTAGTTGTAGAGTTTTATCGGCCGATATATCAATAAGTTGATTGTGAATCTCAATAGGCAGCTGCAACACATTTTCATCAGCTGCAACAACATTTTCATCAAACAGATTGAGAACTCATCTTTTCGACAAATTATCGTTGCTCTCTGGAAAATATGCCAGTAACTGAATTTTCAGTTCGCCCAAATGAGTTTTCATACTCTCAACACGCGATCAATAACAGATTTTTCTAAATATATATTTTTTGGTAATATAATTCAAAGTTAAAGTGAATGCATCAAAATTGCGTTTTTCAAGGCGTGTAATAAGTTAAAATGAATGCATCAAAATTGCGTTTTTCAATGCGTGCAATCCAAATACCAAGCTTCTTGATGAATGCGTTGATGTTGTCTGTCATTAGTAAAATGTTTTTGTTACGGCCTTGTAAACTCGTATTCAAGTCATTCACATGTGAAAATATATCACTCAAGTAAGTGAACAGTTGTAAGAAACTTTGAAAATCATCTATTTATATCGGCAAAAAAAAATTAATTTATTTCGCAATTCAAAAAACCATCTGACTTCAGTATGGAAAAGTAGTGAGCCGTGTTTAGTGCCCATTTCTTCGCACAATGTTGAAAACAAACTGGTGTGCCAATAGTCGGCTTTTAATAAAATTAACAATTTTTACGGCTTCTGACAATAATTTGTAAATTATCTGGCATCTTTTTTGTAGCAAGCGCGTTTCTGTGAAGAAAGCAGTGCGTCCATTCCATGTGACATAATGTCTTTTAATTTTACTATCACACCACTGCTCTTCCCCAATTGTTAAAAGCCCACTTTTCGTTTTGTATTACATCAATAAAAACCGTAAAGAGACCTACGTCAGTTGCATGACCAGGGATTGATTTGCAAAATGGCTTATTGTCACTAATTGATCCCGCGCATTCGTATCGGACAAAATAAAAAAATTGCGCCAAGTTCGACACGTCTGTTAACTCGTCGAACTGAATAGCAAAAAATTCACTTGATTTAACTTTTTCAATTATTTGATCGTGAACATCATTGACTATTTCATTAACACGTCTCGATATTGTGTTATTTCAAAAAGGTATAGTTTTCAACTTTTTTGCTTCTTCCGGATTTATCATCACATTGGCCATATCAATAGCAACGTGTAAAATTAATTTTTCCGCAATCGTGTGGGGCTTAGACTTCCTGGCAACTTTTAATGCTACTAAATAGGATACTTGTGGTGCTGCAGTCTCATTATGGCTTGATTTGTTGATAGCAATTTATTGATTTTTCAAGACGAGTGAATTAGGCTCGAAAGATTCTAATGGTTTGTTTTGTTAAGACGGGGTGTTTTGTTTCCAAATGCCGGACTAATTTTGAGGGCTTCATGCTTTCCGCTGACAGAACTTGATAACAAACACATTGCGGCTTGTCATCTAAGGCAATTAATACATATTTTATATATGTTTCATTATTCTAATCTAATTTTTTTCTTTATTGTTTTGCACTAAATGTAGTAGATGCATTTCGTTTTGTCACAAATTTGCATTTATTACCACGCTATTACTAATTTATTTAACACTGAGTGAGAGAAAAATTGTATTTAACATGGATGAAAGTATTTAACAGTGGATGAGAGAAGTTCTTTTGTTTTTATTACCAAAGCGCATAGCTTGTACGAACCTGCCTAAGCACGCTCGGGACATTCGTCGAGACGGGTATTCATCCGTCTCGCATGCGTGGGCGAGGGTGTCATTTTCCAAGTACGTGTATGTGCGAACTGTTAAAAGTAATATAAGAACATGGGGTTACACAAATCTTGTAGTTCGTATTTGTGGCTGTGTGCAGTATTTCGGTATAAGCGTAACGGCCCATTTACACATGCATATGTTACTGACGATTCGTCATTTAATACAAAGACACATAAATAATTCGTTTTTTTCACGATTTGTACTCGTGTGAACATGCTCGTAGGAGTTTATAAGCCATTTAAAAATAAAAACGATTCTTCATAAACCACGATACTGAAAAAAGGACGAATCGTCGCCGTGTTAACCGGCCGATGTAAAACTTTGGTAAACGTCAAATTAACATATTATAGTGAGGGGGTTGCAACGGTTTTTACTTAACTTTTTGGCTATTTAGTGGGTCGCGACAATAAAAAGTTTGAGAAACAATTGCCTAAAATATCTACATCTTTGAATAACGGCTTGAGTTCGAAGTTGTACCTGATACTCTTCCATTGTCATTCACATATTGCAATATTCTTTCAAATATTACAGGTACATATTTTGTTTTCTTTGAAAGATCCAAGTCCCGCAGCCATAAGTGACTACTGGCCGAATGTTTTATAGATCCCAACTTTCGTGTTCCATTCAATATGTTTAGATCTTAGAACAGAATGCGGGGAATAAATAACTTTATGACCTTTCATAATATGATTTCTAATATCTTCTGTTATGTTGTTTTCGTCAAATATGGTTCCCAGATACATAAAGTCCAATACAACTTCAATATTGTCATTGCCGATTATCCAGTTATTTTCTCTTCTTGGATTAGTTCGTTTTTTTTTTCATCACCTTTGTTTTGTTTAAATTTATCTCTATATCAGCCTTCTTAGCTTTCACGTTTATTACATCATAATTGTAAATTCTTCGCTCGATAAATTTACCCATTTTAAAAAAATCGCTGAAGACATTTTTTTAACATTTAAAAAAGCGGTTATAATATCTAACTTTCTAACAAGCGAAATGATATGAAAGTTCTGTCAGATGTTACGAACAGTCTTACTAACTTTAAAACATATGGCTTTATCGATACGTAAAGATCACGAATTTTTAAAACAAAAGCCACCTTACTTTTTGACCATAGTAGAATTTATTTCATATTACTGCGTTTAGGTATTATTATTATTATTATTAAACTCGAAGAGATTTACCAGTAAACACCAAATC